>CM052799.1:161019673-161035060 GCA_028533885.1 Nasua narica | reverse complement strand
ACAAAGCAGGAAAGAATATTCAATGGAAAAAAGACAGTCTCTTCAACAAATGGTGTTGGGAAAACTGGACAGCCACATGCAAAAGAATGAAACTGGACCAGTTTCTTACACCACACACAAAAATAAACTCAAAATGGATCAAAGACCTCAATGTGAGACAAGTCTGCTTTCCCTTTCTACCACTTGTGCTTTCTCTCACACATACTCTCTCTCTCTCTCTCAAGCTCTCAAATAAATAAAAAATCTAAAAAGAAAAAGTCAGGTAGAGAAAGATAAATGCTGTATAAAGTGGGTTATATGGGGAATCAGAAAAAAAAAAAATCATAGGAACAAAACAATAGAAAAGTGGTTACCAGTCCTGCTGGGGATGAGAGTAAGGGAAATAGAATTCTTTTACCAACTTCTCCCTGTCAGTTCTAAGATGAGTAAATTCTGAGGATCTAATGTATAACATGGTGACTATAGCTGGTAATACTGTTTTATATGGTTGAAATTTGCTAAAATGAAAGAACTTAAACATTCTCACCAAAAAAAAAAAAAAAAAAGAATACCTGTGGTGATGGGCTTGCTAATTAACTCAATGGGAAGATCTTTTCACAATGGATATGGACACTGAATCATTGTATAGTATACTTCAAACACCTTATAATTATATTTGTCAATTCTATCTCAAAGCTGGGGAAAAAAAGTTGCTTATATAGATACCAGAGAAATGGAAGCAATTGAATCAATGTCAAGAGTACATAGCAGGGGCACCTGGGTGGCAATGGGTTAAGCCTCTGCCTTTAGCTCAGCTCATGATCTCAGGGTCCTGGGATTGAGCCCCACATGGGGCTTTCTGCTCAGCAGGAATCCTGCTTCTCTCTCTCTGCCTGCCTCTCTGCCTACTTGTGATCTCTGTCAAATAAATAAATAAAATCTTTTTTTTTAAAAAAAGTACATAGCAAATAGGAGAAATTATAAACACTAACACTTTGAATTTGGAGTTCTTGATGAACATAATATTTTATTCTTTAGAGTGCTATATTAACTTTTGAGCTATCACAGATAATTTTAAGACAAGTCCCAGAAATGCATACATTCTCATAGATGTACTATAGTAAACATATTTTTAGGGGAGCTACATACATACAGAATAAAAACTATAGCCTTGAATTTAATACATGTAAATTTTGTTTATATTTGATATATTTAGTCCAAAATGATTCTGACACATAATGATAAATTCAAAGTCACAGTAAGAATTTGAGCATCTTTTCCCTATTTTTTGTTTTATATTATCAATTAAAATATTTAGTTTTAATTTCTATGTTAAATAGAACGTATTATTTACTTCCAGGGAATGCTTCCCCTTCTAATTTTTTGCTACTCACTATTTTATTTTAGTGGATTTACCAGAATTTTGTTATTTAGGTTTATCTCAAATATAAATAAAATTTGCAACCACATATTTGGTTTGAGTTAGAGTTCTTTGGGGCAAAACTTTTGACCCCAAACTTTCTTTTCTGATGGATCTGCTGGCATGGCTCGCCATCATGAGTTAACATGTTGAAGGTGATGATATGTCAATAAGAGATATTCAAACTTTTAAAGGAGGTGTTTTTCAGTCGAAAGCAATGGGTGTGTCTCTAGTAAGTTATATCTTCCTTTCCCCACAATTTTTTTCTAAACATTGACTGTATTTGTATTGTATGAAATCTATATACTTTGTGATCAGTATTATTTCATGGCAAAAAATTCAGATCAAGTGAGAATTTCAACTTCCCACTCCTATCTATCCATCTGCACTTATTCTCACCACATTAAAGATTTATTCTCTTTCTCTTCCTCCTATTCCATCCTTAACAATTAAACTTTTGTCCCACATCCGAAACCAAATTGGTCTTATCAAAGCTTCCAGTAAATCAACTTTGCCAAATCCTTTAGGCAATTCTCATTCATTATCCTACTTGACCTTCTAATAACATTTGATACAGTTAATCACTTCCTCTTTCTGGAAACATCTTTTCTTGTCTTTCAGGAAACCTCACTATTCTGATTTTTCTCCTACTGTATTGGTGGTCACTTCTCAGTCTCCTTTGCTGGCTCTTTCTCATTTTCCCACAGCTAGATACTGGCTTCCTTCCATTCTCTATCTACTCTCATTCATTGTGTAGTCTCTTGTAGTTACGTGGCTTTAAACATTCCGATAACTTGAATCTCTATCTTCACCTTATTTCCTTCTTTGTATCCTAGAACATACTAGTATACTTCTTTGTATACTAGACTCATATCGAACTGCCTAATAGGCATATTTGCTTTATATTTAATAGTCCTCTCTAACCTATGAGATCTAGAAATAAAATGCCCAACAGGGCCTAATCCCACTCCTCCTCTAAGTTTACATTACCTCACCTCCTATTCAGTTTTCCATTGCAATAAAATTAATTCTGCTCTAATATCTATTGCCACATTTTGGCTCCTGAAAACTATTTGAACCAGGCTTTCATTTAAGTCATCAAGGTTTTCCTTTTCATTTGCCATTCTTTCTGAAACATTATCCTGCATGCCATTAAAGATTAAGTTATTTGCTCATCCTTTCCTTGAATTGGTCTTGGCCTTAATTACTACACTGTGATTTTCTCTTTTACTTCTCTGACCTTTTGTTGATACCCCATAAATATCAATATCTTCCTAGATCTCTCTCCCTCCTGCTACACATTCATCTTAAGAAACTTCACTGTTATGTATTTTGCTAATAGTTTCAATTATAAAAGCCTAAGATAGCCCTATTTCCTGATTTATATATATATTTATAGAAATTGATGTATTACATTATAACACACACACACACATCACATATATATGTATATAATACTATGCTCTACAGTTATCTTTACTTCTTATAACTATTGATATATTTTGTATCCTCTCTCTCACTGATTACTTACCGTAGTGTTTACCTGTACTCTTCCTGATCTCAACATGATTTTAACTGTTTAAGTATATAAGTCAAATATTCTGATATCATCCTCAGTTTAATTCTCTCTTAAAACCACCTAGTTCCCTTTCTCTCTTTCATACAAAGGTTCATTATACCCTGTCAATTCTTAGAGTAACAAATGTCTGGGGAATTTGTTTCTTTTGACTTCTACTTCCATTGTTGAATTCTAGCCTGATTTTCAGTGGGTTTTAAAGAATGTTCTTTGCCTCCAGTTCCTGCCTCTTTCTCTGTTCTTTCTACTCATTTTCTATACTCTCATGGGATTGATCTTACAAACATGGAAGCCATTCTAATGGTCTCCCATTACTCATATGCTATATTATTATTATGTACACATGGCTTAATATGTTGTGTAAAATCATGGGTAAAAATCATCTCTTATACTTTTCCCTTTTCATTCCTCTATTCCTATGCCCTAGATAATTCAGCATTTTTTCCCTTGCCACAGTGCTTTGGATGTATTCTTCTTCCTGAAGGACATACCTTCTCCTCTTGAACCACTCTGACTTTGAGTAAAATAGTCTTCACAGAATTTCCAGTTATTTCCTCCTATTCCTTCATTCCACATCATATCAAGTTCCTTCTCTATGCTTTCAATATATGTTGCTTACACAGTTAATATAGCAACCACACCATATTTTAGAAATTTGCTTCGGTCCTCTCTCTTTAGGCTGAGATCTCCAAGAGATAGAAAATAGCATAGGTATAAATTTCTGAATCCTGTATTAAGACACTATTTCTGACACATGGTGTATATCAAGTAAATATTTGAGTTTAAATTAAGTGGTAACACCTATTTTCTTTATCAGCCATTTATAGCCTTGCCCCAAAAAGCTATTTCAGTAACTAGCCAGCTACTTAACAGAGATAAAAGAGTAGGAGACACAGTGCAAGATACTTTGAATAGAGAAAGGGTCTTGAATGTGGAAGAGTAGGCCAGAATGGAAGAAAAGTACAGCAGTAATGGGTTCTGGTATTCAGAGCTCAATACAATAGACAGGAATAAGGGAGAGAGAGGATACAGAAGAACAGGAAGGGAATCACACAGAGAAGGATGGAGTGGTGCTAATGAAACACTCAATGTGCTTTTTCTACTTCACAATCTCTCAGACCCAACTGAGTGGCCATCTTCACTTGGATGATAAAAGTCACAGTCAGTATCAGTGATTTACTATTCACTTACTTTTCTAGTTGGTTGCTAACCACTGAGTTATGATTTATCAAAAGTAAAATGTAGATAAAGGCAAAGATATCACTTTTAAAGCTGTATGACTTTAAGAATGGAAAGACTGATACATCAATTGATGGATCTTTGGCTATAATCCAGTGCTCAAACTACAGTTGCCGATGTGACAGATGGCATGCTGAAACTCTCTGTTAGCCATGCATCGTGGGTCACAGTAAGAACAGAGAGGTCAAGGCTCCGCATTTGATGAAGTACTGTGTTGAAGTGTTCGGCCCTACTCGTTGTTCCATGAGCACTGCATGCCCCGTTGATTAGTAGAGTGGCTCCATTAGGTATTTGTAATACATTCTTTTATTTACCCATGGGATGTCAGAGTTAGAAGAGGCCCCTTAGAGATTTTTTTCCCCCATTTTGTTTAAGGATGAAAAAACTCATGCAGAAAGTTAAATTTTTTATCCAATATTAATGCCAAGTTAGGGCCAAGACAACAAGCAGAACAGTTGAAGCACAGTTCTCAATGTCATGGTCTCTCTACTGTTTTCATTTTCATTTATAGCATTTCACAGCTTAGTTTCCTGTCTCACCCACCATCAGACCATTCATTTCACATCAGTCATAGTAACTGTTCTCTAATCCCTTGAGAGTTTTTGGCTGCCATTCTGAAAACAGTACTTTGATATTAACAACATAAAATTTTCATTTTGAAAAGCATTAACAAACTTCCCCTGAACTTCCAGTGTGCCATTTTTGGAAAATTTTAATATGAGAGAAAAATTTTAACATCACTGTCTAACAATAACACAGCTAACTGCTTCATAGATGAAAGAGACACTAATTGCTGAAAGCATTAGAATATGGCCACTTGTCAGAAAATATCAGAGAAAACTTCTCTATTGACTGGGGAATTTAACTTGATGCATATTCTCTGATTATAGATTCCAGGGGCAAAGCCATTCTCACCCAAGTCTCAAAATAACTTACTAGGTAAAGGTTATTAATTCAAATATGAATGAGGAGTGGTCAAGTGGTTCCTTCTTAGATGCTGCAAGGAACCTCCAAAAAACAGTCCTAACTTTAAGTTGGCTTTCTTTTTTTTTTTTTTTACTTTCCTGTTATTCTGAAGACTAGGATAATTTACATATTTAAATTAGGGCTATTTTTGGGGGAAATAAAATAAACCAATATATGTCTTAAGCAAAAAGTGGAAATGTGTTATAATGAAACAGACAGACCATGAAAGTCAATGACAGAAAATCGGCTGAACCACAGAGCAGCAGTAGAACCAAAAAACCAAGATTTGCACTTGTCTTTCTTAGTACCACTTGTGTGCTTGTTTCACTCTTCTTTATCTCTATGTATTGGCTTTCTCTACTTCTCTAGCCCACATAGGCAGCAAGTAGTAGCCACTACCCCATTTCCAATGCTTTATTTACCTTCATTTCTATAGTCCCCACTTCCCTAAGGACAAAACTCTAAGCCTCATGGGTCTAGTCCCATAAGCTATAGCCACTGACTCAGAGTAAAAACTGATGACTCAGAGCT
Organism: Nasua narica; assembly: GCA_028533885.1. NCBI lineage: Eukaryota > Metazoa > Chordata > Mammalia > Carnivora > Procyonidae > Nasua > Nasua narica. Next base: position 161,029,349 of record CM052799.1, on the reverse strand, counting down.
GTAGTTGAGGTCAGAAGACAAGTTTTAAGTAGCTTATTAGGATCTTGGTAGATACTCCAATTAGGTATCCACTATACTCAGGCATAGTTCTTTTTACCAGAGTATGCATTCTAGATATTAAGCCAGAGTCTATAACATTATAAAAAGCTTATAAAGAAATTTTCCATGTCATTAATATCAACATTTCCACTACTCATTGAAAATAAAATATTCGTAAATTAGTAAAAGAGAGTAGTCTTAGAACTAATTCTGTTTCTTAACTCAAGCACTCTGGATGCCATGGGTAAGAGGGACCAAATTTATTAGGCACACACTAGCATAACATTTTTGACTCAGGTATGATCATTTAGCTTATATGAATCTCAAACTTCTACCTGTGTTTGAATCAGTGGTGAGATCGAATGAGGAGGAGATGATATGGTACTACACTAGTACTGGTAAGAGTATGTTGTGAGTTAATATGAGAAATAAAAATGCTCTTTTTGCCACTGAAATGAAGAGGTCTCCAATAAGGGTTTCTTTGATATTGTATTCATTTTTTGATAGTATGTGTATGTATGCAATATATGTAAACATATATACACACACACACCGTGGAAATGCTCTGAATCCACAAGAAAGTTCCAAATAGTGACAAACTTTGTCTTAAAAAAGTTCTTGCTCTTCTCCATTGCCATGGAGTTGGTTACAGAAGGTTTCCAGGCACTTAGAGAGGACCAAATCTATTCTATGTATGTATCTCATCATTTTCCTCTATACTTCAATTCTCCTACCATGACACCATTTGGTTAAAACCAGAGCTTTAAAAACAAACATTATAGAAGGTAAACTATATTAATTTTTGCCTGTTTAATTACAGAGTTTTGTCTTGTAAATAGAAAAAATGCCTTTTTAAAGAAAGTCCATTTTAACACTATTTTCCCTACAGTCTATTTTAAAAAGCCATTCCACTTTAAAAAGCATATTTTAACATTTTCATAAAATACCCTGAGAATAGCCTTTGAAGGTTAGAAAAGACATTAAGCTTTCAAGAGTTGGTATAAATCTATGCAAGGTCACTACTAATTTGCTCAGAGTGGCAAACATTTAAAGCAGCTACAGATGAATATAAACTGAGATATTTATGTATAATATTTAATAAGAGGAAAGGAGAGGAACAGTTACTTTGCAATCTATTCCAAAATATAAGGATAAAATCTCAATTTGCTTAGCATGGTGCTTTGCATATTTTTTTAATTGAATGGGTATTTTTAATCAAACTGCTCCATTTTTTAAAATGAAAAGGATAATTATATTAATTTGTTGTATACATCTCTGATTTGTAGAGGACCTTGGTGTTTTCTGGTCTCGTGGTTCTTTTAGCAATGGAAGGAATTTTTACAATTATTTAACTTAAAATGAGAAATAAAAAACCCAGAAAGCAGTACAGAAAATTCTCTTAAGTTTATAGTCACATGTTTTCTAAAACTTAATGGTAGAAATAAAAATGAGTATTTCTGGTGATTTATTAAAGTTACTATAGCTTTGGTTTACACACTACAAGTGATTCCTCAAATTCAGGATGATGGTAATGTTGAGGGCATGTATTGCTGGTAGGAGAACAAAGAAGGCAAGTATTTGAGAGAAGTACCCTGGGGCCTCAACTGTTTTAAGACTTCTTTAGGCTGAGTTGCTGGGTAGAGACGCATTTTATCATCAACTTTTTGTATGCTTAAAATATTTCATAATTTAAGAAAAACATTTTTAATTGACCCACTATTCTGCCAAACATAACACTTATTTATGCTTGACATTACAGTTATTATGAAAAACTCAACAGAAGAAACTTTCAAGTTATAACTGAAGATAATTTAAAAACCTTATTTTTTCTTTCTCTCTTAATAAACTACTTGAAAAAATTACATAAGCTCTCTAGCTATATCTATCTATCTATCTATGTCTATATCTATATCTACATCTATATCTATCTATATCTATATCTATGTGTGTGTGTTTAAAGATTTTATTTATTTATTTGACAGAAAGAGAGATCACTAGTAGGCAGAGGCAGGCAGAGAGAGAGGGGGAAGCAGGTTCCCTGATGAGCAGAGAGTCCGATGTGGGGCTCAATCCCAGGACCCTGAGATCATGACCTGAGTCGAAGGCGGAGTCTTTAACGCACTGAGCCACCCGCATGCCCCTCTAGCTCTATTTTTAAAAGAAATTCTAATGCTTTTTTTTTTAAGGATGGGAATTTGCATTAGAAATCAGATAGTGAAATTTAACCCTTGCTACTGTCTCTGGGTTTATGTTTATTTCTTGGTAAAGCAGAATGACCTACGCTAAACGAAAATGATAATGGCTGTCATTTATTAAGGTCTTATTATGAAACCAGGTCTAGTTCCTATTAATCATTTATTTTTATAATGATCTTGTGTGTTAGATATTAACCTAGCTTTACAAAAGAATTAAAAAAAACACTTAGGCAGAAAATTATTATTTTTTCCAATTTATATAACCAGTAAGTGACAGATCTATTATTCAAATAGAGGACTGTCAGAGTCCCAAATTTCCGCTCTTCCCTCATAGATCAAGTGTCCCACCAGTGGTAAAATACCAGTAAGACCAAGAATAAAGTAATTTAAAGTTTTTTTTTCTATTGGTTACTACTGAGTACCTGGATTCATTGATCCTGACCTACGGTAATTTATAAGTGTATGGTTTTTGGAGTAAAAATTTAACACAAAAGAGTTCTATTTGGATTTTCTAGAGACAATGAGCCCATTACTAAAGGGGGAACATCTTTATACCTAATTATAGAAATCAGAGTCCTTCCCTTATAGGGAGAATGGAGGTGACTTCTTTACCAATTACTGGGATTTTTCAAGTAGTATAATTCTGACTTTCAATGATATGTATGATCATTACTGTTGCAGCTGGCATTTGAGTATTGACTAATATCAGCCACCATGTTTACTGCTTTACATAAATTATCTCATTTAATTCTGAGAACAACTCCTTACATTACATGCCAGTACTACCCTACTGTCTGAGTATTAAAGAGGCCTTGGAAGCTACTCAAAGCTAAGAATCTACTGAAAAGTATAGCAGGGCATCTAATCACAAACAGTCTGACTCCAAATCCCTTAGTCTGAACCACTAGGATACATGCCTCTCATTCTGCAGTTATGTGTACGGATGCAAAATGGAAGGTTGAACAAAGAGATAGAGACTGGATAAGAGTCCCCAGTTATTCAAGCTGTCTTTATTTCCAAATCTGGTTAACTGTACAGTGTTGAACTGTTTTTACACTTTGACAATTCTCTTTCCAGAAATCTAGCTTCAGTTTGCTAGGTAACCAAAGACCACAAATGTATACTTTGAAAATAATTTTAGATATTTGGAAGATATTTAGTTATTAGAAATTGCCAGGTTCTTAGATGTAAACTACCAATCTTTTTTTTTTTTATTTTACCAGGTAATAATTCTGTTGATATTTTCTTTGGAATGTGATATACTACAAAAAGAGGACAAAGTTAAAATTTAAGTTTCACATTTATGGGCTATTTCTAGATTTATTGAAATTCTTCTCTGTAGCCAAGTGAGAATTTAGCTACAATAAAATGCAGAAAAGAGGCTGTAACTTTTTGAGTCTAGTATTGTTATGTTAAAATGTTTAGGTCCATTTTCATGACTATGATTAAAAATATATATTAAAAAATTAAGTTTCAGCTGCAATTAACTGTGGCTCAGAGCATAAGGCAGTGAAGGATTTCTCATTCTTGTGTAAATGTTGAATAAATGTTGAATTCCTTAGGGAAATAACCTGAATATCCATTGATTTTACTAGAACAGTAATTAAATATATTCCCTACGGAAATATACTTTAGTGTGTTGTGAAACTGCCTATTGTCTGTGCATCTTGAGCCAGGTATCTTCTCCTGGTTGTTAGCCCTGGGACTGCTTGCTGTCCCTAGTATTATTACCTACAGATAAGAAACTGTGTCTTTCTTTTCTTTGGAAGTTCAACTGCATTTTCTCTAAACATCTTCTCTGTTATTCTAACATTTATGATCTTTAGAAAAAGTCAGGGAAAACACAAAATATAAAATTTATTTAGGATTTACATTAGGATTTAGCAAAGAATTTCCTAAAATATTAATGACAGTAATTAAAAAAATGTAAAAGTTCTTAATAGTGTTAACTGCTTTCCCCAAACAAGTGTATATGTCTGCATTTTTCTTCCTTTTCTTTCCTCTGTTGTATCCCATCTCTAAAGATTTTCAATTAACTCTGTAATAAGTACTACTGGGCAAAGGGTATTGATAAAACGATGCATTCCTTTCTTCACTGATTTCATATCTCATTATCTAACATTCATCAGTTTTTCTATATTCCTGGAGCATAGCTCCTTGGAGAATAAGAGGTCATTTAACATTTAACATCATGATTATTGAATTCTGGGTTGATATAGACTTTTATATAATACCATACTTCTTGTCTAAACTGTCTGTGGTACCCATAATAGAAATTCTTCAATACAAAAATGATTACTGAATGCTGAAAATATTTGACAGGCACCAGAAATGCAACACACTCCTGTCTTCAGGGATCTTACAAGTAGATACAGATAAGGACTGGGGGATATGAAAGTATAATGGAATTCAATAAATGTAGCCATGAGAAAAGTAAATGAGGAATCCTGTAGGAAGAACCCCTCTGTTAGGAGAGATGGGCTTTTGGAGGAAGTTATTTGAAAGAAAACTTCATCAGAAGAATAAGAGAGAGTGTATAATTTGGAAAGCCTATGAAAAGGTTAATGACAAGGTAACAAATGGCAACATAAGAGAATGTGCCACAAGAGGATGGAACATATTCAAAAGCTCATAAGGTTTCTAGATTTTACTCCAGAGTATAGAAAGCTACAAAGAACATCCTATCTACTCTTACAACAAAAACTTATACAAACAGAAAATTTGACTTTTTTTAATACCCATCAGGAATCTGAGGTCACAAAGTAATCAATCATCACAAAATCTAAAGAAAGACGCCTGCAGGAAGAGACAGAACCTGAATACTTGCTTATTCAGAGCAGACACAGAAGTATTCTAGTTAACAAATCAGTAAAGGCTAAGTGTGGAGAGACCATGTGGTGTGGCTGGAGGCGACACAATTAAAGAGATTTGGCATATTTTTTGCAGATCTTTTTGCCATCAGCACTCTGAGATGCCACAGAAAAGTACTGAGAAAATGGAGAAAACTTCCAAATTAGTGCACACCCAGGTGAGGAGGAAGAGTAGCTCCTATGCAAAGGACATGAAAATCTACCAGAGTTTCTCTATCTGCCCTGTGGAAAAATGTCCTATTCTCCGAGAGAAAGGGCACCAAAAACAGACATTCTTGGGCACTGTTGAAAATCCAGTGTAGCCAGAGAAAGATCAGAGAAAGAGACAACTCTTTTACCCTTGGAGGAGAGACAGAAGTCTAGGCTGGACCCAGAACTCATAACTGAGGAAGAGTCAAAAGTAATGAGAAAGTCATATGCTCCATACCCAGGGACATGGTTTCTACCTAAGTCTGAATCAGAACACAAGAGAACATACCTTTTCCAGTGTTAATTTGTTATATAAACAGAATTTTTTTAAATCATATGATCATTTCAACAGATGAAGAAAATCATCTATTCATTTTCAAGTTTTTCAGCAAACTAGAGACAGAAAAAATGTTTTAAACGGATCAAAAGTATCAGTAAAATATCTACAAGGGACATAATATTTAATTTAAATATAATTATTTAAATAATCTAAAGTTTTTAAATTTAAATTATAGTTTAAATTTTTTATTTAAATAGTTATATAAATAAATAAGTTTTTAATTTAAATTTAAAGTTAAATAAAGTTTTTCCCTTCATTGGGAACAAGTCAGCCTTATCCTCCTATTCAACACTGTACTAGATGTCTTAGTGTAATAATGCCAAAAAAAAAAAAGAAAGAAAGAAAGAAAGAAGAGGTATTTACATTGGGAAGGAAGAAAATAAAACTGCCTCTATTTACAGATGACAGGACGGTCTATGTAGAAACTCTTAAAGGATCTACATAAAAAGGTTCTATAATTAATCAGTTTAGAGAGATGTCTCAGTGGATCAGGGGGTTAAATGTCTGCTTTCAGCTCAAGTCATGATTCCAAGGTCCTAGGATCAAGTCCCACTTGGGGCCCCTTGCTGGATGAGGAACCTGCCACTCCCACTGCCTGCTGCCACTCCCCCTGGTTGTGCTTGCATGCACTCCCTAACAAATAAATAAAATCTTAAACAAAAAGTAATGAGTTTAGAAAGGTCTTAAGATACAAGGTCAATGTACAAAAATCAATTGTAGCTGTAGTAACTACTAATTAATGATTGAAAAAATTAAAGTATCATTTACAGTTTTATTACAAAAAAGTATTTATGTATAAATCTAACAAAGAATATTCAGGATCTATTTTCTGAAAAGAACAAAACACTGATGAAAGAAATTAAAGACCTAAATAATCAACGATATGCTATATATGTGACTCAGAAAATTCAAGAGTTTAAAATAAATTTTTTCCCCAAATTGATCTGTAGATTCAATACAACACCTATCAAGATTACAACAGTCTTTGTAGATATTGATAAGTGATGCTAAAATTTTCACAGAATGGCAAAGAAACTAGGAGAGCAAAAACAATTAAAAAAAAAAAGCAGCTAAGTTTGAAAGCTCACATGAAGATTTCAAGACTTACTGTAATTCTTCACTAATCAGGGCAAGTGGAAAAATGGATGAAATAAGAGAACAGAATAGAGAATCAAGGATAGGCTCACCTATCTGCTTTCCACTTATTTTTGACAATGATGAAAAGGCAATTGAATATGGAAAGGATAGTCTTTTCAACAAAAGACCCTAGAACATTTATACATTTTTAACAGGCAGTGCTGGAACATTTATACATTGATAATAGAAATAATAAACCTTAATCTTTATAATCTGTCTTATACATCTTATACCAAAAATTAGCTCAAAATAAAATAAATATGTAAAGCTACAAATATATTAGAAGAAAACATAAGAAAATTATTGTAATAATCAGTTAGGCAAATAGTTTTATCTTCTTCCTTACCACAGGATACCAAAGCATGAAAAGACAAGACAAAGAATTAAAGAGGTTATTTGCAAGTCACATTTCTAACGAACTGCATATTTCCCAAATATTTAAAAAAATCTGAAAGTTTAACCACCACCACCACAAAAGTCATTTAAAAATAGGCAAAAAATTTAAATAGGTATTTCAAAAAAATAGATGAATAGTAAATAAGCAATGGAAAAAGTGCTTAGCAGCATTAGGAACTAGACAATGAAAATCAAAAACACAGTGAGATATGACCATTCATAATGGTTAAAATGAAAACATTGACACTACCAAATTCTGGCAAGGATGTGGAACAACAGGAACTCTCATACACTGCTGGCACAAAAGGAAAACCTGTGGCTACTAAAGATAACAATTTGGATATTTCTCATGGAGTTAAATAGATGCTTACATATTGCCACACAGTACAGTTCTAGCTATTTACCGAAGAGAAATGAAAACTTATGTTCACATAAAAATTGCTACATGAATATTTATAATAGCTTTATTCATAATCACCCCCAACTGGAAACCCATATGTCATTCAAGAAGTGAATGGATAAAACTGTGGTACTAGCCACCAAGTGAATACTACTAAGTGATAAAATGAAATACACTATTAATTCATGCAACAATATGGATGAAATTTAAATGCAGTTTGAAAACTTTGGCTAGATTGTAAGGTCATATAATGTAGGCTTCCATGTAGATTATATTCTGGAACAGATAAAACTAAAGTATTGAAAATAGATCAATGCTTTCTAGAATTGAGGATGGGGACAAATTAGCTAAAAGGGGCAAATTCAGAACAATTTTGGGAATGATAAAACTGGTTTTGATTCATAATAGTTTAAATAAATAATATAATTTATGCATTTGCCAAAAATCATAGGAACTATACATCAGAGTATATTTTACTGTATGTAAATAAAAACAAACACAAGATGCAGAAATATGAATGAAATGCAAACTAACAGATGAACCTCACCATTACATGAATAACAATGAAGGAAGTAGGGAAGATCATAATTGCCTATGTTTAAAAAGAGTGATTTGATGTGATACTGTAGAGATTAAAGACAACATGAAGTGTAAGCAAATATTTTACTCTAGTTAATTTTTTTGCTCACTGGGTATGAGTAAACAATTCTCGGACAATTGTATGTATACGGTAGGTTCAAGCATATATAATTATTTCCTACCTGATCAGAGGGCTTAGAAGCAATAATATTGTAACAATGAGCACATCTAACACTCAGATATTGGTTTCTAAGTGCCAGTGTCAATAAAGCAACCAAGGCCAACTTGGAAAAGGGATTGAACCTAGGGCAGAGAAAATGTAAGAAAAATTTATAGTATCATGTGGATGTTTGAAAAGAAAAAAAAATCAAAAAAGGATGAGAATCTGGAAAAGACACTGGAGCCAATCTGTAGAAGTTCCCTGTGGCTAAAGTCCAACAACTGTTCAACAATTTGAACAAGACATAATGAAGCAACAGCATTGATTATAATCCTTAGAATAAAATAATAATCCATGAATCCAGAGTCCTGTGAATAAACAAGTGAATAAATGGAAGACAGTTTTTTTAGCAGAAAAAATTGAGGAAAATAATAACATTCAGAATTCAATTTTATTTTTTCAGGGTAGTTCCACCAGTGGATGCAAAAATTTGTGGGCAAAACTTTGAGGAGCACCAGTATTTTTGCATAGTTTCAAAATCTCTCTCATATCTTTATAAACTACAAATGGAAAACAATAAATTTGCCATGTAAAAATCTTTAATAAAGTTAATAATATTAAGATGTAACAACATCGTGTACTCCTTCAAGTGATGCACTGAGAAGGACACATAAATTCTTTTTCCCCCCAAATATGTTCATTTTATTTTTTCAGTGTTACAAGATTAATTGTTCATGCAACACACCCAGTGTTCCATGCAATACGTGCTCTCCTCAATACCCACTACCAGGCTCGCCCAACCCCCCAACTCCCTCCCCTCCAAAACTCTCAGTTTGTTGCTCAGAGTCCACAGTCTCTCATGGTTCATCACCCCCTCTAATTTCCCCCCATTCACCCTTCCCTTCCTTCTCACAATACCCCCCATGTTTTTCCTTATGTTCCACATGTAAGTGGGACCATAAGGTAATTGAATCTCTGTGCTTGACTTATTTCACTCCACATAATCTCTTCTAGTCCTGTCCATGTTGATACAAAAGTTGGGTATTCATCCTTTCTGATGGAAGCATAATATTCCATTGTATATATGGACCATATCTTGTTTATCCATTCATCTGTTGAAGGCCATTTTGGTTCTTTCCACAGTTTGGCAATTGTGGCCATTGCTGCTATGAACACTGGGGTACATGTGACCCTTCTTTGTACTGCATCTGCTTCTTTGGGGTAAATACCCAGTAGTGCAATTGCAGGGTCATAGGGTAGCTCTATTTTTAATTTCTTGAGGAATCTCCACACTGTTTTCCAAAGTGGCTGCACCAACTTGCATTCCCACCAACAGTGGAGGAGGGTTCCCCTTTCTCCACATCCTCTCCA
>CM052799.1:160993852-161019173 GCA_028533885.1 Nasua narica | reverse complement strand
CTGGCTATGCGTGGTCTTTTCTGGTTCCATATAAATTTTAGGATTATTTGTTCCATTTCCTTGAAATAAATTGATGGCATTTTGATAGGGATTGCATTAAATGTATAGATTGCTTTAGGTAGCATAGACATTTTCACAATATTTGTTCTTCCAATCCATGAGCATGGAACGTTTTTCCATTTCTTTGTGTCTTCCTCAATTTCTTTCATGAGTGCTTTGGAGTTTTCTGAGTACAGATTCTTTGCCTCTTTGGTTAGGTTTATTCCTAGGTATCTTATGGTTTTGGGTGCAATTGTAAATGGAATCGACTCCTTAATTTCTCTTTTTTCTGTTTTGCTGTTCATGTATAGGAAAGCAACTGATTTCTGTGCATTAATTTTATATCCTGAGACTTGACTGAATTCCTATATGAGTTCTAGCAGTCTTGGAGTGGAGTCTTTTGGGTTTTCCACATAAAGTATCATATCATCTGCAAAGAGTGAGAGTTTGACTTCTTCTTTGCCAATTTGGATGCCTTGTAAATATTCTTAAAGTCTAAAATTATTTCAACATAAATAATCAAAAGTCTATAGCCAAGGGAGCATAAGATGCATTGAAAGACCAGTGAAGTTTGACCTAGTTGGACTGTGAAAGGTGAACTAGAAAGTAGGAAGATATGAAGCTAGAGAGCTAAGCAAAGACCTGATTATACAAAAATATACTATATACTCAGAAATGAAGAAGTATTCAGGGAGTTTTTGCAAGGAATTAGCATAAGATTTGCATGTTGGAAAGTGTACACTTGCTGAAATTCACAGAATAATTTAGAAAGAGTCAAACATGATGATACAGAACCAATTGGGAGAAAAGTTCATATGGGAGAAGAAAAAGCAGCAATATTGTCAGGATGGAGAAAACAGGATAAATTTTAGGAGACTTTGAGGTAAAATAAGTAACATTTGTTGATTAAAGGAATAGGCGAAGAAAAAGAGTCCAAGAGTGTACTCAACATTTCTACTTTAAAACATTGGCCATTTTGACGTGAGCTAGAAGTATTTCTTTCATGAGTAACACTAAAGAAATTGTCAAGTAATCTAAATCACAAATTCCCTTTCCATCCAACAATAAGGTATTTTTTACCCCTCAGATATCCCTCCCTTTCTCAATGTTAGCCCCACTTCTGAGTTGGAACTGGAGATATAATTGACAGTGTCATGAAAGGTGGATTAAGAATGGATATCAGGCAAGAGAAAAATATTACACCCAGGGAGAAATATAGTTTAGTGTTTAAGAGTCTTGGCCCAATAGATCAACAGGGCTCCAAAATAGTCCCTTCACCTAGTTCATTTTTTTTTAACCTTTAATAAGTTTCTTTCTCCCATGTTTCCTTTTAGGCATCTATAAAATGAGGAGAGTGAATGTAGCTACTACTTTTGCTGTCTGAGAGTTAAATATACATAAAGGCCTTAGATCAGTGCTTGGCACGCAGTACACTTGAAGTAAATGGTATTCATATGGAAGTTGCTATTGTTGGCTTGGTTATGTTTCCCACTTTTCCTCCTAAGTGCCTGCTCAGTCTGATATTTCACACGTGTCTTGAATTAGTTTGGACAAAGGAAGCAATAAGGGGACAGTATTTGAGTCCTTGTGATTATTTCATCTCCATCCCAGATTGCACAGGAAATAGTGATTTATGTTAATAACAGCGACGTTACTGATGTTAGCTCTATGTATACAGACCTTATTGGTATGTAATATGGTAGATTTTTCTAACAGACTATTTTATTTTATTTTATTTAAGATTTTATTTATTTGAGATAGAGACAGTGAGAGAGAGCATGAGAGGGGAGAAGGTCAGAGGGAGAAGTAGACTCCCCATGGAGCCGGAAGCCCGATGTGGGACTCGATCCCAGGACTCTGGGATCATGACCTGAGCCGAAGGCAGTCGCTTAACCAACTGAGCCACCCAGGCGCCCTCTAACAGACTATTTTAAAAAATATACCGTATTCTAGTAAAGATTGAAGCAACATAGAAAGATTCGAAAATCGAAAAATTCAGGTGTGGTTTTAAGGAGGGAATGAAGCACAGCTAATATCTCTTATACACATTACTTGGTAATTAAAAAGTACAGATATTTCCTTGTCAAAATATTCCTTTTATTATCAGCTATATTGGAGTATATGGTGCCCTGAATAAAAGAAAGTTACAGAAGCAAGCACAGATTGATTTAGGGGAATTATTTAAGTTTTAAATAAACATCTTGGGATCCCTAGCCAATATTAGAATGCAAGTGTTGGGGCAGCAGTTGAATTGGTAAGTTTAAAGTACAGGATAATAAATTAGGTCAGTGGTACAGATTTAGAATACAGGACATAGAGAATAAATGCCAGAGATGCCCCAGAATAGAAGGCAAACCCAAGCTGCATGGCATCATACCAAAAGGGTATTTACAATTAATAACAAGGCCTATATTAAAACCCAAATGTATTGCTAATCAAACATGAAAATAACTATTTGATAGAACCACTGTTGTATTAGGGTATTATAAAGAGATTCTAATTTAGTGAATTCCAATTATTTAGTAAATGTGCAATCAGGAATAAGCTCATGAACTGTAATGGCACTTTGTATCCCACATTAATGATTTGTTTTAAGAATTGGAAGTTCAATAAAACTTAGATGGTCATTCAACATTTAAATTAAATGGCTCAATCTGGCCAACATAGGAAATATCTGTTCTTTCCCAGTACAGATTGTTTTATTATTTTGCATTATTGACTTTGTAAGTTCATTTTTATCTTTCAGGAGAGCCTACTATTAGATGTACTAATATAGAAATAAACAGGCATTGTATAACTCATACCAACAACAACAAAAACATGTATTTGTCCAGGGTTTTTAATTGAGTTTTATTTCTCTAGCTGAGTAATGTTTTGATCAACTTATGTTTTGTAGGACTCTGCTTCTGGAGAAACTTACACCATTTGATTTGTATTTTAGATTTGTAAAGGAAACATTTCTTCATGTTGTTCTCTTGTTCAGGCTTCCCTTGGATTCATTTGGCATTATCAGAGCAGACTGAGACTAAAAAGGCTTTTTATTCTCCTGATTAGTTGCTTTTAAGGAGACCCAAAAAAGATAATAGATTTGAAAACTAAATGTTTGGGATTAAGACTATTTACAACCCAATCTTAACAAGGTGAGCCTGAATTAAGTCTTAGTACATTCAGCTGTAGGAAAGACAATACTTCTGATTATTTCTGATATCAGAAGTTAAGATTTCCTACTGCCTAGGGTTAAATGAAACTTCACCAGGGTTAATAATGCTTTTCTCCAAAACATAAGATTCCAAGATTTTACTGAAGCTTATGAAAATGAAGCTCCAGACAAGGACATAGCTTTTCCCTCTGGTGTCTAAGGGAAATGGCATTTTCCAGAACATTAAAAAAAATACTTTATTGTGTTATTATTATCCGTGGTTATTTATCTTTGGGGTCTTTGAACAAAATTTGAAAATACTGATGGAAATGAGAAGATTCATGGTTCACTAATTAATAGCCAATGCCCTGAGCAGAATTGCTTTTTGAAAATATAGTCAAAGAATAGTTCTGTGGTCTGAGAGGTCATATTTAATCATGCCACAAATTATATCATTGGCATATTTGAGAAACTATTGTGACTACCCCAGTAATTTCCAAGGGGTTCTGTGTGTTTTCTTGGTTAGAGTTTCCTGAGGTTCTTTATCTATCTGTATCCTATAAAAAAAAGGTGTTAGAGCCCTAACTGTATATTAAATCTCTATAGGGCACTGAGAGATCAAGGTTTACAGAGCCTTGATGTTATCAAGTTTGCTAGAAGCAGGAACTGCCACAGATTGTGTCATAGGAGCCATACTCCACGAAGAGTTTCACATTGATATTTCTGAAAGGCAAATATGATCATATCACCCCCTATTTAAAATCTTCCAATTCTCCCTATAGCATTCAAGATAAAGTCAAAACTCTTAACATGACCTACCTACAAAACATTTCACAATTTGGCTTTTGCTCACCCCTTTCTCTCATCTACCTCTTTCCTTCCATTCTAGCTTACAGATAAACTTAAATATTTTCAGGTCCCAGAGCAATACCATGTTATCCTCTCTGAAGTTTGGGCCTTTGCTTTTGCTGTTTTCTTTGCCTGTATTATTCCACCTCTAACCTTGCCTAGGTATGTTCTGTTTTTCCCTTACAGTACTTATCGTCCAATATTTAAAATACATATTTACAGGTCTCTACCCCATCTGGAAAGACAAGGACAGTAGCTTTCCTCTACAGTCGTGCTAGCCCTAGGCCTGAAACAGTGCCAAACCTTTTAGAACATTTTGACACTTATTCACCTGTTAAATGAATGAATCAATACATGAATGAATTAATGAAGTAATTGCCTCCTAAGTATAGGTCCCAGATCCTCTTAGCCTTTCCAGAATGCTACTGATTACATTTTGATCTATCCATGCCCAAACTCCTGCTGGCTGTATCTTAAACCAGTTATAGCATTTCATTCTTAGGATAAGTCATCATACCTGGGTCACATTAAACAGAGGTGGGCTACAAATTCTCCCCCAATCCATCACAGCAAAGCAGCTTTCTTTAAGTCACTATAAAAAGCTCTATAACTTGAAAGCTAATATTGAGATAAGCTCAACTTTTGACCTTCTGAAAATCTGAGGGCATATTGTAGTACTGATCTGCTCTCAGCCCATCACTTAAGAAATCATTGACTATTTCAAAGGGGAGAAAAGTAATTTTCTTTCCTCAGATTAATTCTCTGAAAACAAATTCCAATACGGAGAGTTGTATGCAGGAAGTTTATTGGGCCTTGCCCTGGGGAACAACACCTGGAAGAGAGTAAGAAACAATGCTGGGCAGAAGGAGAGGTTGAAATGTGGTATGATTTCCACAGGTCTCTCAGCTGATCTCCACAGAAAGCTCTGGAGCTGGGATGATCCTTCCTAATGATCTCAAACTGAGGAAGAATGTCTAGTACTCTTATACTCCCTCACCAGCCAACCATGTTTTTTGACTTTTCTTGAGTAAGATGCTAACTTTGAGAAAGGCAGCACTCTTCTGCTAAGGACAATTCTGGAACAGAAGCTAACAGTGTGCCATCAGCAGTTAACACCCTCAAACATCATGCTGGAAATTTACCCAGATGGAGCAAAAACACATGAAGCAAATGTATCTGAGAGGCATGGGTAAACTGTAGTGGATACTGAGGTGGCTGCCCACTTCCCTCCTTCAATGTGGGGACACTCATTCTTCCAGGTGCTGTAAGCCAGGGCAATCCAGGCATAAATGTTTTACTTTGTACAGGTTATTGTTTTATTTATCCTTCTGATACCACATTAGCACCATCTCATGGGGTTTTTGCCAAGGTGTTATATCCTAGTTTATGCAGGAGTGCTGTGTTAGTTTTCCATTGCTACAATACAAGTCTCCAAAACCTAAGTGTTTTAAACAATATAAATTTAAGATCTTACACTTATGGAGGGCAGAAGTCTAAAATGAGTCTCATTAGGCTAAAATTTCCCATAGCTGTGTTCCTTTCTGGAGTTTCTAAGGCAGAACACATGTTCTTGCTTTTTCCAGCTTCTAGAGGCTACCCAAATTTCTTGTTTCTTCCCCTACCCCCCCCAACTTTAAGATTTAGTTGAGAGAGAGAGAGAGAAAAAAAAAAAACATGTGAGCAGGGGTAGGGCGAAGGGAGAGAATCTCAGACTCCCTGCTGAGCACAAAGCCTAACTGGGCTCCATCTCATGACCCTTAGATCAGGACTGGAGCCAAAATCAAGAGTCCCAGGCTTCACCAACTGAGCCACCCAGGCACCCCCTGGTCTCTTTTCATCTGCAAAGCTGGCAATGGGAGGTTGAATTATGCTTACCTGGCATCACTCTAAATAGTCATATCTCTTTTTTTACTCTTGTTTTCTATTCCCCTCTTACAATGTTAAGAACCCTTATTGAAACAACCAGGATGACTTACAATAATATTCCCATTTTAAGGTCAGTTTATTAGCAGCCTTTATTCCATTTTTTAATTTAAATTCTCTTGTGAGAGATGCCATGAGAGAGAGAGAGAGAGATGAGGTGAGAGACATCAATTAGGAAGTGAAGTTTTAGGGAAGTTAAATGGGGGCACTATTCTGCCTACCAAAACTGATAATATATTTACCGACAAAAATCTCTCCTTTTGACCCTTCTTAATCTAGCCCCTCAGGACCTATACATACTTTAGCTGGCTCTTACCAGTGACTGTCTATGTCTCATAGCTTTTTTGGTGTGCATTCTTTTGCCTCATCTTGTAGGCTCAGCACTGTCTCAGTTTGATTATGATGTGGCAACCCCGGATGGAAGTGGGGATGAAAGCAGAGTGTGTCTGAATCAACTTCATGTAAGAATGGAACACTAGCCTTTTAAGAGAGCAGTGGACCATTCTCAAAAGCCCCTCTGTGTTTAAAGGACCTGGAAATTCAAGTGCATTAATCCAGTTCTTACCTTGACAGGACCCCATGCCCTTCTAATTAGGACCTTAACCTTTGGATAAACACACTTGCAGAGTTCAGAATCTGAATTTGTCTAAAGCTCTTTTGTTCTTATAATTAAATGATAGACCTCATACATAGTTGTTTTCACCCTTCAGAGATGAAAATAACTTTATGCTGCTGACAAGGTCATCTAGTTTTCACACTTTGCCTAAATTGGTGATTAATCATTTCCAGTCTTTCTTTTATTTCCCTAATGCATTAGTATCCAATAAAAATGGAATGATTTCAGTGGCCTTGAAATACTATTTTCTCTGAACTTTCAGATGCTTAAAATGTTGCAACAGTTAATGCATTCCCTTCCACCATTTTAGTTTCCCTGCAACAGCATACCAGAAGTTAGTATTGTATTTATCTCCAGAGATGTGGTCCTCATTTTCAGCCAGGCAGTAGATAACACAATCCAAAATACCATTGTAGTATGTGATTTCTAGGATAATTTCTGGTACAAACCATCCTAGGTAAGTTTCCCTAAAGAAACGGCCTCTGAAATAGAGATTTATGTGCAGGACTTTTACGGGGAAGAATTCCCGGCTGCAAAAACCCAGAGGAAGAGAAATAGAAGTATCCAAAAGGAGGAGTTGAAAGTGTGTACCTTTACAACAGAAGCTGCTAGCAATTCCACAGAGAGCTCCACAGAATTAAGATATCCCACTCCAAATCAAGCAAGGGCTGGGTTTTTATACCCTGCATTGACCAATAGATATCAGCTGCCCAAATGAAGGAAGCATATACTTGGGCAAATCATTGCTCTCTAACTGAGAACAATGCCTGGAAAACAGCTTATCCATGAGCTGTCACCAGCCAAAACTCCTTGCAGCTGGGAACCTAGTTGACTCACCACAGCCTTCACTTTCATTATTTATTTTCTCCTCATCATGGATATCTCTAGCTTCATTATTCACCAATACCTAGGCTGAAGATGCTTTTTCTAGTAACGTTTCTGAGTTTCTGTTATATAGCATTAAAATATTATGCTACATTTTATTCAAGTATTGTCTGTGCAATTTCATTACCCATTAAATTAAATATGATGAATAGGAATTGACCTCTGGGCAATAATCAATAATTGATGACAAACTGTGTACTAGATAGACAATAATAGTACCTACTACTCTTTGTCAGGCATAGTAATCTGTTGAACGCCTACTCTATATCAGGTGTCATTCTAGGCATTTGGATGATATCAATGAACCCAGCAAATACAGATCCTTGCCTGGCTGGAGTTCATATTACTGTGGTATCAGTGGCTAAATAAACATTTAATATAACACACAAAATAAGTAATATAATCCATTAAAAGGTGATAAGTGTAATGGAAAGAAATCAAAGATAAAAGTTATAAAGTTACGGGAGATGGGTAAGGCAGATTGTAATTTTATCTTTTGTTTTTTGGTTTTTTTTTTTTTGTTTTTTTTTAATTATAATTTTAAGTATGTGGTAATGGTAGGAAACAATGAAAAAATACCAATTAAACAAAAATTCGAGAAGTTACTTGAATTAGTCATAAACTTTTCTATCAGCAGGGGTAAAAAAAGGCTTATGCAAAAGTCCTATAGCAAGAATATGCCTGTTAGGTTAAAGGCAGAGCAAGAAAGCTGAAATGGAATAAAGAATGAGAAGAGTAGGGTGCATTGGTGGCTCAGTTGGCACCCAGATCCTTAAGAAAGACTATCTTGAAAGAAAGACTAAAACCAGCAAGATGATTTTAAATAGATTTACATCTCCAAAGGGCAGAGAAAGAATTTGTAATTACACATTTTCTAAAGTAAATGCTCAATGAGCAAAGGAAGCAGTCCACAAAACCAAAAGACAACCTACAGAATGGGAGAAGATATTTGCAAATGACATATCGGATAAAAGGCTAGTATGCAAAATCTATAAAGAATTCATCAAACTCAACACCCAAAGGACAAAAAATTCCAGTCAAGAAATGGGCATAAGACATGAACAGACATTGCTCCACAGAAGACATCCAAATGGCCAACAGACACATGAACAACACTCAGCATCAGGGAAATACAACTCAAAACCACAAGGAGATACCACCTCACACCAGTCAGAATGGCTAAAATTAACAAGTCAGGAAATAACAGATATTGGTGAGGATGCAGAGAAAGGGGAACCCTCTTACACTGTTGGTGGGAATGTAAGCTAGTACAACTATTCTGGAAAATGTATGGAGGTTTCTCCAAAAGTTGAAAATAGAGCAGCAATTGCACTACTAGGTATTTACCCCAAAGATATAAGTGTAGTTATCTGAAGGGGCACCTGTACCCCAATGTTTACAGCAGCAATGTCCACAATAGCCAAGCTTTATAAAGAGCCGAGATGTCCATCAACAGATGAATGCATAAAGAGATCTGGATGGAGTACCTTGGTGGCTCAGTTGGTTAAGTGTCTGCCTTTGGCTCAGGTCATGATTCCAGAGTCCTGGGATCAAGCCCTGCATCTGGTTCCCTGCTTCTCCCTTTGCCTACTGTTCCCCCTGCTTGTGCACTCTCTCTTTGTCAAACATATAAATAAAATCTTTAAAAAAATGTTGTACACACACACACACACACACACACACACACACACACACACTGGAATACTACTCAGCCATCAAAAAATGAGATTTTGCCATTTGCAATGATGTGGATGGAACTAGAGGGTATTATGCTAAGCAAAATAAGTAAATGAGAGAAACACAGTTATTATATGATCTCACTTATATGTGGAATTTAAAAAACAAAATAGAGGATCATAGGGGAAGAGAGCAAAATATAAAACAAGATGAAATCAGAGAGGGAGACAAACTATAAGAGACTCTTAATCATGGGGAACAAACTGAGGGTTGCTGGAGGGGAGTGTGGTGGGGAATGGGGTAACTAGGTGTTGGACATTAGGGAGGGCACATGATGTAATGAGCACTGGGTATTATATAAGACTGATGAATCACTGACTTCTACCTCAGAAATCAATAATATATTATGTTAATTAGTTGACTTTAAATTAAAACAAAAAATAATATATAAATAAAAATAAACGCTCTGTGGAAAGGGAGATTAGGGCCTGAGAGACAGAAAGAAGCCTGCCAAGGCTTGACTGGTCAAGCTGAGAGGAAAGCTAAGGCAATCTTGGTCAGTTCTTAACTTTGTAAAATTTGAGAATATTAATAATATGTTCATTAGATTATGTCATTTTGTACTTAAAAATGTAAAATAAATGGAATTTTATTCTCAACAAATTGGATTGTTTTAAGTCAGTTAAGGTGATATCTGCTTTGCTTCTGAAACTCAGAATTTTTTTAAAAAGATAAATAAATAATAAAAGATTCTGCTTCTCAAAATGTAAACCAAAGTAGAAAACTTTTATATTCCTATTAGAGGCCATTGTGTCTAAAAGGATTAAAATAACACCAATCGTTTGACCATATGAAAGAAATATAGGTCAATTGGGTCATTTAAATGTATAGAATGGAATAAGAAGGGGAAATAAAACCAAAAATATTTGTCTACTGCCAGCCATCTTCATCTTGGTGCTTTCTTCTCCCTTAGACTTTGGGATTCTGCTCTTTCTCGTTTTTCATCCAGGTAATCTGCCTGTTATTATTCTGTCTTCTTCTGTTCCCTAACCTTAAGATCACATATTCTGTCCTTAGTACAATTTCTCATCTCATTCTAAATGCAATTTCCTGGAGCATGAATATACTTCAATAATTTTAATTATCTCTTATACTCTAGTTGACTACAAGATGCATATAAACATTACTAATATTTATGGATTTATCTTTTTATATTTTGTCTGCTGGTCAGACATCTCCTCTAGTGTGCCAACCATATAATTTAATGCCAGCATACATAAATATGACCTCTTTGTCTTTTCTCCAAGTTTTCAGTTTCCTTTAGTCTTCAATTGTTACCCATATAAAAAGTTATCATCAATAGAAATCTTAGAGTCATTTTCAAATTCCTTACTCTTCAAATCTAATTGATTACTAAATTTTTTAAAAAATATATCTCTTCCTCTCTATAAACCATATTGTTTCTGTGTTATTTCTCCTCAGTACTGTTATGCTAGACTCCTGGTAAGTCCCTTGGCTTCTCTTCCCATCTATTGCCTTCTGCATTATAGGTAAGAATATCATTCTAACTCAATTAAAAAGTCAGATTCTTGCATAAAAACTTTTAGTGACCTCATGTTGTTCATAATAATTCATAATAATTCAGATAATAATAGCATATTTTAAATGTGTTTTACAATCTGTCCCCATGATTTTCCACTTCTACCTCCCCTCTATTCCACTTACCCCATTTACTGATACTAAAGTTCAGCCACATAAAAGACTCATCTATTATTCTCTAACTGAACACACACAGAAACACACATATTCTTTGAAACTCTTAAGTCAGACCTAAAAAGGTATCTACCCTTAAAGTCTTTCTTTACTCTGCATGCAGAAAGGACTGTTCCATTTCTTCTGTGGCCCTGGCTCTGTAATGGCATTGATCATATTTACTGTACTGAATTATTCTATGACTGTTTCTTCTTTGTGGACAGAGACCATATTATATTTATTTTGGATCTGTCTCCCTGACTTCCTCAAAGGCTCAAAGTATACAGCACTGTGCTTCCTGGTGCCTCCTAATGATTTAATTGACTTAATGAGAGTGTATCCCTGGCTCTCAAAGAGCTTCAAATCCTAGTAGGAAAATATATTTTTTCTTAACTGATTTTTTTTTCATATAAGACCCCAACTTTTTTTTTTTTAGATGTCCCTAATTTACATGTTAATTGTTGTATCCTCTGAATTTTGTCATTCTGGTAGTAGTGGTTCCTTCACAGAGGATCTTTTTGTGTCCATTTCTTCCATGTAAAATATTCCATTTGTTTTGTTCAAATTTTGCTTCTTTAATCTCTCAAAGACAGTTTTAATATTTGGAACCATCAATTTTTATTTTTGATTTAAACTTCATTTAAGGACTACTTCACTGTTTTGCCCTAAGTTACTAATTTTGTCTAGTTTCTCTATATTTGATGATTAAATAAGAGATAGTTTTATATTTAAATTATGAAGTAAATGTCTGAAACAGTTAGATAACAAAATGCCAAGGGATTGTTCCAAGTAAACCTTGTATTAGAAGTCTTGCTTTAATGGCTTCCTTTTAAAACAGTTCATTTATTTTAAAAATATCTGTTATTTCTAAACTTAAAAAAAGTTGAAGCAATTATTTGCATTTATTATAAAACATTTAACTGAATGCCTGGTGTAGTCATATTGTATTTTAAAGCCAGGATTTTTGTTATCGCAAACAACCCTCTACTAAATTATGAGGATTATTTTTACTTTTAACTCTACTTGTTTATTTGCATTGGTATATTTAGCAGTTAAGTGTTCTCTGGCTGCAGGCAGCTCTCTTGTGCATAATGAGAATTTATTGAAATGCTAATAATTAGCTCAGAGAATCAGCTGGAAGACTAAAAAACTGTGGCAAAAACTTAAGAGAAACTAAGGAATGTCCAAGTGTCTGAACATCATTAGCCATTGGAATTTTACATCAGAAATCACTGCTAAGGGGTACTTGGGTGGCTCAGTCTGTTAAGCATCTGCCTTCAGCTCAGATCATGATCCCTGGGTCCTTGGATCAAGCCTACTTCTCCCTCTCCCTCTGCACCATTCCTCCCTTCCCACTTATGCTCTCATTCTCTCTCTCTCTCAAATAAATTAATAAAATCTTAAAAAAAAATAGAAACCGCTATTTAAATGGATGAGCTCTAAACATTCTCCTATCATTGCTTCATTACACTCATGTGACTTGATCTAGAAAAGTTAGTAGGGTTGGTTTATTATAGATCATGAGTCCACTCCTTGGTTAAGGAAGAACAAGATTAATATCTCCTGATCTTATTCAAATATTTTCACTATCACTATTGCCATCCTTACCCTGGTCCAAGCCTTCATTATTCCTCTTTAAGTTTGCTGCAACAGCCCAAGGTAGCCTCCTCTCTGATGCTTAAAAGAACTTTCTGAATTAAAAAGGTAATTTAAAAACCATTCCTTCATTAGATACGTAGATCAATGGAACAGAATAGAGAGCCCAGAAATAAACCCATGCTTATATGGTCAATTAATCTATGACAAAGAAGGCAAGAATATACAAGGGGAAAAGACAGTCTCCTCAAAAAATTGTGTTGGGAAAACTAAACAACAATGTAAAACAATAAAATGGAACCACTTTTTTTATACCCTACAAAAGAAAAAATAACCTCAAAATGGATTAAAGATCTAAACAGAAGACATAAAACCCCTAAAAAAAAAATGGGCAGCAAATTCATGAACATCAGCCTTAACGATATTTTTCTGGATCTATCTCCCAAGGCAAGAGAAACAAAAGGAAACAAATAATTGGGACTATATCAGACTAAAAAGCTTTTACACAGCAGAGGAAACCCCCAACAAAATGAAAAGGCAACCTATGGAATAGAAGATATTTGCAAATGCTACATCCAAAAGGGGTTAATATCAAAAATATATAAATAAGTCCTACAATTCAACAACAACAAAATAATAATCAGGTTAAAACATGGGCAGAGGATCTGAATAGATATTTTTCTCAAGATATACATATGGCTAACAGACACATAAAATAATGCTCAGCATCAGCAATCATCAGGAAAATTCAAATCAAAACCACAATGAAATATCACCTCATACTAGTCAGAATGGTCAGTATCAAAAAGACAAGAAATAACAAGTATTGGGGGTTGTGTGAAGAGAAAAGGGAACCCTCATGTACTGTTGGTGAGTGTAAATTGGTATAGCCACTGTGGAAAACAATATGGATGTTCTAAAAAAACTAAAAGTAGAGTGTTAGGCTGGTGGGCCCAGGGACGCCGAGAGCGGACAAGATGGCCACTGAGTTTCTCAAGATGGTGGCTCAGGACATTCCGCCATGGGGCTTCCTGTCTCAGAGACTTTCCAGATCACCCCACAATGATGACGAACAATCTGACTGGTCAACTTTGAATTCCTTTTTCCTTATAATGAGCTGACAATTGATTGGTGTATTTTGTATCCCTCATATACATAAACCGCAGGCAGTCAGATACCCAGCAAACCCTCCACACCCTAAGGCTCCTAATTAAAAACCCCTCAGCCCTACCCCTCGGTGCGACTCCTTGGCCCTGTCCAACAGACCAAGGAACCTCGACTGAGAGCACTTCCATTAAAGCTTGCCTCAATTCTACTCACCTGGCTCCTCTTTTCCACTGTGGATTTAAACCTGACATAGAGTACCTAATGACCCAGTAACTCCACTTCTGGGTATTTACCCAAAGAAAACAAAAACACTAATTTGAAAAAATATGTGCACTCCTATGTTTATTACAGCATTATTACAATAGTCAAGATATGGAAGCAATTTATGTATCCATCGATAGATGAATTAAGAAGATGTGGCACATACACACACACAGGAATATTACTCAGCCATAAAAAGAATAAAATATTCCCATTTACAGTGAGTAAATGTCAACACAGGTAAACCCAGAGCATATTATGCTAAGTTAAATAGAGAAAGACAAATACCATATAATATCACTGATCTGTGAAATCTAAAAAAACCCAAAACAAACAAACAAAAAAAACCAACAACTAAAAAGAGAAACAGACTCATAAATATAGAGAGCAAACTGGTGATTGACAAGGGGAGGAGATGGGGAGATGGACAAAATAGATGAAGGGGATTGAGAAGTACAAACTGCAGGCATGAAAATACAGCATAGGAACATAGTCAATAATATTGAAATCATTTTGTAGGGTGACAGGTGGTACTTACATTTACGGTGATGAGCTTTTTGTAGTATATGTAATCACTGAATTACTCTCTTGTATACCTGAAACTAATATAATATTGTATGTCAAATATACTTCAATGAAAAAAAATATATAAAAGAAAAACCACCCCTTCATTAAAATTCTTCCATATCTTCCAATATCTTTTAGGCTACTGTGCAAACTTCTTAGTATGCTATAATGTGCCCTTCATGACATAAACTCTGATTAAATATTCACTCCCTACTCTCATCCTTGTAGATTTAGATTCCACCCAAAATTAAGGCTTTATATTCCTTCATCTTTCCATGTGCTTACTGTTTTTCACGGATCAGCTTTTAATGACTCTAAGCTCCTACCAATGTTTTAGAAATCAGCGTCACTTCTTCCAAAGTGTACTTCTAATCTGGGTACTAAACTTGATCTGCCATTTTATTTGTTCCTATGAAATCTTGTAGTTAACCATGTCCACTTTCTCACAGCATTCATTATTCATTTTAATAATCTTTTTGCTATCTATCTTCTTGCAAGTAAATATTTTAGACTGTGGATCACGTGTTTTTCATCTTTGCATTTCTAATACACTTAATGCATAGTAGGTACTCAGTAAATGTTGAGTAGTAACTTTTTTGAAACCAGTGTCTTATATGCCTTTTCTCCTTTATTTTTCCAAATTTTGTTATAATATATTCAAGTATCCTGATTACATAGGTTCCTATAACTAGCTTAAAATACTTCCAATATTTTGTAACCTACAGTTGGATGCATACAAATGGTTGATTGGTTTTGTTATCACTCTCAGTAAGTGTGGTTTATAAATAACCTCAAAAATATTTCCCCAAAGGAAAAGCATGGACATTATATTAAAAAAAGAGATAGACAATTTTAGATTTCTCATATAAGTGGTATCATGTAGTATTTGGAGGTAATAG
Source organism: Nasua narica (assembly GCA_028533885.1). Classification (NCBI taxonomy): domain Eukaryota; kingdom Metazoa; phylum Chordata; class Mammalia; order Carnivora; family Procyonidae; genus Nasua; species Nasua narica. The sequence continues at coordinate 161,003,863 of CM052799.1, read as the reverse complement.
TTATGTTTATGACATAGATTGTAGTGATGGTTTCACAAATGTATACTTCTCTCCAGATTCATCAAGTTGTATACATTAAATACCTCCAGCTTTTTGTTTGTTAACCATATCTCAAAGAAGTTTTTTTTTTTTTTTTTAAGGAATAAAGGGATGATAGAAGCTAAAAACAACAAATGTTCTAGTTGTCTGACCTCTCATCCAATTTACTATAACCAAGTTTTGTTTTGGTTTATTTGATTTCTCCTTTTGATATATGAGAACAAAGGGGAAAATAACAAAAGGCTGGTTTGTTAAAGTTTCTGAATCTCTGTAGCCCTCCCATTTCTAATCACGTTGTTCTACATAGACAAAACAAGCTGTAAACACCTTTTTCCTCGATATTTCCAGTTATTTTAGTATTTTATTATATATAACCTATAGTGTTAAGAATAATCACATAGATAAAATTTAGGGAGAATGTAATTCACTACGTTCTCAAAAAAACAATTTAAATAAGTGCACATCTGAAATAATTTAATAATCAACGCAAACCCCTTCTTTATCAACAGAGGACACTTAAAACAGCCTGGGATCTATAATATGAACTATAGTATTCTGCAAGTAAGGGATAGACCCACAGGGTTGCTAAGCTAAGCAAGTCTAAATTAAGCAGTCTAAATGCTCAGGGCTTTATACTGAACCCCGTCTGCGATCTAGATCTCTGGGCCTCAGTTTAATCTCTACTGCATGTTTTTGTTCTATTGGAAGTTCTCAAACTTTTATCATCTAAACTATGTTCCAATTAAGCAAACATCTCATAACCATATTCCGTATCCAAGATAATTCTTTCTGCTTTGAGAATCAATAACGTGCAAAAAAGTAGAACTTTATTTAAGAACCTACTTTCTGGAATTTGTGTCAAAAAATAGTGACTTTTTCTTTACATTTCTAAATATAAAAGTATATTGTCATATTGAATATGGTTATTTAAACTTTATACATCCTTCCAGGGATGCTGAAATATTTCTCTTCATCATACTGACAGCTTTTAAAACTCTGCAATATACAATGGTACTGCCTATTTAAAACCTTTTGATGCTTTAAAGTCTAGAATGCCATTTGAAGTATGTACCAGGTTTGTAGTTAGCATTTTATTTCATATTTCATGAAACATAAAGTTAATATCTTTGGATATTAAATGATAGCTGGACTTTTACTTTTTTTTTTTTTTGCAAAATCGGGATCTTCAAGTGTGTGCATTTTATACGGTCAACAATGATTTCTGAAGGTGATCCAGGGCATGTGTCTAATGCAGAACTGATCTTGTTATAGGTGTGAGATTATCTTACTTTAAAACCCAAATCCTGCCATTAAATCACGGACAAAGCTTTCATTTCAAATGTAGCCTTTAAATGCATAACACAACAGAAGGACAATTAAAGATAGTCATAGTCTATTATCATTGCCATTGGTTCTGCTAATGAGTTCTGTGACTTGTTTCAGAATCAAAATGCTACTCCTGAGAAAGCTTATCAACCTAAGTAAGTGAGTCTTTATCACTTTGCCCTTAAATAGCTAGTGTTCTGTGCCTTTGAGTTTGGGGAGCAGTGCTAAAAGAAACTCTTTATAAAAGAGCTATTAGTCTTGTGCAGTCTAGGATTTGACAGCTCATGAGGTTACACAGACCATTACATTACCAACATCATTTCCAATTCCTTAGGCATCTCCTCCAGCACCACTGGAAAAATACTTCAACTCACCTCTCTTTCTTTTTCTTTCTTTCTTTCTTTCTTTCTTTCTTTCTTTCTTTCTTTCTTTCTTTCTTTCTTTCATTTTCTTTCTCTGTCTTTCTGTTTCTCTCAGTTTTACTAAACTATGTAATTGAATGAAAACATAATACATTTTGGAATTTTCCTACCTAATTGCCTATTTTTATACCTTGTATAATAACACTAATATTTTGGGTGGAAAGGAACAATATAAATAGCAAAAAAATAAATCATTTAGTTTGCTTTTGCAAAAGAATCAATTGATTACATTTATTTATTGAAATAAAATTGAAGGCTTATAGTCATAAATGTAGCACTGTTTTTATTTGTAATTAAAATAAAATTACATAATAAGCCTCTGAGCTTCCAGAGAGGAATAAACTAGACATTGAAGTAAAATTTGAATATGAGCATTTTTTAAAAGGACAAATGGCGTAAGTGTAGTTTTATGATAAAAATGTCAATGTCTGATAATATATTTAATATGATCTTATTTTTAGTACTTTCTTAAGTATTTCTAATATAAATTTCATCTATAGACAGTCCCATAAGTTTAAGATTTAAAAATAGTAGCAATATATTTCCTATTTTATTTTTGAATTTTCTTTGGGGATATCATTGTATCAATCAACGTGTAGAATCTGGGTAAAAAATTATATTCTAACTCCTGTCTGTTGTATTATTTAAGGGTATGTTTATTTCATTGGTCTGAAGTTTTCCACTAAAATTTGGTGCAATTCTTAAAGAGAAACTGGATATTTATTATTCACTGCAGTGTGGCCTTTCCTACAGAACAATGCTATCTTTCTAAGGCACTGAAACCCAGGATGTCCTGTTACATGTTACATATACTAGAGATGTAAAGGTGTTTACTGGCAATATGAAAGCTAACTCAAGCCAAATTGTGTAGTAGTCAAATGACTCTCCTTTTCTATTTTCATTCACTCTCCCCCAACTCAATCCCAAATATTTCATTACAGTTTTCTTCAAAACTGTTGGGAGTGTACTTTAAAAAAAAAAAAAAAGATTTTATTTATCTATTTGAGAGAGAGAGAGAGAGCTCAAAAGAAGAGGACAAGGGTGGAAGGGGCAGAGGCAGAGGGATAAGCAGACTTCCTGCTGAGCAGGGAGCCCTACCTAGGGTTTCATCCTAGGTTCCTGGGATCATGACCTGAGCTGAAGGCAGATCCTTAACCAACTATGTTACCCAGGCATCCCGTGGGAGCATACTTTCAAGAACTACATAGGAAAATAGAGGAAAGGCAAAATTTCAATGCTTTGCAATTTCCTATATTATTGTGCTGCTAAGTACTGTGTGATGTTATACATATTATGTATGCTGAGATGGTGAAAGTCAGAAATTCAGAAAGAGTGTTCCAGACTATATCTTCTTATTAATATTCCAAAATTTTTTAAGACAAAATTAATTGTGATAAGAACAAATAGCATTAGATCTACCCTCCTAATAAATACTTATGGTGCAGAATTATTAACTGTAAGCATAACGTACAAGCATATTTCTAGAATTTATTCATTTTTCATGACTGAAATTTTATACACATTGAATAGCAACGCCTCACATTATTTTAAAAATGTTAAAATATTACCACTTAAATGTAGGAGAGCTTAACTTTTTTAGGGACATTCCAGAAACTGACTAAAATGTCCTCATGGCCCAAAAAGAGAATCTCAAATAGTGGAATTTTATGTAATCCCAATTGAGGGAAGGTGTTCATCTGTGCATTCTCCCTTTGAGGTTTGCTTGGATTTATTATCCTCCCTTAAAAGGCCCTCTTTTGGCTTTTCTGTCTTAGATTCTTATTTCATGGATCGAAGATTAGTGACATCTTGGTCTCCAAGCTCCTATGGTGCCAATAAGAAGTGTCTGTGATCTAAGAAAAACCCTAAGGAAAAGAAAAAAATATGAGAATATCTTTAAAGAAACAAAGTCTTCATAATTGTACTTAGTTTTTGAAAATTAAATTTTTCTTAAAAAATTATCAAGATAAAGTACTGTAGTATTATCATTTTATAATTAAAATCAGTATATCCTTAAATGTCATATCTTTATGTGGAATTTTCATATTAAAAGAAAACATCAACTAAAAGATCAGAAAGAATGAACTATTTTAGTTCATCTAGGATTCTTCTAAAAAGTCTGTTTAATCATTCATACTTTAATTTTGTGATTTTCTATGTGCTTATACTCAAATGTGAAGAACAATTAGGAGATCATATCTATAATTTTGTAAATTTGACACTTAGGTGTCCATATTTTCTTCTTAGAAAACCTTAATTCCAAAAACCAGTTAAAAAACAAAAAACAAAAAAAAATAGAACTGCAGCTACATTCCATTTTTTGAATAGCAAATCCATCAAAAAGGTTACATAATTGCCTTCATATGTTGAAATTTGAGGTAAATCATTTTTGAAAGGTAATTCAGAATCCTTCAAATTGATTAAATTATTGGCCCTGCATCTATTTCGGTTACATCTATATTTAATAAATATTTCAGGAAAACAAAGTTTTCTCTTTTCTAACTGATAAATATGCTTAAAATAGGTCAGAAAATCTCATAAAGATTTCTTTTATTTTTTATTTTTTTTAAAGTGACACTCCTTGTTGTCTACCTGGTCAATGCATCACTTTCTAATGATCATTTTTACTGCAAAATTTTATGAATTTACTTTAAGGAAATCCGAACAGGATTATATGTTTTAATGTCTATTCTGAGTTTGCTATAGCAAAGCAGTCAGCCACCATCACTCGGATTTGGCAGAGATGTGGACAGATAAAGGAGAGGGAAAGATTTATAGGGAGAAAAAGAAAGATTTCAGGTATGCCCTTATTCGAGGCTTTTTTCTGGGGAAGCTGTAGGTTGTACTAACTAGAAGTGGGCATCTTATGTGATTGGTTTGGGCTACATACTTTGCTTTCTCTGGTTGGTCCTAAATTGGGAACAGGGATAAAAATTGGGGAAGCTGTCATTTATTAATCAAATCCTGCCTATTTGGGCCAATTGTTACAGAAGTTACTGTTTAGCTCCTAGATTGTCACTAGAGATAGCAATCTGAGCAGGCTGGCTTCCTCAACTGAATATTATAGATAGGGCAGTTGGTATCCAGAGCAGGTTGTACAGGTTATGGGTCAAAATTATACTTATATATATGATCTAACCATTGTCTGCAGATATTCAGTCTCTCCAGGTTAATAACTTGTTTAAGAAAAAGAGATTAGATTAAATGACCTACACCAAGATTATATGACCTCCTTTTATGACTACAAAGAACATTGATCAGAAGCTCTTATTAATTCATAGTTCAATGGCAAATATAAAAGAATTAAAATGAATCATTTTCCTTCATACAGATTAAATTATTATTCAGAACATATTTAAACAAAATTAATTTCACCAAACCACCTCAACTACTCAACATCTGCAAATAAAATTTTTTTCGTTCCTTTCATACCACTTACCTCAGAAGTAGCAGAAATCATGTTATTAAAGACTACTAATTGGAAGATGTCTTGATTTATTTTTTAAACACATTTGCCAAAAATCCAACTAAAAGAAAATAAGTATTCATTGTTTTGAGATACCTATTTAGTATGTGCCATATGAAAGACATTGTGTACACAGCAATGAACAAAGCAGAAATGGTATCTGCTATCAGAAAGACTACATTCGAATAGTGGAAAACAGACATTAAATAAAGTCCTTAATGGATGCCTATACAGTTATGACTAATTTGTTCATAAGTTAAGAACAAAAATGTTTATAAATCGTAACAAAGCTTTTAGGTATATTTAATTTATTCCTTCTTTTTTTAAAAAATATTTTATTTATTTGACACAGAGAGAGAGAGAGATCACAAGTAGGCAGAGAGGCAGGCAGAGCGAGAGGGGGAAGCAGGCTCTCTGCTGAGCAGGGAGCTCAATGCAGGGCTTGATCCCAGGAGCCTGAGATCATGACCTCAGCTGAAGGCAGCGGCTTTAACCCACTGAGCCACCCAGGCGCCCCATAATTTATTCCTTCTAATCTAAATACATTTCATCAGTTTGACTTTTATTGACATGTGACTCTAGGTTTCCATTTTATAACATTTATTTGGCTCAGTTAGGATATTTTCAAGTAAAAGAAACACAATTCCAAACTGTAAGTATTTTAAATAGTGAAGACCTTCATTTTCTCATATAATAAAACACCTGGAAACTACTATCCCATGTGTTTTTATTCAATGGATCAATAACATCATCAAGAATTCAGGTCTTCCTAGAGGTGCCAGGGAGGTTTAGGCAGTTAAGGATCTGCCTTTGGCTCAGGTCTTGATCTCAAGATACTGGGATTGAGTCCCGCATTAGGCACTGTACTCAGCGAGGAGTCTGCTTCTCCCTCTCTGTCTTCCCTCCCCTCAGCTCATGTTCTCTCTCTCTCAAGGAAAGAAAGAAAGAAAGAAAGAAAGAAAGAAAGAAAGAAAGAAAGAAAGAAAGAAAATATTTTCAAAAAAGAATTCAGATCTTTCTCTTCTGTCTATGTAGGGGAGTGTGGAAGATATAGCAGATGTCTTACTTACCACCCATCTCAAGAACCATTTCCTTACTTTCTCTACAATAGAGGAAGGAAAGAAAAAAAATTTCACTTTCTCAGACTCTTTTCTCATGAAGAGTGCCTGTATGAAAAAGTGTTTTGTCTTCTTATTTAGTCACCACACCTCCTCTTCAGTCCTGCTTCCTTTTTTGACTGTTTTTATATGGATATGTTGTCTGGGACTGTAACAGCTTTCCTGTATTTATAGGGAAAGGAAAGGAATTGGTGAATTCTTGCTCTTGATATCCTTAGTATTGCTGTCCCAAAGGCAACAAATACCAACTTCCAGGTTTTATATTAATGAAAAAAAGTGGAACTTTAAATTTGTTTAGTTTTCTGCTTCTGTTACTTATAATGATATTAAATTATGACAAAGTTTCCCTCTTTTACAGTATGTCTCTTCATGGAGACAAAATGGCTGCAGCAGTGCCACAATCACATGAAAACATAACATTATTCAGGAAAGAAGAGAGAATATGCTCTTGTGCATCTCTCTTACAGTAAGAAAAATCTCCCACAAAAGTCTGTCAGTGGAGTTTCTCTCACATTGTATTGATTAGTTCTTGGTTACATAACAATATATAAAATGTCCACTGCTCAAAGAAACAAGACCGAGATGATTGGATGAACCAATCATGATTTGGGGCTGGAAATAGGGTCACCATTCTTGAGCTCATGGCCTTGCAGTGGAAGGACAAAATAATAACAGGTTTTTACAAGCAGGTAAGAGAAGAGAATTTATATAGGGAGGCAAGCAACAGTTTTCACAGTGACTCAGGACACAGAATCTCTGACAATAAGGTCATAAAATTCTAATAACATCTAGCACAGTGCTAAGGCCAGGCTTGACTTGATTAAATGAAGACACTATTTGGAATCCAAAGTTCTCATTGAAAGATGGGCATATAGCTGAAAAAGAGAAAGAGAGAAAAAGAGAGAGGGAGAGGGAGGGAGGAGGGAGGAAGAAAAAAAAGAGAAACTCTGAGTTGTTTTGAATATAAGAAAGTTATCTGAAATTTTTAAGTCATTGAACAAGTACAAAGAGTTGAATTCTCTGTTGTCAAGTCTCTCTTCTGTATTTAAAAAACCATGGAGGGGTCGGAGAGGGAGACAGAAGGTGAGAAAAGGAAGGAATGAGGAGGGTAGAAGGATGAGCTTTTCTACTCCACTTCTATCATAACAATTGTATTTAGTATCTTAAAGTTTTGGCTCCCTGTTAGGGTTTCCTTTGAAGAAAGAAATTACAGGGGTAAAATTGATAATTTGCTGAATTGCAATATCCCTAAGTTCCTTTCAAAATGAATCTTCTGTAGTTCTATAAATTCCTAAAATAATTTGAATTTTTCTCTGGGTGAAATTTGTGACTTTCTTATTTTCATATTTATATGTAAGATTTTATATTATAGACGAACTAATGAAATTATCATGATTCTGAAAAACTATACCAGTATATGCAACTTCCTGGATAAAGATTTAGAAGTCATGTGCAAATCTTAGCTGGCTATATATAATATATTCAATTTAGTAAAATATTAAATTTAGTCTGGGTTACAGGAGTAGGTTCTTTGACTAATGATACCAGTAAGTTATTATATGTTATTTCTATTTCAAAGGAGGAATAGTCTTCTACCCACACTATATAAAAGAGTTTTTTAGACTCTACCCAAAAAAGAATAACTATTATTTTCTTAAAACTTTGATGCCCAGTGATTGGTAACAGTATAATTTATATTATTGGTCTTCTTGTGAAACTTTATTCCTAATTTGTCAGCTTAGTCAGCTCTGCTCTTCAGAGCTGTGCAATAAATTACAATAGATGTTCAGTACATTAATCAATTTGACATTTGTCCTGGACAAATACAGTTAGAGAAAAATTGATAAGACTTTCCAGGTTTTAATGTATTAATAATAATAAAAATATAATCACTGATATTCTTCTAAACTTCTATGTTTTGGAGAGAAAAACACAATTTTTTTCCTAATAAACACAATATATTTAATAGAGAATTGATAACGCAGAATGAGAAATAATAATAAAAATGAAAATTAAATGTTTTTTTAAAAAATCTAATAATTCACAGTGCTTATTGTATATTTTTTATTATGAATTAAATATATTTTATTATAGAAAATATAGGAAGGTAGGGACATCTGTGTGGCTCAGTTGGTTAAGCATCAGGCTCCTGGTTTCCCACTCACATCAAGATCTCAGGGTCCTGAGATGGAGCCCAGTGTTGGGCTCAGCACTCAGCAGGGAGCCTGCTTCAGAATTCTCCTTCTCCCTCCCTCTTCCCCTCCCCCCACTCACACTCTCCAGTGTGCACTCTCTCTTTCAAATAAATAAATCTTTAAAAAAAAATACGGGAAGATAGATGATAAATACATTATCTGAAGTCCATTCACTATTATAACTTACCAAGATGTTCTTCCAGCTCCGTTTTCTATGGATACTATTTTTTTTCCTTAGCCATGATCACTATGGTTGTGTGTGTGTGTGTGTGTGTGTGTACACCCATATATATCTGTGTATTTAACAGTCAGTAAAGAAACATTGTGTATCTATCTCTCTGCTGCACTCTAGGCACATATGGCATGTTTGCAGTACCCTAGCTCCTTTAAAGTGGTTGAGGCTACGTGACTTGGCCAATGGCGTGTGAGGAGCAATGATATGTGCCACATTCTGGTGCTCTGAAAGGCATTGTACAATCACTGTTTCCATCCCAATGGTATAAACAGGATAGGAAAATGTATATGAGTGAAACGTTTTAGCCTGAATCTCTGATGAAAAAACAAGAGCCCCTTTGATGATCTGTAATTATACCTGTAATATAAGTAAAAATTTAATAATACTTGTTGTGTTGAGAACACAAGGTTTGGAGACAGTATGTTATAGGGCCATAGAAGAGACTACTCTGTCTGACACGTATAATATCCTATTTTTTTCTCTCAACATCAGAACCAAGGTAATTGTGTTGTTATTTAAATTCTTCATTTAAAAAATTACTGGCTCAAATTAATTCGCTTAAACAACATCTTATGTGGAAAATTTAAGATTTTTTTTACTATTAAGAATCACAAGGCATCCAAATTGGCAAAGAAGAAGTCAAACTCTCACTCTTTGCAGATGATATGATACTTTATGTGGAAAACCCAAAAGACTCCACTCCAAGACTGCTAGAACTCATACAGGAATTCAATCAAGTGTCAGGATATAAAATTAATGCACAGAAATCAGTTGCTTTCCTATACGCGAACAGGAAAACAGAAGAAAGAGAAATTAAGGAGTCAATCCCATTTACAATTGCACCCAAAACCATAAGATACCTAGGAATAAACCTAACCAAAGAGGCAAAGAATCTGTACTCAGAAAACTCCAAAGTGCTCATGAAAGAAATTGAGGAAGACACAAAGAAATGGAAAAACGTTCCATGCTCATGGATTGGAAGAACAAATATTGTGAAAATGTCTATGCTACCTAAAGCAATCTATACATTTAATGCAATCCCTATCAAAATACCATTAATTTATTTCAAGGAAATGGAACAAATAATCCTAAAATTTATATGGAACCAGAAAAGACCACGCATAGCCAGAGGAATGTTGAAAAAGAAAACCAAAGTCGGTGGCATCACAATTCCTGACTTCAAGCTCTATTACAAAGCTGTCATCATCAA
>CM052799.1:160953251-160993352 GCA_028533885.1 Nasua narica | reverse complement strand
AATATCTTGTGATACCCAACAGCATTCAGTCATATCCTTTTCAAATATTTTGGTGGTTTGATACATGAAAAATGTTAACTCATCTTTTAAATTAGTTGTGATTATCTTTTAAGATTGTTCTCAGTTATAACAACCCATGGTTTCATGGGCTTTATTCACATTCCCTTAAATAAATTAATTCTTAATTTTGAACCTATATTAATATCTGACAAAACTATTATAACAATTTTATTTCTTCAATATCATTCCTTTAGCAAGAGTTGTACATGCAAATTTTTTAACATATGCTTAAAAAAAGGTTTGCTTCTACGTATATATTCACTGTGTGGCTCAGAATAAGTTACGTTTTGAGCTCACCTGTGTGTTAAAAGAAATAACTACAATATATGATATTGCAAACTCTAGAGATTGATCCTAAAAATTAACTGTTTTTGTTAAAAAAAAACCTAGATATGTGAAGATAAATTATCTCCCTAAGATAGATGATAAATTCAAGGTAGAATAAGTAAGGTGTTATTAATCATAATGCTATCTGTATTAACCTATCTTATAAGAACTTTACAGATATCAAAAATAAATTAAGTCCCCTCTTATTGGAACCTTTGGCATCGATACTAAATAGCTTGCAAATATAGTGATCTTGATGAATTATCTAATAGTTCAGCTTATAAATTAACAATCCTAAAACATGAACAATTGCTTAATCACAAGAAAGCTCAATTTCCCCATTTATGAAATGTAATTAATAATTGCACATATTTCTTAGTATGGTCTTGAGGATTATGTATAGTGGTACAAGTTAAGGACTTAGCATCATTCCTTAGAAGCATAAGAAGTTTGGATCTTCTGGGTAAGTATTTTCCTTGCTAATGTTTAGTTTTAACTATTATGTCTAGTAGAATTTATTTTTCTTCATGGCTATCTTCTATGCATGTTCCACCAAGATTCTTTAAAAGTAATTATTTTCATCAATAATCATTAGTGATTATTTGCAAATATGGCTGAAATGAGTGAGTCTTCCCAATGCACATCCTTTCGCTGTTATTTGTATTTTCCCATCTTTAAATCTAGACTTCTCCTGAGTTTTGCTTTGAATACCTGAGTGTGGCAGAAGTGCATGGATTCTAAGCCAAAGCCCAAAATAGCAGTATAGGTTGCTTTTTTTTAAAAAAAAAAGATTTTATTTATTTATTTGACAGAGGAGAGGGATCACAAGTAGGCAGAGAGGCAGGCAGAGAGAGAGAGGGGGAAGCAGGCTCCCTGCTGCGCAGAGCGCCCAAAGTGGGGCTCAATCCCAGGACTCTGAGATCATGACCTGAGCCGAAGGCAGAGGCTTTAACCCACTGAGCCACCCAGGTGTCCCAGTATAGGTTGCTTTTTTAGAAAGTGGTATCATCACTGAGGCAGCTTTGGCTGTTAGGTGCTAAACTGTGTATGTACCCCTTCCATTCATATGCTGAAGTCTTAAACTCCAGTACTTCAGATTGTGACTTTGGAGATAAAACTTTAAAGGGTAATTAAAGTTAAATAAAGTCATATAAGTGGGCCCTCATCTGTTCTAAAAGCTATACTTATAAAAAGAGGAGAATTGGACATGTAAAAAGAGACACTAGCATTGCACAAGGACAGGAGAAAGACTATGTGAGGACACAGCAAGAAGGCAGCCATTTGCAAGCCAAGGAAAGACTTCAGAAGAAAACAAACTGTCATCACCTTGATCTTGGACTTCTAGCTTCCAGAACTGTGAGAAAATAAGTTTCTGTTGTTTAAACTACCCAGTCCATGGTACTTTGTTGTGGAAGCCCTTTCAAGTTAATGGAATTAATTTGTTGGAAGATATGATCACCTGGAGTAGATGAACCATTCAATCAGGAGGGAGCCTATAGACCGGCCATTCTCCAAGTTAAAGTCTAGATGATTGCAGAAAAACCATCCAACTGAATATAGTACAAATTGCTGACATACAGAATAATAAGCCAATAAAATGTTGATGGTGGTTTTTTTTTTAAGATTTTATTATTTATTTGAGAGGAGAGAGAGTGAGAACTTAAACAGAGAGAGGGACAGTGGGAGAGAATCTCAAGCAGACTCCAAGCTGAGCATGGAGTTGGAGGTGGGGCTTAATCTCATAACCCTGAGCTAAAATCAAGAGTCTGATGGTCAACTGACTGAGCCAGCCAGGTACCCCATGTTGGTTGTTTTAAATCTTGGGGTGGTTTGATAAGCAATAATTAATAAATTAGATATTTTTATTAGAGATATGTAGCATCATTATTGATTCTTTGAGCTGAGCCTGTCATTCAATGAGTATTTTTTCAAACAACATTTTTTTTGAATACTAACTGTATGTCGGACTCTGAAGTCACAAAACCAAAGCCACAAAATTAAAATCATTTTCTAACTCATATCCCTATTTCCTGCTATTTTTTAAATACTACCTTTCAATACTTCTGCAATGGATGAATTACTATAAAAGACCATCCTCAGAAAGAAAGCATGTGTGTCTGTGTGTGAGCATACTAAAGATACTGAGAAAATACCATCCTCCTCAGCACTTCTAACAGTTACATTCGTGAAAAGAAAGCCACCAAATCACTGCATTCCCAAACAGTAAGAGGCATATTAGGGGCATGTATAGATTAGTATGGGAGCAATGTATTAATTTTCAGGAGGGGTAAGACAACTGAAAATGAAGCAAGTCTAGATATCAAATGTTCATTGTCAGATATAGAGACATGAGCAGGTCATCTGAAACAAAAGACAAAAATTATATTCGTGAAAAGAGGGGTGAATGAACATAACATGTTAGGAGATAATGGGTATGGTTCAGAGAATGGGTTTTCAAGACTAATATTAGATTTGAAAGGTAGACTGGGTCAGACTGATACCAAGGGTCTTCATTAAATACAGATGTGAGTATACTATTTTACAAATGAAGAAACTGGGGCTTAAATAATGTGAAAGGAATTCTATCATACTTACTAGTTAATTAGTGGCAACAGAGTAGCACTTAGCATATGAAGTTCTACACATAGTTTCATGGTGATATATAATATCATTATGGATCAAACTAATACAATATACTTTTAGAACTCAATCTTTAGAGATTGAAACATATAAGAGTCCTTTAGGTATAGTTAATATATAATATCTTGAATTGACTTCTACTACAAAAAATAAAACAAAACAATTCAAGGATATTTCTTTTTTCTAAGATTTTTTTATTTTTATTTATTTGACAGAGAGAGATGTCACAAGTAGGCACGGAGGCAGGCAGAGAGAGGGGGGAGCAGGCTCCCTGCTGAGCAGAGAGCCCAATGCGGGGCTCAATCCGAGAACCCTGAGATCATGACCTGAGCCCCTGAGATCATGACCTGAGCCGAAGGCAGAGGCTTTAACCCACTGAGCCACCCAGGCGCCCCCCATTCAACAATATTTCTGACTTCCATTTAAAACATGGGCTCAAATAATATCAAAACACCTCTGTTTGTCTCTACCTTTCTCTCTCTTACCTCAACCATCCCCAATTTGAAATTCTTCTGCAAAGCTGACTCTATTTTTTTAAGAAGCTTTCCCATCATAGTTTTATTATGGTTTTCTGAGCTCTTGATGTTACATTCTTCCAGGTTCAAAGCATGAGAAAAATCTTTAAATCTCCACAAGAACACCTGAAGGGTATTCATTACACTGAGCCAATGTATTTACTGGCATGATTTATGCCCATCCTAAGGGCTGGAACTGATACTAACATTTACAACTTGTCCTAAAGATGAGGTAGGGGTGAATTCCTCTCATCAGACTGCTTTAACAAAATACCACAAATGAGTGGCTTAAACAAGAGATATTTATTTTTTAGAGTTCTGGAGGGTGGAGTCAAAGATCAAGGTGAAAACTAATTCAGTTCCTGGTGAGACTACACTTGCTGACTTGCAGATGGCCATCTTTTTGCTGTATCTTCGGAAGGCAAGGCAAGAAAGAGAGAGAGAGCAAGTGCCTTCTTATGAGTATCTTCTTATAATCCCACCATAGAATCCCACTTTCGTGACCACATCTGAACATAATTACCTCCCAAAGTTACCATCTCCAAAACCTTTCACATTGGGGTTAAAGATTCAACATCTGAATATTAGAGGGATACAATTCAGTCCATAACATGCTCAAAATACAGAGAAGCTCCAGAATGACAGGAAAATAGTAAGGAATACAACAAAATCCAGTAATGAGATGATCAAATGAAAACCATATGTTGGGGGTATCTATGTGGCTCAGTCAGTTAAGCATCTGCCTTCAGCTCAGGTCGCAATCCTGGGATCCTGGTATTGAGCCCCATGTTGGGCACCCTACTTAGCAAGGAGTCTACTTTCTCCTCTCCATCTGCCCCCAATCATACACTCTCTTTCTTTCTCAAATAAATAAAATCTAAAATAAATAAATAGATAGATAAAACAGATAAATAAATAAAACCATATTTTCTCAGGATAAAATAAAGATTTTAGATATAAAGTTTTTAGTAACTCCCTACCACATCAGAGAAAGAACATGTTCTGCCACCCAATCCAAACAAATTTTCACATAATAGACTGTCTCTCTACTAGAAGCTCATTTTTTTAAAGTATCTACCATGTATGAGGCACCACATTAAATATTTCTACTGCTAGATAAAAGTATATGTTTTTGCAGTCTTTTATTTTAACTCTATAAAAATATAATTTAATAAAAAGTTTCCCCCAAAATTTTATTTAATGGAACACTGATAACAAGATTGTGATAATAAACAGGAGATGGTCCTCTGAGGTAATAATAGGAAGCATATGAGAGGTGCCTTTATTAAAATTTCTATAACACACTCATTGACAGATATTAATGTGTTTTTTAAATCAGGTGAGAATAACATAATATTCAATAACTCTTTGTTATAGTGATCCTCTCCTTCACTCCCCTCAAAAGAATTTTTTCAATACCTCTTCTTATAACTGAAAAGGTCTCTAAAATGTCTCCCTTTTTTAATGGCAGAATACCAATTTCACGCTAAATGCATGAGAGCCCTCATTCCATGGGAGCACATATCTATTAATCTTTCTTTTTTTTCTTCTTGTTTTTTAAACAGTAGGTCCATTCTGCATTGGATTTTCTTTTAGAAGCTTTACAGTTTTATTTTGTAGTTATATAAGCTTCAATTATATTTATAATTATACTTGATATGTTATTTTTCTATCAGAGTTAGGAAGATTGCTAATGCAAGCAACTTTCTGGCCAAAGAAATGTAGAAATGGAGAACAAAATTGTTTCCTGACATCATTTGCAAGTGATTGTGCTGAGACTGAGTATCTTTGCATCTTCTAGTGATTGTTTCTATGGTCCTGAATCATCATGCATGTTTCATATTTGAGAAGATAACATGGGAAAACTGGAGGAATGAGATTCTACAACAATGGTCTTATTGCTACTTTACTTTCTGCCCTTTCTTTCTGTTTGCTAGAGAGCCCCAACACCATTTCCTCAATTCTTTTCAGCTGAGAACTCAATTGTGAAGTAGCTGTGTATCAGGACAGTTAGGGCTGTAGTCCTAATGGATGAAATGGAATGTGGTTCTCCTTAAGAGTCCATGTATGATGCCCACAGAGTGGTAGTCAGTCATTTTCTTTAAGAGGCAAGGTAGAGGGAAACTCATTCTGAAGTCATAGTTATTGCAATAAAAAAAAAGTCTAACCCTGCAATTTGGAATGTAAAGCAGAACTATTCAGGGAAGATTGCATAAAAATGAAGAGGGAAAGAGGTTTGTTTATGCCAAATTTGGAGCTTCTAAACTCAGTATTCTACTGCTTATTGAGAGTTCTAAAATACATTCTTTTTTGTGTGCTTTCTGTTTATTTATTCAAACATTCATTTTCATTGCCTCCAACTGGATTAGGGAAAGAAACAGCATGGAACGCTCAGAAACAAAAATATATCTAAGGAGACAACTAGGAAACCACAGGGCCCAAAATTCTCACCACCCGATCTTACTAATGTCCCTGCACCCCCTCTCCAAATAACCACAATATTTGCTGTCTCAACTTTTTTGAGATTCTGAAACTCAGAGGTAGGCTGACTATGAATGTGTCCTGTAGCCCATTTTGTAAAAAAGAAAGTTATATTAAGACATAGCCACCCCCATTGTTTATATACTGTCTGTCAAAGGCTGCTTTCATGAGCAGTAGCAGAGTTGAAGTGCTGAGTAGTTGTGATAGAGATAATAAGGCCTACAAAGCCAAAAAAAAAAAAAATACTATTTATCCTTTTACTGAAAAGTTTTCAAGCTTCTGTTAGATCATTGATTATCACATTTGAACATAATTCCACAAATAAGATTATTTCGACAAATTTGATTTCAAAAACTATGTAGCATGAAGTACAAAACTCTTAACATTTTGAAGGCAGAGAGATCCTCGTAGGGGGAGGCATTTAATCTGTAGAACTTATTGAACAAGACAGAAAAATATAAGCATTCTGTAGACTATGTAAAATAGGAAAGCATATGTTATTTTATGGTTAGAGCTCTTCTGTGATCAGAAATCTTACGGATATGTATCAGTGACTGATGGGTGTATGTATTATACCAAAAATATATATAAGCAATCTGAATACAGCAGTAACCTTATTACACCAGGATCTCACAAAGTTGTTTATTTTAGAACTCAGTAACTAAACATAGTAAGTAAATGTGGGAGTAACTGACAGTTCACTTAAAAACCAAGCAACATAAAATTGTTAAAATTTATCTATAGTGTGTAAACTAAAGTCACATATTAACACTACACCCATAGTAAAACATGTATAAGTACAAGGAAATTTAAAAAAGACAGAACATTCTAATCAAATCTTACAACAGCAGAAAGGCAGACAACTTTGGGAGAATGCAACCCGTCTAATACTGTATGACTTGCTCTTAAGCCTTGCCAACCCTAGACTGTGCACTAGAAATCCCTCAGGTACTGCTTTCTCCTTCATCACACAGTTGTAATACAGTATGTTAGCAGAAGGCCAAAATCATAAACTAAAAAGAATACGTGAACTTATTCTCACCTCAATACTCTAAAAGCCATAAGACAAATAGTTTTCCATTCTCTTCTTGAAGTTTCCATTTTTTCCAACCATGTGACATTGTGTCAACTCCTTAACCTCCCTGCTTCAATTCAATATCCATGAAATAGAGAAAATTATATTCCTAACTCAAGAGATTGTTGTATTAAGTGAGAGAATACAGGCAAGATGTTTATAAAATCTCTTTCCCCCAAGTTCAACAAAGGTACGTCTAAATATGCTTAAATTAAGTTTGTGATAGATATATGAATATTATGATACATATTTTCCTGTTGACCATTACATTCAGATGTTCAATGCATACATTAATATCTTATTGCTTGTGTAACAAACTACAACAAACTTAGTTAAAACTTAGTTGCTTAAAACAATATAAATTTATTTTCTTACAGTGTTGGACAACAGAAGTCCTAAATTACAGTGTCGGTGGTGTCATTTTTTCCATTTCCTTCTGTAGGTACTAGGTGAGAACTGAGTTCCTTGCTTCTTCCAGCTTTTCCAGCCCATCTGCTTTGCTTTGTTCATGGTCCCTTTCCTTCCCTTCAAAGCACATCATTCCAAATTTTGCTTCCATTATCTCAAGTCTTCCCTTTGACGCTGTTGACTCCTTACAAGAACCCTGGTGATTATATTGCATTCACTCATATGACCCAGGATATTCTCAAGATTCTATCTTAATAATATCAGCAAATTTAATTTTGCCAGTTGGGCTTACTGTAATGGTAATTTTATGTGTCAACTTCATTGAGCCACTAGGTACCCAAATATTTGGTATTTGTCAAACATTTTTCTTGATGTTTCTGTGAGGATATTTTTGAATGACATCATCAGTAAACTGGGTGAGCAAGATTGCCCTCCTAATGTGGGTGGGCATCATCCAGTCAGTTGAAGGACTGAGTAAAAATACTGACCTTCCCCTGAGTAAAGGAGAGTCCCTCCTGCTTGACTATTTTCAAATTAGGACATCAATTTTTTTCTTGCCTTCAGACTTAAACTGAAACTTCTGTTCTTTATGGTTCTTGAGACAGCCAACCTTTGAACTGGAACTGTACCCTCAGTTCTTCCATTTCTCAAGCCTTCAGTTCAAACAGCAGCTAAACCTTTGGCTCTGCTGGGTTTTCAGCTTGTGAATTCACTTTAAAGATCATGGAATTTGTCAGCCTCCATAATTGCATGAGACTATTCCTTATCATCAATATCACTTTCTGTCTCTCATAGACAACACACTATGAGAATTCTGAGTACACAGAGAATAGGTATGGATATCTCTGGGAGGCCATTTTTTGCTCTGATTTTAAGACACGCCAGTGGTTATTTCTCATGTTCTAGCTCCTGCAGGACTTTCACTACAAATCTCTGGAGTCCTACTGCAGAAAATTGTTTCACTCTGCCTCAACCTTAATATATCAGCAGCTTGACCCATCACCCACCTCACAAGTGTGTGCACTCTTGTGCTCCACAGTGAGTGAATATACCACTCCTATTAAGTTTCTTGGATCACGATTCTCATTACCACTGTTTATCTTTCCTGCATCTCTTCCTCTAGTGAACCAGTGAATCCTCTCTAGTCTAACCTCTTTCAAGGTTTTCAGTATTTAATGTTATCCATCTCCTTCTTTCTATTCTTGTCATCATTTTAGGCTCAGCTTCCAACACCTGTTATTAACTTACTGTAACAGCCCCTAATATGATTGGCTTCTTTTATTATTTTCCCTCTTCATTCTAGTCTTCACAGCATAGTTGCAGTGATTTTTAGACAACACAAATATAATTGTATTGCAACAACACAAATATAATTCCATCACCTAAGGCTTATAATCTTTCAGTGGTTCCTTATGACTTCAATAAAATGTTTGAACTCTTTGGCTTAGCACACGGGGTCCTTCAGAATCGGTCTCTGGCCAGCTTTTGAGGGTCATGCTCTTATAATTCTTGCTCACCCATAACCCATGCCTCCCTCATTCTATCCACACTGAATTGTTCACAGTTCTTTAAGTGAGTCATGTCATCTCTTATTTTCAGGTTTCAGTACAGGCTGCCCTCTTTATCTGTAATATACTTCCTATACCACATCTTTATCTGGCTAAGACCTAACTTAGACACCTCTTCCTTGTGGAAACCATTTCAGATTTTTCTAGGCTTTACTAGTTATCCCTTTGTACTCCCCTAATGTCCCCAATACATAAGTATACCTTAATATTATCTTTGGTTAGGAGATCTTTAAGCAACAAAAAAACTTGACACAAATTAACTTAGTTAATGAAGAAATATATTATTTCACATTAAAGCTCCCACAAAGTATTCTATTATCGAGTCTCTGGTTCTCTCTCTGCAAATAAATGGGGTTTTACATGCTTTCTTGTGTTGGCTTTATTCTCTGTATGATTGCTCAATGAATCCAAGATAATGGCAAGAAATAATGGAGCAAAATGTCTCTTTATTCAAGTCTGAAGGATGAAAGAGAAAGCCTTTCCCCCACTATTCTGATTAGACCAATGTCAATTGCTGAAGAAAACTATAACCTTATTCCTGAATCAGTTTAGACCAGGGTTAGGCCAATGGTAAGACCACTGACATTTCAGACAAGATAATTCTTTATTTTGTGCATCATAGAGTGTTAGTAACATTCTTGGATTCTAGGCACTACATGCATTTCCCAAGTTGTAACAATGAACAGTGTCCTAGACATTGCCTAATATTTCCTGATCGGCAACACCTTCCCAACACTCCCAACTGAAGACCACCAGCTTAGACTAATAAAGACATACTTCAGATCCCTAGCCTTATAGAGGATGTTCAATTTAAAAGAAGGGAAGAATGAATGTTAGGTAAATAACCTATAGTAACCACCAGCTGTATTGTAATTATTTTTTGTCTTTATCCTCTACTAAATAGGACATTTCTAGAAGTTTTGTTTCTTGCTTCTCATATCTATATTACCTAGCATATATGGTGTCCTTAATAGATTTTTTTTAATTGACATATGAATTATGCATTGGAACAGGGATTTCTTTAATTCTTTTTCAGGGCGCCTGGGTGGCTCAGTGGGTTAAGCCTCTGCCTTCCACTCAGGTCATGACCTCAGGGTCCTGGAATCTAGCCCTGCATCAGGCTCTCTGCTCAGCAGGGAGCCTGTTTCCCCCTCCCTCTGCCTGCTTGTGATCTCTCTCTCTCTGTCAAAAAAATAAATAAAATCTTAAAAAAAAACACTTAAAAATGCTTTTCACCTCTACTCAATAAGCATTATAACATTGATTCTTCAAGTATTTATGCTTTCAGTGAAAGAATGCTTTCAGGATTACAACCAAAAATATTGAAAACATGTCTTCCAACTATGGGGATAAAGACAGAGCAATGAGTAGAAGTGAGGGTTGAAGGAGAGGTGAAGTTATTATTTTTAAGCATGGAAAAACTTGTTGCCTAAGTAAAGAAAAGAAGTGCAATTACCATGATGGATGCCTAAATAAGAGAAGGCATCTGTCCAGACCAGTCACTTTCAAGTTTCTCTGATTTAGGACGTAAAAGTTGAAATTGTGGCTTGTGACACAATATGCCACTCCTGATTTTTTCTATGAACAAGCCATTCCTAAATCACTTGTCCCAGGTCAAAGCTTGCCTGTATTTGGACACATTGGAATACATGAGTAGTTCCTTCATTTCAATTTGTAATGTAGACACAGCCAATAAACTATGAATTACCTTTTTACTGGAGATTCACATGGATTTCTCTCTTCACTTGCTTGGTTTTTCTAGTAATAGGGCAATCATTTTCTAGTCTCAGGTTTTGAATTTAATTAAAAGTTTAGCACATGACAAAATAAACTTTAATTGTATATTTACTTTTATGCTATGAATATTAGCTTTGTGGAAATTTTCAGAAAAACTGAAATTCATTATACTTTCAAAAAAGAATTTCAGGTAAACGAATGCAATGTTAAGACTGTACATCACATTTTAACTTATTCTAATTATTGAATTTTGTAGAATTTCATAAAATAATGTAATTCCATTATTTTTGGCCAAGTTTCTGTCTTGAAACCTAACGACACGTTGGCTTTCCTTCTGGGTAGCTCTCTGGATCGTTGTTTAGGTGCCAAGCAATTTGTCACAGATCGAGTTTCTGCTTTCATTTAATAACTGAAACCTAAATGTTATGATCAAAAACCACTGGTGTGTTGCGCAGTGATCCATGTGAGAACAGTGAACTTATGTCTCTGTAAATTTGTTAGTCATCTATGAGGAAAAGCAATGCTGACCTCGTAATGTCAAATCCCATTTAGAGTTGGTGAATAGGTTGGATGAGGTACTTGATGCCTTTTGAGTTGTATTAAGAAATACACTTCAGTGTAGGAGGATAAAAGCCACGGTAAATTAATGTGGAGATTGTAGCCTATCCAAATAATTTATAGTTGAATCCTATCTTCCAGAAGAAAAGAATGCAGTTAATAAAGGTTCTGACTAGAGTAAACAGCTTCAGGCAACACATGCTCTTTAGTAAATACCTGAAGTATTAACTGTGAACTTTCACCTTCATGGTTTCCTACTGTGACCTTTTCTAAAATCTTATCAGTAAGAAACTGTTTATGGCTTCTGTCAAAAGCAGGAATCCTAAGCTCACTGAAAGAACACAAACTGGATTTTAAGATTGTTTTAGGTGTCTATGTCAAAGAATGATGTTACATAGCACATTTTAGTCTTTTTTTTTTTTTTGAAGCTATACTTTTCAAGTCAAAAGCAGCACTTTTAGGTAAAATAAATTGCTAGTATCTCTATATCTTAGTTAGCATCTCTATATTTTAATGTCATCAAAGAATAAACAAGATTTGAATTGAATTTGTAAACTATTTGCCAGGTTCGCACTTGTGGTACATATCAGTACATGGTCACACCCTATACCATGGGAATAAGGGTATTTTCCCCAAATTGCAACCACCATTGTTTTAGAATAGGAATTTCAAGAGAAGATCATTTGATTCTGACTATACTGCATAATCTGTGCTATAGATAAGTAGAAAGAAACAACATTATGTATAAATATTGTTTGATAGGGTTTCTATATTGAAAACCTGAATTGAAAATGTCTGTTTCCATTGCCTTAAGGCTCTCATAATTTCTCTGTTAGATAAATGCAGTACCCTGTCCTCTGTTTCTTTTCCCTCCAAACCATCCTATACACTTACAGCAATTAACCTTGTGATTTATAAATCTATCTGTATTATTCTCTGTTTAAAATCTTTCTGAGGTTTGGTAATGGCTTCGCTTGCTTTGGTTAATGTTCAAAGTGCTTATGATGATAAATAAGACCTTTTCTGACCTGAATTCTGCTTTCTGTTTCCCTCTCACCATCTGTTATTAGTGGACAAACTGAAACACTTTTCATTCACCAAGTGTACCCTACTTGCTTATGCCTCTGTATTTCCTCCCACTGTTCCATTGGTCTAGATGGAACTCCCTTAACTCTTGTTCTTCTCTAAAAGTCAGATCAAGTGTCCTTCCAAATATTCTCTGTGGGCCCCTTAGATATACACTGTGTACACACGCTTATTTTGATGTAAGGAATTGTAAGGATTGATTTTTTTGTTGTTGTTCTGTCTGATCCATTAGTCAGTGAGCCCCTTGAGGGCCTGGTCATAAAAGGCAAATGCTGGATAAGTGTTTGCTATGTGAAGGAAAGAACAAACCACAAGATGGCGGGTGTGTTTTCCACATATGCTTTTCTTTTCTTCTATATGATCTCTCTCTGGCTAGAGGGAAGCCACTACATAGCCTTGAGGAAAATTATACAGCAGAAATGCTTATTTTAATGTTTATTTTTAACTGCAACAGAGACTCTTAAAAATGAAGGAGGAAAGTTTTGAGGAAAGCCTGGCAGAGTTTACACCAAAACATTAGACTGGAGAGAAGTTAGAGGGAGAGATAAACCACATTACCCCCAGACCCTGGGAGGACTGTGTAGAAATAACCAGGGTTGAAGTCAGAAGGTGCATAGCAAGGGGAAAAGGATGTGAACTTTTGGGAACTTGGAGCTAGGACTGAGAACACATAGCTTGGGACATGTCAGTGGGGGTCACCAAAGAGCTAGAAGGCAGCATTAAGAGATTAGCAATATTCCATTCCTGCTACTCTCATTGCTGTCATCCTGTCCTCCCTGGGTCTATCTCAGCTACTCAGCTTCACCCCCTTGAACCAGAAGGCAGTGGTAGTTTTGACAGGAACTCTCCTACCATCTTTCCCTGGGAGGGATAAAAATAGTAAAGTACACTTGTTCCATGCTAAACTGCAATACTTAGGGAAGCATAAATGAATGCCTCAAGATGTGAGGTTGGTAACATCTAATTTATATTTTATTATCCAAAAGGAGATCTAAGAATGAGTTTGAGCTTAATATTTGTCCTAGTGGGTGTTAGTTGGTTTCTCCCTGATTTTAAGATCTGGACATTAGAATTAAACTGAAAGATTGTCAATGTTTGCAATTTAAGCATGAAGGCCATTGAGAAGGGTGGGGACAGTCACTTTCATTGCTTGGGAAAATGGGCTCAATAAATGTGATAACAAGGTGAACATTGGAGCAAATGCATTTGTATCCTCTTTATCTCAAGCACAGAGCCAATCTGGAACTCTAATTCCTTGAGAAGATGATAAATGTTTTCTGCCAGTCTTTCCAATTGAACAAACTCTGTTTGATTGGTATTAATCACTTCTGGCAGGCGATGCTCAAGCCTGCTCACTGCAATCTAGGTGAAAAGCTTGTCATCAGTATCACATAATGAAATGAAAGAGTGTGGGACAAAGAGAAGAAATATTTCCATTTACCTAGTCATCAGAGTAAGTGTCAAGTTAAATAAGATAGGAACTATTTATTTTCACATGAACAGTTTAAAATGCAAACCTTTAATAAAATTATTTTTTCTTTCTTATTTTTTATTTAAAAAGATAAACTAAGTCAAATAATAATCTGATTTGTTTATGGTAGAAGAATATCCCTTGTCCTCCCAAATTCTTTGTAATTTTAGAAAATTACCCTAAAATCAAGTTTTCCCATAAACAGACTACCATGCATGAAGAACATGTGAACAAAGAAGCCTCATTAAAGGCAAGAGTAATCTGGAAAATAGTCTTCTATTTGAAGTCTTCTATATATGAAGTCAACTGTTTTGAGGTGAATGAGGAACTTAGGCAACTATGGGGCAGAAAAAGCATTATTTTGAGGACTGTATAGTGAACACAGCAGTTAAATTCAATCTACTCTGAAGATAACACTGCGATTATTTTTACAGTACTGACTGATTTTTACATACTAAGTGCATGGAATTTTGAATATTAAATAATAAGAAAAAGTTAAAAATCTAAAAAAAAGAAAGGATATTTGTGTATCCCCAAAATTCATTTGTTGACACCTATTCTTCAATGGGATGATATTAGGAGGTGGGATTTGATAAGTGATTACATCATGAGGGTTGAGTTTTCATGAATGAGATTAGTGTCCTAATAAAAGGGACCCTAATAAAAAGTGAGCTTCCCTGCCTTTCTTCCCTTTGAGGTTATAGTTAGAATATCGCCTTAGTCTAACCTGGGAAGCCAGCTCTTACTAGATACCAGTTTTGCCAGTGCCTTAATCTTGGATTTCCAAGCCTTCAGAAGAACTATGAGAAAGAAAAATCCATTTTATGAGCCACCCAGTCTGTGGTACTCTCTTACAGCAGTCCAAGCAGGCTAGGATAGACTTTGAGATGGTTAAGTAAGATTTAACAGTCTAAAAATGTATCTGAATTCAAATATATCTCCTTGTCATAATTTGATTTTTTTTTTTTCATTTTGGTGTGTCACATCCCCTGTAAAAATTTGTCCATTGAAAATGCAAAACCCCTGGGGCTAGTGGGTGGAGATCTCACTCATTCATTTCTTAGAGTGATTCAATCTGATTGTCTTCCTCCTAATACCTAGATAACAATAGCTAAATTGGAAGAATTAGTTTGCTTCCTGGAGCAAAACTCAGGCAGAAATTGTATCATTTTATTTGATAAATCAATTTACTTTTCTATCTCCTGTCAGAGAACTCATATACATTATTCTTCAAGTTAATGATTACTTTAAATTGTGGGTTAAAGGTGACTTAAATACATCCATTAAAATTGATATTTCAAGGAAGGAATAGAACATTTCTTAAAATAAAAACAGTTAATTGATATTTAATGGACACCCCTATTATTTTAGTGATTAAATTAATTGTATTAATTCATAAGTTGTACCTTGAATCTGTCACTCACATTTGTAGGTTAATTCAAGGCAATTCTTATGAAGTCAACTGTTTTGAAGTGAATGAGGAACTTAGGCAACTATGGGGCAGAAAAACTACTATTTTGAGAACTGTATAGTGAACTCAGCAGTTAAATTCAATCTATTCTGAAGATAACACTGCGATTATTTTTACAGTACTGACTGATTTTTACATACTAAGTGCATGGAATTTTGAATATTAAATAATAAGAAAAACTTAAAAATCTAAAAAAAAACCCTTAGATTTCACTTTTAGTAGAAAATAATTTTTCAAGATACCTTTTATAAGATTTCGCCTATTGGTCATGTGATTTCCTTTTCTCATCTTGGCCCAGAAAATGCTTCTCTTTTCAGTCTCTTACTCCCAGACAATCACCATCACCATTGTCTTAGGGCATATTTGTCCCAGCACTGAAGTATTGGTGGCCCATTTTTAACCTGTAAAACCAATAGAAGAGATTCTTAACCACTAAAATTTCAAGTTTTTCAGAGACCTGTTCTTACACTTGAATTATTTTGTTATAAATAATTCACTTGATAGAGTATTATTTTAAAAATATATTCATTTGTCATCTAAAGTCCAGATCTGGACTGATTTACACAAGTATTTTTGAAAATTACAGGAAAGTTCTGGCAGGTACTAGAGACATTGCTTTGTGAAGATTTTAAATGCTTCGGGGCACCTGGGTAACTTAGTCTGTTAAATGTCTGCCTTTGGCTCAGGTTATGATCCCAGGATCTTGGAATTGAGTACTGCATCAGGCTCTCCACTTAGTGAGAGCCTGCTTTCCCTCTTCCTCTGCTCTTCCCTTTTGTGCTCATGCCTTTCTCTGTTTCACTTGCTCTCTTCTTCTCTATGTCAAATAAATAAAATCTTTTTTTTTAAAGATTTTATTTATTTATTTGACAGAGAGAGAGATCACAAGCAGGCAGAGAGGCAGGCAGAGAGAGAGGGGGAAGCAGGCTCCCCGCAGAGCAGAGAGCCAGATGCGGGGCTCGATCCCAGGACCCTGAGATCATGACCTGAGCCGAAGGCAGAGGCTTTAACCACTGAGCCACCCAGGTGCCCCCAAATAAATAAAATCTTAAAAAAATAATAATTTAAATGATGTGAAGATATCTAGGTGTGTGGGCAGACTGACACATTAATACCATGATTAAGGATTTAGCCATACAGGAGAGGGCTGAGCCTGTAAAGGAGAGTTTAGCACACCCAAAAAACACGGAAGTGGAAATACAGCAGCAAGACTGAAGAAATCCCACACTGTGGTTTCCAAACCCTTAAACTGAGTTTCACTAAAAATCAAAAAATATTTTTTTAAAGTATAATATCTGAGACTGAAAAAGAGAGACTTATAAATTCATGAAGTTAAGGGGATGCTTTTGTTGTTTTTTAAATCTACTTGGCTTTGCAACTAATAGAAATTAATAATAAAAATATAGGCTTTATGAAATAATATGTAATTATGGAGTATATTACAGGTTTCTCCCAGTATCCAAAAGTACAGAATTCCTATGAAACCTTTCATAAGTCAAAATGGCATAAAGCATTTATAAGAACAAATTTTTGAGCATTCCAGACCCCAAAAATAACCTCTCTTAGGCTTTTCTGATCCGTTAGGACACATCCGGCCAACAGATGCACAAAATAAATTAAAATAAAACACAGTTGTCCCCAGACACAGTTCAAAGCTATAGCAACTGAGTGTAGTTCCCAGGGAAGGCTCTTGATGGGGCCTGTCTTGCTGCTCTAGCTCCTTCTCCCTCACTTCCCCCTCACTACATCTTACAAACCACTTCCAATCAATATAAAAAATTGAATTCTAATATGTCTCCCCATAGTAGAATGTATCATTGTTTTCTGGAACACCCAACATTTTTAATCATATATGCTATCCATGGGGAAATTTCCATCTTTTGACTCCTGCATCTGCCAAAGTGGAAGCAAGAAAAACCAGCTTCCCCAATTTTTGTGCCTGGTGCCTCATCTATAACAATTAGGTAGACTTATTTGAAGGTCTGATTTAAAAATAAGCAAACTGAGGAAGGAGGTTCCAGACAGAATCAACTGTGTTCATTAGGGAAGATGTCAGGGGTGCCTGGCAATAATTATAAGGTCAAGATCCTGGATCATTAAGTAGGGCATGTGGTATGATGACTATTGGGTGTTATATATAACTGGTAAATTATTGAACACTACATCTGAAACTAGTGATGTTAGATAATTGTATTTCTTTTTTTTTCCCCAAAAAACTTTTATTTTATTTTTTCAGTGTTACAAGATTAATTGTTTATGCACCACACCCAGTGCTCCATGCAATACGTGCCCTCCTCAATACCCACCACCAGGCTCGCCTAACTCCCCACCCCTTCCCTCCAAAACCCTCAGTTTGTTGCTCAGAGTCCAGTCTCTCATGGTTCATCTCTCCCTCTGATTCCCCCCCTTCACCTTTCCTTTCTTTTTCACAATGCCCTCCATCTTTTTCCTTATGCTCCACATGTAAGTGAAACCATAAGGTAATTGACTCTTTCCGCTTGACTTATTTCACTCTGCATAATCTCTTCTAGTCCTGTCCATGTGGATACAAAAGTTGGGTATTCATCCTTTCTGATGGAGGTATAATATTCCATTGTATATATGTACCATATCTTCTTTATCCATTCATCTGTTGAAGGGCATTTTGGTTCTTTCCACAGTTTGGCGATTGAGAACATTGCTGCTATGAACATTGGGGTACATGTGGCCCTTCTTTGTACTGCATCTGCTTCTTTGGGGTAAACACCGAGTAGTGCAATTGCAGGGTCATAGGGTAGATCTATTTTTAATTTCTTGAGGAATCTCCACACTGTTTTCCAAAGTTGCTGCACCAACTTGCATTCCCACCAACAGTGGAGGAGAGTTCCCCTTTCTCCACATCCTCTCCAGCATTTGTTGTTTACTGTCTTATTGATTTTGGCCATTCTAACTGGTGTAAGGTGGTATCTCAGTGTGGTTTTGATTTGAATCTCCCTGATGGCTAACCCTAACCCTAACCCTAAGCCTAATTGTATTTCAATTAAAAAAAAAAAGATCCCGGAAAAGAAGTAGCACTGGCTTTAAACTCTAGTTTCTGGCAATAATACTTGTTGCATATCAGCACCATCAGCAGCTTCAATGGAAGAGGAATGTTTTCTCATTTGGTCAGTTTGGTAGCCAGGTTTGTAGCATTGTTACTGAAAGCTCACCTGGAAATCTGTTAATGGTTTTCTAGCTTTCTCAGTTCTTGAGCTACCCAAAATCCTATTAATAAACCCCTTTTCCACTTAATCTGCCAGGCAGCTTTTATAATTGCAATTAAAAACACATATTAAGGGTTTCCTAAATATAAATCTTCTCTCCATCCCTGCTAATGAGGGCTCCTTATTCTTCCTATCATCTCCTGATTGGTCTCCTTTCAATGATATTCCTCTTCTTTGATTTTTCACTTTAGTTAATTTTCTTAATATAAACTGTATCACATCCATGCTTTTTGGTTTAATACATACTACTATAATAGTTCGACAACGTTTACTCATTTTACTCACTTCACCAAAATAATAATCTTTTTTCATTTCTTGTATTTGTTGTCAAAGTCAATTTGAAACAAGTAGTTGGCCTTTTGGTTGAAAAGGTATGTCTGTAATAGATGATTAACAATGAAAAACACAATAATTGAGGCTTATTTTGTATATGTTGCATTCGTTATTAAAATAAAAGTGCGTAGTTGAGAAAGAATCCTGGGGAAAATAGACTGGCATGATAAAGGGCTCAGCCCTTGATCTTCTAGATAATATACCTGACCTTGTCTTTGTCACATAGTTTATTAGAATGACAGATGCCAACAGAGCAAAGATGACAGGACACTGATCATAAAAAAGCAGAGTGCTAATTTATTAATTTAAATGATAAATATAAGTGCTAAGTGAAAGAAATATTTGCAGCTTGCATATCAGCACATTCTCTCCCTGTGGGCAACCTCCATGGAAAGCAAATTGACAGAAGGTTGCTGGCTGAGTGTCAAATCAGAGCAAGAACTCCCATTCTAATAATTCAAAGATTTCCTGGTCCCAGACTCTGATGACCACATATACGTGACAGATTGTCATGAAATTAAATAATTGATTTCTCTCAAAGAACACTGTTTTCCTAGATGGTACTTTGAGGGGCCCAATCAGTGTTGGATCCTTGGAACTGGTATTTTTTCTTGTTCACTTCTATCTCTTTAAGATGATGTCTGGATATCTCACTTAGGATCCACAATGTGTTGATTTTAGAGTTTAATTCTCAAATGACACTTTACATGCTTCTCAGTTTTATTCTTGTTTCTGCCTATGCTAACAGTACATCAGCAGGTTTATATTTAGTGTTGTAATAGCTACATCTGTAATAGGTATACATCACTGTAAGTTTCTTTTTATGGTTATCTTTACTTTTTCTTTACATTCATATAGTTATGTAGTTTACTAGAAGTTAGTTATTAAAGTTAGAAGAGAAACATAATATACTTATTTTTAAAAAATTCAAGTATTTTCAGGGCACCTGGGTGGCTAAGTCAATTAAGCAGCTGCCTTCCGCTCAGGTCATGCTCCCAGGGTCCTGGGATTGAGCCCTGCATTGGGTTCCCTGCTCAGCGGAGAGCCTGCTTCTCCTTCTCCCTCTGCCTGCTGTTCTGCCTACTTGTGCTCTTTCTATCTCTCTGTCAAGTAAATAAATAAAATCTTTTTTAAAAAATCAAGTATTTTCTAAGATCTATTTTTTTTTAATTTCTTCCATTAATTTCTAATGCTAACCAAACAATTCTGGAATTCCTTTCTTCAAGATAGGTGAAATTTAAGAGAAAAAAAAGTTTAATGAAGAAGATCATTTGCCATTGTTACCTAATTAAATTATCATAAACATTTTTAGCAGTAGACTATATCCTCCTTTATAGATGAGATCACTGAGATTATGTAATTGGCCCATAACACTTAGTTTATACCTTTGTACTTTTGGTTCATCAGTAACTCTTTAATCTACAATTTAAAATTTTATAATTTTATAACTCCATAATTTGAGAGTCCATTCCCTATTTCACAGGCCCAAATGTTTCTTCTTCTTGATTTTGTTTTGCCACAAAGATGTACCTTTATTATTAATTATTGGCTCTGTCCCATGTATCTTCTTGGTTTTTACTCTTATAATATTTACAATTTTATCACAAGTTTTCACTAATTTACTACATCTCTTTTTTTTTCCTCCAGCCAATCATTACTAACTTTTAAAACATTTACAAAGTCATCATCTCATTTACGCTAATTTCATATAGTGTCATCTATCTAGGTGAATGCTGTAGGTTTCTGTTGACTTGCTTTCCCATTTGCTATTTGTTCCTTTTTTTATTATTTAAAAAAAAGTATTTTCATTACAGAAAATTTGGAAGGTACAGAGAACTCCAAAAAAAAAAAAAAAACCAGGAAAAATTGTGCACAATTCTGCTGTACGGCTAAAACAACAAATGAAAAGGACTGCATAACACCTTTCTAACCAGATGTAGTACTACTGCTTATATCTTGTGCATCTCTGTTCTTCAATAAAAGGTTTCCTTTAATTTTTCCTTCAAAAATTGCTGACTTGGTCTAAAAGGACAGTTTATAAACAGACAATATATTCTCTTATGCACCTACATTTTCTTGCTGTAATTTTACTCAAAAGAAAGAAAGCACACATTCACATCTAGTCCTCTATGTTCTGGTCCAGCAGGTTGGCCATATCTTCAGAATAACATTGCCTTGGCACATTAATTGAAACTTAGGTTTTAGCAGTATTAAAAAAGAACTTTTCATTTTTTTCCCCAAGTCTTTCTTTGTTTTTGAATAGTAGCCTTCCCACAGGATACTAGAAGTAACACCTAGAAAAGATATAATAACACTCATTATTTTCTCTTTGCACCTACTCATTTGTTGTGTTTACTTCAGGAAAAGACTTCTACTAACACTTCCCCGAAGTAGCTGCATCTAAATTTCAGTAGGTTTGGCTTTGGATGGGCTTTAGTGGTCTGGAAACAAAACTGGAGGTAAAGACTGTAAGTCCTTGAGGTCTTACGGATTTTGGCTTCTCTACAATTTCATGGATTTACGCAATGAATACTTCCTGAGCAACTATTATTTACCTGGTACTATTGTGGTTCTCAACAACAAAGGCAAACAACAGCTATTTGGGAACTTGAATGTAAAGCAGAAATTAGGTTAAATCTGATAGAAAAATAATTCTGTCTGGGCATTATGGATTTGAAAACAAAAAGACGATTTTAGGTAAACTTTGTCCATCTCCACGTCTTAAGAAAGGACATTATGAATTAGGTAATTGTGATTTTCAAATTGTTTACATTTTGGGTCTGATTTATAATACTAGATAAAAGTCTTTATTTTTTACTAAAACAGATGATAAGAGTAAGAAAATGGCACTGGAGGTATACTATCGCTAGGTATTCTCATATAGAAATATGTGAATTTTATATGAATTTAATTCTCAGAATAATTCCATTTTACAGATGATAAAACTTCAGCACAAATAAGGTAAAGAGCTTGCTGAAGCTCACACAGATAAACCAATGGCGAATCTGGGATTTGAATCTGATTATTTTCACATTAGAACCCACAGTCTTTTTTTTTTAAGATTTTATTTATTTATTTGACAGAGAGAGACTCAGTGAGAAAGGGAACACAAGCAGTGGGAGTGGGAGAGGGAGATGCAGACCTCCTGCCGAGCAGGGAGCCTGATACAGGGCTAGAATCCACACTCTTAACCACAATATTTTCAGTACACCTTTAATTGTCCAGAAAGAGAAAGTTGAAGTGCAGAAATGAGTTTGGAGGACAATACAAGAACTAGGAAATACTGTTGTCACTTAACAGAATGGAAGGAGAGGGGAAGAATATAGGATGATGTACTGTTTATCCCAACTCTTTCTTGATGATAGATCTCAAAAACTGCCATAGGACACTACTACTTACATGACATTGGCCAGAAATTACTCACAGAGTCTCATCTATCTGTAAGGGAGGCTGTGTAATATAATCAAACTCTGGATGGCAATGTATGCTAGCCATTTTACTACTATGGATGAAAAGCAAATGGATTTAGGGAGAAAATAAGTAGTTTCTGCCATAGCCCTATACCTTGTGTTCTACTGGAATTGTTTTAAATAAAAGATCAAACTTAAAAGACAAGATGCCTACTGTATATAATATGACTTTTTAAAAAATATTTTATTTATTGATTTATTTTAGAGAGAGAAAGAGAGAGTCAACAGGGGGAGGGGTAGAAAGAGAGGGACAGTAGGGGAGGGGCAAAGGGGTAGGGAGAGTCAACCAGACTCTGAGCTGAGCAAGGAGACCAATGTGGGGTGTGATTTCACAAACTTGAGATCATGACCTGAGCTGAAATCGGAAGCTTAATGGACTGAGCCACCCAGGCACCTCTATAATATAACCCTTTTATATAAAGATTAATGGAAGTGATTTCACACTTTTAAAATTAGCAAGGAAATAAGGAATATTTTGTCATCATCTAAATACTGTGTATATGTATAGATAATAGATAATATAATAGATAAGCACCCATATCTATGTGATCCTTTTCAGTCCAAGCTATGTGATTCCTTCTGCCTGAGAGCATTCAATTACTCTATTTCATTCAGAGTAAAGCAAAGGTTTCCAATGGCCTACAAGGCTTTACCTGATCTGATTATTTTCCTTTTTGTCTCCATCTCCTACTGCTCTCTCTCCTCTCACTCCCCACCCCACCCCCAATCATTCCCTGTCAATCTTATAGTAGCTGAGATACTCTGGCCTCTGGGCATTTATGCTAGCAAACTCCAGCCAGAACGATGCCCCCAGATATCCCTGAGGCTAACTCTCTCCCCTCCTTTAAGTCTCCTCCCTTCATGTTACTCTCTCAGCAAGTCCTTTCCTGACCACTTTTTCGTATTTCAATGTTCACCCCCAAGCTGGGTAGTTTCTGGCCATCTTCCCAGCTTTATTCTCTCCGTAATGCTCAATACTTCTAATATTCTACGTAATCTTGCTGTAAATGTTTTCTCTATTGTCTATCTTCTTCCACTGGAATGCCATACTCAGGAAAGCTATCTCCACCAAAGTTATCCTCTAAGAAAGAGGCTTGGCAACCAATAGTAACTCATTGACTAGTTTAGATGATTACAAATGTGAGAGTAAATGAGCCTTTTCTTCCACTAGTCAGTTTAAGTTACCAATGTTATGTCGTTTATACTTTTAGCACTGGGATAGCTATCTGTTGACTCTACATCTTTAAACTCTATATTCACTATTTTCAGGACAAGTAAATATTTCAGAGTTCTAGAACCACAGAAACACAAGAGTGGTGTGCCATGCTCAGTATGGATACTTTAAAGTTCAATGCAGGTTTCCCAGTAACTATTTTACCACCCCTCTCCATTTAAAGCCTGAGGGCTTACTCTCTAAATCACACACTTCATGAAGCAGAAATGCAACTCCAGCATGCCAGTTTCAAAAGAATTGCTTGAATTGTCTTTGTGTTCTACCACACTTTGCCTCCACTTCCTTTCCTAATTTATTTTGCAGGGAAATCTAATTTCTTTTCTAAATTAGAGTTGTGTGCTGCCAGTTTTGATATTCTACTATCCACATTCTCATCAGCGTTATCATCTCTAAACTTCTGAATCAAAAGCATCACAGAGAATTGTTTTGGAATATATGTTTTGACTGAAGTATCCTCTTACTTAAACATACCAAAATTAATTGTGCTTTTTATACAAATGTCTGTGTGTGTCTTTGCATATTAGTTTGTCTCTTAAATGCTGGCAAGAATTTAAGACTCTCTGCTTGGTGATCACAGAATTGGACCTGACTTGAAAACTATCACTATTTCTCTTACTAGCAAAATAGGTATTACATATTTTCTGAGAATATTGATTTTAATTCATATCTTAATTAATATCCCAAAAAGTCATATTATGACATTTCATGACATAATTTGACAGAATAGTTATTGCAGGTAAACTCTAAAAGACCTCTGAGAGACATGAAAATACTAGATACATCAAAGAAAATGCATGTGTATTATTTGTGGTCAGCTTAAGTTGCTTTTGGATTTTGAAGATAGAAGCATATTTAGTTGATTATATCCATTCATGAGATTAATTTCTCTGATAAATTTTTGGAAAGCATGTGCAATTTGATATGTGTGTAATGTTTGTGTATGTGTGCGTTTAATGCACATATGTTAAGTGCAGGATGTGTAAGTTTCATTATGAGTGTCATTTGTGTACCTGGATAGAATTATAATAGTGCACTACAAAATCTGCCTTACAGCCAGGAATATGAAATGCCAATTATGTTCATCAGGACATCAATTTGTCATCATGTGCAAGGATATTTATGCAAAGGTTTAATTTCCTTTTCCTTTATTATTAATGATGCTTTATACTTGAAAGAAATTCCATCTTGAAAGCTTCTTGGAATCATTAATCCTCATGATATGTATGAAGTAGTTAAGAATTCTTACCCACACTTTGAAATGGGCAAAGTAAGAAACAGCTAACATGGATAAGCAGTCTACATTGTAGAAATGTAGTCTTTTCTATCAGAAGAATGATTCATATAGAAAACATGCCTGAGCAGAGACAAGTTGGTTGTGCTTTGTTTTATGTGGGCTTTTAATTTTTTCATATGTTTATGCATGTGCGCATAGAATAATTTATAGCTTCAGGAGAATTCAGATGTAAAAAGATTATTATCTTATCTCTTGTTATGGTCTAGTATCTGAATTTGTGTTTTCTTGTATCCAATGCTTTCAATAGTTAAGACTGAAGCTATAATTGTTGTCATGCATAGGAAAATGCATCCAAATGTGCTAATTTTTAAAAAGCCCATTTGAGACATCTGGTCTATTTAGAGCCTCATCTTACATAATTATGCCTTTCTTCAGGTGACTTTAAAATTTGCAATATTTCTATTCAGTGTTTTAATTGGAGGTAGATCAGTGGCTTCTTTTAATGCTTTCAACTCAATTCTTTTCCAATGCTGAAAATAATTTCATGTAGAAATCAGGCAAAATCCTAGCTATTAGCATTCATGTTGTAATTTAAAAATGAAAGCAAAATTTAGCCAAGAAGTAACTCTAAAAAAAGGATGATGAAGAAAATTTCTGGAGTAGGATCCTGATGATGACTTTTAAAAATACAAAAATATTCCTATTAATGGGGAGAAAACACTGAAATAAAAATGAAAAGTATAGACTCTCATCGCTAAAAAAAGTGTCACAAAGAATGATAAGTGGCAGCAACCTATTCTTGATTCTGCTTTTGATTATCACTTACTTATTCCTTCTTTTCTGCTCCCTCGGCAATTTTTTCATTCCTTTGCTAGAGCACTTAGAGCTCTGCAGCTTAGATACTTGTATGAGCCTCTCTGCCTTTAGCCTATGGGCAATCCAAGGTCAGAGACAGAATGCAAAGCATGTTTATATACTTATTTCTTCTACAGCACCTAGCAGATATTAAGTACTCAATAAATATTGGCTGAATGAAAGAAAGAGATAAAGGAAGTTACTAGGATGCAGAAAGTGAGTACATGCAGAGACATTTAATCACAGTGGGAATGGTTGAGAAATCCTATGTTTTGTGCATAGCAAATCTTTTGCACTCGGATTACCACATACCCAGGCCTAGTTCTGCCTTCACTTAACTTTCTATAGGAGTAACGAGAATTTCTACAGGGTCTTCTTTTGTTTCTCATTTGTTTGTTTTTCTTTTCTATTCTTTTTCCTTTTCAGCCTCCATTCTGTTGTCTCATTATGGCCATACCATAGCCTAGTGATAGGCGCATGAAAATTCTCCTTACCCTCTACACCTTTCATAATGGAGACATTTACAAAAGGCATCAAGCAAGCGGATCTAAAAATATGTTTTACTTATTTCACTCCGCATAATCTCTTCTAGTCCTGCCCATGTTGATACAAAAGTTGGATATTCATCCTTTCTGATGGAGGCATAATATTCTATTGTATAGATGTACCACATCTATAAGTCAAGCAGAGAGAGTCAATTATCTTATGGTCTCACTTACGTGTGGAGTATAAAGAAAATCATGGAGGGCATCGTGAGAAGGAAGGGAAGGGCGAATGGGGGGAAATCAGAGGAGGTGATGAACCAGGAGAGACTGTGGACTCTGAGCAACAAACTGAGGGTTTTGGAGGGGAGGGGATGGGGGGGTGGGTGAGCCTGGTGGTGGGTATCGAGAAGGGCACGTATTGCATGGAGCCCTGGGTGTGATGCATGAACAATCAATCTTGTAACACTGAAAAATTAAAATAAACATATTTGGGGAGAAAAAAAATAAAAATATGTTTTAGTAGTTCGGATGTGGAAGTAAACATTGAGATTTAAAGATAAAAAGATTGTTTAGAATCCTCCTTTTACTTTCAACAGCTTGTTAAAACAATTTTTGTAGCTGTAAAAATAGTATCTAGGCAAAAATTTGTCAATCTTCTGCCTTTCTCAATTTTGCCAACTCCTTTCATTCTCTTTCAAATGATATCTTCACATCAGGATTTCACACTCAGGATTTTCTTACCTCATTACGAAGTCTGTGAGATACTATTTAATATTCATTTATATGCCCGTTAGTATTTCTATATGTCATCTTTAGTTCTTTACAAATATTAGCTAATTTAAGCCTCAAAAACCGCCATAAGTTAGGTGGCATGATTAGGCCCATTTTACAGAGGAGGAAAAAAACCAAACTTAGAACTAGTAATTATAAAAAACTGGGATTTAAAACCAAAGAAGTCTGACTTCAGAAATCAAAGTTATGCTACTACTCAAATGCATTGCAACTTTTAACACAAAGAAACAGAACTTGTGTATTTAAAATCAAAAGAAATACTTTCCATACCAATCAATCCAGATGTAACCATAAGCACATTGAAGCAGATTTTGATCATCCAATCCTTAGCAGTGATCTTCCTCCTCCTAGAGGTAGTTCTCTTAATCAGCTGTTCCCTTAAAAGGGCCCAACACATTCTTTTGTTTAGAATGTTTATGCACATACATTACTTCTTCAAATGCCTTCCAGTTAATAAGAATTTCTAAGCCCTGATGTTAGGTTTCATAAAACAACTTCAGGAGACCATGAATTCCCTAATGGGAAATTCCTTGTAAGGAAAATATTATATGCTTATATATAATTTTTTCTGAATGTATATCTATAGCTTTCATCAAATTCTCATAGTGACACAAAAAAGTAGAAATATTGTTTTACACACAATTAACATTAATTGAGGACACGTAAGGTGCAATGATAAGAAAGGTTTTCAATTTCATAATTTTTTTAAAAGATTTATCCATCTATTTGAGAGAAAGAAAAAGAGCATGAGTGGGAGAGGCAGAGTGAGAGGGCAAGAGAATCTCAAGCAGAACATGGGGTTTGACTGGGGGCTTGACATGGGGCTTGACCCTGAGATCAAGACCTGAGCCAAAACTGAGAGTTGGATGCTTAACCAACTGTACCACCCAGATGCCCCTCAATTTCATTAATATTAATAAAGATTCTTAAAGGTAAGAAGCTCTGTGGATCTTTGTATCCTGATTCTTAGCTTTTTGTCAAGCATTTAATGGCTACTTAATAAATATCTGTTTAACAAACTAATGGAGTATGGGGTGCCTGGGTGGCTCAGTTGGTTGAACATTTGCCTTCAGCTCAGGTCATGATCTCAGGGTCCTGGGATTGAAACCCTCCTCAGGCACCCTGCTGAGCAGGGAATCTGCTTGTCCCTCCTTCTGCCCCTCTCCCCAGCGCATGCCTCTCTCTCCCTCTCTCTCTCTCTCTCTCAGATAAATAAATTACATCTTTCTTAAATAAATAAATAAATTAATTAATTAATTAATTAATAGAGTGTTTGGTGCTTATGTATCATAAATGGTTTGCACATGATTCTTTAAGCATCTCCAAACAGCAAAGATAATGCATCATCAGTGCCCCATCTAATTATCAAAAAAATCCTTCTGCTTTCCAACTGAGTCCTTTTAAGAAGCATAATAAAACCTATTAGTATCTTCTTTAAATAATAGAATATATAAATTACAAAGTGATTAACATCAATATGACATTTCTTCTTCATTAACTATTAAGGTTCATCAAGAATAAAGTGAGTATTTTATCTGATGTTTTTCTTCCACTTTTTTCTTAAAAAATCCTTTGATTTTTTTTTTTGCCTTGACTTTTCTTTTTAACTTTTTCTATTGATTTCTCTACAAAGAAATTCACAGATCTTAGGTGTTATACTTTGATGACTTTTGACAAATGTGCACACTCATATAGTCAATACCCATACCAAGATGAAGAACATTTCTATGCCCACATTTTCCAGCAGCACTTATAACTTCTATTGTAAAATAGTATTATTGCCTTCATAGAATTTCATGTATATGAAAACAACAGAATGTATTCTTTCTGTCTGCCCTTTTTACTTATCATAACATCTATGAAATTCAGCTATGTTGTATTCAAAAGTACTTTGTTCCCTTCTTATTGCTAAATATATCTCACTGTGTGAGTATATCACATTTTGTTTATTCATTTTATTGATATACAGTTGAGTCTTTCAGGTTTGGAGCTACAATAAATAAAGCTGCTATGAACATTTGTGTAAGTGTTTTTGAGAGCATGGTTGTCCATCTCTTTTGTATAAATGCCTAAGATTTGAGTTTTTAAATTTGTTTTTAGCCAAATCGAGAAAACTCATGGTTGAGTTTTGTTTTCATTTTTAATCTGTCCCATTCTCTTCTCTTTTGGGTAATTCAGTGTTTTTTAGACATTTTGATATTGTCATGTAAGTCCCTGAAGTTGTTTATCTTCATTCTATTTTTTATCTTCTTTTTCTTTCTTCTCACCTGGATATTTTCCATTGATGTATCTTGAAAGTTGCTAACTCTCTACTCTGTCATCTCTATTTTTCTATGAATTCTGTACAGTGTTTAATATCAGCTATTATATTTCTTCTCTTTCATTTAGAATTTCCTGTTATTGTTCCTATTTTTCTGCTAAGCTTTTCCATCTTTTCATTCAGTATGAGCATGTTCTTTACTTCATCGAGCATAGTTAAATAACTGCTTTAATGACCTCATGTTATCTATAACATCTGGGTCATCTCAGAATTGGCAGGTATTTTTTCTGTACAATCTGTAGTTTGTTTTTTCCTTCAAGAATAAATCAAAACTTCTAAATTATTGAATAATTTTGTATCAGATCCTACATACTACAGATTCTAGATTCTTCTATATTTTTCTGAAGAGTGTCAATTAATTTGGTTAGACACAAATTGCAATCTCTGTTTCTTGGAGCTTAAATCTGTCAGTTTTCTTTTGAGTTTTTATTTAAATTCCAGTTAGTTAACACACAGTGTAATGCTAGTTTCAGTGTACAATATAGTGATTCAGCACCTATATACAACACCCACTGCTCATCACAGCAAGTGCCCTCCTTAATCCCTACCACCTATTTCACCCATCCTCCCACCTACCTCTCCTCTGGTAACCATCAGTTTCTTTCTTTCTTTCTTTTCTTTGTCTTTCTGTTCTTTCCTTTCTTTCTTTCTTTCTTTCTTTCTTTCTTTCTTTCTTTCTTTCTTTCTTTCTTTCTTTCTTTCTTTCTTTCTTTCTTTCTTTCTTTCTTTCTTTCTTTCTTTCTTTCTTTCTTTCTTTCTATAAAGATTTTATTTATTTACTTGTCAGAGAGAGAGCACAAGCAGGCAGAATGGTAGAGGGAGAAGCAGGCTCCCTGCCGAGCAAAGAACCTGATACGGGACTGAATCCAAGACCCTGGGATCATGACCTGCACCAAAGGCAGCGACTTAACCAACTGAGCCACCCAGGAATCCCAACCAGTTTCTTCTTATATAGTTAAGAGTCTGTTTCTTGCTTTGCCTCTCTCTGTCTTATTTTCCACTTGTTTATTTTGTTTCTTAATTTCCACATATGAGTGAAATCATATGGTATTTGTCTTTCTCTGATTTATTTCACTTAGCATAATACTCTCTAGCTCCATCCACATCACTGCAAATGGCAAGATTTTATTCTTTCTTATGGATGATGAATATTCCATTGTATGTATGTATGTGTGTAGGTAGTGTATGTGTGTGTATATATATGCATATATATGTGTGTA
This sequence comes from Nasua narica, assembly GCA_028533885.1. Classification (NCBI taxonomy): domain Eukaryota; kingdom Metazoa; phylum Chordata; class Mammalia; order Carnivora; family Procyonidae; genus Nasua; species Nasua narica. Next base: position 160,962,770 of record CM052799.1, on the reverse strand, counting down.
TATATATGGATATATAGATAGATGTGTGTCTGTGTGTGTATGTGTGTATATATATATACATGTATATATATATACTGCATCTTCCCTATCCATTCACCAGTTGATGGACATTTGGTCTGTTTCCATAATTTGGCTATTGATAATGCTGCTATAAACATTAGGAAGCATGTATGCCTTTGAGTTAGTATTTCTGTATTCTTTGGATAAATACCTAGTAGTGCAATCGATGGATTGTAAGGTAGTTCTATTTTTTTATTTTTTTTAAAGATTTTATTTATTTGACAGAGAGAGAGAGAGATCACAAGCAGGCAGACAGGCAGAGAGAGAGGGGGAAGCAGGTTCCCCGCTGAGCAGAGAGCCTGACACGGGGCTCAATCCCAGGACCCTGAGACCATGACCTGAGCTGAAGGCAGAGGCCTTAACCCACTGAGCCACCCAGGCGCCCCTATTTTTTGATTTTTGAGGAAACTCCATACTGTTTTCCTGAGTGGCTGCACCAGTTTGCATTCCTACCAACATTGCAGGAGAGTTTCTCTTTCTCCACATCCTCGCCAACACCTGTTGTTTCTTGTGTTGTTGATTGTAGCCATTCTGACAGGTGTGAGGTGATATCTCATTGCATGTTTTTTTTAAAGATTTTATTTATTTATTTGACAGAGAGATTGAGATCACAAGTAGGCAGAGAGGCAGGCAGAAAGAGAGGGGGAAGCAGGCTCTCCACCCAGTAGAGAGCCCGATGTGGGGCTTGATCCCAGGACACTGAGATCATGATCTGAGCCGAAGTCAGAGGCCTTAACCCACTGAGCCACCCAGGCATCCCTCATTGTGGTTTTGATTTGTATTTCCCTGCTGATGAGTGATATTGAAGATCTTTTCATGAGTCTACTGGCCCTCTTTAAGTCTTCTTTGGAAAAATGTCTATTCATGTCTTCTGCCCAGTTCTTAATTCGATTATTTGTCTTTTGGGTGTTGAGTTGTATAAGTTGTTTATATATTTTGGATATTAACCCTTTATCAGATATGTCATTTGAAAATATCTTCTCCCATTCTGTCAGTTGCCTTTTAGTTTTGTTCATTGTTTCCTTTACTGTGCAGGAGCTTTTTATTTTGATGAAGTCCCAAGAGTTAAATCTCAGTTTTATCCTCCCTTCAGCTCTCTTGGACTCAGTCTTACACAGTCATGTCTCAGAATTGAACGGGGATTTATATAAAAATTTTATTTTATTATAGATTTATATAAAAATTTGTGATTCCACTTTTCTGGCACTCTCCTTACTAGGATCATCCCACATTCTCCCCACCTCACCAGGCTTACTGAGGTAGAATTGATGAATAAAAATTTTATATTTAAGGTGTACAGCATGATAATTTAATATACACAAATATAAAATGATCACTATAATCATATTAATTAACACATCCATCACTTCATGGTCACTATTTTGTTGTCTTTGGGAACATTTTGGGTTTATATATATTCTCTTTGCAAATTTCAACTATACAATACAGTAGTATTAACTATAGTCACCATTCTGTACCTTAGATACCTAGAACTTATTCACTGTATAACTGAAAGTTTGTATCCTCCGATCAATATCTCTCCATTTCCCACACCCTTCCCAACCAGCTCCTGGTAACCACTCTTATTTCCTGATTCTCTGAATCAACTTTTTTAGCTTCCACATATAAGTGAGATCATATGGTATTTGTCTTTGTCTGGTTTATTCCAGTTAGCATAGTGTCCTCTAGGTTCATATACATTGTCACAAATGGCAGGATTTCCTTTTTTTCTCAAGGCTGAATAATATTCTATTGTACATCTACTACATCTGATGATAGACACAGATTGTTTCCATACCTTGGTTATTATGTATAGTGCTGCAGTGAACATGGGAGTGCACAAGCTCTTGAAGAAACAGATTCTATTTTCTCTGGATATATTCTCAGAAGTGGAATTTCTGGATCATATGGTAGTTCTATTTTTAATTTTTAAAAAAATATTCACACTATTTTCCACAATGACTGTACCAATTTACATTCCTACTAACAACGTATAAAGTTTCTCTTTTCTCTACGCTCTCATCAACACATGTTTTTCTGATAGTAGTCATCCAAATGCGTGAGGTGGTATCTCGTCATGGCCATCCCACATTCTACATTTGCTTTATTTGCCTAGAACTCTACCTTCCAGTTCTTTAGACCACAAACACTGCAAATTTTGAAAATCAGTTTTAACCCTTGAGCTAAATGTAGTAAAAGCAAGAACTCATCCTATAACAACTCCTATTTCTAGGTATTTTTTTCTCTAAAACCTGTTTTTCTTTATTTTCTGAAGACTTAAGGTTGTATTTTTTATTGGTATTTTGCTTCAAGTTAAGCTACTTCCTGAGGGAGGGTTAGTCTTATAGGAGCTTACTCAGCTAAAATTCAATAGAACTAGTCAACAATATATATGTTTTTAAATATAGACAAAAAGGATATATTATTTTACATTTGTCAACTTATTTACCATTTATGGAATTTATTTCATGTATATAAGAGCTTTGTATCAGTCAAGGTTTTCTAGAGAAACAGATTCAATGTGCTATAGGTATTTTATTGAGATATGCATGTATACAAAGAGGTATACAAAGATTTTTAAAGAATTAGCTCACATGACTCTGGGGTCAGTAAAGTTTAAAATCTGCAAGACAGGCATACAAGCTGTATCAGTCTCGAGACAGGTACCCATCTTCCTTGGGAAACCTCAATTTTTGCTCTTAAAGCTTTTAAGTGGATGGGTGAGACTTACCCACATGAAGGAGGGTAATTTGTGTTTTTTAAAGTCAACTAATTGTAAAGATTAATAATATCTACAAAATACTTTAATAACAACATCCAGCCTAGTATGTGATTAACCAAGTAGGCATCAAAGCCTAGTCAAACTGACAATAAAATTAACCATCACTAGTTTTGTCTCGATTCACATTTCTTCATCCCAAAGAACTTCCATTAACATTTCTTAGTGTACATCTGCTGGTGGCAGATTCTCTTAGCTTTTGTGTATATGAATAATTTTTATTTTGCTATAATTTCACAATATATTCTTGTTAGATGTAGAATTCTAATTTGACAGGTTTTTCTTCCAGCATTTTTAAAATGTTATTCCAATGGCTTCCCAACTGCACTTTTTCCTGATTTAACGTCAGCTCTATTTATTTCCCTTTATGTAATATATTTCTTTTTGAAATTTCTTTGGTTTTTTGCCTTTCTCTCTTCCCATCCCCTTATTTTATTTCTTTTGCTTTTAGAAAATTTAACTGTGACATTCTTATGTGTAGATTCTTTGTGTTTATTTTGCTTCAAGTTTTTTTTTTATTTTCTTGGAACTGAAGGATACATTTTTATTTGGGGGAAAATAAAAGAAAAAAACACAATTACTTTTCTGCCCCTATATATATAAACTTTCTATTTATTCATTTCAATATCTTTATCATCTCTGGAACTGTTAATGCCTTTTTTCCCCCTCAGGTCATGTTCTCTTGCTTCTTCACATGTCTAACTATTGCGTGTTGGTTATTGTGGATGTTATATTGTTGAGAGTTTTTATTGATGTCTTTCCATAAAGAACACTGACTTTTATCTTAGCAAGCAGGTGGATCATCTTGATCTTTTTGTGGTTTCTTTTTCCCAATTTTTTTTTTTTCAAAATAGGTCTATGGTAGCCCTGAGTTCACAGTGATACTCTTTTTTTAAAAAAAAATATTTACTTATTTATTCATCGGAGAGAGAGGGTACAAAAGCACGGGGAGTGGGAGAGGGAGAAGCAGGTTTCCCGCTAAGCAGGAAACCTGATGTGGGGCTCGATCCCAGGACCCCGGGATCATGACCTGAGTCAAAGGCAGATGTTTAACCGCCTGAGCCACGCAGGTGCCCCTCACAGTGCTACTCTTAAGACATATTCTTTCTAGTGTCTTAATTGAATGCCCAGTATGCTCAGTGTAATTTCTCCACTCTGCTTTTTGGAACTCCTCCAAAGCCCAGTAATGTGTGACATCTAGAATTATGGTTTGGCTCACAGTTTTCTGATAGCTGTTTCTTTCTGTGCTTTTCAGATTTTCTCTCTTCCTATGGGTAGTTTAATACTTGGCAAAGAGAGAATTAGGGGTTCCTTCTCTCTGTAACTCCCATCTTTTTTTTTGCCACTTCCATATACTACCATCTTGCTCATTGAAATAACCATGATCTCCCCAGGCTCTACCACCTGGTTCTGCAGTCTGTTTACTATAACAGAGATGAGACTGGAGGACATTATGCTAAGTGAAATAAGTCAAACAGAGAAAGACAAATACTATATGATATCCCTTACATGTTGACTCTTAAAAGGACGAAAGAAAGAAAGAAAGAAAGAAAGAAAGAAAGAAAGAAAGAAAGAAAAAGGGAAGGAAGAAAAAAAAAAGTTGATTTCATAGAAAGAATAGAATAATTGTTGCCAGAGGCTGGGTGTGAGGTTAGGGATGGAAAGGTTTAGATCAAAGAATACAAACTTTCTGTTATAAGATGACTAAGTTCTGAGAATCTAAGGTATAGCATAATAATTGTAGTTAAAAATACTGTATTTATATGTTAATAATACTTACAATTTGCTGAGATTATATCTTAAGCATCCTCATAACACATATACACAGAGTTAACTACATGAAGTGATTGATACTTATTAATTACTCTGATCTTGGAAATCATTTCACAATGCATATGTATGTCAAAACATAAATAACATTGTACACTTAAAATATTATTATATGGGGGAAGGGGGGCAAGATGGTGGAGAAGTAGTAGATCCTGTTGCAACCTGTCCCCTAAAGTGAGCTAGATATCTACCAGAATACGCTGAACACCCATGAAATCACCCTGAGGAGCAAGATTTCTCACTTCCGGATCTCTACAAGAGCAGAAGACAGGAATGGAGAGGGTGCACCCTGCCTGGATCATGGACGATATGTCCAACTATACATCCTCTCATCCACTTCTCATCAAAATGACTAGGAGGAGGAATACCCAACAGAGGAAAAACCCAGAGACTGTACCTCTCCCTCAGAACTATTGGACATGGACATAAACAGTATGTCAGAAAGGAATTCAGGGTGACAATTATCCAGGCAATGGCTAGGATGGAGAAAAACATTAACGACAACATAGAATCTCTAAGGGCAGAAATGAGATCCAGTATAGCTGATATAACAAGCGCTATCAATGAGATCCAATCCAATCTAAGTAGTCTAACAGCTAGATTACGGAAACAGAGGATAGAATTAGTGATCTAGAGGATAAAATGGTTGAGAAGAAAGGTCAGGAGGAGAGCTGGAGCAAACTTCTCGGGAATCATGAGAACAGACTTAGGGAAATAAATGACGCCATGACATTGCAACGTCAGAATTATTTGAATCCCAGAGGGGTAGAGAAAGACAGAAGTCTAGAAGATATAGCTAACCAAATTCTGAAAGAAAATTTCCCCAATCTGGGGAATGGAACAAGTATTCATGTTCTAGAGACAGAAAGGACACCAGCCAAGATCAACAAGTCTAGAAAATCAGAAAGACACATCATTGTAAAATTTGTGAATCATAATTTTAGACACGAGGTCTTGAGGGCAGCTAGAGGGAAGAGATTCCTTACATAATGAGGAAGGCCCTTCAGAATAATGTCAGACCCGTCCACAAAAAACTGGCAAGCCAGAAAGGGCTGGCATGATATATTCAGGGCACTAAACAAGAAGAACATGCAGCCAAGAATACTTTATCCAGCAAGGCTGACATTCAAAATGGATGGAGAGATAAAGAGCTTCCAAGACTGGCAAAGATTAAAAGAGTATGTGACCACAAAGCCGGCATTCCAGGAAATAATAAAGGGGGTTCTATAAAGTTAGAAAGAACACCTGAGTGACTTAGAACAGAAATTTGCCATCTATAAAAACAAAGACATCACAGGAAGCATGATGTCAATAAACACTTATCTTTCAATAATGACTCTCAATGTGAATGGCCTAAATGCTCCCATAAAATGGCACAGGTTTGCAGAATGGATAAAACGACAGGACTCATCCATACGCTGCCTACAAGAGACATTTTTGGGACCAAAATACATCCAGACAGAAAATGAAAGGATGGAGAAACATCTTTCATGCCAACAGACCTCAAAAGAAAGCTGGGGTAGTGATTCTCATATCGGATAAATTAGATTTTAAGCTAAACACTGTACTCAGAGATAAAGAAGGACTCTACATCATTCTTAAAGGATCTATCCTCCAAGAAGATCTAACAATTGTAAACATTTATGCCTCCAATATAGGAGCAGCCAACTACATAAGCCTACTGTAAAACAAAATAAAGAGTCATATTGATATGAATACATTAATAGTAGGAGATCTTAACACACCACTCTCAGTAACAGACAGATCATCTAAACAGAAAATCAATAAAGAAACAAGAGCTTTGAATGACACACTGGACCAGATGGATCTCATAGATATATACAGAACATTCCACCCTAAAACAACAGAATACTCATTTTCTCGAGTGCACATGGAACTTTCTCCAGAATAGACCATATACTGGGCCACAAATCAGGACTCAAATGATACCAAAAGATTGAGAGGATTCCCTGCATTTTCTCAGACCACGATGCTTTGAAACTAGAACTCAACCACAAGAAAAAGTTTGGAAGAAATTCAAACACTTGGAGGCTAAAGACCAACCCGCTCAAGAATGCTGGGATCAACCAGGAAATCAAAGATGAACTTACACAATTCATGGAGACCAATGAGAATGAAGACACATCGATCCAAAACGGATACGGCAAAGGCAGTCCAAATGGGGAAATACATAGCCATCAAAGCCTCCTCACTCAAAAAAATTGAAAAATCTCAAAAAGAGAGCCAGCTTTCTTTAAACCTTAAAGAACTGGAAAATCAACAGCAAATTAAGCCAACCCAAGAAGGGAAATTAGAGCAGAGATCAACGAGTTAGAAACTAAAGAAACAGTAGAACGCATCAATGAATCCAGAAGTTGGTTTTTTGAAAGAATCAATAAGATCCATAAGCCACTGGCCAAACTAATCCAGAATAAAAGAGAGAGGACCCTAATTAACAAAATTATGAATGAAAGGGGAGAGATCATGACTAATCCAAAGAAAATAGAAACATTCATCAAAAATTATTATCAACAGGTATGTGCCAATAAGCTAAACAACCTAGAAGAAATGGATGCATTCCTGGAAACCCATAATCTTCCAAGACCGAAATAGGAGGAAATTGACAACCTGAATAGACCAATATCTAGTAATGAGATTGAAGCAGTGATCAAAAACCTCCCAAAAAACAAGAGTCCAGGACCTGACGGATTCCCTGGGGAATTGTACCAAACATTCAAGGGAGAAATAATACCTATTCTCCTGAAACGGTTTCAAAAAATAAAAACAGAGGGAAAACTTCCAGACTCTTTCTATGAAGCCAGCATTACCCTGATCCCCAAACCAGGCAAAGACCCCATCAAAAAGGAGAATTTCAGACCAATATCCCTGATGAATATAGAGGCCAAGATTCTCAACAAGATCCTAGCTAATAGATCCAACAGAACGTTAAAAAGATTATTCATCATTACCAGGTGGGATTTATCCCTGGGATGCAAGGGTGGTTCAACATTCGCAAATCAATCGATGTGATAGAACAAATCAATAAGAGAAGAGAGAAGAACCACATGGTCATCTTGATTGATCCAGAAAAAGCATTTGACAAAATTCAGCATCCATTCCTGATTAAAACTCTTCAAGGTATAGGGATAGAAGGAACATTCCTCGACATCATAAAGTCTATCTATGAAAAGCCCATAGTAATATCATTCTCAATGGGGAAAAGCTCACAGGCTTCCCTTTGAGATCAGGAACACGACAAGGATGCCCACTCTCACCACTCTTGTTCAACATAGTGCTAGAAGTCCTAGCGACAGGAATCAGACAACAAAAAGAAGTAAAAAGTATTCAAATTGGCAGTGAAGGAGTCAAACTCTCTCTCTTTGCAGATGACATGATACTTTTTATGGAAAACCCAAAAGACTCCACCCCCAAATTTCTAGAACTCATACAGCAATTCAGTAATGTGTCAGGATACAAAATCAATGCACAAAAATCAGTTGCTTTCCTATACATTAACAGTGAAAATATGGAAAGAGAAATTAGAGAAGCAATTCCATTTACTGTAGCACCAAGAACCATAAGATACCTGGGAAGAAATCTAACCAAAGAGGTAAAGAATCTGTACTCAAGGAACTACAGAATGCTCATGAAAGAAATTGAAGTAGACACAAAAAGGTGGAAAAGTATTCCATGCTCATGAATTGGAAGAATAAACATTGTTAAAATGTCTATACTGCCCAGAGCAATCTATACTTTCAATACCATCCCGATCAAAATTCCACCAGTTTTTTTCAAAGGGCTGGAACAAACAATCCTAAAATTTGTATGGAACCAGAAAAGACCCCAAATTGCTAAGGAAATGTTAAAAAAGAAAAACAAAGCTGGGGGCGTTACACTGCCTGATTTCAAGCTTTACTACAAAGCTGTGATCACCATGACAGCATGGTACTGGCACAAAAACAGACACATAGACCAGTGGAACAGAATAGAGAGCCCAAAGATGGACTCACAATGCTATGGTCAAATAATCTTTGACAAAACAAGAAAAAAAATCCAGTGGAAAAAAGACAGTCTCTTCAATAAATGGTGTTGGGGAAACTGGACAGCTATATGTAGAAGAATGAAACTTGACCATTCTCTTACACCATACACGAAGATAAACTCGAAATGGTTAAAAGACCTCAACGTGAGGCAGGAATCTATCAAAACCCTAGAGAAGAACATAGGCAGTAACCTCTTTAACATCAGCCACAGCAACTTCTTTCAGGACATGTCTCCAAAGGCAATGGAAACAAAAGCAAAAATGAACTTTTGGGACTTCATCAAGATAAAAAGCTTCTGCACAGCGAAGGAAACAGTCAACAAAACAAACAGGCAACCCACAGAATGGGAGAAGATATTCGCAAATGACACGATAGACAAAGGTCCGATATCTAAGATCTATAAAGAACTCCTCAAACTCAACACTCACAAAACAGATAATCACATCAAAAAATGGGCAGAAGACATGAACAGACACTTCTCCAAAGAAGACATACAAATGGCGAACAGACACATCAAAAAATGTCTACCATTTTTAGCCATCAGGGACATTCAAATCAAAACCATACTGAGTTACCATCTTACGCCAGTTAGAATGGCGAAAATCAATAAGACAGTAAACAACAAATGCTGGAGAGGATGTGGAGAAAGGGGAACCCTCCTCCACTGTTGGTGGGAATGCAAGTTGGTGCAGCCACTTTGGAAAACAGTGTGGAGATTCCTCAAGAAATTAAAAATAGAGCTACCCTATGACCCTGCAATTGCACTACTGGGTATTTACCCCAAAGAAGCAGATGCAGTACAAAGAA
>CM052799.1:160928574-160953151 GCA_028533885.1 Nasua narica | reverse complement strand
CCCTTCAACAGATGAATGGATAAGGAAGATGTGATACATCTATACAATGGAATATTATGCCTCCATCAGAAAGGATGAATATCCAACTTTTGTATCAACATGGATAGGACTAGAAGAGATTATGCGGAGTGAAATAAGTCAAGCGGAGAAAGTCAATTACCTTATGGTCTCACTTACGTGTGGAGCATAAGGAATATCATGGAGGGCATTGTGAGAAGGAAGGGAAGGGTGAATGGGGGTAATCAGAGGGGTGAAGAACCATGAGAGACTGTGGACTCTGAGCAACAAACTGAGGGGTTTGGAGGGGAGAGTGGGGGGTTGGGCGAACCTGGTGGTGGGTATTGAGAAGGGCACGTATTGCATGGAGCACTGGGTGTGATGCATGAACAATCAATCTTGTAACAGTGAAAAAATAAAATAAACTTATTTGGGGAAAATGCAATTATATTTGTCAATTATTCCTCAATAAAACTGATTTTTTTAAATAAAATAGTAAATCCATCCAATTAATATTATCAAAGAAGTATTTAGATGCCATAAAATGCTTCTCAATGAAAAAAGAGAAATTGTTTTACCAATTAAAAAAAAAAAAAAGATGACTCTGGAACAAAACCAGGGTGATTTTGAAACTCACTCCATGTGTTACACTTCCTTCAAGTATCACAGTTCTAGATACCCTGTCATCCAACAACTAAAAAGGAATGCTTTGCATATTTTATTCATTTTAGTTGTTTGCAATGAGAAAGCTAGTAAAATTTATTCTCTCATAGGTAAAAGTGGAAATAATCTTGTATTCGTTTTTAAATCAATTGCCTTTAATTTTCCATAGTAATTCCTTTTGTTTCAAAGACTTGAGGGTATTTATTTTATACATATTCTTGTTTAGTAGATAGTTCCGCCCTTATTTTTTCAAAGCATTGATTTCATAAAAGAGGATGGCATTTCCATAACAATGGTGAATAACACATTTAAAATTTTCTGAGTAACATTTTTCTTTTGATCTAGATAGATATTGTGGTCAAAAGAAAGATCTAAAAAGAAGGGCAAATGCCAGGGCATTTCATGGCATCTATTTATTGTGTCTATATATTTTTTTTAATTCTATTTATTTATTTATTTATTTGTTTGTTTATTTATTTTGTATATCAGATATTGCAGTCATGGAAACCTTAATGCTCACTGATGATAGTAAGTTTTCAGCATTAAACTAGAATTGATGTAATCTACTCTGTGTTAATATTTCCAGACCTATTTTTTTTATTACTAGGATAAATATTATCAATGTCATAAAATAATTATGGTAAAACAATACATGAATACAATTGTAGAAATACTGCAATCTAGATAAGGATGACATTATGTAAAACTGTTATTGAAATGCAATATCATTACACAGTTTAACTTATTTTTTTCATTGAAGAAAGATATATTTAGTTTTAAAAAGGTTGAGAAAAGGGGCACCTAGGTGGCTTAGTTGGTTAAAAGTCTACCTTCAGTTCAGGTCATGATCCCAGGGTCTTAGGTTGGAGTCCTGGTTTGGTCTGTCTGATAGTGGAAAGCCTGCTTCTCACTCTCCCTCTGCCTGCCACTCTGCCTACTTGTGTTCTCAATCTCTGTCAAGTAAATAAATAACATCTTTAAATAAATAAATAAATAAATAAATAAATAAATAAATAAATGGGAAAAAAGTTGTTTAGAACATGGGGGATATATAACACCTAAAATGCATGTTATTTTAACATACATTTTGAGGTCAAAGCTCATTTCTATTTTTGCTTTTTAAACAATCTAGTCAAATGTTACTACAATTCATTTTAACATCTATATTTTAATTTTGAAAATACATGATCATATTTTGTATAAATATTTAATTTTATTATAATTTATATTATTAATTTTTAGTGATGGATATTGTTTTTAGTTACCAATTTAAAATTTGAACAGTTTTGACTTTAGTAAGACATTTTAAAAGTACCTTTTTTTTGGATAATTCATATAAATTTCATATTCTAATCTCTTTTAAGATTTTTAGGACACTACTTTTAACAATAGACTAATTATTCATTAAAGTTTGATTTATGAAACAGATTTGAAAGACCTCCCTCTTTTTAAAATTTAATAGAAATTTACACTGACTCCTAAAAACTGTCCCTGTCACTAGATCATTTTTTTCTGGTTGGTATAGAAAATGTAATATATTGGTTTTATTCAAATTCTATTCCAATCCTCCATTAGGATAATTGAAATAATTCAAAAGAGTTAATTCTGGTTAGAGAATTGATTTATAGAATACTATTTCTGAATTATAACTAAAAAAAATCATTTTATTCTGTCTCCTTTAATGACTGAATTTAAAATGAACTTTGATTTTAAATTTAGTATTCAAAGGAAGAAGGTAATAGTCTTTATCAAACTTTATAATCACCTGTAAATCAGTTTATTTTGTATTTTTCTTTTTAGTAAGAGACAAAGTAATACTTCAGAAATATCATTGTATTATGTGGAATTTTACATGTAAAACAAATTTAGCTGTTTATAAAAGATCTGAATATGATGTTTTCAAGCTTAATGGAAAAATCACGAGTACTCCTTTTATGCCAAAATAAATTTCCCTAATTTTATAGTCTCAAAATCTATTTTATCTTCCAGATGTTACAAAAAGAATAAAATATCAATATTATTACTAGGTGTTTAGGATTGTAAGTATGCCTCTCATAGCAGAGTAAAATTATATAATTTTAGATGCCTTAATATATAATTATAGTAACTTCTGAAAGAAATTCAATTAAGTCAAATATAGTTTTAGTTTTCACAGACTTAAAATAATGATTAGTTTCTAATATTATTATTTGTAATATTTATACATAATGATAAAGTTTTGAAACACTATAAAATTTAAACTTTACTTCAAAATACTGATGGTTCAAGGTTACTGAATCAAAGTATCAAAACCTTCTTAATACAGTATAAATGCATTCAAGAACAGAACAAATTAATCTAATGGCTAGAAGGGAGCATAAGATAATCTTTTTTTTCTGGGATTAGGCTGCAAAATACTTCAACTATCCTGGAAACATAATACCTAAAATCAAATACATACAACTCCAATCATGTTTTAAGTTTATTAATCGTATTTCTAGAAAATGCTTACATTTATTTTATTCAGAGAACTGAAGTGATATTTTTATCATTCTATAATTATGATAGATGTACTCTCTCCCATACTCCAGTTTGAGATATAATTGATAGACATCACTGTTTAAGTTTAAGGTATAGAACATAATGATTTGACTTTTATATTATTATGAAATGATTGACACTATAAGCTTAGTTTGCATTCATCACTCACATAGATACAATAAAAAGAAAAAGAAAAAAGAAAAAGAAAGGGAAAAAAACACTGCTTTATGCGATGAGAAACTTTAGGAATTACACTCAACATTTTTTTGTGTATATCATACAGTTGTGTTAACTATAGTCATGTTGTACATTAGATCTCCTAGTACTTATTTATCTTATAATTGGAAGTTTGTACCTTTTGATCACCTTTCTCCTCATTCCTTTTCCCCCAACTCCACCTCTGGTAATCACAAATCTGATCTCCTTTTTTATGTTTGTTTTTAGATTCCATATATAAGTGAGATAATACAGTATATGTCTTTCTCTGACTTATTTCACTTAGCATAATGCCCTCAAGGTCTAACCATGTGGTCACAAATGACAGGCTTTCAGATATAGTTTCTTAACTGTTTGAAATGTAATTATTATGCCATACATTTCATCTACTTAATGTGCACAATTTAATGGCTTTTTGGAAAAGCAGAGTTGGACAAACATCGCTAAAAGAAGAAACTGAACACATAAGTAGTCTCCATATATTCCAATTTCTCCAGCCCTAGGCAACGGCTGATCTACCCTCAGTCTCTATAGATTTGTCTATTCTAGAAATTTCATATACATGAATTGTACAATATGTGGCCTGTTAGTCTGGCTTCCTTTACTTAGCATAATTTCAAGATTCATTCATGTTCTAGAATGTACTTATACCTCATTACTTTTTTCTTTGGTTAAATAACATTCCATTGTATTATATTCTATATTTTGTATATACATTTATCAATTGATGGACATTTGGATTATTTCCATTTTTTGGTTATTGTGAATTATGCTATGAACATTTGTATATGCATTTTTATAGATGTATATTTTGATTTCTTTTAGTTAGAGACTTAGTAGTGAAATTACTGGATCATATGGTAGCTCACATGTTTTACATTGTGAGAATAGCCAAACCTTTATCCAGAGTAGCTACAGCAGTTCTCATTCCAACCAGTAATCTATAAGGATCTCCTCCATATTCTTGTCAACACTTGGCATTATTTGTCTGTTTGATTATAGTCACCCTGGTGAGGAGGAAGTAGTATCTTATTTCTTATTGTGGTATTGGTTGTATTTTTCTAATGGCTAATCACATGTAACACCTTTCATATACTTCTAAGGTATTTGGATATCTTTGGGAAATGTTTATTCAGATATTTCGTCCATTTTAAAATTACATTGCCTATCTGGATACAAGTCCTTTAACAGATATATGCCCTGAAAATATTTTCTCCAATTCAGTCACTTGTTGGTTCACTTTCTTGATGATATCCTTTGAAAAACACGAGTTTTTATTTATTTTGTTTTTTAAAATTTAAATTCAATTAATTAATGTATAGTGTATTATTAGTTTCAGAAGTAGAGTTCAATGATTCATCAGTCTTATATAATACCTAATGTTCATTGCATCATGTGCCTTCCTCAATGTCCATCACCAAGTTACCCCACCCTCATCTCTCCCCCTCCAGCAACCCTCTGTTTCCTATGATTAAGAGTCTCTTATGGTTTGTCTCCCTTTCTGATTTCATCCTGTTTTATCTTTTCCTCACTCCCCTTATGTTCCTCTGTTTTGTTTCTCAAATTCCACATATGAGTGAGATCATATGATGATTTCCTTTCTCTGATTGACTTATTTTTCTTAGCATAATACTAGTTCCATCCATGTCATTGAAAATGGCAAGATTTCATTTTTTCTTGATTTTTATTTGTTTATTCATCAGAGAGAGAGAGAGAGTGAGACTGTGAGCACAAGCAGGGAGAGCAGCAGGCAGAGGGAGAAACAGCCTCCCTCCTGAGCAAGGAGCCTGATGTAGGACTCGATCCCAGGACCCCAGGATCATAACCTGAGCTGAAGGCAGATGCTTAACCAACTGAGCTACCCAGGCATCCCCAAGATTTCATTTTTGGTGGCTGAGTAGTATTCCATTGTATATATGTACCACATCTCCTTTATCCATTCATCTTTTGATGAACATTTGGGCTCTCTCCATAGTTTGGCTATTGTGCACATTGCTGTTATAAAAATTGGGGTGCAGTCACCCCTGATCTGACTATAGTCAGATCACTACATTTGTATCTTTGGGGTAAATCCCCAGTAGTGCAATTGCTAGGTTGTAGGGTAGCTCTATTTTCAACCTTTTGAGGAAGCTTCATACTGTTTTCCAGATTGGCTGCACCAGTTTGCATCTCCACCAACAGTGTTAAGAGGGTTCCCCTTTCTCTGCATCCTCACCAACATGTCATTTCTTGACATGCTAATTATAGCCATTCTGATGGGTTTGAGGTGGCATCTCATTGTGGTTTTGAGTTGTTATTTCCCTGATGCTGAGTGATGTTGAGCATTTTTTCATATGTCTGTTGGCCATTTGAATGTCTTCTTTGGAGAAATATCTGTTCATGTCTTCTGCCCATTTATTGATTAGATTATTTGTTCTTTCGGTATCGAGTTTGATCAGTTCTTTATAGCTTTTGGATATTAGCCCTTTATCTGATAAGACATTTGCAAATATCTTCTCCCATTCTGTCAGTTGCCTTTTGGTTTTGTCACTGTTTCCTTTGCTGTGCAAAAGCTTTTTGTCTTGATGAAGTCCCAATAGTTCATTTTTGCCTTTGTTTCCCTTGACTTTGGAGATGTGTCTAGCAAGAATTTGCTGCAGCCAGTGTCACAGAGGTTGCTTCCTGTGTTTTTCTCTAGGATTTTGATGGATTCCTATCTCATATTTGGGTCTTTCATCCATTTTGAGTCTATTTTTGTGTATGGTATAAGAATATGGTCCAGTTTCATTCCCCTGCATGTGGCTGTCCAATTTTCCTAACACTATTGTTGAAAAGACTGTCTTTGGATATTCTTTCCTTCTTTGTTGAAGATTAGTTGACTACAGAATTGAGAGTCCATCTCTGTGTTCTCTATTCTGTTATATTGATCTATGCATATGTTTTTGGAAGCACATGAGTTTTTAATTTTGATAAGGTTCAGTTTATTTTGTCTTTTCTCATTTGTGCTTTTGATGCTATATCCAAGAAGCTTTTTCAAAAGTTTTTGAAGTTTTTCTTTTTTACAAAATTCAAAAAGGTTTACTGTTATGTTTTCTTCTAATATTTTTGTAATTTTGGATATCACATTTTGGTCTATGATCCACTTGGAATGAAATTTTGTATTCTGTGACTGGGATAGCCATTCTGGAAAATTGTGGAGGTTCCTCAAAAAGTTAAAAATAGAACTATCTTACCACCCAGCAATTGCCTACTAGGTACTTACTCAAAGAATACAAAAATACTAATTCAAAGGGTTACATGCACCTCAATGTTTATAGAAGTCAAATTATTTAATCAGACCAAATATCCATTGACTGATGAATGGATAAAGTAAATGTGGTATGTATATATACAATGGAATATTACTCATGCATTAAAAATATGAAATATTGCCATTTGCAACAACATGGATGGAACTAGAATATGCTAAATGAAATAGTCAGCCAGAGAAAGACAAATACCATAATATTTCACTTATATGTGGACTTTAAGGAATAAAATAAGCAAGCAATGGGGGAAAAAAGACAGTGAGAGGCAAAGCAAAAAAACAGACTCTTAACTATAGAGAACAAAGTGATGGTTACTAGGGGAAGGTGTGTGGGCACCTTTAACCAGTGGGTTAAATAGGTGATGAGGATTAAGGTGTGCACTTATGATGAGCACTGAGTGCTATGTGGTAGTGTTTAATCACTACATTGTACACTTGAAACTAATATTACACTGTATGTTAATCAGCTGGAATTTAAATAAAAAATTTAAAAATTGTATGCTGTAAAGAAGGGGTACAATTTCATTACTTATTTATTATTATCTTTGCATGTAGATATCTAGTTGTCCAAGTACTACTTGATGAAAAAACTGTTCTTTTTTCAACCATCATTTCTTCATTTTTCTTCTGCTCCTTTTGCCTCTGGTACTCTTATTATGTATATGTTGCTAGTCTTAATGGTATCCCACTATCTTTGAGACTATTCATTTTTCTTCATTTTTTTCTATTTTATATGCAGCATAATATACATCAATCTATCATCAGGTTAGCTTATCATTTTTCTTCTGCTAGCTCAAATCTACTACTGAAATTTTTTTTAAGATTTATTTATTTGAGAGAGAGCATGCATGAATTGGGGGAGGGGCAGAGGGAGAAAATCTTCAGCAGACTCCCCACTGGGCATGAAGACCAACGTGGGGCTTTATCTCACCACCCTAGATGAGGACCTGAGCCAAAAAGAAGAGTCCCTCACTTGACAGACTGAGCCACCCAGGTGGCCTCTACTATTGAAATTCTTTACTGAATTTTTCACATTGGTTATTTGTTTTTCAACTCAAAACTTTCTATTTGACTTCTTAATATCTTCTCTTTGTTGATATTCTCTATGTGATATGACCTGTCACCTCTTTATCTTTTATGTATGCCTTACTTTACTTTTCTGAACATATTTATAAAGTTGTTTTGAAGTCTTTGTGAAGTCTGACATTCAGGCCCTCTCAGCAATTTCTGTTCGCTTAGTATTTGGGTTACACCTTTCTACTTTTTGCATGTCTCATTTGTTGTTGTTGAAACCTGAATATTTCTAATATCTATAGTGATGATACTGGGTACTGGTCTAGCCTTCCTTTCTAGGATTTGTTGTTATTGTTTGCTTGTCTATTTGTTTAGTCAACTGGCTGGACCATCTCAGTAAAATTTATTTTCCCCATAGTGTGCAGCCTCTGAAGTTACTCATAGAAGTGACGTGGCATAGCCTTGGCCATGCTCACAATGGTTTGACAATGGAGGGCTAATGGTTTTATGAGGGCGTTCTTTCACTGTCTCTTCCCTGATAGCTCTATTTACATTATACCCAGCTGTTAGCCTCTACTAATTTCCAGCTAATTTATCATTTTTCATTATTTTCTGAGGCACAAATTGTTCTACAGTTTGATCCTTTAAGTCCTAACTCCTTCATACAGGTAGTTTTTGAGGCCAGACTTTGAGACTTGTTCTCACCCCAAGAGGATTCTTAGCCTTTTTTCCCCCTGGTCCTCTCTGTTAAAATTCTATCTACTCTATGGTTTATCTTGTTACTCTTGTTATCCCTTAGTCTAGGGATTTTCACATGCAGTAAGATAAGGAGTAATCTCCTAGAAGAATGGAATTATTTCCTATCTGAAATACTCAGATATAGGACTACCTATAAAAGTGTATGTATTACAGTGACAAATTTAAGATTATAGAATTTTATTTCATCACAAGGATTAAAGTAGCTAGTAATATTAGCTAACCAATAGCAGCCAAAATTAGTCTTATCTATGTAAAACATAGAGTCGCCTTATATCTGTATTACAAATATTCCTTTCTATATACTACTTAGTTTATTTTGCTGACTCCTGTATAGGGGATGATATCAATGACTATAATTTTAACAATTTTTTTACAGATTTATTGCTTTTAACTTCATATATATATATAGGCTATTTACAGCCACATAGAGTAGCTATATGATTTAGAGTAGATCACTCTAAAACTTAAGGGATTGTAGAGAAATAACTACATCGTATAATATTCTCATATCTTTCAAGGAGGTTCAACCCCTCTGGGCAGTAATAGAGTTAATGATGCATTAATTTATAGAAAGTTTCATAGTGCCATTTAGATAAAGCAAGAATGTGTGACAGGTGAGTAAAGGAAATGCACTGCTTAGATGTGATTTTTATTATAACTTGATGATGGAAAAGTTGCATTTTGAGATAAAATAGAATGATACACAAGCATAAAGTGTTATAGATGCTGACTAGAAAACGATACAATTATTTTATAATTTTCTCTAAAAACATTTATTTAACAACATTAACATCAAATATATTATGCAATACTAGCATGCAATTAAATGCATTCTGGCTTTAAAAAATTTAAATGCATAATGATGTGTATAGAGTCTATAATAATTCCACTGTAGTAAACAAAAAATATAGTTAAACATTAAAAACTAAGCATCTGAAATTCTGCCTTATTACCACATTAATACTTTGTTGCAAATAGAATGTGGTTATAGTTGCTTGTCAGGAATAGTGATGGGTTGTTCAGAATAACATTCTGCCTCAGGTTGATCACTTCTTCTTCAAGGATTTGGTTCCTTACCCTGTGATTTGGAAAGCTTAGTTGACAACAAACCCTCAGATAATCAGTCATTGGCAGACACACTTACAGAAACAAAATTCAAGAGAAAAAGTTTTGTAGCTAAAGTCAATTAATTTCTAGTGAGTGTTATACCTGCCTCAGGTAAAATGTAATTCTAAGTGGATTGGGCATCCACATTCCCAAAAGAAATAATCCAGTGCAATTATTTTGGATTAGTCAGGAGGCTTTGGTCTCAAAATCTCCATTTCATACATTAGAAATAAAATAGAAAAAAAAGTAGTGAAATTATTATGTGTATGAATAATTCAATCAGAAAATAGAATGTGACCATGGATGAATTCATTGCACCCAAACTTCCAGGGCTATGGAAAAAAAAAAAAGAATATTTGTAATAGTTGATGGAATTTTTAATAATAATAATAAGTGGATTCCCATTTCTAGAATTATAGAACTAGATTATTATAGGGATGCAAATGCCTATGAAATTAGCAAGATATGTACAATTGGCCTAGGGAAATTATCAATTGTAGAGAGAGTCCAACATCTCCCCTGTAATGCTATACTCTCAACTTGGCTGTTCTTTCAACTGATTCTTTTCTAATGTGCCACTTTTCAATTTATTGTCTCTCAACTCTAAATACCCACTTCTCTCTCTGTTTTGTGATATTCAGGCTTAAACTCTGTAAAACACATTTATTCTTTGCCAGTTATTTCATAAGAGACTGTGTCAGTGAAAAACACTGTTAAGAGATAGCAAGGCTGGAAAAGAAGTAGAAACTTGCTCTTTCCTTTTTGTTTCCTGTTTTCTTTTTATCTTTTTCTTTTTATCTTCTTGCTGTTCTTATGAGTGTCATCCTACCTATTTCTGTTCACCAGACCTGCAGTTCTCACCTTTAGTAACAACTGAATCCAGTATGCAGATTTCCTACCAATTGCATAACAAGTTAACTACTCCCGCATCAAATACAACAGCATCCAAGTAGCTGACATTACTGCCTTAGAGATATGTGTATCTGAACCGAAGGGTTTCTCCAAGCTTCTATCTTTAATAATTACAACTTCTTCTTTTTGTTCTTATAGTCCCAGAGGTAATAATCTCCTACAATTGTAAGCTCTGTGAAACATAGTGTTTTTTATTCCTTTTTTAGTTAACTAATTAAAAACATTATACCCAGTTAAAAATTTCTTATATTCAGTTTTCTTATTCAGATAACTGATGTGGTTTCTGTCTCCTGACTGGACTCTGACTGATAAGAATTTTTTTTTTTTTTGCAACAAAGAAATCATCAGATATGATTTGGAACTTTTATTGGTCATATTATTAGTCTTTAATGAAGTTTTGTTTGTGTTTGTTTTTGGCACTGGGAAATGGAATGCTAGTAATCTCTGGTACGCATTATCATCATAGTTAAACCAATTATCACATGTCTTGTCTTGAAACGCTTACTAAAGCAAGTGTCTCAGCAGAGAAAATAACTGTTGCACTTTTAAATTATGGAAGTATTGCTGACCAAAAGGTCTGTGATGCAGATTCTCTGAGTGCATAAAAGTGCTTACATAAACAAAATGATATGCTCATATCTTTATTTCTCAGGCCAACTGACCATCAGGAAATATATAGACCTATGACCCCCATAAAACAAACAGAGCCAATATGGCTAAAACTAAACACAAATTTTCATTGTTTGGGTTGCAAAATTACAATGTGAGATAAATTCACTGCCTTGTAATGCTCTCACATGAATGTTATGACAATGACTGTGAAGGACCAAGCATCTAAAATTTGGAATAGGTAAGTCCAACTGGACCCAGATGAAACTAAAATACTTCTCAGTCACTCTTAGCTTCTCTTGTTAATGGAAGCAGCTTCCCTCTACTAGTATCAGGAGTCTTTCTCTGCTTAAATATCCTGTTCTAACATTATATCAGTTTTTTTTTCGCAAATAGATACTAATTTTACTTAAGAATAAGCTCCTAAACACATTGTTGCAACTAGGCCCATATATAGGGATCAATTACAGACTGCAGCCTATTTCAGATAGGTGAGTACAAAAATTGCTCTGGGAAGAAATGGAAGATGTGTGATCATTCCTATGAGAGTACTATTTAACTTGCCTCTTTTAGCTGTGCAGAAGGTGAATGAATCTTGGAGAATATGAATTATTGCAACTGAATCAATTGGAGATTCCAGTTGCCCCTGTGGTATAGTTATGGTATCTTCTATGAAACAAATCGACACCTCTCTAGACACTTAATATGAATCTATTAACTTGAATAATGCAATTTTCAATACCAATTTGAAAAGGTAATCAAAGGCTATTGCTTTCACATGGCAAAACCAACAGTACACATTTGAAAATTTTGCCTCAGGCCTATATCATCTCTTCTGCTCTCTGTAATAATGCAGTTCACAGAGGCCTTAATAGTTTTGATATTCTACACATCATATTGTTCCACTAGAATAATGACTTAATGAACTTTATAATACCTAGTAGCAAGTACTTTGGGTTCCTTAGTAAGTGAATCAGAGGGTGAATATGAACCCCAGGAATACTTAGGGGCTTACTAACTCAAGGGAATTTTCTGAGAGTACAAAGATCTGGGATTTGTTATAATATTCCCTTCACATTGAAAGACAAGTTGTTGCACTTTGCTCTGTTACCTGCATAAAAGACATATAGCATTTGATGGATCTTTTTGGATTTGGGAGCATCATATGTCTTACTTCAGCATGATAATTTAAACCATTTACCAAGTAACCAGCAAATCTGACAGTTTTTGGTAAGAACCAAAGCAAGTGATGGCTTAGCAGCAATTATAGGCTGAAGTCCCAGCTACTCTTCTACTTTGCCTTTTAAGCAAATAATCCAATATTTCTCAAAGTGTCTGTAGAAAATATGAATGCTGTATGGAGCTTCTAATAAAGATTAATAAAAGAATCACAATCCTGTGTGGTTTTTGAGAAATCATTGCCCTTTTCTGCAACCGAATAGATGGTTACTCTACTCACTGGAGGGATGGATACATATAAACAAAAGGGAAATTGGTTGCTACTAGAAAATGAAGACAGCAAATGTTATATATGGAACCCAGAGATTCTGGGGGATGTCTTATAATATAAGTTAATGGAAAATTTAAAAAAAAAAGGATGACTAATGTTTTAAATCCTGTAAGTATTAAAGTTCAAGGGTACCACACTAAGAAAAAAATGTATGGCTTGATCAGTTGAAGGCCAAAAAAACAACATGGAAGGAGTTCTGAAAAAAGGAAGTTATAAAATATTAACTATGGCATAAAACCCATGGCTTAAGGGCAAAAAAAAATTGGAATAACTAATATGAGACTGAAGTTATAAATATCAACTATGCCTTCAAAATCAGTTACAGAAATAAGGAATTCCTTGCTTTATATATTTATATTGGTATTTATATTTATTTATTTTCTTCCTAGCTTATTGTATGTATATATGCATGCATGTGTATATGTGTGAGTTTGAGTTTCCTTCTGTATTTTTTTTCTTCCCCTCATTACTTTATTCAAACCTTGTAGAAGGTTAGATGTATAATGTGGTAACACAGTTTACCACTCAGGTAAGAGGATTTATAATTCAAGGAACAAAATAGGTAGATGTGACTATGACTGAATTTGAAGAAAACTTAACATAAATCAGAAATGGAGGCACCTGGGTGGCTCAGTGGGTTAAAGCCTCTGCCTTTGGCTCGGGTCATGATCTCATCAGGGTCCTGGGATCCAGACCCGCATCAGGCTCTTTGCTCAGCGGGGAGCCTGCTTCCCCCTCTCTCTCTGCCTGCCTCTCTGCCTACTTGTGATCTCTCTGTCAAATAAATAAATAAAATCTTTAAAAAAATAAAAGAAATGAATAATGTGACAGTCTCCCAGACTCAGAGACAATAATTGCTGGAATTTTACACCTTTTTTTTTTCAGTAGAGTATAAGAACATCTTCACTTGAATGAAAGATAGTTGCATCCTATTAAGTAGAAACATAAGTTGTTTTGTTGTCATAGGAAAGTTAAAATGTGTCTAGAATTTGTTTGGCCTGGAATATCTTTTCATGTTGGCAGCCCATGTTTTGATGTTTTGACTGGATGAGGAAATCTACTCCCAAAACAAATCACATATAAGTAAGAGTAATGCAGTGAAAACACCTAGTACAACTCATAAACACCTAATGCCATGCTTTTAGGGAGGTCTATAGATGCAGCATCTCTTAAGAGGTTAAAAGCATATCAGGAGCTATGATTTACAAGTCTAGAATAAGCCATTACTTCCTAACCTATAGTGGTATTCAATTAGAAAATGTATGCAAAAATACCTTACATGGTACCTGGCATGTGTTTGGTGTATCGTTCTTTATCTGTTCTACCTTTTAGTTTGTTATTCATCTCTAGAAACATGTATGTAGTCACAAATATTTATTCCTTAAACTTAAAATAGTTTAATGTGGACAGAACAAAAGAAATGTTAAAGAATCTCCAGCCATCTGTATGTATTGTTATCTGTTAACTCTTGGATGGTTATACATCCTGTGCTAAGCTGGTCGAGATGTTGATTGGAGATTGGATACTAGAGCCTTGTAACTAAATTGCAAATATTTTACTTATTTTTATGTCATATTTACTAATACTTTTTTGATCCCACTGCTCCTGAGTTCTAAACATGAAACAGGCATGACCTTTTTATAATACTGTGACTATGTTATGAGATTTTCCATTTTTAATATTGGAATACATTAGCATCCATTTGTAGATCCATCAGAAGTAATAGCATTCACTTTTATAATTTAGATACATTACAAACAAACAAACAAACAAAAGCAACTTGTTACAACTCTGTCCACACTGTTTCAAGGAATGAGCAGTCTTGATAAGTTTTAGAAGCTATTCACTTTTGTGCCAGAATCATTCTTCTGAATAGTCTGTATGCGGCTCATTTCAGATATATTGATTTCACTGATTCTACTGCAGTGAAAAGATAAGGAAATGGTATATCAAGGTTTAATTTCTCTGTCAGTGAAGTCTTTAATAATTTCTAGAGGTTCTCCTTTATTGGATTTCAATCTTGGCTTTGCTTGTTAGATTTATATAGTGCTTTTCCTACTAAGAACACAGAGCTTTGTACAAAGGCTTTGGAAATAGTAACATTTAATATAATAAAAGTGAAAAGACACACAGAAAAAAATGAGACAACACAGTGTAGTCAGGAAGGTTGGTATTAAAACAGTAGGAAAACTAGGTAACACAAATTTGTAAATTCTCAGTCAAAGATGTTTGGGTGAAGTCCCTGAAAGACAGTAGAGGTAATAATCTGTGATTCTCTACATAAAGAGAAAAAGGGATAAAGTCTCTGTTAAATTGATCATGGTTTATCCAGTGTCTGGGTTTTCATTTTGCACCATTATGAATAAAACTTGATGTGGAACAGCTTAACTAGCAAGTATATCTACAATTATAGATTCTCTGAGGTTTCAAGCTGTTAAATGGGAGCGAGAATTCAGTAGTTTTGACCTCCTTCTATTTATGTTCTTATCACTTTCTCTCTTTTTCTTTTTTATTATATTCTTTCATCCTCAGAAAATCCACTAAACAAGGACAGATGTGAAAGCAATAGGGCAGTAAGATCAGTTGATGCAATTCCTTTTTAGTAATTATGTTTAAGAAATATAAATTGGGAGCTTGTATCAAAGATTTCAAAATAATTAAATCCATGCAAGTGCTGTACAGAAGAAATATGACTTTCATTTAGTAGGTTGTATTCTAAAAATCCTCACTTACTTACAAACTCTATGCAAGTTATTGATAGATGATGATTAATTAATGTGTGAATTTAATATATATCATATCATCAGTGAGGAAACTTAATTCTTCATTTTATGTAATCACTCTTTTAATTAATTTTCAGAATATTTATATAGATGTGAGAGTAGGACACTAATAATTATTAAATGTTTCTAAGTAGTGGTCAATATTCTAGAGTTTTGATGAAATTTCTTATTTACTAAAACCCTATAGATCTGGTATTTTGCTTCTGGAAAGATAGAGCAGAAGTAGTTCCGCCCCCCCCATTCTTTCCACTAGATACAACTAAAAACCCTAGAGATTATCTATAAAACAAACTAAGGAGACTCTGAAATGGGGAGAGACTCAAGGAATAACATGGTGGTGAAATCACGGAGTTTTCTTTTTTGCCCCATTTTCCCCAAGACTTGGTGCTGGAGAAGCTAGTAAACCAGAAATGGCAACTGTCCCAAAAAATAAACAAACATGAAAACAAAGCTTGTTCTTTTTAAACAAAGGACCAGGAAAAAAGGCAGCCCAATGAGACAGACATATTTTAGATAAGAAATCTTCCATTCCAACCAAATACCAGAGTAAACTCTGTGGTTCCATCCTCACTCCCAGCAGCAGCAAAGGCTAAGTGGGGAGCCATGGCTTCCATCGCCGACAGACACCCAACTTCCCTATTGGGGTTATTCCAGAGAAGTACAAGTAGGGAGCCAGAATTTTTCACCCTCTTTTTAAGTATAAATGAAGACTAGATGGGGAGTCTGTACTCTAACTCCACTCTGTGAAAATGAGGCACTCTCCTTTCTGGGGTGACATCAGAATAGGCCTTATAGAGAGACAAGTCTTTTTATCACCAGCCAACATTAATGAGCCCTCCCACTTCCTTCAGTGATAGTGGAGATCATGTGGGAAGGACTAACAAGATATTCTTGCCCCTCTCAGCTAGACTGGTTTATTTTGAGGCATACTGATAGCTGAAAATTCCACACTACCGCTGCTCAACTATAATGAGGAAACTTCTCCTCAAACCCAGGTATCAATAGAGACCCCCAAAAGGGAACCTAGAATTTCATAGTTACCTGGAAGTAAGAAAGCAGTACCCACCCTCCTTCCCCTTCTGAAGCAGTCAGAAAACTAGTTAATGCAAACAAACAAAAAACTTAAATGAGATCCAGAGTTTCATAACATAATACTCAAAATGTCCATTTTTCAACTGAAAATCAGTTGTCATATAAAAAAACAGGAAAATTTCAACTTGAATGCGTAAAGTCAATCAATAGATATCAAAGCTGATATGCATGACAGATATAGTGGAATTATCTGACAAGATGGTAAAATAGCCATCATAAAAATATTTCAACAGGCTATTATGAGCAAGCTTAAAACTAACAAAAAAGAAAATGTCTCCTCAAAGAACTAGAAAGTAGCAAAGAAATAGGAGACACGTAATAACCAAATGTAGATTTTACCTTAAAAATATGATTACTAACAAAATAAGCAAAAAACCCACCCACAATGGTGGGATTCATAGCAGAATGGACGTGGCTGAGAAAAGAATCAGTGACTTACAATTTAAACAATAGAAATCACTCAGTCTTAACCCCAAATAGGAAATGAGCTGGAATTAAAATGAACAGAGCCTCAGGAATCTGTGGTACAATTTTAAAAAGATATATCAATCATGCAATCATAGTCCATTTGGAGAAGAGAAAGAAGATGGGATTGAAAATTTTTTCAAAGAAATAATGGCAGACAATTTTCT
The DNA here is from genome assembly GCA_028533885.1 of Nasua narica. NCBI lineage: Eukaryota > Metazoa > Chordata > Mammalia > Carnivora > Procyonidae > Nasua > Nasua narica. The sequence continues at coordinate 160,936,051 of CM052799.1, read as the reverse complement.
AAATTTGGCAAAAGACATAAATATATAGATTCAAAAAGCTGAATAAACCCCAAACATTATAAACCAAAAGAAATCCATGCCAGAATGTATCACAGTAAAGGTTCTGAAAACTAAAGACAAAGAAAAAAAATTGAAAGGAGCAAGTAAAGGAAATTAAGGGCCCAGATCAGAAATGAAGAAATAAAATTGTCCTTATTCACAGATGACATAATGGTCTATGTAGAAAATCCCAAAGAATCCACAAAAAAAATTCCTAGAACTAATTAGTGACTATAGTATGTTTGCTGGATAAGACACAAACATATAAAAATCAATTGTATTTCTATATATTAGCAATGTATATATAGACACCAAAAGTACAATATAATTTACAATCACTCAAAAAAAGAAATAAATATTTAGATGTAGATCTAACAAATCATGCATATAACTTATACATTGAAAACTAGAAAATTCTGATAAAAGAAAACAAAGGAGATATAAATAAATGGAGAGATGAATTGTGTCAATATATTGGAAGACTAAAGATAATAAAGATGTCAATTCTCCTTAAATTGTTATACAGTTTTAACACAATTATCAAAATCTTCACCACGATATTTTATAAATTTGGTAGGATTATTCTAAAAGCTAGCTTTGTTTCAAGGCAAAAGAATGAGAAGAGTTAAAACTTTAATTTTGAAAAAGGATAAAAGAAAAGAAGAAATCACTCTACCTCACATTAAGTTTTGTATATCTACAGTAATCAAGATCGGTACTGGTGGAGGAAAGACACATAAATCAGTGGAGTGGGATAGAAATTCCAGAAGTAGCCCTATACAAGCATAACTAACTGGCTTTTGAAAAAGGTGTGAAGTCGTTAAATGGAAGAAAGTTGTTATTTTCAACAAATGGAGATCAAGTAATCAGATATCCATTCACCAAAAACCTCGACTTAAGCCTCACACATTATACAGATTTAACTTAAATTTGTAAAAATCTATAAAATAAATCTTTAAAAACTTAAATTTGTAAAATCTTAAAACAGATTTCAATATAAAATGTAAAACTGTAAAGCTTTTTTAAAAAGATTTTATTTATTTATTTGATAGAGAGAGTGTGACAAATCAGGGGAGCAGCAGGCAGAGGGAGAGGGAGAAGCAGCCTCCCAACTGAGCAGGGACCTCGATGTGGGACTCAATCCCAAGGCCCTGGATTTATGACCTGAGCCACCCAGGTGCCACCTTATAAAACTTTTATAGGAAAAAATATGAAAATATCCTTGGCACATAGGATTTGGTGAGGTTTTCTCAGACATAATATCAAAGGCATTATGCATAAACAGGAAAAATCAATAAATTAGATTTTATCAAAGTTAAATATTTTGTCATATTAAAAGGATAAGAAGAAAGGCTCCAGACTGGGAGGAAATGTTTGCAAACCATAAATATTATAAAAGATTTAGAATATATAAAGAATGTCCAAAATTCCACTGTAGAAAAAAACAAAAAATCCAATTAGGAAATGCAAAAAAAAAATGAAGACTTATGAAGACATAAAAGACATTTCATCAAAGGTGATATACAAATGACAGGCTCATGAAAAGATGTTTAAAATCACTAGCCAGTAGGGAAATGCAAATTAAGACTAACATGGGATAATTCTATGTCAGGGTTCAAAAGACTACCCCAAGTTGCTGATTCTCTCAGAAGACTAGGAGGATTCAGCATATAGTCATACTCACAGCTATGATCTGTTGCAGTGAAGTGATACAAAGCAAAATCAGCAAAGGTAAAACATACATAGGGAAAATTCCAGTGCAAATCAGGTGCAAGATTCCAATAGTTCTCTCCCAGTATAGTCATATAGTCATGCAGGTCATACTTCCACTAGCAATGAGTTGTGATAACACACGTTAAATGTTGTGTTTCAGGGAAGCTCATTAGATTCAGTGCTAGAGTTTTTTAATCGGGAGATGGTCATGTAGGCAGCCCCTGCCTCCAACCAATTGAAATCCCAGATTTCCAGGGGTGCCTGGGTGGCCCAGTGAGTTGAGGTGCCCATTCTTGGTTTCAGCTCAGATAGTGATCTTGGGATAGTATGATTGGAGTCCTGCCTTGGGCTCTGCACTAGGGTAGAATCTGTTTAAGACTCTCTTTGCTGCCCCCCCAACCCGCCGCTTATTAATTAATTAATCTCTTTTAAAAAACCAAAAAACAAAGCACAAAATTTCAGAGTTCCAGAAAGAAAGCAAGTGTTCAACATAAAACAGGTCATTTTATAGAGTTTAGGTATAGTGATCCATTCTTACTAGGGGAAAGTGGGAAGCCTCTATAAATCCAAGTTCCAGGATATCAGCCAAGCACAAACCTGAGATAGCAATCTCAGACCTACTATGTAAATTCTTCTGCACAACTACATATGCACTTGTAATAGTTAAAAGTAATGGCAATGCCAAATTTTTGCAAAGATATGGAGAAACTGATCATTCATACATTGCTGGTGGGAATGTAAAATGGTACAGCCACTCTAGCATACATTTATGGTGACTCAGCAATTGTATTTCTAGATCGTTATCCCAGAGATTTGAAAATTTATGTACACACAAAAACATACACAATTGTGTATGAAACAATATATATAGAGAGAGAATATATATATATTCTCTCTCTCTATATATATATATATTCTCTCTCTATATATTCTCTCTCTATGAATATATATAGAAACAATATATATCCTTCAGTAGGTAAATAGTTAAACAAACTGTAGTACATACGCACAATAAATTACGATGCAGGATTGAAAAGGATTAACACCTGCAATGACTTGCACAGATCGCAAAGATACTATACTTAGTGAAAAACTAATCTCAAAGGCTGCAAACTGTATGATCCCATTTATAAGGCATTTTCAAAATGACAAAGTATGAATCTGCAGATCAGATTATTGGTTGCCAGGAATTATGACTGGTGGATCGGGAAAAGGCTGGTGTGACTATGTAGCACAAAGGAAATGTTTTAGGTAATGTAAGAGTTCTGTACCTTGATCAGAGGTGGTTTCACCAGTCTACATATATGAGAAAAGGTCAGTTTTCTAAATGATAAAGTCAATTTTCCAGTTTGACCTTTTTATGAATCTATAATTACTTCAAAATTAGAAGGCAAAAAAATATAGATTAATAATTCTTCTCATTATTTTAGAGTTGGGCATATAGTACTGTTTCTGCCTTAATTTCTTCTTTTTCTTCCAATTTTTTAAATTTAAATTGCAGTTAGTGTGATATTAGTTTCAGGTGTAGGATTTAGTGATTCATCACTTACATACAATACCCAATGTTCATCACAAGTGCACTCCTTAATACCCATCCCCCATTTAACCCTTTCCCTATTTACCTTCCTTCTAGTAACCCTCAGTCTGTTGTCTATACATAAGTGTCTGTTTTATGGTTGGCTTCTCTCTCTTTTTTTTTCCTTGATGCATTTCTAAAGTGCATGCTTAAGCAAGAGTGAAAACTAACCCATATTTGAGCTGAAATATTAATCTATCTTATTTCTAAAAGGCAAACTAATAAATTTTAAAAAGGTAAGTTTGAGGAATAAAAAGGGAGAATAGAAGCAATTGTTTACAAGTTAACTAAAATCTGGAAAAAAGTGGGGCACAATTTATATATGTAAAAGTCTCTATTATACCTAATTTTTTATGTGTCTTAATATTATATTACATACTAAGCAGTGTAGTAGGGCCTTTTTATACTTTTAGAATATTTTTTTTTTTAAGATTTTATTTATTTGACAGAAGGAGATCACAAGTAGGCAGAGAGGCAAGCAGAGAGAGAGGGGGAAGCAGGCTCCCCGTGGAGCAGAGAGCCTCAAGTGGACCTTGATGCCAGGACCCTGAGACCTGAGTGAAAGGCAGAGGCTTTAACCCACTGAGCCACCCAGGCACCCCTACTCTTAGAATACTTAATCCTCAAAATAAACAAACAAAAATCCCTGCGAAGTAGGTATTATCATTCTTACATACAAAGGAGACTGCAAAGTTTCAGAATTTAAATAAATCATTCAAGATTACAGAAAAAGATCTTTGTGGCTTTGTATCATTTTCTTTTATCAAATGAATATATACTCTGTTAGTTATAAAACTAATATAATTGTTTAATGTAATAATTATAATATGAACTATATTAGTTTACATTACATATTATATAAACTGATATAACTAATTTATCAAGAACTATAGATATTATTCATAAATTTTCTTCAGTTTACATATAAAATAAAACTCTTAAATATTTGACATTTTGTCTCCTCAGAGGTATTTTATTATTTTTCCTTCCAACTTCTCTTTAGGAATTAAAAAAAAAATCTAAACAGAAGAATTCTACATTTATGAAACATTATCTACAACACTTGAAAATTAAAATGCAATGAAACAATTACAAAATATACTTAAAGTAAATTATGATATATCAAATAAAATATTTTATCATGTATGGCAACATGGAGAATGCATACACTATAATGCCAAATTAAGTAACCAAAATTTGCTGTATGATTATAGTTATGATAATGTATGGTCATATATAGGTAAGAAATAAAAAGAAGCATGCATAATTGAAAATGATTGTTTCATTAAAATTTTTTAATTATAGCCATCTCTTAAAAGTTTGAGTTAATGTTATTCTATTTTTTGGGTAATACTTTCTAAAAACATATTTTAAATATTTTTTAAATTTGTTTTTAAATACGTTTAAAGATTAGTTTAATCAAGTTAACTATTTGATAACATTTAACTTATGAGAGAAAACTGGTATAACATAAAATCTGTTTATTCTTTTTTTTTTTTTTAAAGATTTTTTTATTTATTTATTAGAGACAGAGACTGAGAATGAGAGGGGAGAAGGTCAGAGGGAGAAGCAGACTTCCCGCAGAGCCAGGAGTCCGATATGGGACTCGATCCTGGGACTCAGGATCATTACCTGAGCCAAAGGCAGTCGCTTAACCAACTGAGCCACCCAGGCGCCCAAAATCTGTTTATTCTTATAGGTACAATTTTGTGCTCTGTGCATTATGCCAGTATTCAAAAGAAAAATGCACTGTCATTTGGAAAGATTTGGAAAAAATGTAATCTGATTTAGACAATGGCTAAAATATGTCTAATTTAGTATTTGTTGAATAAGCTATAATATAAATTACAGGCACTTTGGAACTAATAAAAAACCTAAAAAGATGTTTGAGTCATAGTGGAATGGTATTCAAGAGGGCTCTGGATAGTTTTAGATGATCTCTTTATTCTAATACTGAGATTACATAACCACTCTTGGTGAGACCTCATAAATTTTCATACCATTTGACTCACCTTACCACTGTTTTGTCTTTTCTAAGTTTTCTTTCCTAGCTCCATAAGTGAAGTAAGAGGATTTGGTTTAGAAGAGTTTAGAAGCTAGGGAAAATATTTATCCCTCTCTTTTCTACTCTATTAACTACCACCTTACATCTTCATAGTATGAATTCTCAGCCTTCTTATGTGAATTCTGAGAGTTGAAAAGTAAAAGAACTGTAGGGGTTTCTTTTTTGGGGGGTGGGTGAGTAGAGGGCACCAATTATGTTCTAGAACTTTGCTAAGGAATGCTGGTATTAATAAAAATGAGTTTCAGAAATAGTTTAATAAATTGCCCATTTTTCCATCAATCATGAATATCTTTCACTTCCTCAAAGTCAGAAATCTAAGCCTTCAAATGTATGATATAAAATAAGTAGCAAAATCTATTAAAAGTTTCTAATTATAAAAGTTCCAAAAAGTCTGAAGGGTTTTCTAGGAAAAATATATTAAAAATTCTCATAATTCACCAATTTCTGAATTTATCTTGATCTTTGTGGAGATTTTTTGACAAGAACACCATAGATTTTTTTTTTCACCATAGATTTTTTCAATTACTATCTCCAAGGGTCAAAAATATAGAACATGTATTTGAACTTTTCACTTATATTGGCATACTAAGAAGGCACAAGTCACAATTGGTGGGAGAGTAGAGAGTGTTTTACTGTAACAGGCAAAATGCCATCCATAATTAAGAAAATATATGACTGTAAATTAATCTTATTCACAAAGTTTGGTTCTTTTCTCTTTGCTACTGTAGTTAACACTAGAATACAGAAATAAGTTTGATTAATAAAAAAATAAAAATGAAAACTACAATTTACCTATAAAAACTGAATTTCAGCACAGCATCATTTCAACAGGTATGTTCATTTATTTAACAAGCATATGTTATTACTTCTATTATACCAGGCCTTATGTTAGGTGTTGAGGAAAAAAAAATAGATATATGGAAATGAAGTTTGAACTTATTTTATCGATTAGAGTAAGATAGAAGACCCAGAAGCCAACACACTATAATAAAATGTAAAAAAATAAAATAATTTTATTTGCATATGTATATGATTCTAAAGGATCACAGAAGATAGAACAGTGTTTTTGATCATTACAAAGAGATATCACAGGGAAGAGATGATATTTAAGCTAGGACCTCAGTGATAGGACTTCAGTACAAAAAATAAATAAATAATCTGGGAGGGAGACAATTCCAGAAAGTGAGGGGCAAACTGTACCAAGCTGTATGACTATGAAAGAGCCTACTGTGCCTAGGGTATGGTAAAAAGCTTCATGGACCACAAGGTAAAAGATTGAGGGGGAATATTTTACAGTTGTAGCAATGAGGTTGAAAAATGTAGATCAAGTTTCTACTGCAAAATGTGTGGCTATATTTTATGCCTAGCCAATGGTTTGCATTTTATTCTATATGTCCAAGGTTCCAACACAGTTCTAATACTGGTAAATAGATGATTTATTTGCATTTTAAGCATGATAACTGGAGTAGCAGCATGACAAGTCAAATGGAACTAGAGAAACTGGTTGTATAGAGAGCTGCTAAAGGGTTGTTTTACAGTATTTCAAGTGACAGATATGGGGACCTGAACTGAGCAGCAACAATGAGAAGAAAGAGGAGAGAACAGATTTTTAGAGACATATCTGAGATGTATTTGACAGTATTATAGCGGAAAGACTTGGTGAACAGTATTACCATTGAGTAAGGAATAAAAGCAATTCCCTTCCCTGTTTTCACATTCCTTGAAATCAAACAAATCACTTTTATTTTCATTCTTTGGATTTGAAATACAATATTTAGTTGTTCCATTTTTTTTAATTCACATGAGAGTCTTTCCCTGATGGTATGCATTCATGATAGATTATTGAGTAAATGAGTGAATCAATATAAACATACGTTGTACATTTACATTGGTTTTTTGTTTGTTTAAAATTTAGGTTATCAGGTTTTTTTAGTTAAAATATTTGGCAATGTATCTTGGCTTCCTGTCAGATTAGAGGCTCTTTTATCATCAGCTATGCTGTCTATATTGAACTTCATTGCCAGAATTTTCTGTCTCATCACATAGATTTGCACTGTCCTTCCATGGCTTATTGACATCTGTGT
>CM052799.1:160909172-160928074 GCA_028533885.1 Nasua narica | reverse complement strand
TCATGTCCTTAAATTGCAAATGCTGGGTCATTAATGAATTTAGTAAATATATGTTTTTTGTAATTTCAAAATATTTGTGAAATTTTTATAAAATGTCCATTCAGCGTTGGTCACCAGAAAATTCTATTATTAAGTGTTGGTCACCAGAAAATCCTATTATTAAAAGTTTTTCATTCAACACCTTGTTCAGGGACAATCCAATTGAATTTGTATGTATGTATGCCTGTTTGTGTGTATATTTTTAATTACAACATTTATTTCATGTTGTTGGATATTTGCCAATTCTTTACAGCTCATATCAAATGTATTTTATAGTCTTTTCTCACTTACCTAAATGTATATACTCTGTTATTCCTCTGAATTCCCATAATCTTTGAACCTCTCTTATTGAATTTACAATATTCTCTGTTTTATTTAACTGCATTATCTTAATAGTTAACTCTTTGAGAGTTAAGACAGCATCACATTCAACTGTTTTTTTTTTTCTGTAGACATTAGAAAAATCTTTTCTTTGAGACAGTAAGGTGTGGACTTTGGCACCGAAAATAATAACTCCCAAGAAAACCAAGGAATATTTAAAATAACAATATAGTTCAAAGTACCTTTTACAAGTTTACAAAAAAATTAAAGACTGAAGTCATTTCTATGTCTTATGTACAGTATTAGCAGGTAATATATGAGTATAGTATTTCAGGATTTGCACCTTGAACTGTTATATCATCAAATTTGAAAACATATAGTCAATGACAGTACTTTTGTGGGTATTGGGTAATACCCCTTGACTAAATAAAATATTATTCTAAACTTTTAATACCTTGGAAAAATGGAGTGTTATGGAGTGTTATGATCCTCTCAAATTACATGTCTTCATTGGCCATGAGTTCCTTCTACTTTTGTCTGTCTCTTCTAAGTTCTCATGGGATATTAAAAACTCTTTTTCTAAAAGCTCTTTATATCACATCTCTGGATATTTTATTCACTTAAATATATGGTTAAGATAGCATGTCAATCATATTCTTTCAAATATTCTGGAACCTATAGCTGATTCTATAAAAGAGGATTTGGGTAATAGCCAAAAATTAGTAAACTCAAGAAATCATACTAGAGACACTTATTCCTATGTACTGTTGAGAAGGCTTTAAAAATTTTATGTCAGCAATCCAGTAGTTAAATTATCTGCATATTATCCATATATGTGTATACTCCTTGAGAATCATTTTAGAAACAGAATATTACATATAGATTCCATACAAATGTTTTGAGTAACATAGATGAGTAATTATTAAGGAAATAAAAAGAATTATGAGAATAAATCATTTAAGAGAATTAACAACTCAATAACGACTTGGACACATGGAAAGTTATGCTGTGACCAAAACTTCTCTTTTACATCAAAATTGTTCTCTCTTCTAAATAGACCCACTCCTTGGTTATACTGCCCCTGGCATCCTGGGTGATGGTATGTGATTCAATTCACTGTTCTGTAGGTCAGAAGTTTAGCATGTATGGCTGGGTCCTTGGCTCAGAGTATTATAAGACTGGAATAAATGCACTGGCCAATCTGAATTCTCATCTGGAAACTTTGGGGAAAACTTTTTTGTTTCCAAGATTATTCTTGTTGCCAGAATTCAGTTCCCTGTTTTGAAGAACTGAGGTCCTTGTTTACTTGCTGACTAATATACAAGGGCTACTCTCTCAGCTCCTCAAGGCTAAATGTATTCTTTGCCATGTAGCTATCTCTGTCTTCAAGACAACAATGGGCTACTATATCTTTCATGTCCTTCAAATCTCCAGTTTCCTTTTCTGCGATGAACTAGAAAAAACTCTGCTTTTAAAGACCTCACCTGACTATGTCAGGCCCCTTGGATTATCTTCCTAAATTAATGACAACTGATTTGGAATCTTAATTACAACTATAAAAACCTTTCACAGCAAAAACTAGAAGTGTTTAATTTAATAACAGGAGAACATGGCTCTGGAACCTTGAGAGAGGGCATCTTAAAAATCTTTCTACTATGATCCGATTATAGAAAACTTATTAAATATTGTTTTCATATCCAATACCCTCTCCCAGAGATTAATAATCGACACTCATGTATTCAATACATGCTTTAAGTTCTATATTAAAGAAATTACTTAAACTTTCTTTGTGACCACAAGCCAGCCCTTTTACCTTATTTACCTATTAGTATCTTGCTATCACTCTCTCAGTAGTAGTGGCTACGTTCTCTTTCAAGTCAACATTTTATTTACTGAAGCAAGTTGTAAAGATGTTTGAGAAAAAGGGAAAGAATTAAATTATCATTATTATGATGATGATGGCGATTATTACTAGCAAGATAGTTGTTTCTTAGAGTCCAAGGTGAAAGGGTTCTCTTATCTTGCCAAAAAATCTTCCTGTGAGCATATCAACTATCTTGTCCCTCAGTAGCCACAACTCACAAATAGCTCAGTGGCATTATCATTTTAAGAGCTACTATTTTTCCTTTTCTTTTTTTTTAAAGATTTTATTTATTTATTTATTTATTTATTTATTTGAGAGAGAGCAAATGTGAGAGAGAGCATGAGAGAAGAGAAGGTCAGAGGGAGAAGCAGACTCTCTGCGGACCTGGGAGCCTGATGCAGGACTCCATCTGGGAATTCCAGGATCATGACCTGAGCTGAAGGCAGTAGTTAAACCAACTGAACCACGCAGGTGTCCACTATTTTTTTCATACTTTTACATTTTATGGTTGTTTTCTAACTTCACTAAATTTGTCATCTCCTCATCAACTTCTGACATGAAATAAAAAATGGATTCTGAAATTATGTAGTATTTTAAAATTTTCTCAGAAACAATTAAAATTTTATTTTCATCTTGTCACAAATACTTGTAACATGATTTAAATTTAAAACTTTAAATGTCTTTAAGTCTTTAATGTCTTAAATCTATATAAGATTGAAACAAAAAGTGTCTACCAACAAAATGATAAACTATATAGTTTTAAGAACATAATACTTTTTTATTTAAGCAAAATGTTGAAACAAAAATTGAATGTGTCTCTACAAGCAGCAAATAAATATTTTGAAATGTAATAACCCTAAATCAGGGATGATTCTGAGGTAGAGAACTGGATTTATCTTGAACTGTGTTTTCTACCCTAAACAAGTGCCTTGCTCTATATAGAAATATTTTTGTTATTGCCCAACATTCTTGCTGTTCTTTTTTGACAAGAAAAGTAAATGGTATCATGGAGTATATTATAAATATTTTAGGGCTTGAATTTGGAGTAATAACTGATTGCTGATATATGAATAGCTTGACACTCAAATAATCCACTAATACTTTAGCTACAAGTCAATTAGGTTCCATCCACATCATAGCAAATGACAAGATTTCACTTTTTTGGTGGCCACATGATATTTCATTGTGTATGTGTATGTATGTGTGTGTGTGTGTGTGTGTGTCTATACACACATATACATACTCCATCTTCTTTATCCATTCTTCTGTCAGTGGACATCTGGACTCTTTCCATAGTTTGGCTATTGTGTACATTGCTGCTATAAACATTGTGGTGCAAGTGCTCCTTTGGATTACTACATTTGTATCTTTGCAGTAAATACTCAGTAGTATAGCAAGATAGCGCAACAGAAGATCATAGGGGAAGAGAGGAAAAAATGAAACAAGAGGCCAGAGAGGGAGGCAAACCATAAGAGACTCTTAATCTCAGGAAACAAACTAAGGGTTGCTGGAGTGGAGGGGGGGCGGGAGGGAATGGGTGGTTTGGTAATAGACATTGGGGAAATTATACACTATTGTGATCACAGTGAATTGTGTAAGACTGATGAATCACAGACCTGTACCACTGAAACAAATAATATATTATATGTTAAGAAGAAGAAGAAGAAGAAGAAGAAGACGACGACGACAAGCAGCAGAAGCTGCCGCTGCCACCAATTAGGATACAATTCTCTTCATGTATGTCAAAGAGAACAGCCTGCTACAATGAAAACTTAAAATATAGCTTTCCAAAGTTCTCAAAATGATTCATTGAATATCGATAAACACTAGAAATTTATTATATGGTGCTATGAATTGTAACTACACTTTATATTACCATTTTAAATGTATCTAAAGTTAGTCTTTTAAATGCAGGCTAATTTTTCTTAAATTGCCTCTTGGCACCAAGGCAAGCATCTTTAAAAAGTCAAACAGAGAGTTAAGAGTAAATTAAAGTCTGGAGTATTTTGCATACCATTTCTATCCCTTCTGTCTTAGAAATGTTACCCATATTCAGCTGACAGAGGGAAAAATGAGGTCTAAGAAGGGTGACTTGCCAGGCTTTATTAAGGTGAAGTATGTGGGATGCATTGCTACCATTCAAGCACTCACATTTCCTGAGCTTACTCATCTGGCATGATTTCATTTTTATGTCTTAAACTCTATAGACTGAATAGACTGAATGAATGCATGACTGCTGTATCAGGCAGCCTGTGCAAAATACTTGACTTCAGCAAATCTTTGACTAGCACCGTTCATTAATCTTTGTTTCATAATTCTCACCAGTATGCACACCCTGCCTTTCTGTCCCTATCTGCAAGTAAATTGGTTTTTAAGAAAATGAAGAGGTCAGCAGATGATGTTGGAGCACACATTTTTCTGTTAAAACCAATCAGTAGACCAGGGGAGCAATGTCAATGGTTAAAGTTAGTAGAATTTGTCCATATTTCAACTGAATCATCAATTTATATTAGCAATATTGTTTTTTAGATGCATGCAACAACTAAAATAAACAAATTTGTGGTATAAAAATGGAAGACTATTAACCTACAGACATTTTTGGCCTTAAAATATAGTTATGTAAGATACACATACTTCAACTGTAGTGAAATGTAAGGAGTGGTGTCTAATTTTCAGGTCCAAAGAAAAGTTACCAGAGTTCTCTTTCCTATAACGGTCAATTAGGTAACTTGGACAAACCCACATAATGAGAACAAATAGAAAATGTGGAAAATATATGTTGTAAGTTAAACAGCTACCAAGGTAAGAAGGAGTTACAGAATCAGATCTGAGAGAGAGAATGAGAGAGAAAACTTTTTCTAAACATTGAAGCCTTATCTGTCTTATTTGGCTTTTAATTTAAGAGAAACTTGAGACAGACTTATAACTGTAAGAGAACAACAAATGGAGTTCAGGACCTACCAAATGGTGGGTTCACTGATGAACCCAATAGGCACTATCAAGGAAAAGTATGCATATAGGTCAAATGGAAACAAACCAACCCTTACTAAAACAGAAGCACACCTTCAAACTATCTCAAAACTAGATTGGATTAAGTTCACTAAGGTTGTAATTGGCCTTAGTTATTTGGCAGAAGAAAATATAAATGCCCTGGGAAGAACTAAATTCTTTCAGAGCTCAATTTATCTCTAGCATTTTCATCTACAATGCCCAGCGCTCAATAAAAAAAAAATCATGCATTTAGAATAAGACAATTTGATATTAGGGATAGACTCAGGGAATCTAGATTAGAAAAGTATCAGATGTATATTTTAAAAAATAATACTATGCTTAATATGTTAAGGAAAATGGAAGAGGAGTTTAAAAACTTTGATAGAGATCTTGATCAAAACAAAAAGAAATAGAAATTTGTAGAGCTGAAAATTATAAATAACAGAAATTTCAGAAGGATGAGATTAACAGGATAGTCAGAGCTGGAAAAAAAATTAGAAAATGGAATTATAGGACAGAAGAACTGGGCAGGATGAAACATGAAGAGATAAAAAAATTGTAAAAAATGTATAGGAGGCATGAAATATATAGTGTTATAATCATGTTTTCAGTTTTGTCTTAATAGTTGTGAAACCATATGGTATTTTAGTTTTAATGTGTTTTTACTTCTAGATGATGTATTTGATACAATTTAAAGTTCCCTATCCCTTGCAAATATAGTCATTTAGGTTAAAATAGTTCTTCAAATGAATTTTGTATATGTTTATATCTGCTTTTTATAAAAAAGTATTTCTTTACTGTGTAATAATTTAATATCCCAAATCTCTCTGTGTCTATTTCTATAGTTAAACTTTTACTGAAATTTTTTGAGTGCCTCGATTGCTTTGATTATATTCATGTCTACATACATGAAAAAGAAATATATTTGAAGGTATAATTTGAACCCTAAAGAAAAATATATCTTTGCTATTTGACTGTGGTCACTGCTAGTAAAAGACCACCTTAAATTAATTTTAGGGCTTTGAGATTTCCAGAAAATCCAGTTGAGCTATATTTTGGCTGTCAGTTCCTCATGAAGGTTGGTCAACTCCTGGGTGACTCTAACACTGAGAAAAGGATGATTCTCTCTCTCTCTCTCTTCTCTCTCTCTCTCTCTTTTTTAAAGATTTTATCTATCTATCATCTATCTCTATTTATTTGACAGAAAAGGAGCACAAGCAGGAAGAGCAACAGGCAGAAGGAGAAGGCAAAGCAGGCTCTCCACTGAGCAAGAAGCCTAGTGTGGGGCTTGATCCCAGGACTCTGGGGACCATGAGCTGAACTCAAGAAAGACACTTAGCCAACTGAGCCACCCAGGTGCCCCAAGATGATTCTCTTTATAGAATCACCATTTCTATGGGCATACGCTTTTATTTTACTCTTCCCCAATATGACATTTACATTTTCCAACCTCAGCAATTATTCTCAGAAACAGAAATTTTCTTAGTTGTTTATCTCCCTGGGTTTTGAACTTGACTTTAACTTGACCCAGTAATTTTTTTGTGATCTTTTCAACTCTTCAATAATTTTAAAGAAATATTTTATTAGTGTTATACTTAGGAGTCATAATTTAAGGTTAGTTCCTAAAATTTATTCTATCAATATCAGAAATAGGAAGTCTTACACAGAATTATGAAAATTTTCATCCATATGTATATGGATATGAATACATTAATATGAATATATATTATTATCTATATTATATGTATATTTAATACACATAAAATTCATTTTTATGCATTTGCTTCTTTTTCAAATCTATCTAGACTTTTTTGATAGTCTTTTTGCTTTCTTATACTTTTAGTTCTTTAATTTCTCTAAACATATTAAATATTTTTATATTATACATCTGGCATTTCCAACAATTACAGTCTTTTTGCTCTGATTATAAAATTTTATTTCAGTTAACTCACTCAGGATGTCTATCTTGTTGCTTACCTATGATTTGTGTTAATCTTCAATTCTTAAAAATGAATTTTGGAGATTATTTGAAGGCTTTATTTAAAGTTCTTTTTTCCTGAGACTATTTGTGTTGCTTCTCTCAGGTAAGTGGGGGGAAATTGCCTAGGAGTGCTTTAAGCTGAATCCTTAGCTTACAGCTTGAGCAATACATAAGAGAGTAAATTCTGATGTCAAATATGCTTGACAGATGTCTGTGTTTAGAAAATTCTAAGAGAGAATAAAAAAAAAAAAAAAAGCAAAAGAAGTGTTCCAAAAATCTCCTTCTGCATTTTAGGATTCTTTGATCTCTATATAAATGAAGGTAAAACCTCTTCAGAATTCCAACTTTATGAAGAGTTTTCTGATTCAACATCTTATTCAGGCATTGTCCCAGTTATGTATGGTACATAACCAATTAAAACACACGCTTCATGACACTTAAGATGAAGGTAAACAAGTGCCTCTAAAATAAAGCAATTTTGTTCTTTATGTCTACAGAGTTGAATTTTCTTATAATTTCAGGGATTCTGATAATTTATTTTTTCTAACAGAACATATTTTTTAATCATGAATTTTTGGATTTCATCTAGTATATATTGTGTTCCATATTGAGAAGTTTTATCTTGATTTGTAGTCTGGTTAAAGTGGAAACACGACTGTGTCACATACGGAGATTTTCTGAGATAGTATGAGTAAATTAGAATATAAACTTTGCCGTAATTTTCAATTATGAGGATTAGATATTAAACCGCATTTTTCCTAATATAAAACATCTTTTTCCTCCCTTTAGACCACAGCTATACTTATAAAACAAAACTACTTTCCCTTCCTTGATATAGTAAAAAACCACTTATCTTGTAACTGTTATTTATGTATTTTTTAAATTATGTTTATAATTTTGTTATTTCAGAATATTTTCCTAAACAAAATAGCTTTCAAATTTGTATTAAATAATAATAGAAAATATGGACCCAATGTATAGATTTTTACCATTTTGAGGGGAATACATTTACTCAATATATAAGAATACACTTTCTCGAATAAAAAGAAAGTACAAATGGAGAGAATATTATGATGAATTTGCAATGTCTTTCTTGGTTCTTTTGTTGCACAGGAATAACAGAGTAAAGATAATTTAAGTTCTTCCATTGTGTTTGGACTTCCCAGTGAGTAATACTATCTCTTCCATTTTGTCTTTAGACTCTAGTGTATCTTTTATGTTAATTTATCATGTTTAATAGGTGAGAGGTTTGTTTTTTGCCTTAGAAAAGAACTGATAAAATTTGCTTTGTACAATACCCAAGAGATGATGATGGAATATTTTTCTTTGTTCATTTTTATATTACAGTGTTCTGAAATATATTATCAATGGAACTCTACACAGAAATACTGCTTAAGAGATCATATTGTTCTTTGTTGCACTATAATCTATTACATACTGAAAGCTTACAATTTTTGAGTGTCTTAAATTATTAAAAATATACCTATGCAAAATAGATTCTAGCATATTGGCCTTACACTTACATTTAAAACACAGGAAATTAAGAATATAAATTAGTACCTATAGAGGCACCTGGATGGCTCGGTGGGTTAAGCCTCTGCCTTCAGCTCAGGTTGTGATCTCGGAATCCTGGGATCAAGCCCTGCATCAGGCTCTCTGCTCAGCGGGGAGCCTGCTTCCCCCCTCTCTCTCTGCTTGCTTGTGATCTCTCTCTGTCAAATAAATAAATAAAATCTTATATAAATAAATAAATAAGTACCTATAACAACCCCAAAGTCCCTGGAATTCACTACATAATAATAAATTTAAATGCTATTTGAATGCTAACAAAAATATGTATACCAATCCTCATTGGCAAGATATTTATTTAAATAGATTGAAACAAGTCTCTCTCTCTCTCTGGTGATAGGTATAGCATTTTACTATTAGAAGTAGTTTCTATGTCTTTAAGTGAACTTCTTTTCTTTTTAAATACCTTTTTAAATAAATAATCAAATTATTTTTAATGTTCTTTCACTTATGTTTATTTTTTTATGTGGACACTTGGTTATAATATTCCATGACTTGTGTGATAATAGCTTACATTTGTACAGATTTATGTGATCTACAAAGCACTTAACTTTTGGCATTACATTTCCCAGTTAATATATTCACATATACCTTAAATAATGGAAAGAATTTCAGACACTGGCAGCTTAGTATTGCTGGTGGGTATATGTAAAATCAGGCAGGTTTTTGTTAGTTCCCAGCTTCCTATTCCAAATACAGAGGGGATTAGGCACCCAGGTATTGCTTTTATACATGCAAAGCACACAAATTGACTGGATGTTTTTGAAAAAAAAATTAGGTATCACATAACCATAAATGAAAAGCAAATATTTTGCCTATTAACTTTTGCAGATTAAGTTTCAATTAATACTAAAATTTGTACAAGAGTCTCTGTAAGAGGAGATGAGGGAAGACATTATGTAATCATAAAGGGAGTAATCCAACAAGAGGATATAATAATCATAAATATTTATGCACCCACCATGGGATCACCTAAATATTTAAAACAAGTATTAACAGGTATGAAGGAAGAAACAGATAGTAATACAATAATAGTAGGGGATTTTTAACATAGGACTTACATCATTGGATAGATCACCACACAGAAAACCAACAAGGAAACATTGACTTTGGAGGATACAATGAACCAAGTAGACCTAACAGATATATTAGGACATTTCATATAAAAACAATGGACTATACATTCTTTTTGAGTGCACATGGAACTTTCTCCAGAAATTACATGCTAGTCCACAAGTCTCAACAAATTAAAAAAGATTGAATTATATCATGCATCTTTTCTGACCACAATGGTATGAAACTAGAAATTAACCAGAAGAAAAAACTATAGAAAGGACACAAATACATGGAAAATAAGTAACATGCTACTAAACAACGCATGAGTCAACCAAGAAATCAAAGATGAAGTCAAGAAATACATGGAAGCAATGAAAATGAAAACACAATGGTCCAAAATTTTGGAGATGAAAGAAAAGCTGCCCTAAGAGGGAAGATTATAGAAAAATGGGCCTACATCAAGAAACAAGAAAAATCTCAAATAAACAACTTAATTTTTCATCTTAAGGAGCTAGAAAAGAACAAACAAAACTCAAAGTCAATAGAAGGAAGGAAATAATAAAGATTAGAGCAGAAGTAAATGAATTAGAGACAAATAACAACAACAGAACAGATCAATGAAACTAACAATTGGTTCTTTGAAAAGATTAATAAACTTGACAAACTTTTAGGTAGACTCATCCAGAATGAAGGAAGGAAGGAAGGAAGGAAGGAAGGAGGAAGGAAGGAAGGAAGGAAGGAAGGAAGGAAGGAAGGAAGGAAGGAGCAAGAGGGAGGAGAGAGAGATTTAAATAAAATTAGAAATGAAGGAGGAGAAATATCACAGAAATAAGAATTTTAAGAGAATATTATAAAAAAAATTATACAGCAACAAATTGAACAACTTAGAAGAAATGGGTAAATTCCTAGAAACATATAAATTTCAGAACCAAGTCAGAAAGAACATTTGGACAGACCAATTACTAGTAATAAAATTAAATTAGCCATACCAAAAAAAAAAAAAAAATCCAACAAACAAAAGTCCAGGACTAGATGGTTTCACAGGTGAATTCTACCACATATTTAAAGAAGAATAAATACCTATTATTCTCAAACTATTAAAAAAAATAGAAGAGAAAGAAAAGGTTTTTTTTACTTAATTTCATTTTTTCAGTGTTCCAAGATTCATTGGAAAGAAAAATTTTAAAATTCATTATATGAGGCCAACCTTCCACTGATACCAAAACCAGATAAAGACACTACAAAAAAAGAAAACCACAGGCCAATATCTCTGATGAACATAGATGCAGAGATTCTCTACAAAATAATAGCAAACCAAATCCATCAATACTTTAAAAAAAAAATCATTCACCATGATTAAGTGGGATTTATTCCAGCGATGCAAAGGTAGTTCAGTGTTTGCAAATCAATCAACATGATACATGATATGAACAGGAAAGTATTAACCCTTGTTTATTTCAAAGATGCAGAAAAGCATTTGACAAAGCATAATATCCATTCATGATAAAAACTTTCAACAAAGTGGGGTTATAGGAAACACACTTAAACATAATAAAGGCCCTATATGGAAGACTCACAGCTAACATCACATTCAATGGTGAAAAACAGAGTTTCTCTTCTGAAGTTAGGAGCAAGACAAGGAAGTCTATTCTCACAATTTATGCAGCATAGTACTGGCAGTCTTACCCACAGGAATTAGACCAAAAAAATCAATAAAAGGCATCCAAATTGCAAAGGAAGAAGAAAAATTGTCACTATTTGCAGATTGACATAATACTACATAGAAAATTCCTAAAGACTTCACCAAAAAACTACTTGAACTTATAAATGAATTCAGTAAAGTTACAGGATACAAAATTAACATACAGAAATCTGTTTCATTTCTATACACTAATAATAAAGTAGGTAAAAGAAACATTGAGAAAATAACTCTATTTACAATTACACCAAAAATAATAAAATAACCAGGAATAAACGTAAGCAAACAGATGAAAGACTTTCACTCTAAAAACTATAAAATATTGATGAAACAAACTGAATATGAAACAAGTAGAAAGATATCTCGTGCTCATGGATTGAAAGAATTAATATTGTTAAAATGCCCATTTTATCCAAAGAAAATCTACATATTCAATGCAATCCCTACAAAATTACCAATAGCGTTTTTCACAGAACTAGAATAAATAATACTAAAAAATGTATGGAACCACAAAAGACCTCAAATAGCCAGAGCAATCTTGAAAAAGAATATCTAAGCTGGAGTTTCACAATTTCAGATTTCAAGAAATACTACACAGTTATAGTAATCAAAGCAGTAGGGTACTGGCATAAAAATAGACACAAGGATCAATGGAAAAGAATAGAGAGCCCAGGAGAGCCCAATATTTATAAGGTCAATTAATTATTTTTTATGACAAAAAAGGCAAGAATACACAATGGGAAAAGACAGTCTCTGAGAAATTATTTTTGGAAAACAGGACAGGTAGATGTACAGGAATAAAACTGGAACTCTTTCTTCCCACATACACAAGAATAAATTCAAAATAGATTAAAAATCTAAATGTGAGACCTGCAAACATAAAATTCTTAGAAGCAAATATAGGCAGTAATATTTTTTACATTAATGACAAATATTTTTCTAGATGTGTATTAAAACAAGGGAAACAAAAGCAAAATTAAATGATTGGGACCACAGCAAAGTACACTTTTGCAGAGAGAAGCAAACTATCAACAAAACAAAAAAACAACTTACTGAATTAGAAAAGATATTTGCAAATGATATATCTAATAACAAGTTGATATCCAAAATACATTAAGAACTTATACAACTGAACATAAAAAAATAGTAATAATTTTTCAATTAAAAATGAGTAGAGGACCTAAATAGACATTTTTCCAAAGAACTTACAGATAACCAACAGACACATGAAAAGATGATCAACATCATTAATCATCAGAGAAATTAAAATCACAATAAGATATTATTTTGCATCTGTCAGAATTGCTAAAATGAAAAACACTAGAAATAGCAATTGGTGATGAGAATGTGGAGATAAGGGAATTCTCATGCACTGTAGATGGTAGTGTAAATTGATGTGGCTACTATGGAAAACAGTATGGAGGTTCTTCAATGAATTAAAAATAAAATTACTAAATTAAGATGAGGGAGTAGTAGGGGAACCCTGAGCTTGCCTTGTCCCTAAAACACAGCTAGATCAACATCAAATCATTTTGAACAACTAAGAAATTGTCCAATGATTAAGAAAAAAATATGCACAATTGCAGGGAAAGAACATGGCAGATGTGAGGTTTGCAGCTGTAATTTGGGGAAGAAAAAAGCTACGGTGCTGGGAAGGGGAGGGAGTCCTCTTGGCAGAGCCAAGTCAGGGAGAGAAGGAGAGAGCAGGAGAGCATCCCATAGAGTTCACACAAGATGCTGTGGTGTAGTGATACCCCGGGTTGCAGTGAGAGTGATCACTCCCCTTTCCTGGAGCACACATACTAGAAGAGAGTATTTTGCATCTCCAACAACAAAGTCTTGCTGGGCACCACTGAACAACAGAGGACAGGGGACAGAAGTGTGCACAGAGGGCAAAAAACCTGGTTGCAGCTTTTCCCTGTGCTCATTATAAACTCAAGTCACCTATATAAGCTGTGACTGCTTTACTGGGTCTTTTAAAATTTGGAGTTTTGAATCCTAGCCACCAGACAGAGGTAAAAGACATGAAAACTGGGGACTGATCTATAGGAAATAGCAGCCAAAACACACCAGCAGAGTACACATAACATACACCAGAAACACTTCCTGAAGCACCAGGCCCTAGACAATGTATGATCCCTTCTTGATATAGTATTACTGTCGGGAACAGGAAATATAACAAGTTTTCATAATACACAAAAGACAAAAACACCTAGATATAATGACAAGATGGAAGAATTCTCCCCAAAAGAAAGCTCAAAAGAAATCACAACCAGGGATTTGCTCAAAACAGAAACAAGCATATAGTCGAATAAGAATTTAGAACAATAGTCATAAGATGACCAGTTAGGCTTGAAAGAAATATATAAGACACCAGAGAAACCCTTACTGCAGAGATAAAAGACCTAAAAACTAGTCCATCCTAAATGAAAAATCCTATAACTGAGATGCAAAACTGACTTCATGTAATCACAATGAAGATGGAAGAAGCAGAGGATCAAATAGGTGGTACAGAAGATAAAGTTATAGAAAATAACGAAGCTGAAAAGAAGAGGGAAAGAAAATGATTAGATCATGAATATTGACAGGGAACTCAGAGATTCCATAAAGTGCAATAATCTCCATATCATAAGAGTCCCAGAATAAGAAAAGCAGAGAAATGGGATAGAAGGTTTATCTGAACAAATTATAGCTCAGAATTTCCCTAATCTGCAGGAATTCAAGTCCAAGGGGCACATGGAACTCCCTCAAAATCAACAAAAACAGGTCAACTCCAAGACATAAAATAGTGAAACTTTGCAAAATACAAAGATAAGGAAAGAATTCTGAAAGCCAGTCGGAACAAAAGTTCTTGAACCTACAAGAGTAGACACACAAGGTTAGCAGCAGACCTGTCCACAGAAACATGGTGGGCCAGAAGACAGTGGCAGGATATATTCAATGTACCGAATGGGAAAACTATGCAGCCAAGAACAATATAACCATCAAGGTTGTTATTCAGAATAGAAGGAGAGGAGATAAAGAGTTTCCAAGACAAGTAAAAACTAAAGAGTTTTTGGACACTAAACCAGTTCTGTAAGAAATATTAAAGAGGACCTTTTGAGTGGGAAAAGAGACCAAAAAAGCAACAAAGACTAGAAACAGAGATTAATCTACAGAAACAGATAATTTACAGGTTATGGCATTAAATTTATATCTATCAATAATTTCTCTGAATGTAAATGGACTAAATGCTCCAGTAAAACATGTAGGATATCAGAATGGATTAAAAACAAAACAAATAAAAAATTTTTTTAAAAAAAGACCCATCGGGATGCCTGGGTGGCTCAGTTGGTTGAGCAGCTGCCTTCAGCTCAGGTCATGATCCCAGCGTCCTGGGATCGAGTCCCGCATCGGGCTCCTTGCTCGGCAGGGAGCCTGCTCCTCTCTCTGCCTCTGCCTGCCTCTCTGCCTGCTTGTGTTCTCTCTCTCTCTGACAAATAAATAAATAAAATCTTTAAAAAAAAAAAAAAAGACCCATCAATATGCTGCTTGTGAGAGCCTCATTTTAGACCCCTGGATTGAAAGCAAGGAGGTAAAAAACCATCTATCATGCTAATGGACATCAAAATAAATCTGGAATAGCCATACTTATATTAGAGAAACAAGATTTTTTTTTTTTTTTAAGAGCAGAAGGTAGGGAGAGAGAGGGTAGGAGAAAGGTAGAGGGAGAGAGAATCCCAAGCAGGCCCCACACTCAGCATGGAGCCTGATGCAGGGCTCTATCCCATAAACCAGAGATCATGACCTGAGCCAAAATCAAGAGTCAGAAGCTTAACAGACTGAGCCATCCAGGTGCCTCCAGACAAATTTAATTTTAAAACAAAGCTTGTAATAAGAGATGAAGAAGGGCACAAAATCATAATAAAGAGATCCATCCAACAAGGAGATCTAACAATTGTAAATATTTATGCCTCCAACTTGGGAGAAGCCAAATATATAAATCAATTAGTAACAAACTTAAAGAAACTCAATAATAATACAAACAATAGTGGGGGACTTTAGCACCCCATTCACAGAAATGGACAGATCATCTAAGCAGAAGATCAACAAGGAAAGAATGGCTTTGAATGACACATCAGACCAGATGAACTTAACAAATATATTCAGAACATTTCAACCTAAAGCAGCAGAATATATTCTTTTCAAGTGCGCATGGGACATTCTCCAGAATAGATAACATGCCGAGTCACAAATCAGGCCTCAACCAGTACAAAAAGACTGATATCATATCATGAATATTTTCATGAATATTTCACAACACTATGAAACTTGAAGTGAACCACAAGAAATATTTTGGAAAGACCACAAATACATGGAGATTAAAGAATATCCTACTAAAGAATGAATGAGTTAACTAGGAAATTAACAAAGAAATTAAAAAAAAATACAAGGAAGCAAATGAAAATGAAAATGACCATACAGAACCTTTGGGATGCAGCAAAGGCAGTTATAAGAGAAAAGTATATAGCAATACAAGCCTTCCTCAGGAAGCAAGAAAAATCTGAAATACATACCTAATCTTACACCTAAAGGAGCTGAATAAAAGAACCGCAAATAAAGCCTAAACCCAGCAAAAGTAGGGAAATAATTATGGCTAAAGCAAAAATAAATGATATAGGAAAAATAATAATAACAAAACAATAGTAGAACAGGTCAATGAAACTAGGAGCTAGTTCTTTAAAAGAATTAACAAAATTGATAAACCCTGGGGTGCCTGGATAGCTCAGCTGTTAAGCATCTGCCTTTGGCTCAGGTCATGATCCCAGGGTCCTGGGATCAAGCCCCAAATTAGGCTCCCTGCTCAGTGGGGATCCTGTTTCTCCCTCTTCCCCATTTGTGTTCCCTCTGTTGCTGTGTCTCTATCTGTCAAATAAATAAATAAAATCTCTAAAGACAAATTGATAAACCCTTCGCCAAACCTATCAAAAAGAAAAGAATCAAATAAAGTCACAAATGAAAAGAAGAGAGATCACAACACCACAGAAACACAAACAATTATAGGAAATCATTATAAGCAATTATTTGTCAACAAATTGGGCGATTTGGAAGAAATGAGTAAATTCCTAGAAATGATACAAACCACCAAAACTGAAACAGGAAGAAATAGAAAACTTGAACAGACCCATAAACAGCAAAGAAATTGAATCAGTAATCAAAAATCTCTGAAAAAAGAGTCCAGAGCTGCATGATTTCCAGGTGAATTCCACCAAATAGTTTAGAAGAATTAATACCTATTCTTCTGAAACTGTTCCCAAAAAATGAGATGGAAGGAAAACTTTCAAACTCATTCTATGAGGCCAGCATTACATTGATGCCCAAACTAGACAAAGGGCCCACTAAAAGGGAGAATTACAGACCAATATCCCTGATGAACATGGATGTAACAATTCTCAACAGGGGAGAGGAGCAAGATGGTGGAGAAGTAGGAGGTTGAGATAGAGTTGGATGCCAGAACTTCATCTAGATAGTTATCAAATCATTCTAAAAGCCAGCATACTCAACAGGAGAGAGAAGAGAGGAAAAACAGCAATTCTAGGAGCAGAAAATCAACCACTTTCCTAAAGATAGGACGTTTGGAAAAGTGATTCCAAAGCAATGGGAAGAGAGACCTCGGGGGCAGGGGACGGCTCCCTGCAGTTGCAGAGCCGCAGAGCACAAAATCGGAACTTTTAGAGTCTGCTACGCTGAGGGACATCGCTCCAGAGGCTAAGCAGGAGATTTACCCCTCCTGGGAACAGTGTGGTTTCAAGACCCTCAAGGTCACAAAGGGACCGGGGGTGTCTGAGTGCAGCAGAGCTCCCAGGTATTGGGGCGGAGAAGCTGGCGGCAGAGAAAGAGCCATGCAGTGCGCTTCCAACTGGGGCTTACCCTAGACCATCTCCGTGGCTCTTCAAGCGAGGACCCCACAAGGCATTCCAGAGAAACCCCTTCCTTCCTCCTCAGGGAGGAGCGGCACAGGAGCATGCAGCAGGAATCTGCTGGGTTTGGAGACTCCAGATGGGGCCACGTACCAGAGATAGAAACACTCCACCACCAGTGGTGGCTGAGCTCAGAGCTTGGGTGGGAACCCGGGAGACGGGAGTGATTGACTGCTTTCCTCTGAGGGCCTGCTGAGATGCGGGGACCTCAGCGCTCAGCTCCTTGTGCCGGAGACTGGGAGCCGCCATTTGCATTCCTGGCCTCCAGGATGGTACGGAAAGCGCTCAGGGAACAAAGACTCCAGAAAGTGAACCTGAGCGAATTACTTTGCCCATCCTCAGGCAAGGGAGGTGCAATTCCTCCTCAAGCAAAGACATTTGAGAACCAAAAGGCCCCTCCCACAGAAGATCAGTGAGAATATCCAGCCAGACCCAAATTCATCAATCAGTGAAAACTGTGGAACTCCAGAGTACCTTTCTCTCTCACTCATCAATTCTTAGCTCAATAAAATGACAAGGTGGAAAAACTCACCAAAAAAAAAAAAGAACAAGAGATAGAACTGATGGCTAAAGACCTAGTTAATACAGACATTAGTAACATGTCAGAAATAGAGTTCGGGGCCCCTGGGTGGCACAGTTGGTTGTGCGACTGCCTTCGGCTCAGGTCATGATCCCGGAGTCCCGGGATTGAGTCCCACATCGGGCTCCCAGCTCCATGGGGAGTCCGCTTCTCACTCTGACCTGCTCTCTCTCACTCTCTCTCTTTCCTAATAAATAAATAAATAAATAAAATCTTTAAAAAAAAAAAGAAATAGAGTTCAAAATGACAGTTATCAAGGTGCTAGCTGGGCTTGAAAAAACCATAGAAGAGATTAAAGAATCCCTTATTTATTTCTGGAGAAATAAAATCCCTTCCAAGAGAAATAAAAGAACTAAAATCTAACCAAGTTGAAATCAAAAAAGATTTAATGAGGTTCAAACAAAAATGGAGGCTCTTAATGCTAGAATAAATGAGACAGAAGAAAGAATTAGTGACATAGAAGACCAAATGACAAAGAATAAAGAAGCTGATAAAAAGAGAGACAAACAACTATTGGGTCACAAAGGAAGAATTCGAGAGATAAGTGATACCATAAGACGCAACAACATTAGAATAATCGGGATTCCAGAAGAAGAAAGAGAGAAAGGGGTGGAAGGTATATTGGAACAAATTATTGTAGAGAATTTCCCTAGTCTTCTGAAGGGAACAAGCATCAAGGTCCAGGAGGCACAGAGAACCTCCCTCAAAATCAATAAAAATAGGTCTACACCGCATCATCTAATAGTAAAACTTACAAGTCTTAGTGACAAAGAAAAAATCCTGAAAGCAGCTCGAGACAAGAAATCAGTAACAAACAGAGGCAGGAATGTTAGATTGGCCGA
>CM052799.1:160889963-160908672 GCA_028533885.1 Nasua narica | reverse complement strand
AAGAAGAAGTGGCATATATATTCAATGGAATACTATACAGCCATCAAGAGAAATGAAATCTTGCCATTTGCAGCGACGTGGATGGAACTAGAAGGTATTATGCTAAGCAAAATAAGTTAGTCAGAGAAAGACAATTATCCCATGATCGCTCTGATATGAAGAATTTGAGAGGCAGGTCAGGGGGTTATGGGGGGGTTGGGGAAGAGAAATGAAACAAGATGGGATGGGGAAGGAGACAAACCATAAGAGACCCCTAAACCCACGAAACATACTAAGGGTGGCTGGGAAGTAGGGGGGGTAGCATTATGGACATTGGGGTGGGTGTGTGCTATGGCAAATGCTGTGAAATGTGTAAGCCTGATGATTCACAGACATGTACCCTGGGGCAAATAATACATTATATGTTAATAAAAAATTTAAAAAAATTCTCAACAAGATACTAGCTAATCAAATTCAACAGTACATTAAAGAATAATTCACACCGACCAAGCGGGATTTACTTCTGTGTTGCAGAGGTTGTTCAATATTTTCAAATCAGTCAATGGGATACACCACATTACTAAAAGAAAGGAAAAAAACTGTATGATCTTCTCAATAGATGCAGAAAAAGCATTTGACAAAATACAGACTCCTTTCTTGATAAAAACCCTCAAGAAAGTAGGGATAGAACGAACATACCTCTACATCATAGAGCTCATGTATGAGAAACCGAGAGTAAATATCCTCAATGGGGAAAAACTGAGAGCTTTTCCTCTATGGTCAAGAACAAGACAGGGATGTCCACTCTCACCACTGTTATTTAACAGTATTAGAAGTCTTATCCTCTGCAATCAAACAACAAAAAGAAATAAAAGAAATCAGTAGCAGTCTACAACATCCTTTCCTGATCAAAACTCTTCACAGTGTCGGCATAGAGGGCACATTCCTCAACATCATCAAAGCCATCTATGAAAAACCCACAGCGAATATCATTCTTAATGATAGAGAGCTTTTCCCCTGAGATCAGGAACACGACAGGGAAGCCCACTATCCCCACTGCTGTTCAACATAGTCCTAGAAGTCCTAGCCTCAGCAATCAGGCAACAAAAAGAAATAAAAGGCATCCAAATTAGCAAAGAAGAAGAAGTCAAACTTTCACTCTTCACAGACATGTACTGTATGTAGAAAGACTCCACCAAAAATAATAATAATAATACTAGAATTGCTACAGGAATTCAGCAAAGTCACAGGATATAAAATCAACATACAAACTAAAATCTATTGCATATCTATACTCCAATAATTAAGCAGTAGAAAGATAAATCAAGGAATCGATCCCATTTACAATTGTACCCAAAACCATATGATACCTCGGAATAAACCTAACCAAAGAGGTAAAATATCTATATGCTGAAAACTACAGAACACTTATGAAGAAAATTGAAGAAAATGCAAAGTAATGGAAAAACTTCTCATGTGCATGGATTGGAAGAACAAAGATTGTTAAAACATCTATACTGCTCAAAGCAATCTACACATTCAATGCAATCCCAACCAAAAGAATACCAGTATTTTTCGCAGAGCTAGAATAAACAGTTCTAAAATTTGTATGGAACCAGAAAAGACCCCAAATATCCAGAGTAATGTTGAAAAAGTAAAGCAAAGCTGGTGGCATCATAAAGCTGGACTTTAAGCTGTATTACAAAGCTCTATCATCAAGACAGTATGGTACTGGCGCAAAAAGAGACACATAGATCAATGGAACAAAACAGAGAACCCAGATATGGACCCACAACTCTATGGTCTGCTAATCTTTGACAAAGCAGGAAAGAATATACAATGGGAAAAGGACAATCTTTTCAACAAATGGTGTTAGGAAAACTGGACAGCAGCATGCAAAAGAATGAAACTGGACCATTTTCTTATAACCTACACAAAAACAAATTCAAAATAGGTGAAAGACCTAAATGTAATACAGGAATGCATTAAAATTCTAGAGGAAAAAACAGGCAGCAACCTCTTTGACCTTGTCCACAGCAACTTCTTACTAGACATATATTTGAAGACAGGGAAAATAAAACCAAAAATGAACTATTGGGACTTCGTCAATATAAAAAGCTTCTGCATAGCAAAAAAAAACAATCAACAAAACTAAACGGCAACCAACAGCATAGGAGAACATATTTGGGTGTCCAGAAGGCTGACAGTATATGTTATGGTGTCCAGTTTGGAGCCAGGAAAAGGTTCTTGTAGCTGACACATGTTTTCCTGACCGCACAGGAAGAGCCCTGGGGATTGTGCAACAATGAGTCCCTCGGTGTCATGCACCTTCTTGCCAAGTAAACACATCCACACTATTCTTTGCAATCCTTGTGAGAGACTAAGTCAATAACTTTTAAAGACAATTAAAAAAACTGACATATTGGATAAGGATTAGTATACAAAATCCCTAAAGAACTTGACACCCAAAAAACAAATAATCCAGTTAAGAAATGGGCAGAAGATATGAATAGACAATTTTCCAAAGAAAACATCCAGATGGCTAGCAGACACATAAAAATACGTTCAATATCACTTATCATTAAGGAAATACAAATCAAAACCACAATGAGATATCACATCACACTTATCAGAATGGCTAAAATTAACATCTCAGGAAATAACAGATGTTTGTGAGAATTTAGAGAAAGGGAAGCCCTTTTTCCCTGTCCGTGGGAATGCAAACTGGTACAGCCTCTTTGAAAACAGTATGGAGGTTCCTCAAAAAGTTAAAAATAGTACTACCTATGACCCAACAATTATACTACAAAATATTTATCCAAAGGATACAAAAATAGTGATTCCAAGACACATATGCACCCCAAAGTTTAGAGCAGTAATATCTAAAATAGCCAAAAATATTGAAATAGCCCAGATGTGCATTGACTGATGAATGGATAAGGAAGATGCAGTGTGTGTGTGTGTATGTGTGTGTGTGTGTATGAATATTACTCAGCCATCAGAAAGAAATGAAATCTTGCCATTTGTACAATGTGGATGGAACTAGAATGTATTAGGCTAAGCAAAATAAGTCAGTCAAAGACAAATATGTAAATTTACTCTTGTGGAATTTAAGAAACAAAACAGATGAATATAGGGGAAGAGAAGGAAAAATAAAATAAAAACAGAGAAGGAGGCAAACCGTAAGAGACTCTTAACCCTAGGAAACAAACTGCGAGTTGCTTGAGGGGAGGTGGGGGGGATGGTGTAATTAGGTGATTAAGGAGGGCACTTGATATAATGAGCACTGGGTGTTAAATGCAACTGAGGAATCACTAAACTTTACTTCTGAAACTAATAATATACTATATGTTGATTAATTGAATTTAAAATAAAAAAATAAAACTAAAAATATTAAAAACATGAATTCATTTTATCCACATATTAAGTCTATGGATTTATATTATAAACGTATTAAGCACATTGATTTAAGAAAAAAACAAAGAGACTCTTAAATCCAGAAAACAAACTGAGGGCAGGAGGGCAGGAGGAAGGATCAAATATGTGATGGGCATAAAGGAGGGCACTTGTGATGAGTCCTGGGTGTTGAGTGCAAATGATGATGAATCACTAAATTCTCCTCAAACCAATACTACACTATCTGTCAGCTAACTTGAATTTAAGTATAAATAAATGTATTAATTAATTGATTAATTTTAGGTAATGTATTGAGCATTCATGTTTACCTTCATAAAGAAAGATTGTTTACTTTATTAAAAATATGATTATAAATAAAATTCATATTGTAAGATGGCAATAGCACAGCATTTTGTTTTTGTGATTATACATCAAAAGCCTATGCTGTATTGGATTTTTTTAGTTTGAATTCACCCCAAGGGCAGAACCTAGATGGAATAGCCCTTTCTTGATCTTTATTCACCAGGGACAATACATAGAAATCCAAGCTGTGCAGATGCAATATATTCAGATATCTCTTTTTCTCTCCTTTAGGCTCATGGCATATCTACTGTGAGAGGCGAAGACTAAAGAAAATAACAGGAGTTGGATGGTTTCTTTTTTTCTCCTTCCTCTTTTGACACACAGTATCAAAAAGACACATATCCAAAAGTTTTCATAAAGTATCAGAGGAGCTCTCTCCAGGGTGCGAAGTCCGTGGGGCTCTGAGACATCACAAGGGCAACAGAGAAAGAAGGAAGAGAAGTAGACTTCTTTTTCTCCTGGTTTGGGAGTTGAGCTGAAGCACCTAGATATGACAGATCATGCCATTTTACAGTAACTTTGCTTTTCAAGCTATTAGGAAGCTGATAAAAGGCAAAGGTTAATAAACTCTTCTTGCTCACTTCATATGGCTGACAATTACTTCTCTCACTTGTAAAATCTGCTAATGTTTTTCTTAAATACTTCTTAAATCTGTCTCATTCTATCTACTTTATTATCACCTGCCCTAATGCAGACCATTATCAATTTTTGCGTGGATTACAACACCCTCTTGCCTGCAGTCCTAAACCTTTCAATTTATTCCCCCACAGAAATGGCAGAGTAATGTATCCTAAAACACAAACCATCATAAAAATCTATTATTCATGCTTTTTGTACAAAGTTCCAGCTCTTTACTATGAAGCATCCTGCACGGTACATGAAAGCCATACAAATATTTGTTTAGGGAATATATGGAAGATCAATGAACAAAGAAATGTGGACACAAGACACTATCTGGATTCCTATCCATTTTTCCTTCTTTATCTCTTATATATTTGTTGTGTCCTTATGCCTCTCACATTGACCCCTGACAGAGAATCACTCTCTCTTTGCCTTGCTAACATCTAGTCATCTTTTAAAATTCAGCTCAGAAATTACTTCCCTCTCCCCTGTCTCTCCCCACAGCATTTTAACTACTAGGAACCTCCTCCCTTTAGGTTTCACATTAACCTATGTACATATATATCTTTGTGTGTCTAGCTCCATTGCATTGTGCTCATTTATGTTCACATCTGCCTCTATCTAGACTACATTACCTTGAGGACTGTATCATACATAAACTTTTATATTTACATATATGAATTTCAAGTAATGCATTGATCATTGACATCTATTTTTATAAAGTTTATTTACATTATTAAAATATGATTATAAATAAAACTCATAAGATAATGATTACACAGTTATGATATATATGTACATATCATATTTAATTATATCTTTGCTTCCTAAATAAAACCCACTCTGCACTCTATATATAGTCATTACTTAATATATATACTTATGAAATGAATGTGTGATTGAATAACAACTAATATTGAAGAGGTACTATATTTTCCTAGTCTGTATGTGTGTATTGGGGGGAATTATTCATGAATATAATATCTTTCTTTTAAAATTTGCCACAATTACATTTGTAAGCATATTTTGCTAAAATATATAAATATATTCACATGAAAAATTTAATTTATGGTATATTTTATAAATATTACCACTTCTTGGCTTCTTTTGAGTTTGAACAATTTACAAGTATATTTTAAGGAAAAATACCTATGTGATCTGTTATGCTTTGTTCAAAAGTTTGTTTTTTTGATTTATACCTTTGACTGGAATTATGATTTTGTATTGAATGTCATACATATATTTGGTCAACAAAATTTCTTTACATTGTGTTATAGAATTAATTGTACTAACATATTTTTGCATCCTGCTTGAAGTACTTTCTTGAGTCATTTACATTATAGTAAGGTGCTGTTGGAAATAGGAACACATAAAATAAATAATGTTCACACCCTATTGTATATATTTGTAAAGTGAGGAAGAAATAATACATGCAACCAAACAAAGATGAATAGTCATTGGGAAGTGATAAATGCCCAGAAGGAATTAGAATATAGAGTATTACCAGTATGGTATCGGGAGCTACTTTAGCTAGGATCATCAGAGAAGTTGTCTCTGAAGAGCAGGATTTTGTGTTGAGGCATGAATAATAAAATGACATAGACACCCGAAAGTGTTGAAGAAAAGCCTGCCAGGCACAGAAAGAGCCAAAAATGGACTTTGTGATGCATGGAATAGAATGGTTAGTGTGACTGGAGTATGTGTCAAGAGGGGCGTAGTAAGGGAATATTTGGAGAAATAGACATGGGTTAAAATGAATAGTTTAGATTGATTATCACAGGATAAGCAATTGAATGGTTTTCATCAGGAAAGTATTAAGAAAAATGTCCAAAGAACTTGCTGTTGGTTTAGATGCAAGACATGGAAACTATAAAAGAATGAAAGATGACTTCCAGCTTCTTGGGTTAAGAAACTGGGTAAGTGAATGGTCTCTTAGTATATTCAGATTGTTATAACAAATACCATAGATTGTGTGGCTTAAACAACAGAAGTTTATTTTTTCACAGTTCCAGAGGCTAGAAGTTCTAGATCAGGGTGTCAGCAAGGGGTGGAGGTGTTTTGCTGAGTGCCTTTTTCCTGGCTTGTGATGTCTTCCTTCTGTAGCCACACAATCTTGACAGTTGTGTGCTCATATGGCGGAAGAAGGATGCTCTGATATCTCTTCTTTTATAAGGGCACTAATTCCATTATGGAGGCTTCACCCTCAGGATCCTATCTAACCCTAATTACCTCCCAAGGCCCTATCTCCTAATAACAACACACTGAGATAAGGTCTTTAACGAATTTTGGGGGACACAAACATTCAGTCCATAAAATAAGGGGAAATTTTACAAAAGGTGGAGATCAAGAAATGAGTGAAAATAATCTTGAATTTGAGAAGGCTATTATTTAAAATGCAAGTGAATATATCTTCTAAGTGCTGTGTCAACAGACCAATTATGAGAAACTTAGGATAGCATAATGCATGTTAAATTATTAATATGTTCTGTGACTTAATGTGTTACTTTTCTCAAGTAATATATTTGCATTTTAATGAGTTTTTACTAAATGCTTTGACCCAGATAAATTGCTCTAATACCCACCATACCAGCCACATGACAAACTGTGAAACTTGAGTGCTGTGATAAGCAATAATCATGCTGAAATATATGGGTACTCCACCACTCTATTCAAACATAGGTCTCATTGTTTTCTAATACAGTGGTCTACCTCATTTCCTTTCTCAAGTTTACTGCCTCTACATTCACATTTATAGAAGGCAGCCTTGGGGAATAAGCAGTTCCCACACATACCCATTAGGAATATTTCTTGATATAATTTTTAAAGATTTGTGAAACTACTCACTAATTTGGGGCCATCTACTTTCACTCAATGAAAAAATTATTAGGTTTCTACCTATTAATGAAGTAGATAAGGTATTATTAGAATGTTTTAAAATATCGATGAATAAAATGTTAAGGATATGTAACTATGCTTTTTTATTGTTCTCAACAAAGGAAAACTTATTCTTCAAATAGTTTATTTGTTATATTTATAATGTCAGTCTACCTTTTCAGTGTTAGAAAATCAATAAAATCACAGCAGTGACGTGGAACATACTCATCCCCTACAGTAAAATCAATTAATTTGACTCAGTATTTATTGAGAAACCCTTCTGATCTGGAAGTAGTGGTAATAAGCACTAAGAGGAGGCAAGGAAAGAGGACATGAAAGATAATGTTAGTGCTTTTTCTATCTTTACCTTAAGTTCTAGTTGACATTAGTAGGGAGATGGATACATCCAAAGTTAAACTTTGTTCGTTTCTGGATAATGTAGTATTATTTCTATGTTATGTTCTCCATAAAGCAAACATTTTCCATTTTACTTTCCTTGTATTCATGATTATAACTGCTATAACTAACAATGGCTGTATTATTTCACCCCAAATACATTCTGTTAGGATCTAAAACTAGGATATTTGAAATAGCTTGTTAAAGGCCGAATCTGAGAATAGATACCCTAAAATTTTATAGGATAAAATTTATCTTTCAACCACATTGAATTAAAACTAGAAAGGTAATTAGATATAAAACTTCTAGGAATTTAGAAACATGTCTTTTATACAACTATTATCAGTTAGCTACTGCTTACAGCAACCCACTCTAAAACTTTAATGGCTTAAAACAACAAAAGCAACAATGAAAATAAAACACATTTATTATTTCTCATGAGTCTCATGAGTCTACGAGTTCTCTGGCAGTTCTGTTGCTCTAGGATAACCTCTGTTGATTTCAGCTGGGTCAGTTAAGTGTCTTGGTCAGCTACCTGACAGGATGGAGAGGGCCTGGCTATCTCGACTGGTCTTGCTATGGTTTACTTATAGCTAATTAGGAATGAATCTGAAAATAGCTTCTTCAAAGTTGCAGGTAGCCTTTCAACAAAATTATATTATGATTCTTAATTTTGAAAGAGCAGTGAATAGTTATGTATATGAATTTGGGTAAGTATGCTTCATTTACAACAGCCAAATAACAATAGCAATAAAAAGTCAATCATCATTTCCATTTTCCATGCATAGTGCAGGAAAATTGTGTGATAGAAGATAACTTCATGCTTGAAAGCCTGGGCATAAGTAGCCCTTGCTCTCAAATTTGTCTCAATTATATTTAAATGAACTAAATATCCAGATCATACTTTAACTACTTGGTGGGTTGCATCACAACATTTATTTGATTGAATTAAGAAAAATAGGTTTCCAGATTTTAATTGGCCTCCATATTTTATAGGTGAGCCAACAGTTTTATAAAGCTCACATAATCTAGTTAAGTTTCAATAAATTTCCTGCAAATTAATTTATGAATTAAAAAAAGTATTTACAAATTACTTAATTTAGTATAATTTTTATGAGCTTGCATCACTAGATACCTCCCCAGAGATAATTCATTTTTCAAAGAGTGCAAGTAGTTAAAGAAAGAAAAAAATTCACATGGTATCTAAAGAAAATAATAAGTGAATGATATACCAACAAAGTTATATTATTAAAAATATTTTTCTAATTAGGAAAATAATATATAAATTGTAGAGATTAGAAAATATAGAAGTACATAAAAACATGAAAATTATTCACAATTTTGTAATGCAGAAATTAATCAAATATTAACCATGGTATAATATAATGTCTATAGAAAAAGAGTTGAAATTGCCTTTAATTATTTCATTAATACCATAGAATGAGCATAACTTTTTTGCATATTTTTGAAGCATGTTTCTTAATGCATAATTCTTACAATATGGTAGGTAGAGGAAAATGTGTTAAATAAAATTTTTCCTCATGAATGCAAAATAATTTAATATTTTATTGGATCTTTTTAAATAATTATTTTGCTCTTAAAGAAAGGCTATAATGAAGTTAAATATATATGCATATCACTGAATAGTTTATTCCTGATACTGAATACTTCCTGATGAATTTCTAGAAGTAGACTAGTAGTCAATATCTTTTCCTGTATTTCTCCAACCCAGAATGTTGTCTTTCTGTCTCTGTCTCTCTGTCTCTGTCCAGATATCTCTCTCCCTCTCTTATTCTAGATCTCTAACTGTATTTGATTTCCTATCAATTTGAGAATCCAAATAGCAGTCTTGAATTATTTTTCTTTGTATTGTATTAACTACTATTGAGGTGATTTTGTAAAAAATGCCATTTGTATTCCTTCTGGGTCAAATTGTGTGTTTATATATGGTATATATATATTTTCTGTTGGATTTTCAAGCTTATGTAATAAAGAATTATCCTTTTGTCTAAAATTGACTTTTCTTATTTATCATTTGATTTTTTTAGATTTATGCTTAAAATGACCTCCTTGCCTAGAGTTCAAAGAAGTCATAATATTTATTCTCTTTATGACAGAGATACTTTTTAAATTGTCATGCTGCATGCATTTTTATTAATATGTGTGGTAAAAACAAAGGCAAGGCAGAAACCATAGAGTCAAAATACTAAATAAAAGATGAAATGATAATAAGGAGAGCTTCAAAACACAAAATAATGGTGCTAGCAGGTCACTGCACATAGGAATTCATCCTGATGGGAACTGCCTACCCTCGTGCCTTTATTCTTCCAGCTGATAAACTGTCATATGTAGCAATGTGGTAGACAGCACATTATCATAAAACTTTTAGAATCAGACTCAAGGCCAAAGTCTATCATAGCTATTTCTTCTCCCTGAAGACCATTTGAAACCAATAGCTTCTCTAACTCTCGTCATCGTTTTAAATATTGCACACATTGCACAAGTCATAGAGTACCTTAAATTGGTAAACCATCTCATTTTATTTTATATTTCCACAGAGATGACCCAAGCACAGAGTTTCTATATGAAGACTTATGCTTGAGTAAGTTCTGCCAGAGTGCAGAATCAGGAATGAAATAGATCTGGGGGTTCACATTTATCAAGGTCAAACTCATTAGAAATGAAAAAATAAATTGATATTTATACAGTAGAATAGTCCCTTTTATATAATCTTTTAAGTAGCAAATTGTTTTGAGACACAGCATAGTTTATACTTCACATTCTTTGTAATAATTAAAAGAGAGAAGGGAGGGGCACTGGGTGGCTCAGTGGGTTAACGCCTTTGCCTTCGGCTCAGGTCATGATCCCAGGGTCTTAGGATCGAGCCCTGCCACGGGCTCTCTGATCGGCGGGGAGCCTCTCTCTGCCTGCCTCCCTGCCTACTTGTGATCTCTCTCTCTCTGTCAGATAAATGAATAAAATCTCAAAACAAAACACTACTTTAAAGAGCGAGAGAGAGAGAGAGAAGGGAAATATTCATTTGAAGAAATTCTGGTTTCTTCATGTAAAACAAATTTTCACTATCATAATTGATAAGTGAACGATAGTCTGTTCATGTTTTATAACATGCAAAAGAACAAAATAAAAGAATATGTGGAAAGCAGTTTAAGCTTCAATTGTTTATTTTTTCATATATTAGGAAGCATGCAATATTTAACTGGAAGGAGGGGGATTATAAACACTTGAAAAAAATAAGACTAACAGTAACCTTAAGGTCAAATAATAAATGATTTTTGAAGCTTTTTGATTTTCTCCTGTAACACTGGTGAAAAAATTATATCTCTTCTATAAGGACTAAAACCGAAATCCTTCATTTTATTATGTTCACGTTTCTTAAAAAAAAAAAAAAAAAATGACATTGATGCATTTTATTCAAAGCAGAATGGATTAGGAATTGCTGCACTTATTTACATTTTTTCAGTCAAATTCACACATGGAAATTACAGAATGCATAGAGCTTTTCAATAATGACTGTTCATTCATAAATAATAATTTTAATTCTTATTTTTTGGAAGATTATGAGAGAATCAGCAAGATTTAAAGTTATTTTAGGCAAGAATGAATAGACCACAATTTCAATAAGAGGTTGAATACTGATAAAAGAACAAAGCTCACTGAGTTTATTTAGCTTGGAAGCCAATCATGCAGACACAATGACAATTTATAGTCTAGGGTGTGCACACACCTAATACCTAAGACAAAGTGCTCTTTTTCAACTCATTATGAAATTTTAGATTAAAATTATTATATTTAGTGGTGTACAAGTGTGTAAGATGGGAAGAGGATATATAACCCAAAGCTAATACATTTTAAAAAGTAAAAACCTGTAAAAAATAAAGCCTGAGTTCTCCAGCCTGAAATGAGGCTGACAAAAAACAAAACAAAACAAAAAAACAAAAACAAAAACCCTTAAAATAAATATAGAGACAACCAAACCCGAGTTCTTAAGGCTACTGGGAGCAGGTGACAAAATTTCTTTTTGCGACACCACATGGGGTCAGAACAACAAGACAAAAAGGACAAGGTCTGTAAATTAGACAGGGTTATTGTTAGGAAAGAACTCTCAATAGTGTGTCTTGTTTCTGAAAAGAATTTATATTTCTACTTTATTAATAGCAATGCTATAAGATTTAGGATAACAGACACAAATTTCCTGTGGCATTGTAGGTGAGGCAGCCGAGTGCATTCACACTCACCAGCTGGGATTTTAAAGTCTGAGTTTCACTTATCTTATTATAAACATCAGACTAATATGATTTTATTGACATTTCAGCATTCTTTGGAAAGTATGTACAAATATTTGAAAACAGTTTTTACAATAATGATGTCTCATACTAACATCAACTAATACATTAAATTTCACATTCTATTTTGGAGGGAAAACTGCAAGAGTGGTTCAGTTTGGAAGAGGTTAACTATTATTTAAAGCTGTAGAAATAAAAAGCTACGGTTTGAGTGACCAGATAATTTATTGTCCAAGCCAGGACATTTCTAAGAATAAAAAAGAGCCAATAATAGCATTATATTTTATACATTTAAAAGTACCTTTATAGCAATTAACTGATTTTTAAGTTGAATAAACTCCAAACAGCTCCAATAAAATCTATTTTTAAATAGTTTACATTTTTAGACCTCTTTATCTCTAGTACCAGAGTTCACAGGTATATTTTCTGAAGAATGAATTTTTAAAACAGTTTCAGTGATATACAACTTAAATATCATAAAATTCATTTGTTTTTAGTGTGCAGTTCAATGATTTTTAGTATATTTATGGAGTTGTACAACCACCACTGTAATCTAATTTTATTTTTTTATTTTTATTATTTTTTTAAGATCTTATTTATTTATTTGGCAGAGAGAGAGATCACAGGTAGGCAGAGAGGGAGGCAGAGAGAGAGGGGGAAGCAGGCTTCCGGCTGAGCAGAAAGCCCGATGCGGGGCTGGATCCTAGGACCCTGAGATCATGACCTGAGCTGAAGGCAGAAGCTTTAACCCACCCAGGCACCCCGCAATCTAATTTTATAACATTTCCATCACCTTAGGCTCTTGATTTGTTTCTATAATTGTATAGTATTCCTTTGTATATCAAATTTTATGCATACATTCTGCCGTTGGTGGCCATTTAAATTATTTGCAGAGTTGGCTTCTATGAATATACTTGCATATATTGCCATGAATATACTTGCATATATCTTCTTTTGAATTGGGGCACACATGTCTGTTTGATCTAGTCATAACAATGGAATTTCTGGGTCATAGCATAAGCATTCATTTTGCTTAAATAGGTAATTCCAAACTGCTTAGCAAAATGGTTCTCTGATTTACATTCCTCTCTACAGTGTATGACAACCCCTGATACAGTATATATATGTGTATGTGTGTGTATATATATAACATATATTTAAATTTTAAATTTTAGACACCCTTGATATGTGTGTAGTGATATTTCATTGAGGTTTTTATATTGCATTAACCCTGTAATTGATAATACTAAGCAAGTATTCATGTTTATTTGCCCTTTGGGTATCTTCTTTAGTGAAGTTTATTCCCCATTTTTCTATTGGGTTGTCTATCTCTTCCTAATTGATTTGTTAGACTCTTTCTATAAATATCTGGTTAAAATATCTTGGTTGGTTATATATGTTGTCAGACCTACTCTGTGGCTCTTCATTATATTATCAGTCTTTGGAGAAACAAAAGTTCACAATTCATACGGTCCAATATATATATATTTTTGTATTCTGCCTAAAGAATACTTTCTTAATCCAAGGTCATTAAGGTATTTTAATATTATCTAGATATATTAATTATAAATATTATAAATTTTGATTTTCCTTGAACAATTAGATCCATAGTCCACCAGGAATTTATTTATGTATGTTGTAAGTTAGGGGATAGTTTCACACTCTTTCTTTTATTCCCCCAATTTAAATAGACAATTGAGTCAATTCTATTTACTGAAAAGATTTTCTTTTTCTCACTGCTCTACACAGATACCTTGGTAATAATTGGACATTACACACACACACACACACACACACACACTCAGAGGTTTGTTTTCATTCTCCCTATTCTGTTCCACCAGTCTCTTTTTTTCTAGATTCAAACATCATCACTGTGTTTTATAAGTCTTAATATCTGGTGGAGTAAGTCCTCACATTTTATTTGTAAAGTCTTTCTTTCATATTTTTAATCCTTTTCATGTCTTGGTAATCTTTTTAAGTTGATTTGTCACTTTCAAAACAAAAGTGGACATTCAGGTTAAGATCATATTAAATGGATATCTTTGTAGTATTATATTTTCTA
Source organism: Nasua narica (assembly GCA_028533885.1). NCBI lineage: Eukaryota > Metazoa > Chordata > Mammalia > Carnivora > Procyonidae > Nasua > Nasua narica. The sequence goes on along the minus strand of CM052799.1, from coordinate 160,894,677 downwards.
GTGCATAAACATGCCATATCCCTTTATGTGTTTCCTTTATCTAAATAATATTTTATAATTTTCTACGTAGAGATCCCCAGGCATATTTTGTTAGTCTTTATTATTTTTGAATATTTTGTTGTAGTTTTAAATGGTACCTTTTATATTCTATTTTCCAACATTGATTGCTAATAAATAAGAATACAATTGATTTTGCACTCAGAATCTTATTTAAAACCACGTATTAAATCTTATATTTTTTATTTTAAAATTTGTTGACATATATAAAGATGTCTATGCATTATAAATTATAGTTCTTTTCAATACTGTGGAAGTCTTTTTTTTTGTCATTTCACTCTCAAGAATTATCTTTACAATGCTGAATAGTAGTTATGTATTTATCTTATTGCCAGATCACAAAGAAAAGTCAAAATATTTTTTTAATTTGATATTTGCTACTGCCGTTTTATAGTTATCCTTTAAATGGGTCTTTTAAAAAGTCTTTTAGATGTAGTGTGCTAAGAGTTTTGATAATGAATAGATGTTGAATTATTTAATAAATAATTTGTGCATATGGGGTGCCTGGGTGGCTCAGTGGGTTAAGCCTCTGCCTTCGGCTCAGGTCATGATCTCAGGGTCCTGGGATTGAGCCCCACATCGGGCTCTCTGCTCAGCAGGGAGCCTGCTTCCTCCTCTCTCTCTCTGCCTGCCTCTCTGCTTACTTGTGATCTCTCTCTCTCTCTCTGTCAAATAAATTTAAAAAAAATCTTTAAAAAAAATAATTTGTGCATATATAGAAATGATTGTAATTTTATTTTTTAATTTTTTTAAGCTTTTATTTATTTATGCAGGGGGAGTCATAGAGAGAGAAAGTAGGCTTCCTGACAAGCAGGGAGCCTGATGCAAGGATCGATCCCAGGACACTGGGATCATGACTGGAGCCGAAGGCAGACACTTAACAACTGAGCCACCTAGGTGCCCCTAAATGATTGTAATTTTAAACATTAAAAACAATTCTATATTTCTGGGTGTACTAATTCTGAATATACTTCTAATATTCATTGATAATTTACATTTTTGCATTTATGCTCATGAGTGATATTACCCTGTAAATTTTCCTTTTTTGTAATATCTTTCTCAAGTTTTAGTATCAAGCTAATTCTGGCTTAATAAAATGGGGTAGGCAGTAGATTTATGAAAAAGTGATAAATTTGTCATTATTTCTTGATTTAAAATGTATAACTTCACTACCGTGTTAGGTCCCTGGTGATAGCAAACTGAAACAGGCCCTTTGTTCAGGTTTTGTAGTTGGTCACAGTGGGAAATTGGTTCCACGTATCCATTCCTCCATTCTTAGGAGCCAGAGGCTATATATAAGGAAAATCAATATATATCAAAATTCTTAAAAATATGCAAATTAACTTTGAACCAGCAAATTCACTTATAGAAATTTTTTCTGAAGAACTAATACAAAGCTGTTAAGTGTTATAAATAGAATGATGTTCACAAGGACATAAACTTGTACATAAAATGACTTTAATTCCAATATTATTAGAATAGTAAAATATAATAAAAAGTGTGTATGTCTATTAATATTGAATTAAGTAATTATAATATCTTTCAGTGATAGATTATGCATCCAATAAAACTTTGATTATATGTATATGTATATTTCTAATGTTAAGATATCATTGCATGATTGAGGGATGCCTGGGTGACTCAGTTGGTTAAGCAGCTGCCTTAGGCTCAGGTCATGATCTTAGGGTCATGGAATTGAGCCCTGCATCAGGCTCTCTGCTCAGCGGGGAGCCTGCTTCCTTCTCTCTCTCTGCCTGCCTCTCTGCCTACTTGTGATCTCTTTCTCTGCCAAATAAATAAATAAAATCTTTAAAAAAAAAAGATATCATTGCATGATTGAATAAGGCAGGTATAAAGTGATATGTAGATTAAAAACAATATTGTTTTTAAGATGTGGCAATATGTGTATGCATTAAAATGCTCACACATTATACAAAAATATTAACACTTTTGGTCTGGATTATAAAATTATGGATGATTGTGCCTTTATTTTTTATTATAGATACTTCATTTATCCAATGTAATATGATCTTATTAGAAAATCAATAAAGCTGTTTTTATTTTTAGAAGCTATGGTTGAAGATGTATCATTTTGAACAACAATTATTCCTTTCATCACTGAAATGATAATTAGTATTACTTTTTAGATGTTACAGAAGAATAATGTTTGGTTCAATATAAAAATTACTTTTTAATAACTATACCTATCAAAAGTAGAATGGCCTGCCTTGTAATATTCTAATCTTCCTACTCCTTGGAATGCTTAGAGTCTTTGGGAATTTTAGTCAAAGTTTCTACAGAATATAGAAAGAAGTATATTGGGTGCCTGTGTGGCTCACATGGTTTAGCATCTGTCTTCAACTCAGGTCATGATCTCCAGGTCCTGAGGTAGAGCCCTGTATCAGGCTCCCTGCTCAGTGGGGAGTCTGCTTCTCTTTCTCCCTCTGCCTTTCCTCCTGCCTGTGCTCTCACTGCCTCTCTTTCCCTCTCAAATGAATAAAAAAAAATCATTAAAAAATGATTTTACAGGGGCACCTGGGTGGCTCCGTGGGTTAAAGCCTCTGCCTTCGGCTCAGGGCATGATCTCAAGATCCTGGAATCGAGCCCTTCATCTGGCTTTCTGCTCAGCAGGGAGCCTGCTTCCCCCTCTCTCTCTGCCTGCCTCTCTGCCTACTTGTGATCACTCTCTCTGTCAAATAAATAAATAAAATCTTAAAAAAAAAAAAGATTTTACAGTTTATAAAAAAAGAATTATATATTTATTTGCTGGAAAGATTAAATTCCTAAGCTTATTTTAACATGTACATGTAAAGTTATCATATGTTGTAAATACACACATATATATAAAGAACATATATACATATATGTACACACATATAGAAGTATGTATATATGTACATACGTATATATGTATATGTATATACATACAGGGCACATATACATATATGTACATACTTACATATATATATAAAATCCCATATTGCTTAAGTTTTCATAAATGTGCATAAGAAGTGAAACAAAAATAGATTTAGCAAATGTTAGCAAAATATCCACCCAGATATCACAATTTCTGTATCTTCTCCTCCCCTTAAAAAAAACTGAAACAGAATGAAAGAAAACAAACAAAAACCTTCTATTCAACAAAATATTAGCAAACCACATTTAACAATACATTAAAAGGATCATTTACTAGGATCTAATGGGATTTATTTGAGGATGAAGGCTGGCACAATATTCACAAATCAATTAATGTGACACTTCACATTATAAAACCAGAATAAAAGATAAAAATCATATATTAATCTGAATAGAAGCAGAAAAACCATTTGGGATATTTCAACCCATAACTGAATCCATGTTTCATATATGTCCTTTATTTCGAAGGCCATATATGAAAAACCCACAGCTTATATCATCTTCAATGGTGAAAAACTAAGAGTTTTTCCTGTAACATCAGTAAGAAAAGGATGTCCACTCTTGCCACTTTTATTTAGTACTGGAAGGCCTAGCTACAACAATCAAACAAGAGAAAGAAATAAAAGGTATCTATATTGGTATGAAAGTAGTTAAAGCATCACTATTTATAAATGACATGAACTATACATTAAAAAATTTAATTTTTTATATTTATATATTTTTAAAGAATCTACTCAAAAACTATCAGAAGTAATCAATGAATTCAGTAAAATGGCAAGGTACAAAATTAATATACAGAATTAATATACAGAAATTGGTTGTATTTTTATACACTGACAAAGTAGCAGAAAGAGAAATAAAGAAAACAACTCCATCTACAATTGCACCAAATAGAATAAAATACTTAGAAATAAATTTAACCACGGGTACTTCGAGGACCACTGGCTGAGGAGACGCCTGACGGTCCAGAGTGAGAAAGCACAAGCAGGGGGAGCAGCAGAGGGAGAGGGAGAAGCAGGCTCCCCAGAGAGCAGGGGGAGCCTGATGCAGGACTCAATCCCACGACCCTAGGATCATGATCTGAGCTGAAGACAGATGCTTAAACAACTGAGCCACCCAGGAGAGAGAAGAGAGGAAGAAGAGCAATTCTAGGAGCAGAAAGTCAACCACCTTCGGAAAGGTAGGACGTTTGGAAAAGTGATTCCAAAGCGACGGGAAGAGAGACCGCGGGGGGAGGGGCCAGCTCCCTGCAGCCACAGAGCCATGGAGCACAAAATCGGAACTTTTAGAGTCTGCTCCGCTGAGGGACATTGCTCCAGAGGCTAGGCCGGAGGTCTGGCCCTCTCAGGAACAGAGTGGTTTCAGGACCCGCGAGATCATAAAGAGACCGGGGGTGTCTGAGTGCGGCAGAGCTCCCAGATATCGTGGCCAATTAGCCGGCGGCAGAGAAAGAGCCGCGCAGTGCGTTTTCAGCTGGGGCTTACCCTAGACTGTGGCTGCGGCCCTTCGAGCGGGGACCACATAAGGCATTCCGGAGAGACCCCCTCCTTCCTCCTTGGGGAGGAGCGGTGCGGCAGCGCGCAGCAGGAATCTGCTGGGTTTGGAGACCCCAGACGGGGCCGTGCGCCAGATAGAGGCGCGCTGCCACCGGTGGCTGAGCTCAGACCTTGTGCGGACCCCGGAGACGGGAGTGATTGACTGCTTTCCTCTGAGGGCACGCTGAAGAGCAGGGACTCCAGCG
>CM052799.1:160818352-160889463 GCA_028533885.1 Nasua narica | reverse complement strand
TATTATGCTAAGCGAAATGAGTCAGTCAGAGAAAAACAATTATCACATGGTCGCTCTGATATGAAGAATTTGAGAGGCAGGGCAGGGGGTTATGGGGGGGTGGGGAAGAGAAATGAAACAAGATGGGATGGGGAAGGAGACAAACCATAAGAGACTCCTAAACTCACGAAACAAACTAAGGGTTGCTGGGAGGTTGGGGGGAGGTAGGGATATGAACATTGGGGAGGGTATGTGCTATGGCAAATGCTATGAAATGTGTAAGCCTGATGATTCACAGACCTGTACCCTGGGGTAAATAATACATTATATGTTAATAAAAAATTTAAAAAAAAAAGAAATAAATTTAACCAAGGGGATGAAAGAACTGTACACTGAAAATTATAAAATGCTAATGAAAGAAATTGAAGACAACAAAAACAAAGGGAAAGTTATTCCATTTTCATGGTTTGTTAGAATTATTATCCTTAAAATGTCAATACTACTCATAGTACTTTAAAGATTCAGTGTAATCCTTATCAAAATACAAACAGCATTTCTCACAGAACTAGAATAAATAATCCTAAAATTTGTAGTATAGAAACACAAAAGATAGCAAATGGCCAAAACAATCTTGAGAAAAAAGAAAAAAGCTGGAGTTACCACAGTTCCAGATTTCAAGATATACTACAAAGCTGTTGCAATAAAAATAGTATGGTAATGTCACAAAAATAGCCACATAAATCAATGGAATAAATAAGTAGAATGGGTTAGAGACCCCAAAAACAAACCCATGCTTTTACTTAATCTATGACAAAGGAGACAAGAATACCACTGGGGTGGGAGGTGCACCTGGTTGGCTCAGTGGGTTAAAGACTCTGTCTTTGGTCTGGTAATGATCTCAGGGTCCTGGGATTGAGCTCCGCATCAGGCTTGAGCCTGCTTCCCCCTCTCTCTCTGCCTGCCTCTCTGCCTACTTGTGATCTCTCTCTCTGTCAAATAAATAAATAAAATCTTTAAAAAAAAAAAAGAATATGCACTAGGGGAAAAGATAGTCTTTTTAATAAATGCGGCTGGGATATCTGGACAGCTATGAAAAAGAATGAAATGGACCATTTTCTATACCATACACAAAAATAAACTTAAAATGGATTAAAGACCTAAATAAGACTTGAAACCGTAAAATTCCTAGAAGAGAACATAAGCGGTAATCTCTTCGACATTTGCCATAACATTTTTCTAAATACGTCTTGTAAGGCCAGAGAAGCAAAAGCAAAATAAGCTAATGGGACTACACCAAAATAAAAAGGTTTTCTATAATAAAAGAAACCATCCATAAAATGAAAAAGCAACCTACTGAATGGTACAAGATATTTGCAAAGGGTTAATATCCTAAATATTTAAACAACTTATAAAAACACAATACCAAAAAAGTAACAATTAATAAAATAGTAATCTAATTAAAAATGGGCAGATGTTTTTCCAAAATGAGTAGATGTTTTTCCATAGAAGACATACAGATGGTTAACAGACACATGAAAAGATGCTCAACATCACTAATCATCAGGGAAATGCTAATCAAAATCACAATGAGATATTACCTTATACTTGTCAGAATGGCTAGAATCAAAACCAAAAGAAATAACAAGTCGGTAAGAATGTGGAGAAAATTGAACCTTTGTACACTATTAGTGGGAATATAAATTGGTATAGCCACTATGGAAAACAGTATGGAGATTTCTCAAAAAATTAAAAATAGAAATACCATTTGACCCAATAATTCCACTTCAAGATATTTAGCCACCCCTGCCCCCCACTCTCCAAACAAGAAAAACACTGATGTGAAAAGACATATGGACCTCTATGTTCATTAAAGCATAATTTACAATAGCCAAGATATGGAACCAATCAAGCATCCATCAATAGATGAATGAATAAAGTGGTGTGTGTGTGTGTGTGTGTGTGTGTGAGAGAGAGAGAGAGAGAGAGAGAGAGAGAGAGAGAGAGAATATTATGCAGCCATAAAAAGGGTGATTTTTTTTTTTTAATTTGCCATTTGCAACAACATAGATGAACCTAGAGGGTATTACACTAAGAGAAATAAGTCAGTCATAGAAAGAAAAATACTATATAATTTAGCTTATATGTGGAATCTAAAAATCAAAGCAAATGAATAAAAAAACATAAGAAGCAGAATCAGACCCATAAATAGAGAGAACAAATGGATGGTTGCCAGGATGGGGAGTTGGGGGGGAAAGGGTGAAATAGGTAAAGGGAAGTGGAAGATAAGGCTTCCAGTTATGGAACGAATAAATTATGGGAATGAAAGTTATAGCATAAGGAATATAGTCAGTGATGCTCTTATAAGATTGTATGGTGACAGATAGCAGCTACACTTGTGGTGAATATAGCTTTAAGATATATACAGTTGTTGAATCACTGTTGTACACCTGAAACTTATATAACATTGCATGTCAACTATTAAATTAAATTTAAAAATTAAGTTAAATCAAATTAAAAAATAATAATTTAAAAATAGATTACAAACTATTATAAGAATATAATAAAACCATTAAGGCCTAGAAATGTGTTTGTTTGTTTTTTATTCCTTATCCTTTAACATGTTTATATTTACTGAAAGAGTCTTCGAGTTAACATTTTTTAAAATATCACTTTTTTTATACAAACATAAAACTATATGAAATAAACTTGCTATGGGACGCCTGGGTGGCTCAGTTGGTTGGGCAGCTGCCTTTGGCTCAGGTCATGATCCCAGCGTCTTGGGATCGAGTCCCGCATCGGGCTCCTTGCTCCGCAGGGAGCCTGCTCCTCTCTCTGCCTCTGCCTGCCTCTCTGCCTGCTTGTGTTCTCTCTTTGTTGAATGAATAAATAAAATCTTTAAAAAAAATAAATAATAAAATTTAAAAAAAAAAGAAATAAACTTGCTATTACTATAAAAAATAAAAACCTTAACTGAATTAGTAAAAAAATATTTTCACTGTGCTCATGACTATATTTTATATATATATATAAATATATATGAATTTTTTATATATATGGCATAGAAAGTATGAAAAAAGGAGGACTTCGAATTTGACAACAGTTGTCTGGGCCTCAGAAATAGGAATTTCCCCCCACTTTTCTGCAATTCAAAATATCCTATAATAGACATATATCATTTTGAATTCAAAAACAGGTTTTAAAATTACAAACAAAAGAAAATCATTTTAAGAGTCCATAGGTATCAATGAACAAATAAAACATAACCTTCATTTTTTTTTTTTATTACAAACATGACGCTACAGATAATTAACATTAAAGGTCCCTTGGCTGTAAAAGTGTGAAGATCATAAACTATATAAACAACTAGATGACAATCACTTCACAGCAGGTATTCTTAAGATTAGGAACACAAAGAAAATCTACAGGAGCAGATCCAAATACATTACATCCTCTTTTTCTTCTATCTTCTCTCTGCATTGTTTTACAAAAGAAGGTGGTAAGTTTTAATCAGGGAAAATTCTCAATAAATGTATTAAGAAACTGTAATATAGTAATGAAAAAATATGAAAGAGATTACTGGAAGATGAGCCAACCCATTTTCATCTGTATTTGTCTGTTATAAACATCCACACATTTGACATAAATTTGTTAATCTCTAATACTGAATGAATACTGTAAAATAAATTTATAAAAACTTCCCATAAACTGTTTAGAAATTAAGATGCAAGGTCAGGCAATGCATTTATGGTACAATTTAGGATAAGTCTTTAGAAAAATAGATAACTTTTCAGTTGAGTTGAGAAGATAAACAGAAGAGATCATATTTTGATAACCACCCCACCCCCCAAAAAAAACCAATTCGGAAAAGAAAAGGAGAGAAGCATTAACACTGATTTTGAAAAACTTTGGTTTTCAGCTTTCGAATTGCAGATTACATTGATTAAATTTTATACTCATCTAATAGTAACATTAAAATAAACATATATAAGTAGAACAGGAAAAATAAAAATGTAAACTTCTTGCCACAAAGGTAAAATTAGATACTTGTTTCAATAATATATTGCATATATTTTGTTTCTATCCCAATTAAGGCAAATTATTAACTACAATAGTGCTATTAAAAAGCCTAGAGTTAAGTTCAGTTATAAAATGCCTTGAGGTTAAAAGACACACTAAGTAGTAATTATTAGTATTTTAATTTTTTGTGTGTATTTTGTGTCATACATGAATATGTGTACACATGTTTTTACAGACCTCCCAAAATAGGTAGTATTTGCCAACATTTTATGAAAATGCACAGAAGGTATGATGCAAAGCTATGATCATTAAAATTTTATTTTGATTGGAGACATTAAATTCTCTCTCCTCTATGTGAGATTCTGAGCCCATACTTACAAATTATAAGTAAAAAAAAACTGTTGAGTATCTATGTTTGAGCACTGGTTACTTTTAGCATTTCTTTCCTTTGTAATATATTTTAAAATTATTGCTTACCCATGAAAGTAAGATGGTATGGAAAGGTTGGAAAATTTTTAAAAATTTAATGTAGATCTGATGAAAATTGATAATCAGTTACATTTTGAGGGACAGATTCACTTCAAGTGGATGAAAGTCTGAACTCTACATTGGTCAAATCTGGTTTCAAATTCCAGCTGCTCCATCTATGTACTGCACGATGATGGGGTAAGTTACTTAAGCTTTCTAAGTCTATTTTTATCATCCAGAAAATGAATATAATAAATGTATATCTTGTAGAATTGTTATGATATGAAATGAGATAATGTATATAAAATCCCAAGATCTGTGTTAAGGATATAGTAGGTATTCAACAAATGTAAGCCATTATCACATTATTTGATAATAGTAACTGCCTTCTTCGTATAAGTATGTAAACATCTGAAGAATTTTATTTTATTAAAACTTAAATGAATTTTGTCTCTGTCTCTGCTTAGCTTCATTATCTTGAAGAAACAATTCAATGTCTCCAATCCTTGGTGGAAAACAAAACAAGCAGATCTGATATTCCCTTAGATTACTTCTGAAACTATGGTTTGTAATTTCATAAACAACATAAACAAAGTCAAGGTCATTACAAGAAATGATGTGAAATGACAATCATAAGGAAAACTGAATATATTTAGGCATATTTGAAATTTTGAATGCATTAAAACACCAACTATCTATCAAAAAAAAGCCTGGTGATCACTTTGTATGGCTTGAAAAGCATACTAGATATTAGCATTGTTCAGGGGTTTTCTCTTAATTAGGCCTGCTAATTGCTTTTACAGTAACATCACTTATGACTCTGGTAGAGATGAATTTGATATTTCATTTATTTATTTATTTATTTATTTATTTATTTATTTATTTATTTATTTGAGAGAGAGAAAAAGAGAGAGAGCCTGAGCAGGGGGAAGTGGTAGAGGGAAAGAGAGAAGCAGATTCCCCACTGAGCAGGGAGCCTGATGCAGGACTCCATCCCAGGACTTTGGGATCATGATCTGAGCTGAAAGCAGATGCTTAATTGACTGGGCCACCTGGGCATCCGAGATGGATTTGATATTAATTATGTCTAAGGACACAATATAGAAGGAGAAATCAAACACTTACAATTTAATAAGAAACTAGAGAAAAATTTATATGGTATGTTGTATTGGTATCTCTGAGGCAACTTCCTATAAGCAGCACCCTTCTAAGAAATTTAAGAAAAAAATCAAAAGTTAAAGATGGAAACCAAAATATAATTTTTATTTGTAATAGAGGGTACACTGAAAATCAGAGCTTGTTTTGAGAGATAATTTGGCTTGTTAAGTAAGTCCTAGATTTTAACCCCTTAGGTTACAGAAAAGTAACAAGCAGTGCCAAGAGAAAATTGAATAGGAATAAAGCAGAACTGTGAACTCAGACTTGGGACATCTAGAAACCTTCCCAAGGAGAGTTGCCATGTCATTCTTGCCCAGGTTATTCTTTATAAATTTATAGATAGAACCATTCAATCTACATCCAGGGGCAAGGAAGATAATGGGACTAAGAGAAGGTCAGGCACGTTTAGGAAAACAATTCTTTCTCATAGCAACCAAATCCAACAATAGTTGTGCAAATGTTTCATCATTCAATAAAATGAAAGTGGATAATTTAGTCTTTCATTGTTAAATCAAATAGAGAGGCTTAGCAAAATGGATGAAGACACATGCTTTGTGTGGTAAAGTTTAGTTTCAGAGAAGAATGAAGAATGAGAATTTGTTTTTATATTTCTATTCCTCAATAGATTCACTGTTGTGCTCTGCAATTTTTTAAATAAACTTGCAAAATATTTTTGAAGTGTGTTCATATATACCATATGTCCAAAATGATATTTCCCTTACTGACTTTGTCTAGTTGATTAAGTTGCAATTATATATACAAAAATATATGAATTCCTTTCTTTATTGTGCTATAAAGGTCCAAATTGAGCTACAAACCTCACATCCTTTTTTTGTCAAAGTTGTGCCATTCTTACGGGAAGAACTTCACAGAAAACCTCGTTATTTTGTCTTCTGTTGCCTTGTTTCCCTTCACAAAGCTACTAGCAGGAGATCTGGTTATTGGATATCTACCAACAAAAACTGGGCTAGATCTCTGTATTTCAAACAAAGGCTGTAATTAAATAGTCTTACAGTTTATTTCCCATTCCCGTTAGAAGATTTGGACCCAGAAATAAAATAAAATACAGTTTTGAAAATTCTCAATATTATTTAGCTCAACCTCCTCTTTGAGAAATAGAGAAACTGCAGCTCTAGATATGTCTAACTCGTGAGGGCAAAGAGATGTAACCTATATTTCACCTTATCAAGGCTTCTGTAGAGGAAAAGGGCTAAAGCACATTAAAAATCACTGCAGTTCATAAAACATAATTGAAAGGAATTTTTTGGAATTATGTTAGCAAGATGTAGAGAACAAGTCCTCCCAGCTCAGACACCAAAAGTATTAAATAAAACATGATGATAAGACATGCTTTTGTTTTAAATGGATGAGCTGGAGGGAAAGTACAGAAAACAATTGGAGGTCAAAAATAAAATACAGACCTGAAGGATGAAGGTGTCCTGAGTAGCATTTACCCAGATAGTATTTGCCAAACCCTAGTGGACTCTAACATGGCATTAGCAGGATGCACACATTTGCGGGAACTAAGACAAAATCTGGGTCTAAGGGAGATGAAAGGTCAGGTCAGAAACCTTTCCCTATCACACACGCACACACACACACACACAGGATTCCCTGAGTCTTCAGTGAGTAAACCTGGAAAAAACTAGAACACAATAAGGTGCATAATTTCCTGTGTTGGTCTTCACTCTAAGTATAACAGAAAAAAATATGTTAATTTTCTTTTTCTATCAATAGTTATCTGGTTAGTTTATAAATATTATGTTAGAGCCAATGTCTGTGAAATCTGCCTACAGATTTTGTCCTGTGGCAGAATTATAAGTAAATTAAAGATGAACACAATTATTATATATAAAACATTAGACTGATTTATAAAAATGATTCAATGTATAAATCATTTTGGGAGAAGATTTGGTTTGAATAAAATGCTGGCTTTGTTTGCTAGAAATGCTATTGATATGTTGCCCAAAATTATACAGTTAATTAGAAAATAACTCAAGGAAATTTGGAAATAATAAATGTATTCATATTGCTTTTGTGGGTTAGAAAGTTTTAGCTAGACTAAAAGTCTGCTTGATGTCATTAGTTTGGGGGATACTAATATATTGAGGACTGTAACTCTTGAATAATAGAGTAGTTCATTCTGTTTTTGCATTTTGAGATTATGATTTATGCATGTCCTTGTTCTGGATAGCACTAAGCATTGCTCCTTCATTAGTGGTTCCCACTGAAAGTTATGTTTATATTCAAAAATTCTGCCCTGGGATGGATCATATTGTGTGAGAAATAATTACAGGGCAAAAGTGGAGAGCCACTGCTTAAAATGTATTAGAAATTATCTGCTTGATGTGCCTCCCAGTTTCCATAGTGTGATTCTGTCTAATTATCCCTGGGGATCTGCTAGGCTCTCTGACTATTAAGCAGATAATTTTTTAACATTGGGAAATATTTATTTTAAACTGGATAGTTATATTGAGCCTGATGTTGTAAGAAGAGTATTTTCTAATAAAATCATTTAACTATTTCAGGGCACCTGAGTCCTACATGTTAATTTGGTCTATCAATTGATGGCACAGAAACTATTCCATTGCCCTAAAATATGGTGGGAAGTGATAAACATTAAGGTTACCCTTAATGTTGAGGTTGTTGTTTCCAATAGACCACACCTAGGAGACTAATTATTATTTTAGATATACCAATTACTATAGCAAAGCTTTACAAGAGTCTTGGTTAACCTCAGGGAAGACAGGTTGATCGACGTAAATGAAGTTCAACCCAATTTACATATCTGATATCTGTGTGCACATAATAGCTCTCATTGCTGTACCTGCCTAGCTTCTGAAATCATTTTCAAAAAGCTCTCCTATTTAGTTTTCTGCTAATGAAGTGCCAGAGCAGTAGTGGTTGCCTTTATCATCTATTTACTCTGCTTAGTTGTTAAGGTTTTGGAAGTATTTTGAGTTTAGCATTTGTGCACTAGACTAGGAACCTAGGAAGTATATGAATTAAAAGAAGACGACAAATGTTTCTACCAAAACTGTTTTTGAAGAAAAAGGATTGTTTACAATTAACTGTTCATGAGTACATCAAATCTTTGAAAAGTTATTAGTACCTTATTTAGAGTATGTGTGTGAAGAGATGGTTTAAGAATAAGTGGATTTTGTGAAGATAAATATTGAGAATAAAATAGAAAATTTTCAGAAGTTTCCAGATTAAATGTACACACTTAAGAATTCACATGTGTGAGGAAAAAGAGATAGAATAATTCAAAATTATTTTAATAAACATATCTTCTCTTGTTCAAAAAAGTTGATTTCAGGCAGCATTCAAAAATACAAATAATATAATCACATTTTCTGGGTTGAGAAATGCAACATATTAAAGGTAAAATCAAAGCCTTAAAAAAATGTAAAAAACAAAGACACAACCAGAACACACAAAATCAATAATTAGCATACAAAATATGGCTAGAAGTCATGATATACTTGCTAGATTTTAGCCACAAATTTTTCCTTGAGCATGTTAGCAACCAGTGAATATAAGAAACCTATTACATGTGTCCCAGTGGTCCAAAGATGAACAAACTAATTCTACATGGGTATAATTACTCCTACCTATGATATATGAAATAAAGTTTTTCTGTGTGTAAGGAGGAGTTGTATGATATTGTGACAAAATCTCAACATCAAAATTAATAAATTCAAAGATGAGTTTTAAAGGATTATATTTTTCATGAAAACATCCAGTGGCCCATGCTATACAACACATGCAATGGATTAAGGTAAATCCTAGGTGGTAGGGATTAAAACAGCATGGCCCTAGTATACATTCTTTGGATGCCTTAATACATCAAACCAGATGAAATTATTCAGAGTAGTGTTTTCCCAACACTCTTCTCTAGATCTATGGTAGTCTAGGGTCTCAGTGGCTAGGATCAGTTTTCCCCACTTGCACTCCAAAATCATTCCATACTCATGTTACATAGTAATTATTTGTATAAAGTATTGTCTGAAGAAAAGGTTTCAGTTCAGTCAAGTTTTGATAAATAATAAATAGTGGTGAATTTATGAATTAAAGACTTTATGCTTTTTGAAATATGCCTATGTGCTATATTGGAAAAGAATGGGGGCATATATTTCAATGTTCAACTAAGCTTAGAGTAGACTTCACTTCCCTTCTAAACACTGATAAGACTCAAAATGAAAAAAATAAATCCATGAATAAGGACAAGATTTTCCTGAAAAGAAAAAAGTCTGATATCATGCCAACTTTCCAGGCTATATGTCACATCTTATTGATTTTATCTGAATAATACTGGATTTTATTCCACGTCCATCTTGCCAATTAAATAATATTGGTAAAATATGATATCCACTGTAAATTCAGCTGGACACTAGAAAGTAACTTTTTAAAATGTATCCATAGGCTATTGAATAACTTAACTTTCTGAAGAATTTGTTTACCCACAAGAAATTGGGGATTATCTAGCTCAAATAATTACTCCTCATGGTAGCAAGTAAGTGTCAGGCTCATTTCTCTGCTAAGATCACTTCTATTTCAAGAAAATAATTATTTGCAAATACAAGGTGGAGGAAATATTTCCCTGCTATATAGAGGTATATATATATATTTCAGTTAGTAGGAGATATTATCAAAATATCGATACAGAATTTTAAATTATAGGATTCCAGAACACTTTTATTCCACATGATAAATCCATCAAGAAAAATTCTGATTCTATGTTGGTATATTAAGACATGTATTCTGTATGATCATACTGACACAAAGCTTTACTTTGAAACAAACTTTGAAATTGCCCTTCCTTCTAAAGATTTATGGAGAAGCTCAGACTTGTGATTTAATTAAAAAGAAACTGGCATATATTTTCAAGAGATTGACTGATTAGCTAGATAATTTCTACTTTGGGGGCAAAGAGATCGAGGTGGAACTATGTGATCCTAAAAGAAGGATCATATTCATAGAGTTACAAAAATAAATAAGTTGGTGGAGTTAGGAACTCACCATTAAAAAAAAATCCTTAAACACTTTAGAGACAAATAACATCATTTGGGATATTATTGAATAAATATTTAAAAAGCAACAGTGTTTTCAAGTACACATCATTAAAAATCAATCAGAAAGTGGACTATGGAGTTTAGGCATTTACATATCAAATTGGGAAAGCAATCTCCACAGACAACATTCAGAATGTGACCTTTCATGGCCTCATTCACCAAATTCACACCTTAATTAACCAAGCCTTAGTATCTCACTTTATTACCAGATCTGAAGAGTAAACAGAATATTTTCATATAGCTATCCCATGCTTGAGTTTTTTGAGGCATTAATAATATCTAGTCAGAGTTGAATTTGAAAAAATCTTTGGTGGTCGCTTCTGAGTTTTGATGTATATGGCAATGATATCTATCAGTGTTCTTAGTTATAGGCAACATAATCTGACTCTGATTATTATTTAAGTAGAAAATACATTTTTAAAAATAGTGTGAATAGATTACAGAATAGCTTAAGCCTGGAGTACCGGGTACAGAAAAAGAGCAGGAAAAAGGATATGCTAGACTGGTCAGGACCTTAGGCAAAATCCTGCCACAAAACAGAACTGACCTCTAGCACTACATACTAGAGGATGAAACTGCTATGGACATTATAGGATGCCTCTGGGAACATGGCTCCTGTTGCTCCAGAAATCAGCATGTGTCTATTTTATCGTCACCACTGACCATCAGAACTCATTCTTTGCTGTCCTTGTTTTTTTTTTTGTTTTGTTTTTAATTTTGTTTTTGTTCTGTTTTGTTAAACATTCTTTTGTCAGTATATTTCAATTCAGAAACCACAGAGGACGTTTCTGATGTAAAAATTGAGGTTATCAATGCATCCTGGATGCAAAGAGAGACTGACAAGCTATCATAGGACATTTTCAGTTTCAAGTAAGAGATAAGCTCTAACTTTCACCAAAATACTTAATATTTAATGAGTGCATCTTCTGTGTTAGGCACTGAGTTTCATTATGTAGAGAATTCATTAAGCCAGGAGAGATCCAAGCAGCTCTATCAAAATGCAAAGAAGGGTGAAATAGTCACTTTACCCATTCCAGAGCACATTCCAAACACTGTTGTAGATAGAGAGGAAGTAGTTTTGGAATAATTTATGATGTTGTTTCCCCAGAGTAAAAATAAAAGTAAAATTCTCCCTGACTTGGTCCAATATATCATAATTCAGCACCAGGAAGTTTGGCCTATAAATACTTTGGTGAAGATTTTTCAATTTGTTGATGTCATTAGAGAATGTCCCATGGAGATCCAGATTTGTCTTCAGTCACTTCAGAGAGAGTTCAACAGACCAGCTGCATCCTGGTATTCAAGACCCCAGAGAGTAGTGACATTTACCAAACTGCAGTTTCAGCTCACTATCAGAGGATCAGCAATGCAAAGCAAACACTCATCAATACCCTCCACATGTTGAAGTCAGTACCATAGAAGTAAAATCCAACTTTTGTAGCAGATTATATAATGTCAACATTTTTTTTTCTTTCAGTCAGATTCTCATTCTAGTGTCTGAAAAAGATAGGTGGGAAGTCTTAGGATACCAAAGACAGAATTGAGAGGGAGACTGAAAAAGATTGAGGAAGGGGGTGTCCTTGGGGGGCGGGAAGGGAAAACAAGAAAAGGGGAGGACATTGGAGAAGACAAAAGAACATAAGAGATCTGATTTTTAGAAGTGTAGATTCGTAAACAGAAACAAAATAAAAATGCTTTTGACACTCTTAATCACATAGTCTCCGTTCACCCTAGCTATCTGCCCTTTCTCACCATATTCACTCTTAAAAGAGAAAAATCAATTCCAGTTCTCTAAACCTACTATAGAGGGTCACCATTAATATCTTAATGCAGAAACTGCCTTGAAAGTTTTAGTCCTGTATCTTAATCAGGTTTGACCACTCTTTCTTCTTGGTAATGTTCTCCCTATGCATAATCTCTGATTTCTTGTTTTTGACTGGTCTTTTAAGTGTCCTAGGCAAGCTTCTCCTTTGACCAATTCTTCCTGTTCCGTAGATGTAATCTTTAGGGTTCTGTTCCCTGTTTCCATCTTATTTACCCTTTTTTTCTGCATGGTTTCATCCACGGCCTCATCTACCAACAAGATATCTCATGAATTTCATATCTCCAGCCCACTTCTCACTCCTGAGTTTCAGTCTACTATGGCCAATCGTTTCCCCACTGGCTATCTATAGCTAAATGTACTATTGCAAATGCAACATGTTTATTTACATTGTAAATGACCTTTTTATACATCCTCTCCTTCAAAGTAGTACTTCTAGAGCAATAGCAGATTAAATGATAGATATCACTTTACAAATAGCTGGATGAACAAGACCAGGGATTTGTTTTATGAGTTAGGAAGACAACAGAAAGCTAAATATTTAGTAATTTAGAGTTGAGGATTTTGTCATAAAAGCAAAATACATGGTGTAACTGTAATTTTAAATTGTAATCTACTGTATGAAGTTTTATTATTTCACCAGACTGAAAATTCTACTGGGTAAAGTTTTATTATTATTCCAATAGACTGTAAATGTGGGACCAGATCAGCTTCTCTTATCATTGTATTCCAATTCCTACAATAGTTGTCATTTAGTAAATATTTGTGGAGGAAAGATGAAATTATAATGATGATGATTATGACAACATTGAAAGTGTTTTGTGGCAAATTATACCTCCCACTTTTTCTGGCATATTTTAAGTACTCAGTAAACTTCATTGGATAAAATACAAAAGAGTAACTTTTTACAAATGTATTAATCATAAAGCAGTCACAGCTAGCTCAAGGTATTTGATAGAGATTTTTAATACTTGAGATAGTTTTACCAGGCACAAGTGTGCAGGGAGAAGGGAAAAAAAACCACTACAGAGGCATGATTCTCAAAGGCTGGAAGAGAGCATGGAGAGGTTGGAGGATAGGAAATGTAGGTTCCTCCTTCACCTGCATCCTGATGTCTCAGCTCCCTGGGGAATGGAAGAGGAACAGAAGAAACGGAACTATTTTTAATTCCTTTGCTCCAGTCCCAGAATATTCAGAAACACCAAGAATAATTTTAAGGAAATCATGAGAGAGATTCTATGTATATGAATGTGTGTAGAAATAATAAAGACAGTGTTGAAGTTTTAGTAAAATAGTAAACAGAGAGAAAAAGTGTCACTCAATTTCTGGATATGCAGTGGCCACCTTTTTTCTGGTCATAAATAAAGAATATTCATGAGAAAAAGAACCCCAAGTGTTTCTACTAGACCCAGCCCAGACTGATGGCATTTAATATATACAAATCTGTATATAAATATATAACATAAATATATACAAATATACATACGCATGTTCATATACATATCTATATACATGCAATATGTAATATGTAATGTAATAATATGTAAAATAATCAAATATATTTAATACATATAAATATTTATATCTATTCACTATATATATGTGTGTGTGTGTGTGTATATATATATAGAGAGAGAGAGAGAAAGTCTACTCTGCTAAGTGAAAGGGTAGAGCATTTACAAAGAACTAAAAGTATAGAGTTAGGTTTGCAACTAAAATAGTATGAAAGTTATTTGAGAAAAGTCCATTGTGAAAGGTAAGAAGTCAGTGAAATGAAGAGCAGTAGTAACACTCAAGAGGGATCAACTCTAGATTTTAGTGGAAAACAATGTTTTCATGATTGTCTTCAGCTAACATTATTTCATTTAACCTTTCAAAATGCTTGGAAGAGAGGAGCTACATTTCCCTTTTCACAGATGAAGAATTAGCACGCGGAGAGGACAGCCACACAGATGGTGAAAACCTCACCTTTGCTACTATAGCATTACTAACATTTGTCACATAAGAAATCACTGAGGTTGTTTAATATATTGTTTAACTGCAGGATACAGTTTTATTACTTTTTCCAGTTATTCTTCTTTAACTTTCAAATTACTGGTTGAAAACCAAACTCAACAGAATTTCTCATTTATTGTTATGAGGCTGTAAATTGTGTGGCCATTTTGGAAGATAGTTTGGCAGTTTCTTACAAACTAAACATTTCCTCACCATTTGACCCTACCATTATGCTCTTAGATATTTACCCAAATGATTTGGAAACTCACGTTCATACAAAATCCTGAAAAGAAGAGAACACTATTTAATGATAAAAAGGAGGGAACTATCAAATCACACAAAGACATAGAGTAACCTTAATACATATTGCTAAATGAAAAAAAAAATAGTCTGCTAATGTGAAAAAGCTATACCCCATACATACCACTTACAAAACCTTCTGAAAAAGGCAAAACCATAGAAATAGTGAACAGATCACTGATTGCCAGTAATTCAGGCAGAGAGGGGAGGGTTGAGTACATGAAGTATAGGGTTTATTTTAGGACAGTAAAACTATACTATATAATAGTGTACTATTGGATACATAACTATGCATTGGTCAAAACTTATATAACATTATTGTACAAAGAGTAAACTTGAAGTAAATCTACTAATTAAAATAAAACACTTAGAAGCCTGGGGATCCCAGGATGTAATATGGAATATAAGTATCCATCTCTATTTACAGATGTGCACTACTTCCCTGAAGGAGATGGGGGATAAGGATGCTGACTTAAATATCTTTGAAAATGAGTGGAGTCTATAAAAGCAAAAGAAACCGTTCTAAATACTACATCGTAGTTGATAAATTTGTTTCCCATAAAGGTACTGGTCAACAATTCTGAAAACACTATATATACATTTACTAGAATTGAACAAATAAGCAAATGGATATATATTCTCAGAGTCAGTCTCACTGTTATTCAGTTCAATTAGAAATATAAATATCATATGATCCAGCAATTCCACTTCTGGATATATAACCAAAAGAAATGAAAGCAGGGACTTAAACAGATCTTCGTACACTGAAGTTCATGGCATCATTATTCACAAGAGCTAAAAGGTGAAAGTAATCCAAGGGTTCATTGGATAAATAAAGTGTGATATATATACATAACGGAAAGAAAAAACCCGACACATACTACAATAGAAATGGACCTTAAAGACAGTGTACCATGTGAAATAAGCCAGTCACTAAAAGATAAATACTGCATGGTTCCAGTTATACAAGGTATCTAAAATAGTCAAATTTAGGCTGGTGGTTATCAGGACCTAGAAGGAGAAGGAACGGGAGTTATGTTTAATGAGTATGGAGTTTCAGCTTGGGAGGTTTAAAAATGTGGAGATGGATGACGGTGATGTTGCACAACAGTGTTTATGTATTTAATGCCACTGAACCATACATTTAAAAATGGTTAAAATGGCACATTGTTATGTGTATTTGGCCACCATAAAACAAATAAATAATAAACAAAACCTTAATTTGTGGCATGAAATTGTTGAGGAATCTGATATGTACATTTAGTCTCCTGTTATGGTACTGGTTACTCAAAGAGATTCCTGTACCTAAATGTCTAGAAAAAATTGGACTAAAACACTGATATTAAGGTTTAGTGATTTTCTAAGAAACTGTAATTCTGTGAATAAGGAAACAGAAAAGAACATAAAGCTTAAATGTGTACCAGCAGATAACAGCACTCTCATCAGTAATATAAGAAAAATACACTCCACTAAACAAATGCATTGCCCTCTTTTGTACCTCCACCTGCACCTTAATCCATATTATTACTTGCATCAATCTTGAGTCACACAGAATCACTTAAGCCTCTCTGAGCTATGCTCTCTGATTTCTAACATTGCACACTTCCCTCACATAGCATATTTGTTGCTCCATAAGTAATTTGGATAGAAAACTCTTCTAGCAAAAGGCCTATTAAGTTTCACTATTGCTTTTATTCATTAAGCGATGACAGTGAAAGAATAAAAACACGCAATAACAATAACAAAAGTGAATAGCCTGTACTTTGTAAAGGCAACTGTTCAATGCACATTGGGAATTTTATATTGAAAATCTTTTTTTAAAAAATTCTAGTTTTGATTACTGTTGTAGAATGATTTTCTATCGTAAAATATTGACATATAGCTGTAAATATGGGTACCCTTTTTCTCTCCTAAAGCTCACATTGGAGTTTCCAATCTCCATGGTAGTGGTATTGGTCATTCTTGTATTGCTTGGAGATGGGAGCCAGCCTGCTCTTCCAAGTCATGTGCATTAAACAGTGGTGACTCTTATTCCATCAAAATAGACTCAGAGATAAGTACATCCTAAAATAACCCTGAGTCTGAGAAAGACTGCATTAAAAACATGACCTTCATGAATAACTCTTCAATAAATACTTCTCATGGAATCAGGTAGATTCAGGATTTCTTCTGTACTCATTTCAGGTACAAAAGAAATCCTGGAATTTGGAAGTGATGAATAAAATACTGGTATTTGGAAGTGATGAATAAAATACTGGAGAATGGGCCAGATGGCATATTTGAAACCCAATGGGATCAACCAGATGGAATGCTGCTATTCTCCCCATTTATCTATGAGTAGAAAATAGGTACGGGGATGGTCTTGAAGCCTGTTAATAACGATTTTCCGAAGATCTCCTCTTATTTCTGTGGTTGGTATGTGTATAAGTATGTATGCGTTTGATGTGGCTATATTAAATTAAAAGAGGAAAAATGAGTGGGAGTTTGTCATCATCTTTAAAAATTACTTCTGAAAAACTGAAAAAAGTACCAATGTTAAATAATTATGAGGAGAAAGCAAACAAAATTTTTGAGCTAACTAGCATTTAAATACATTTGCCGGTGTATATTTTGTGAGATAGCCTTCGTGAGAGCAGTGACTGTGTGTGTGTGACATCTAAGTATGTGAGAAAAAATAAAAATAGAAATTGGGATGAGAAGGGAGGACTCTTACATAGGGACAATAAAGTGGTTTCGAGAAATAAAGATGTGGTGAATTACTGTGACTTTGCCACATAAAGGATTGTTTGTACATTCAAGGACATTAGTCCTTTTCAATTTGCACCTTGTGGGAGAGGTAGTGATTTTCAAAGTTTGGTTTTGTTTTTGTTTATTTGAGAGCGACAGATTTTTGTTGTTTTTTTTTTCTTTCACTCAAATGGCAAATACATCTGTAACACAGAGAGCCAGAACACACACACACACACACACACACACACACACACACACACACAAAGCTTCATCAAATGACACTTGGCCTTACTATAAATCATGCACTTTTATAGTTTCTATCATATTTTATTCTATTCTAGCTACCAATTAAATGCTGGTTGTGATCCATTAAATTGATTTTATGACTCATTAATAGGTTACAAACACAAAACTATTGCCATAGAGAATCTGATAAATTAAAATTATTTCTGCTAAAGTGCTCATCCTTAATCTTCAATATTTTACTTCTCCTTTTTAGACATTTCTGATTACCAGACAGTCAAAAACTCCCAAAATAATCTTTCCCCCTCATTGAACACAATAATAGTCATACTTCAATTGTACTATTACAGTTTATTTTGCTACCCTCTGTTCATTTAAGATCAACTTTTCCTTAAACCAGAGATACTTGCTAGAGTCAGGCAAATTACTTAAGTTGCAGCAAACAACCTGCACAAAATAATGTTTCTTCTGTTAAAAAGAAAGCCATAGGACCAAAATTGAGCCACTTAGGTTAAGGCCCCAAGTCAGCAAACCAAGACTTAATTCACTCTAACCTAATTGCAGTTTCAACCCCCCAGAACTATAACCTTCAACCATTCAATACGGGAATTTCCTGGTCAGCACTAAGACATGTATTGATAGACTCCTTCCATTCTCCCTAGGAGGGTGACCTTGCATAAGACAATGGATTCTATAATTTCCTTTTATCTGCTCCCTCTCAACCACTAAAACCCTTTTTGTTGTTGTTGCCTTTTGAAAGTTTTCTCCACTTGCTAAATGAGATGCTGCCCCATTCATGAATCTATTAATAAAGGCAATTAGGTCTTTAAAATTTTTGAATTTTTGTTATTCAACACTTCTAATAAACCAACATCTTCCTGCTTCATGTAATAACTAGCAGGAGTAATGGGAAGCAAGTTTCAGGCAGTGGTCTTCCTGTAACTTGCCATTTGTTGTTTTCCTGAAGTTCTAACTTTAAGGGGTATCAAAGTGTGAAATGAGCAAAGCATGCATTTCGGCACTGATCTCCAACCCCTGAAGACCTGGCGATCTGGGCAAGTGTGATTCTCACTGGTTCAACCTCCCTTCCCTTTGCCTCCTTTTTGTGCTCCAGTATTTTTCAAGTTCAATTCCTTGTTGCTGCCCTGCTTATCATTGTACTTTCACATTAACCTTGAGCTCAGCAGTCCCAGTTGGTATAGCTCTGTTACTTGAAGCAACAAGCAACTTTTTCTTTCAAGTTAGAAACTTTTTGTACTACTTTTTGATGAAAATAGTTCACTGCTGGAAATTGCTCTAACTCCCCCATAAGACTTAGTCCATGGTCCTGGATTTTCAGAGGCCTTTCCCGCCCCTAAGGTGCTTGTGAATAGATCGCTTTATTCAGTTATCTATGGGGTGCCTTCAAAATGTTCCTGTGAAGGTGTGTGTGTGTTTGCACCTCTTGAAATCTTTCGAAGCATAGCTTGACTGAACACAGCTAATAGTAAACTGGAATCAGGTTTAAGACCTAGGCCTTAAAAAATTTAAGGAGATAAAACAATGCAATTGACCTCTTGAAAAACTAATTGTGTTTTTTTATGATCTTTGCTTAGTATTTATTCCCAATTACCTTATGGCAGGATAAGTATTTTGCCTACCATTAAGTATGTGCTAAATATACTGTGCTCTAAGTTTTATTATCACTCTCAACTTTATTCATGTTTCTTTCGTAGTTCATAGCTCATTCATACATAAACTAAAAATTACTTGGAGATTGATGTGTAACTAGGAATTAAGGGGCATACTGGCACCAAATAGGAATCTAAAGCCCTGAGTTCTAGATGTGACTCACCCGAGAGTGAGTTGCATTTCATTTGGGCAGATTATTTAAAATCTTGGATCCTTAGTTTCACCAAATGAACACTAAATTAGGTAGGCTATGCAATGGTTACAGTGCATTTCTAGCAGGAAAGGAGACACAGAGATATAAATAGAGACAGAGACAGAGATATGCTTTAGCCATTGTAATTTAGAAAGTAGTAATAAAAGGGAGGGTTAGCAAGCAAACCAACAGACCAGTTTCAGACTGTCCTGGTGAATAAGTCCGAATAAGTATTAAATATTCTGTCCAAATAGTATTAAATATTCTGGTTGAAAATTTTTCTGTAATTGATCACAGTTTAAGTCTTACAAATAAAATTTAGATTTTACATAATCGAATGAACATAGAATGGGTGAGAGAATTGAACATTTTAGGTTCTTGCTTTTGGTTTTTCTTTGTTTTGTGGCTATTGTTTTTTTTTTTTTTTTTGGTTTATTCTTCTGGTTTTAGTGTAGAAAATTAATAAATTATTCAAGATATCTGGTTTTGAATTCTTTGGAACAACACTGTCTTCATTCTACTTATTTCAACTCCATAGGTTTCTCCATAGTCTAAGGAAAATACCCAAAGTGCACATTATATAGCAATTATAATAAATTATGCAGTATCTAAAAATGGAATGTTAACTACATAAAACAAGTCAAGAAGATGGTTTTAAATATCTAAATAAATAGATTTTAAAAGTGTTTGGGACAATTAGCTTGAATCAAGGAAAAAAAACAAACAAAAGAACACTTTTTATTATTCTTCCAGATTATATTTTAGATGGTAATTTAGATAACCAGTTCACACACTTGCAATGCTTCTGAAAATGAGTGGAAATATTTAGACAAGCAGCATTATTTTTAAAACGTCACTAATACAAACTACTCAATTTGTTTGGAGTCAGTTTTAAATTGCAATTTCTATTTTCATGCCTCAGATCCCTTAAAAAGCTTTGCCACTGATGTCAGGAGAGGTTAATTGTATCCTCATATAGTGATGTTATTAAAGTATTTAATATTCAAAGATCTGAAATCACTTTTCAAACACTTCATTCTTGGCAACATACATATGTTTCCTTTTTTCATTATAAAACAGAATTTTCTACAGCATAAAGTTATATTAACAGTTTGTGTTCACCTCATTTTTTAAGCCTTAAGTTTTCTTAAGTTCAGGATTTTTTGTTTTCGTTGTTGTTGTTGTTGTTTTGCTCTATTCCTAAAAATAGTTTATTTTCTTTAACAATAGTGTTTTTGAGTTTGGGTTTCACAGAATTTGAAAGTTTTTTATTATATTTTACTAATTTCCATGACAATACTATTACTTTCATCTTCACCTTCTTTAGTTTATAAAATAGTAATTGGCAAATTATATTTACTCTTGCTCTTAATGACACAATTAAATGCAATTTAACAAAACACACTTTGTTTGAAAGTATAGCAGGTTAACTGCCCAACCTATTCAATAAAGTCTGAAATTTAAGGTGATGTCCAATAGATCAGGTTTGATATTAAATTTCTCTTACAAAGAAAACATCTCAAACCAAGAGTATGCAGAGGGAAGTTGTATAACTTCCTCATTGCAAAGGAGTTGATCTGAGAGGAAAGATAACGAAGAAGAATTTTACACACATATTGAAAATAAGATGAGAGAAGGAAAGGACCAAGAGAAAACAAGGAGGTGTTGTTGAAGTATATGCAACCTGAATGAGACTTAGAAAGTTCCTTCATTTTTGTTAACCTGGGCTATCCACTGGCATTGATTGGGTATAAGTGCTAGCTCCTCACCCCTTGTCAGCGCTAATAAGGGCCCTAATTCCTGGTCAACAGCAACAGTAACATCCTCACCTGCTAATTCTCATGGTCATGTTGGCAGTGGCTATGAAAGCAATGGAGTATTTAAGACACCGCAGGAGAAATACAACTCAGGATCATGTTGTAGATCGGTCTAGGAAATCTTTGACATAGGCTTAAGTTATCAAGTATTTGCAAACATACTAAGCCAGGACAAGAAGGATATGCATGCCAAGAGTAATTACAACTTATGAGCAGCTCCTCTCATTTCTGCATAGAATATTTCATTGAGTGGGGCGCTGGGGGGCTGTTGGTTAAGCATCTGCCTTCAGCTCAGGAGATGATCCCAGAGTCCTGGGATTGAGCACCGAAGCATTAGCTCTCTGCTCAGCAGGGAGTCTGCTTCTCCCTCTCTCTCTGCCTGCTGCTCCCCTGCTTGTACTCTCCCTGTGTCTCCCTGTGTACTCTCCCTGTGTCAAATAAATAAATAAAATCTTTAAAAATATATATTTCAATGAGCTCCTTCTATTCTTTTCAACAACTTTCGGTTTTGTTTCTTCAATCCATACTTACTACAAAAGGTTTCCTTTCCACCTAGAAATACTTTTTCTTTGCATTTAAAGTGTCGGAGCCTCTAGCTAAAGGCCACTTCTACACATTTCAGATTATAAAGTGAACACAGGCATACTAATTATTTTTGCAATTTTCTTCTCTTTAATAAGGTCCCCTAAGCATTGCCCTGATTTCAAAAGGATAGAGATGTATCCAGGCTCAGAATTAGGAAAAAGTCTTGTTGATAAGTCCTTGATTCCGATGACTCAGTTTATGTTAAGGTATGGCAGTTATTGCACATTAATTAATATCTTCAATGTCAAAATATTTTAATTCTGATTATATTTATAAATCTCTATTGCTCACTTCTTTGTTTTTGATTACCTTCAACTAGTGAACAATATCCTTTGATTGTTATTATTGATAATTGTTTCTATATTTAATAACTAATGCATAATTTTAAGTATATATTTTTAAATATGTTAACTCAATACAATTTATATTTATTTTCTTCACCATTTAAAATAATGAGGTTAGCACTTATTATTTTAAATATCATGGCCTTGGGTACCTTGAACTCAATTTTGTTAACATTATGGCATTTGTTCATTTGTTCTTTGGATTTTTTTTTAATAAAAGTATTTGTAAGATTGTGGGATGAACATTTGTAATTGTCCTGTTTCTGTATGTTGTTGTTGTTGTTACTATTTTCAGTTAAACAACTGAAACTGTTTGTTAACATTTTTCAAAAAGTTTCTCTTTTTTTATTACTTGAGTAAAAAAATAGAAATATAATCATAGGTTTGTTTAGTATGGACAAAGTATATGCTAAAAAAATCTACATAGAATGATCCAGTAGAAATGACAGACCACATTTCAGGAAATAGTAAGACAACTGAAAGAGAATGGGTTAGTGATGCATGGGTATTTAGATAATTACCCTGATTTTATACCTTACCTGGTCAAATTATATATCTGTTTTGAAATTTAAATTTACTGAAATTAGTGGAAGGTTATACGTATAAATATAATTAAACATATATTTCCTGTTCTAGAAAATAAATATCATTTAGATGAAATTTAAAAAAATATCTATTGACATGTTGTTTTGATTGAATTGTGTGATTTTTAAGAATTTTTTTTGTAATAGAACTTGTATGTTTACACATGGAAATGATATTATTCTAATTAACTCTCTAATTTAACTTAGCCAACTTTGAGCACATATTTTTCTTGTGGTGGATGAATGAAAAAGAGCCATTTTTAGGTTACTTTTCCCAGAACAATATTCAGACACAACAAAAATCTAATGATTAAAAGCATTCGCCTTCTATAATTTCTGATTGTCCTATTTTTTTGCTCTCTTTTATAATTTCATACTTAAATTTAAGTTGAGCAAATAAAGGGTATGTTTAAGAAAATATGTACAGGTAAGTCAGTGAAGTTTTATCAACATCCTCTCTCATGAATGTTTAACTAGCTGAACCATTTATACTTCAGTAGATTAATGCAAATAACTTTCTAGTGTGCTGCTTAATATTTAGAGTTATCTGTAAAATTTACAGCTTCTCAAGAAGTCTAAAGCAAGTTTACTGAATTTGTGCATATCTGAAAGTGCATGTTTTGATCAGAAACATTATTTTAATAGTTATATACATTGGCATGCTAAAAACTTCAATGCTTTCAAGGCTAAAATGCATTTAAGGCCAACCTGCTAATACTGTTTTATTCAGAGATTCTGTCTCTTCTGAAGAAAATTGTGGGGTTTGGAGATAGGGAAGGGGCAGATAGAAAAGGAACCTTGTGAGAAACTTTGTATATACAGATCCCAGAAATCTGTACCTACTTCACCTTACAAATAACTTTTCTATAGGATCAAAACATTTGTTAAACACATGACAAGACTCTAGTGCTCTTTATGGACCTTCTGTCTCTTCTTTTCCAGATGATATAATTTAAAACCAGTCTATGGACTCTTACTCAACCCTAGACTCTACTAGCAATCTAGGAGGCAAGTCATCTTATCTCACCAGTTTCTCGGTGCCTGCTCAGTGCCTAAATCAGGTATTCTCTCTGCTAAATAAACTCTGGTTTGATTCTCTTTTTGAGTATGATTTCTTCTGGACTGATAGCTCTGTTTGGTATATAACCTTTCTTTTCCAGAAATTAGAGACCTTTTCCCAAACTCTTGACCCATTTTCAGATCTCCTTAATTCTACTTCCCTATAATTCTGGATCTTAGTCTCACTGATTGATAAACTCAATCCCAATGTTCAGACTTTCTGGATTCCTCATATCATCTGTTGATGAGCCTTGGCCCAATTTCTTGAACCTTTATATGCCAGAATAATTCTCATCACCAAAGGTATAATTATAACACAGAATAAACCAAGAATTAACAATTTGACCAGACTGGTGGGTACAGAGATGCCATATTCATTGAAATTATTTAAAATGCCTTATCATCATAAAATCAATGACTCCATTGAAAGCATGATGGCCCTTGAAATATATAAAGCCATATTGCAATACTCTACTTTTATAACTATAAATTGATGATTCTTCTAGTTAAATATGATATATTCCAAATTTATTATACCTGTTATACATTTCTTAAAGACTTTATTTATTTGGCAGAGAAAGAGAGAGAGATGACAAGTAGGCAGAGAGGCAGGCAGAGAGAGGGGGGGAAGCAGGATCCCTGCTAAGCAGAGAGCCTGATGCGGGGCTCGATTCCAGGACCCTGAGATCATGACCTGAGCCGAAAGTAGAGACTTTAACCCACTGAGCCACCCAGGCGCCCCTACCTGTTAAACATTTTTGACAAGCAAGTTAGCATCTTTCAACATTTATTACATTTCTACTAAGTGCTGGTCATCATAAGACATTTTGAGTAAATTTTGTAAAAATAGTAAAAATATATGGTCCCTTCAGGATTTTTTTAACCTAAGGGTAAGGCATGGAATAAATGTATCTTGGTCCACTGGCAACATCAGTTTCAGTACAAGAGAAATACAGAATTAGCTACTCTGATTAAATATAAATATACGCTTAAATTAAAGGATTTGAGAACTCATGAAGGCTAAAAATCCAAAGGACTGAGGAGTGGTTAATGCAAGGTTGTATTAGACAACCTTTATAGAATGGTGATGCTGTCAAGGGTTAGGGCCATTGTTATTCATCAGAAGTCAGCATGTATTAAAAAAGATTTATGAAGGGCGCCTGGGTGGGGCAGTTGGTTAAGCAACTGCCTTCGGCTCAGGTCATGATCCCGGAGTCCCGGGATAGAGTCCCACATCGGGCTCCCAGCTCCATGGGGAGTCCGCGTCTCACTCTGACCTTCTCCCTTCTCATGCTCTCTCTCACTCTCTCTCTTTCCTAATAAATAAATAAATAAAATATTAAAAAAAAATTTATGAAAATATTGGTACAAAAGTTCTCGCATTAGAAAGTTCACAGGAACAATTTTATGTTGAGAGTTATCTTGCCATAGTCTGAGTGGTATCAAAAATACATGAGGAGCTTTATGCTGAGTGACATGACATCAGAACCTATTACTGGCTTTGAGAGTGATTTAGGATTAAGAAGGATATTGTAAAACAAGAAGTTATACAAGTAGTCATTAGTCAAACATAGCTCTAGTATGACGGAAACCAGATAGCAGGATGCATGGGATATTTTAACTACATTTAAAACTAAAAACCAAAATATTGATAGAGAATAAATAAAAATAAATGATTAGGGAAGAGTGTTTCATAATGGCATAAGTAGTTTCCTCTGAAAAAAATGCTTCAGGAAATTGTATTTGCCACATATCTGAATTTTGTTTTATCTAATAATAGGATTCATTTTTGTATGCATGCTCAACAATTTTTTTTTAAACCATCAAACCCACTCTGAGATTTTAACAGCTCTTTTAGGGACACTACATTCTTACTATAAGAACCCCTTACACAAGGAGGAAGTCAAAATTCCAGCCGGGCAGTACTATTATTTAGTTCAGTAAGGTGAGAACTTGAGTAATTGTAAGGGTTTTAGCATTTCTTAGGTTTTTAGGCTCTCCTAAAGTAGTTACACTGTGATGTATAAATCTCTTCTTCACAATCTTAGGCACAGTTAAAATTGTTAAAATGAGAAAACTTTATTAGGGTAAAATTCAAATTGAATATAATTAAATACACAGGAAATTATATGACCATCATTTTTTTTATTATACACAGTGTTGGCTGGTAAATCAGTTAATTAATTTCCTTATTGGTAGTGTTTGCCAGTTTCTGAAGTATAAACACTCGCTCCATGGTCAATATCATGCTACCAATGCTGTAATAAGTGGCTTACAAAACTCTAGAATATTTAAGGGGTGCCTGGGTGGCTCAGTGGGTTAAGCATCTGCCTTTGGCTCAGGTCAGGATTGCAACGTCCTGGGATAGAGCCCTGCATCAGACTCTCTGCAGGGAGTCTGCTTCTCTCTCTACCCCTCCCCTCTGCTGTGCTTCTTCTCTCTCTCTGTCAAATAAATAAATAAAATCTTTAAAAAAATAAAATTCTAGAATATTTAATAATTGGTGCTCATAAGCCAGTCATGTGGGCTCTAGCACAGCTCTTATAAGCAATACTTTAACCTAGTAGATATGGAAGAAGGCCTCTTTATTATACAGGATTTTGAAACAGTAATAAGCACTGAATTTAGTAAGCCAATGTTTAAAGTTATAGTTTTCCACCTGAGAGTTCTCAGTAAAATGATCTTACCCTAACTAATCAGTACTTCTGTTCCCTCCATAGCACCCCCCATAGTCCCAGTGATTTCTAAAACCGAATGCTCTAGCCCTGTCTCAGTCCTTGTCAGATGGCCATCCCTGGGTTTATAAGTGAACTTTTAATTGGCTTTGTCCTCAAGCAGAATGCAAATAAGACATCTTCATTTAATCCTCCCACAACCCTTCTAATTTTTCAAAGAAAATTAAAAATTAGACTGGAAAAAAATAAATGGAAAATAAAAATTTCAATTTTTCAGATGAGATAACTACAGCTCAGAGACATCCAATAATTTTCTTAAGATCATTCATGCAATGGTTCAGATACTTCCCAGCCCTTTGTCTTTTTACTGTATTTCCCTTGACAACATTTTATGTTGATTCCTGGTCCCAGCAACATGGTGAGATGGATGAAAGAGGACTACCCTCCATTAACATATATAGCTATGCTGAAAAGAAAATATTTATGAGTATGAGAAAAGAAGAGGACGTAAAGTCAAAGCAGGAATCCTGCAAACTGATGTTACATAAACACAGAGACTACTACACCAGACATAAGCAGTAGGGATGAGGAGGTCAACTTTCAATGCTCAAGAAAAACAAATATGCTTTGGCCAGTCCTACCCAGAAGGTAAATTTGTATTCCATTTATCCAAGGAAGAGATTAAAAAACAAAATAACAAAAGAAAAGAAACAAAATGAAAAATTTGCTTCTGTCCAGATCATTGAGTTTACAAAGGTAAGAAAGTATAGATTCAGAAATCTCAAAGCCCCTGCCTTTTGTTACACTCAAAAACTGAATCTACAACCAAATCCAAAAACTACCATGTTGCTGGTTTCCTAAGTTCATAAATTAATGATTTAACTGTGGACCTGTGAAATCTGTAAAATGCCAGAGAAAAGCAAATGACAATAAATTCTATAAAGCAATTCTACTACCTAAGGTATGCATGATTCCACAGGGAAAAAAATTAAAGCTCTTAATGAAGATGGGCTAACAATACAAAATTTCAGTCTTATAAGGAAAATTATGCTGCTGAAGTATCTGCTGACAGAACAAATGATAGGAATTAAAATTTTAAGAAGTTATGATAGTAGTACAACCTGTGAGAAATAATAAAATCAGAGTATTTAATTGATTACACATAAAAAGAGGCTATAATGTGGAGTATAATGAACAGACTTTTTAAAAGATTTTTATTTATTTGAGAGAGAAAAAGAAAGAGAGGGAAAAAGAGCACAAGCAGGAGGAGGGGCAGAGGGAGAGGGACAAGCAGACTCCCTGCTGGAGCCTGATGTGGAACTCGATCCCAGGACCCTGAGATCATGACTTAAGCAGAAGGCAGACGTTTAACCAATTGAGCATCCAGATACCACTATAATGAATAGATTTTTAAAATAAATAAATTCTAGCAGTAAATGTGTATGTGATAATAAAATTGAAATGTTGAAGAAATAGATTAGATATAGGTAAAGAGAGACTTGCAACTGGAAGACAGACTTGAGTGCCTACCAGATGTAAAGCACCAGATTTGATGTTAGGTGTATGCATGAGCATAAGGGTCAAAATTTAGAAGTTTTCCATCTATACACCTTAGGCCAAAATGATGAATATTGGCAACTTTATGGATTCCTCCTAAGACACGATTTCTAATGACTCAAAATTTTCCCTATATTGTACAATATAGACAATCTCAAATGCCCTTTTGTATATCAATACTCTTATAAAAACTAGACTTTAGGGGACACTTTTCCTCTGAATACCAGAATACATGGCATTATTGGTCGTGGTGCTCATAAGACAAATCTTGCCATGGGGTGCCTGGGTGGGTCAGTCAGTTTAATATCTGCCTTCAGCTCAGGTCATGATCCCAGAGTCCTGGGATCAAGTCTCATATCAGGCTCCCTACAAAGCCTCCCTTCTCCCTCAGCCTCTGCCTTTCTCCCTCCCTCTCTCTCTCTCTCATGAATAAATAAAATCTTAAAAAAATAAAAAATATTTCTTTAAAAAAAGACAAATCTTGCCTTGATTATTATTATTAAATCTTTGCTTTTGTTGGGAAGATTAAATGTGAAATTCTAAGTATCTAGTATAGTGCTTACCATATAGTCTGTATTCAATAAAACAGAAGTTCTTTCTGATTTTGTAAACAAATTTAAAATATATTGCAAGAAGTAGACTTACCAAGCATTTTAGGAAATTTCCAATAAAATAAAATAGTAGAATTTAAATAGTGCATGTATATTCATGCTCCCGGAGTTCCACATTCCCAGAAACTCCGTGGTGCCTATCAACATCCTTAGAATGCAGCTACTACTTCCTCCTTCCTATTCCAAAACAGCATTGTAGCACCTGTGTCTTACCAATATCTCTTTCTACAATTTCTTTTTTTTATAAGATTTTTATTTATTTATTAGAGAGCGAGAGACTGAGAATGAGAGGGAAGAAGGTCAGAGGGAGAAGCAGACTTCCCGCAGAGCCGGGAGTCCGATATGGGACTCGATCCCGGGACTCCGGGGTCATGACCTGAGCCGAAGGCAGTTGCTCAACCAACTGAGCCACCCAGGTGCCCTCTTTCTACAATTTCTTTCTTTCAAACTTAGAAGTACTATGTATGTTCCTTTAAAAAAAATAGTAATTTTTACCCCCTTTTGGCCTCATAAAGAAAGATCATATTAAAATCCTCATTTTAGAGATTAATGTAGTCATTTTCTATTGCTGCATTGTAAATTATCACAATTTAGCAGTTCAAAACAATACATATTTACCACCTCATAGTTCTGTAGGTCAGAAGGTTGGGTGCAGCATGAGTAGGTTTTCTGCTCTGGGTTTTGCAAAGTTAAACCAATGCTTAGGTCAGGTTGCATTCTCATCCGGAATTCAAAGTCCTCTTATAAGCTCATCTGGTTGTGTCAGATGATGGCGGGACTGAGGTCCCTATCTCCTTACAGGCTGGGGGGTCACTCTTAGTTCCTAAAAGCCATCTGCATTCCTTGGCATGTAGCCTCTCAATCTTCAAAGCTAGCAATAGAGAATTCCCTTAATGAATCAAATCTTCAATGCCAAGAAGAGCCCTGTTCATTCTAAGGGCTTATCAGATTTGGTTAGGCCCACCAGATTGTCTTCTTATTTTTAGTCACCTAATTTGAGATATTAATTATAGCTGCAAAATCATTTTACCGTAGCACCTAGATTAGTGTCTGATTAAAGAGGGAGAAGGTAGATATACAACAGGGCATAGGAATCATGGGGTTATCACAAAACTCTACCTTCCACAATTACAAAGTGTAAACTCAGAGAAAAATAATAATTAAAAATCACATGATTGGTAAAAAATCAGAACAATATTAAATTCTACATAATTTGTTAATCTCACTGTACTACACTCTCCTTTTTTTCCCATTATCTTCCGATATTCCTCAGTTACTCAAAGAAATTGCATACATATTTTTTCTTCTCTTACTTCCATATTTTTTCTTTTACTCCCCTCTCTACCTCACTTTAAATTTATTTCTTTATTATTTACTCAACACAAATGCTAAATAAATGAGAATGAATAAATGAATAACTAACAAAATAAATAAATGGTGCTTATTTCATTTGTCCTTGGGAGAATAGAGGATAAGTACTGAAAATGGAAGCAGGAATATTATTAGGAAGCTATTTCAGTAACATATGCAAAATACGATGATTGCTTAGACTAGAATGATATGAGTGGTGATGAAGAGATGTGCTTAGATTTTGGATTTATAGTTAGATTGGATGTGGTATTTGTGAAACAAGTTAAGAACACTGACCAGGTTTTTGACTTGACCCTGTGTTAAAGCAGACATTATGTACAAAGTCAAGAAAGACCCATGGATAGGTAGATTTTAAAGGCGAGTTATGCGAAGAATTCAAAATTTGAACATGCTGATTTTGAGGTAAAAACTCAATTGTTGAATAGGCAATTGTGTATGTGAGTCACCAAGCATTACTGTGCTAGTGATATAAACTTGGGGTCTTTGGCATAGAGGGACTACTTAAGTCCAAAAGTAGCTGAGTTAACCTAAAAAAAGGCAAATTTAAATAGAGAGTATAAGTGTCTATGAATTGATTCCTGGGTTTTTCCAACATTTAGAGGTTAGAAGGATAAGAGCTTTGTAGCAAAGTGGGATGTGAATTAGAAGACTCAAGAGGCAGATAATCTCAAAGGCCATGTGAACAAAGTATTTCAAGAACAGAGTAAGTAACATGTTTAACATGTTGCTGGTAGATGAATTAAAATAGGTCCTGAGAAAGTGACCATTTAACATGACAACGTGAATATGATTAGAGAACAATTCCAGTGGATTAATGAGAACCAAATGAATTCATGAGAAAATGGAAAGTCAGGGCACCTGGGTGGCTCAGTTGGTTGAGTGACTGCCTTCGGCTTAGGTCATAATCCCAGAGTCCCAGGATCCAGTCCCACATCGGGCTCCCAGCTCCATGGGGAGTCTGATTCTCACTCTGACCTTACCCCCTCTCATGCTCTCTCTCTCACTCTCTCTCTCTCTAATAAATAAATAAAATCTTAAAAAAAAAGAAAATGGGAAGTCATGGATTGGAAACAATGAGTATACACAATTTTGTTGAGGAGTTTTGCTATAGGTAGAGCAGAAAAATGAAGTGTGAGAAGTGAGAGAGAAACTTTTTTTGAAATTGAAATGACTATAGCATATTTGTATGTTTATAGGACTAGAAAATAGAAGGGAAATTTGATGATACTGGGGAAGAAACACTTCAGAATTGATTTCCTTGAGTGAAGAATAGATGTGATCCATTCCAAATGGAATGGTCACCTTAGATTTTCTACAAGGAAGGAAGGCAAAATATGTAGGTTGGTAGCTTGGTGGGAGACCATGTAAAATTTCTCTCTTGATTGCTTTGTTTTCAGTTATCTATCTATCTATTGATATATTTCAGATATATAAATCTGTAAAACCTGTAATAAATTATGATTCACTATGAGAAATAAGATCATCTCTAAAGACACATTAAGTTGCTCTAACTAGTGTTTGTCTTTATTCAAGGTTATCATGCAAAATAAATATGCATGCATAGATTTTTAGTAACTTCTAGAAATATAGAGGAAATGTGACTAGCAGCCCTAACATATGAAGAGGAAAATATCTTTGTCATAGGGATTTGGTTATTAATGAATTGACAATGAGTAATACAATTATACTACCTCTCCAGAATAATCTAGGGGTACAGAAAATTTATCTTTACAAATTTCCCCATAGTATCAAAAAAAAAAATTCCACAGAGTTTACCTTGAGACACAGAGGAAATACTATGTGGATCAAAGAACATATCATGGTTATAAAGCAATTTCTTAGTTTTGCTAGAGAATTATTCAGTGAGAAAAAGATTCACATTATTTTTTTTCTTTTTTTAATTAACATATAATGTATTATTTGCCCCAGGGTACATGTCTGTGAATCATCAGGCTTACACATTTCACAGCACTTACCATAGCACATACCCTCGCTTATGTCCACAACCCAGCCACCCTATCCCTACCCCCCTTCCCCTCAGCCACCCTCAGTTTGTTTCATGAGTTTAGGAGTCTCTTATGGTTTGTCTCCTTCCTGATCCCATCTTGTTTAGATTCACATTATTTTTTAAGATAACATGTGAACTTTCAATTTTATATTCTAATGGTCTTAATCCCTCTCAAAATACATTATTTCCTATGCATAAGAAGCTGTTATGTATTTGTTTAGTCTACAGATATGTGTGGGGTTTTTTTGCATTACATTTAATATAAATTTGGTATTAAAAGGTGACACTGCAAATTAAGAGACTCATCTTACTGATGATGAGATTGAGATATAAGATATAAGATTGTATACAGGGAAATAGTTTTTTTTTGAAGCTATAATTCAAAATGACATTGAGCTCCACACTACTTTCATCATTTTTTCATTAGAAATATATGTAACATGATCTGTAGCTATAAAATATTAAGCCTGATTTTAACATACCAGATATACATTTAGTGATCTCCTTTCAAAGGTAGCCATTATGTTGTCCTTTATGAGATAGTATTTGGAAAATGCCTTTCGAAATGGCCTTCAGGATCTTCTGGAAAATGACAGCAGTGAAGGTAGCATAGTTTTTTATCTTCCCAAATCTCCAAATATAAACAGAGTGACTAAATTATATTAAACACATGCAATCAAAATTTATAACAAAACTAGATGAAAAGATGTTCCTAAGAACCACAAGTTGTAAAGTAGGTAGCATTAAAATACATACAGTAACTGTGTGTTATGTCCATCTGTGCAAAAGAAAGCAGAATCAATGGGTGACCGATGTAAGTGAGAACATAAAACCTCCAAAAGGAAACAAGCATGCACTGGAAAGCACAGATGACTAATTGGTACTTGGTGGCCAAAACTGGAAGGGGTTTTGTTCATTCCAATAATGAATGTATACATGTGTCCATGGAAAGTTCTAAAACTACCGGAGCACTGTATATCTTGTGAACTCTTGAAACTAACTAGTCAGGACTCTCTTCTAGGAGGATGACCTATACTTATCAGAAGCTATTTAGAATAGAAAGAAATTGAACAGAATAGGAACAACAGAGATCAAATAATGAAAAGATCTAGTTGAAAAAACCAGGGCTTGAGAACAGAGCTAGGACATGTCATAAAATAAGCCATCATCATTGTTTAATACTATCTAAAACTTTCATAAAGGTAGAAAATCTATCTGATTCAAGAATGCTTAGAATTTAAGTAAACTAAAATTACATATAGGGGCACCTGGGTGGTTGGTTAAGCGAACAACCCTTGGACTCTTGGTTTCAGCTCAGGGTGATGAGATCAAGCCCCACATCAGGTTCTGCACCCAGCATGGTGTCTGCTTAACTTTCTTTCTATTATGCTAAACAAAATAAGTCAATCAGAAAAAGATAATTACTATATAATTTCACTCGTATGTAGAACTTAAGAAACAAAACAAAAGATCATAGGAGAGTGAACGGAAAAATAAGGCAAAATTAGAGAGTGGAACAAACTGTAAGAGACTTTTTTTTTGAGATTCTTAACACAGGAAACAAACTGAGGGTTGCTGGAGGGCAGAGTGTTGGGGGATGGGGTAACTATGTCATGGGCATTAAGAAGGGCACTTGATGTAATGAGCATTGGATATTATATAAGACTGATGAATCACTGAACTCTACCTCTGCAACTAATAATATACTACATGTTAATTAATTAAATTTAAATAATAATAAATAAACTCTCTCCCTCTTCTTCTGCCCCTCCCTCCTATCTCACTCAAATAAATAAATAAATCTTTAAAAAATTTTAAAAAGTAAATAAAATTACATATATATGAACAAAAGAAAATTAGTATTACATCCAACCCAATGCTACTATAAGGCAAAGAGAAATAAATAAGTAACTTCTCTACAGAAAATGAAAGGGAAGCAGAAAGCAGGCTCAAAATAACATATTAAAACTGTACTGTACTATTTCAAAATGAGCTGAAAAATACCAAGAAAAATTATATAATGTATAAAAAAAATTTTAAGTGAGAAAACTTTAGAAATGAGATAGTAGACTCAAAAAAGAATTAGAAATAAAACACTTTACATAAGAAAACTAAACTAGAATGTACAAGGAAATAAACACAACAAATATAGCCCTATCAGAAATATAAGCTAAAGAGAAAAAAAGTTAAGGCAAAAAATAATAAAGAAATAAGGATTTGAAAGTAAAAAATATTGTAGATAAACAGGTAAAATGAAGAGAATCTGAATCTCAGGAATCTTATCTACACTTAGATCTCTTCTTAATTGATAAATCAACCTTGAGCTTGAAACTAATATCATAAGAGAAAATTTTTTTTCATTTTTTTATTAACATATATTATTTGCCCCAGGGGTACATGTCTGTGAATCATCAGGCTTACACATTTCACAGCACTTACCATAGCACATATCCTCCCCATTCTCCATAACCCAGCAACCCTATCCTTACCTCCTCTACCCCCCAGCCACTCTGTTTGTTTCGTGAGTTTAGGAGTCTCTTATTGTTTGTCTCCTTCCTGATCCCATCTTGTTTCATTTCCCTCCCCAAGCCCCCATGACCCCCATCCCTGCCTCTCAAATTCATCATATCAGAGTGATCATATGATAATTGTCTTTCTCTGATTGTCTTATTTTGCTTAGCATAATACCCTCTAGTTCCATCCACATCACTGCAAATGGCAAGATTTCATTTCTCTTGATGGCTGCATAGTATTCCATTGTATATATATACTACTTCTTCTTTATCCATTCATCTGTTGATGGACATCTAGCCTCTTCCAATAGTTTGGCTATTGTGGACATTGTTGCTATAAACATTCAGGTGCACATGCCCCTTTGGATCACTACATTTGTATCTTTAGGGTAAATACCCAGTAGTGCGACTGCTGGGTCATAGGGTAACTCTATTTTCAACTTTTTGAAGAACCTCTATACTGTTTCCCAGAGTGGCTGTAGCAGCTTGCATTCCCACCAACAGTGCAGGAAGGTTCCCCTTTCTGCGCATCCTCACCAACATCTGTCGTTTCCTGACTTGCTAATTTTAGCCATTCTGACTGGTGTGAGGTGGTATCTCACTGTGGTTTTGATT
This sequence comes from Nasua narica, assembly GCA_028533885.1. NCBI lineage: Eukaryota > Metazoa > Chordata > Mammalia > Carnivora > Procyonidae > Nasua > Nasua narica. The sequence continues at coordinate 160,854,073 of CM052799.1, read as the reverse complement.
TGTATTTCCATGATGCTGAGTGATGTTGACACTTTTTCATGTGTCTATTGGCCATTCGGACGTCCTCTTTGCCAAAATATCTGTTCATGTCTTCTGCCCATTTCTTGATTGGATTCTTTGGGTGTTCTTTGGGTGTTGAGTTTGAGAAATTCTTTATAGATTTTGGATACTAGCCCTTTATCTGATATGTCATTTGCGAATATCTTCTCCCATTCTGTCAGTTGTCTTTTGGTTTTGTTGACTGTTTCCTTTGCTGTGCAAAAGCTTTTGATCTTGATGAAGTCCCAATGGTTCATTTTTGCCCTTGCTTCCCTTGCCTTTTGTGATGTTTCTAGGAAGAGGTTGCTGCCTGTGTTCTCCTCAAGGATTTTGATGGATTCCTGTCTCACATTGAGGTCTTTCATCTATTTTTAGTTTATTTTTGTGTGTGGTGTAAGAAAATGGTCTAGTTTTATTCTTCTGCATATGGCTGTCCAATTTTCCCAACACCACTTGTTGAAGAGATTCTTTTTTCCATTGAACATTCTTTCCTGCCTTGTCAAAGATTAGTTGACCATAGAGTTGGAGGTCCATTTCTGGTGTGAGACAACTTGGTGATGATGACAGCTTTGTAATAGAGCTTGAAGTATGGAATTGTGATGCCACCAACTTTGGTTTTCTTTTTCAACATTCCTCTGGCTATTCATGGTCTTTTCTGGTTCCATATAAATTTTAGGATTATTTATTCCATTTCTTTGAAATAAATTGATGGTATTTTGGTAAAAATTCTCACCAAAATATTAGCCAATAGGATCCAACAGTACATTAAAAAGATTATTCACTACAACAAAGTGGGGTTTATTCCTGGGCTGCAAGGTTGGTTCAACATCCACAAATTAATCAATATGATACAGTACATTAATAAAAGAAAGAACGATAATCATATGATACTCTCAGTTGATTCTTAAAAAGCATTTGACAAAGTACAACATCCTTTCTTGATCAAAACTCTTCACAGTGTAGGCATAGAGGGTACATTCCTCAATATCGTCAAAGTCATCTATGAAAAACCCATAGCGAATATCATTCTTAATGGGGAAAAACTGAGAGCTTTTCCTCTAAGATCAGGAACAGGTCAAGGACGTGCACTATCTCCACTGCTATTAAACACAGTACTAGAAGTCCTAGCCTCAGCAATCAGACAACAAAAAGAAATAAAAGGCATCCAAATTGGCAAAGAAGAAGTCAAACTCTTACTCTTTGCAGATGGTATGATACTTTATATGGAAAACCCAAAGACCCCACTCCAAAACTGCTAGAACTCATACAAGAATTCAGTAAAGTGTCAGGATATAAAATCAATGCACAGAAATCAGTTGCATTTCTATACACCAACAATAAGACAGGAGAAAGAGAAATTAAGGAGGCAATTCCATTTACAATTGCACCTAAAATCATAAGATACCAAGGAATAAACCTAACTAAAGAGGCAAAGAATCTGTACTCAGAAAACTATCAAGTGCTCATGCAAGAAATTGAGGAAGACACAAAGAAATGGAAAAATGTTCCATACCCATGGATTGGAAGAACAAATATTGTGAAAATGTCTATGCTACCTAAAGCAATCTACACATTTAATGCAATTCCTATCAAAATACCATCAATTTATTTCAAAGAGAAAAAAATTTTTAAGTAGTTCTATACATGAGTATCTAAATGATAGAATAATGTATATAATAATTTAGACAGAGGGTAGATTAGTTGCTTTTAAAGTATGGTTATAATTTATTTTTTATATTTTTTCTGCTATACACTAAATGATTGTGCCCTTACCAAATTCCTATGGGGAAACTTAATCCCCAGTGTGATGATATTTGGAAATAGGGGCCTTTGGAAGGTGGTTAGGTCATGAGGGGCAAAACCCCCATGAATAGAATTACTGCTCTTATAAAAGAGATCCCAGAGATATCCTTTACCCTTTCTACCATTTCAGGACACAACCAGAGGATGATGGTCTAGGAACTAGGAACTAGAAAGCTCCTCACAGACCCTGAGTCTGCCTGGATTTGATCTGAGAATTCCTAGGCTCCAGAACTGTAAGAAATAATTTTCTATTCTTTAAAATCCACCTAGAATATGGTGACTTGTTATAGCAACCCCAACAGATTAAGATAGCACCCATCAGGTTGGGTAACTCTCTCCCATCTTTAATTCAGTCTTGTAACGGCTCTGACCATTGACTATGAGAAAATTTATTAAAAGACCTTGCAGTAAAAAAAAAAAGACCTTGCAGTTTCCCCTTTATTCACAGAGAGTAACAGAGCCCTATGTATCCATTTAAGATATCTGTAACACTGAGGCCCCCATCTGAAGAGAGAACATGTAGATGTTTCACCAATAGTTTAAGCCAATCCTGGCCCTAGTCATCCAAATCCAGCCACCAGATATAAGTGAAAAAGCTATTTTAGTCATCAATTTTTCAACCCAAAACATCATGGAGTAGAGAAGAACTATGTTCTCTAGCCTCTCCAAAAATCTTTTCCAAAAAAAAATCTGTAAGCTTAATAACATGGTTGTTGTTTTGGCTATTAAGTTTCGGGTGGTTTGATAGGTATCAGTATATATATGGAACATGACCATGTAATCTAGCACATTTTCTGAAATTTAAACAAAAAAAAAATAAATCCTTTGGATATCTAAGGGAAAAATGTGTCTTGTAAAAAAAAAGAAATTAGATTATCAATCTTTCCAACTTTATTTCAGAGGAAAATAGGCTAAATATGTAAGATACTCAAAGAAAATATGAAAAGCTATTTATATCTAGTAAAACTGACCTTCAATTATGAAAGTCATAATCAGTTATCAACACACAAAAACTCAAGGAATATAATTCCCTTGTTTTTATCCTAATACATATGACAAAGCTCATAGAGAATGAGCTTCAGATAGCTGAATGGCCTGTCAAAAAATGACTGTAGAAACACTGATATAAGGACATGGGGTGAGTATAACATACATAAGTAGTTGTAAAACTGAGGTTGAAGATTAAGTAGGAGAGAGTATAGTATTTAATGACTATAAAATTTGATGATGTAAATATAATAAAACATTAAAATATGCAGGGAGAATAGGGAAAACATGTTGAAAAACATTTTAATGTTTTTTAGGAATCATGATTGATAATAGTATTACTGTTGTTTTTGAGACTGCTATATGAATAATGTTAAATAGAACAAATAATTACCATCTGTGTCCTTCAGAACCAGGTTTCTTAGTGTGGAAGAAAGAAGATCTAGATATATTTGGAATGAGTTTGAGTAAAAAGCCTATAGTTTAATTTGAATTGAAATTATCAGTATGAACTTACAAGACATTTTATCTTTAAATATATTGTGTTAGGTATCTATCACACCACCTGAAATATCACCTGAAAACTTAATGGCTTAAGACAATCATTTTATTTGTTAATAATTCTTTGGATTAACAATCTGGGCTCAGCTGATCTCTAAGGCATCATTCATATAATGAAGGTCAGCTGATAGTTGAGGGCAGGCTGGTCATGCTCCAGAATGGGTCCTTCACACATCTGATATTTGGTTTAGGTTTCACCCGGACCCTCCTTCCATGTGGTTTTTCCTCCTCTAAGAGGTTTGCCCAGGTTCCTTCCCTTGAGATTTTAGGCAGCAAGAGGTGTTATAAGTATTCATGATGGCTTTAGGTAAATAGCAGTAAGTAATCAAACATTTATCCTGCCTTTCCTACTAATGTACAACCAAATAATTGGTGAAGAAAAGCATTTCTTCATAAAATTATTCTAGTTAGTAAATGAAAATAAAATGGTAGATTATCACTATTCTGCAACCTTCAATCAAATACAGGATCTGGGCATTGGTCAGCAACTATGCTAACATCAAAAAAGAATCAAACCAGTTAAGATGTACCTCCTGAAAAACAAAACAAAACAAAAAAACAAATACATATACACACATACCCCTATACATGGTTTCACCAAAGGGATCAAACTTAAGCCTGATCAGGTCTCTGAATCTAGTGGCTAGTTTACAAGAAGTATGGAGGACAAAGTATTTTGTATTACACAAAAAGCATGCGATCTACAACACCTGGATTGTGGGAAACTCTACAGGTCACGTGCCCTAAATATTAACATTCAAAAATTTAAGAAAAATAAAGGAGTAGAAAAGGACCCTGTAGCTTAAAGGAGATTTAAAATATGTATCATTTTTTAAATGGGCAAGACTAAACAATAATATCTAAGAATGAACACTTGAATGGTAAAAAAAATCATAAAGAAAGGCAAGAACAGGGGTGCCTGGGTGGCTCAGTGGGTTAAAGCCTCTGCCTTTGGCTCAGGTCATGATCTCAGGGTCCTGGGATCGAGCCCCACATCAGGCTCTCTACTCAGCGGGGAGCCTGCTTCCTCCTCTCTCTCTGCCTGCCTCTCTGCCTACTTGTGATCTCTCTCTCTCTCTCTGTCTCTCTCTCTCTCTGTCAAATAAATAAATAAATAAATAAATAAATAAATAAATAAATAAATAAATAAATAAATCTTTAAAAAAATTTAAAAAAAAAAGAAAGGCAAGAACATTCTGATGATAAAAAGCAGAGTGGAGGGTGTGTGACTCAGTGGGTTAAGTGCCTAATTCTTGATTTCTGCTCAGGTCACGATCTCACTGTTGTGAGACTGAACCCTGCGTTGGGGGGGTTCACACTAGGTGTAGAGCCTGCTTAAAGATTCTCTCTCTTTCCCTCTGCCCCCAACCCCACTCAAGCATGCTCCCTTTCTCTCAGGGAAAAACAAAACAAAAGAGTGTTGTGGTTATTTTGGAAGGAGAGCTGAGATCAGGATGAAGAACCTAGGAGTCCTCTGGGGTGCCAGGCTCAAAGTTCCATTTTTCACAAGGGAGAATGTTTGATGAAGTTTCAGTGATGATATGAAAATATTTTAATGAATAAAGACTTACAGAGATTCAACAAATCTATCACAGACATTCAGACCAATTCTCCAGGAAAAATTCAAAATGCTTTTTTTTTGCAAAGCACGAGTCACTTCTGAATAAACACACGACCTTTAAAAGTGACTACTTGTGAGTTGTTAGTATGGGGATGTGTATATTCTAATGTTTACTTACAAATCCACAATGCCTTATAGCCACATATGTTTATTTTCATTATTACTTGTACAGTGGAGAAAATTTAATCATCTGGTATGAAGGGTGGGAAAATTTTATATAGAAATGTGTCATAAAATGTTTTATTTACAAAAATATGTTGTTAGAGTTCATTTCATATGTGCACACACATACACACACACACACACACACACATTATCTAAAGGGAGGCCTATGTATTTAAAAAGTGTTTCCAAGAATAAAATAAGAAAATGTATGAGGTCTAGACATTTTGAGCAATGGTGTTTAAGAGAGTGGAACTGTCTAACAGAGAGGACATTTGATTGACAGGCTTGGAGATGACTCAACTTGTGAAGAGAAGGATAACAATAGTGCTTCAAGCAAACTTTCTATTTCTGCTTGGATTATTTGAGAAATTCAGGCAAAATTCAAGCAGTTGCTTCAACTGTTCACATCACCTCTGAGGTAGCATAAGGCTACACTGGGAAAACGAAGCACACTGATTTAATAACTGACAAGAATGCAGGATATGTAGAAAGTACTGGTGACTGGCATTACTATGCCAATGCTCTGATTTTGATTTTCTATAACTTAAGAGGGCAGTGTACATGTAAGATAGTCAGTTTTGACATTCTAAAAACAATTTTTTTTCTCAATTGCCTTAATATTTTGATTAAATGTGGATGTAAATAACAAACCAAAATACTTTGGGTGTTATGTTTCACTGTAAATAGCACCACATATTTCAGAAATCTTGCAGTAAGTTATTGCATAACAGTATAAATACAACCTATTTCAAAGTAGCAGAGTATAAAGCAAAAGGGATGTTGTCTTTTGAAACGTGTTCAGATAAGGCAGAAGAAAAAAATCTTAAATTAAAAAAATGAAAGAGAGAGACTAAGAGGCATACAGCAAGAATTTCTTTAATAGAATTGAAATTGGTTTCCCTGGACTTAAAATACTAAGGAAGGTAATGAACAAGAAAGTCTCTAGGCCAAAATCAGCCAGGAGGTTATTGCCATGAATCTGAGTTGTCATTCCACTCAGGGAAAATTCAAAGATATAAGAATAGATCACACTCATTTGACTCTAATCTTAATGTGTTTGGACCTAAATGGCAACCAAATTAATACTTTTGAGTGGGATTCCCTTTTTATTGCTTCTGCATTTAGGCTTGAAAATTGTATGGTTTCTACTTCTCATCTGCTTGCCTACTCCTGCTAACCCTGATTACAAAAATTCCTTTTTTGTTAAATTTACATTATCTTCATGCATCTATGCATTTCTCTTTCTAGAGGAAAAATGCTGATTTACACAAAAATGAATTCTTCATTGCAGAAGAAAAAAATACCTTGGGAATGCCTTTAGTGAGCCTTACTCTCCATGACTTTTATGTCACAGTGACACTTCTGTTAGACATCTCTTCAATAACTTGTAATTTAAGTGATGTATTTTATTGTAGGTTTTAACAGTAAGCTTCTTTGTGTTTACAAATTGAATCATATTCTTGCAAACTATATATATATAATCTGGTCATCTGAAATAGCAATAGATGAATACATATTTCTGTTTTGGACTCACATAAGTTATATTGGGCAGCAGATCAATCTATTAGTCTATTTTGACATATGTATATGTGTATGTATGCATAGTGTTGGTCTAGATGGTAAAAAAATATATTTATATAAATATATAATAAAATATTAATTAGTTTTATTTATATAAAGAACAAATCAGTCTCCAGTTTCATCATATGCAAAATGGGTATGGTTACTGTGCTTATTTCATTGGGTTTCACTTGTTCAAAAAACTACACACACTAGAAAAAATAATGCTTCAAATGAATATCTAAATATTCTAAATATGCACTATAGACAATTTTCTTGGGGAGATAATAACTTTCAAGACTATCTTTGCTAAAAAAATTATTTTTATATTTTTATAAACACAAAGTCTCCTCAAGATACACATATTCATGTTTGAAAACAGTTATTACCACATTTGTGCAATCTGCTTTTCTTTAGTATAATAATAATTATATAATATACAACATGAAAAAATAAGTAGGACAGTTATCTCAAGTGGGTAAGAGAGAGATTAGCCAGTCAAATTCAGTGAGCCAAAACTCAGCCTTTAGTCTAATGTATTATTTCCTGAGAAAGTTTAAACAAGCTCATGACATGATTATTGGAAGCCATTTTGATTTGCTCCCATTAATGAAGGTACTTTCAAACAAGAGTATAATAAAGGTTTCACAATTACTCAAGGCTAACTCCCAAAGGTTGGATGCTTCTGTCAGTCTTCAAACTCTCCTCTGAGACTAGACTACTTTTGGAAGGCATCACTAATTCTGATGAGACAGCAGCAAACTTGTACCTAATTCTAAACACTTTTATAATTTTACTGCTTGAGGGCCCTTGGTGTATGAGTTGATTAAGCATCAGATTTTTGCTCAGGTCATAATCTCAGAGTCCTGGGATCAAGCCACGAGTCAGTTTTTGTGCTCAGTGGGGAGTTTGCTTCTCCCTCTCCCACTCACTCGCTCTCCCTCTGTCCCTCCCCCCATTCATGCTCTCTCTCTCTCTCTCTCTCTCAAATAAGTAAATAAAAATCTTAAACATTTTTTTTTTTACTACTTAATACAATGGGTGATTGCCAGGAGCTGAGGGGGCAGGGAATGGGGAGATGTTGGTTAAAGGGTATAAAATTATAGCTATAAGATGAGTAAAATCCAACATAGGTCAATAGAACAGAATAGAGAACTTAGAAATGGACCCTCAGCTATATGGTCAACTAATCTTCAACAAAGCAAGAAAGAATATCTAAAAATGATTGTCTCTTCAATAAATGGTATTGGGAAAACAGGCCACTGACATGCAGAAAAATGAAACTAGACCACTTTCTTATACCATACAAAAAAATAAATTCAAAATGGATGAAAGACCTAATTGTGAGACAGGAAACCATCAAAATCCTAGAGGAGAACACAGGCAGCGACCTCTTTTACCTTGGCTACAGCAACTTCTTTTTTTTTTTTTAAGATTTTATTTATTTATTTGACAGAGAGAGAGAGATCACAAGTAGGCAGAGAGGCAGACAGAGTGAGAGAGAGGGGGAAGCAGGCTCCCCGCCGAGCAGAAAACCCGATGTGGGACTCGATCCTGGGACCCTGAGATCATGACCTGAGCCGAAAGCAGAGGCTTTAACCCACTGAGCCACCCGGGCAACCTGCTATAGCAACTTCTTACTAGACATGTCTCCTGAGGCAAGGGAAGCAAAAGCAAAAATGAACTATTGGAACTTCAACAAGATAAAAATCCTCTGCATAGCAAAGGAAACAATCACAATAATGGAAGAAAATATTCTCAAATGACATATCCGTTAACGGGCTAGTATCAAAAACTATAGAGAACTTATCAGACTCAACACCCCAAAATCAAAAAGCCAGTTTAGCAATGGACAGAAGACATGAACAGAGATTTCTCTAAAGAAGACAACCAGATGGCTAAAAGAGACATGAAAAAATGCTCAATATCACTCATTGTTACAGAACTACAAATCAAAATCACAATGAGCTACCACCTCATGCCTGTCAGAATGGCTAAAATGAACAAGTCAGGAAACAACAGATATTGGTAAGGATGTGGAGAATGGCGAATCCTCCTACACTGTTGGTGGGAATGCAAACTGGAAAAGCCACTCTGGAAAACAGTATGGAGGTTACTCAAAAAGTTAAAAATAGAGCTATCCTACAATGCAGCAATTGCACTACTAAGCATATATCCAAAGGATACAAAAATAGTGATTGCAAGATGCACATGCACTCCAATGTTTAAAGCAGGAATGTCCACACTAGGCAAAATATGGAAAGAGCCCATATGTCCATCAACTGATGAATAGATAAAGAAGACCTCTTCTTTATACACATACACACACACACACACACACACACACAATGAAGTATTACTCAGCCATCAAAAAGAGTGAAATCTTGCTATTTGCAATGATATGGATAGAACTAGAATATATTACGCTAAGCAAAATAAATCAGTCAGAAAAAGACAAATACAATATGATTTGACTCATAAGTGGAATTTAAGAAACAAAACTGATGAATGTACGGAAAGGGAAAGAAAAATAAAATAAGATAAAAATGGAGAAGGAGGTAAACCATAAGAGACTCTTAAGTATAGAGAACAAACTGAGAGCTGCTGGAGGGATGGTGCAGGGGGATGAGGTAATCAAGTGATGGGCATTAAAGAGGACATTTGAAGTAAGGAACACTAGGTATTATATGCAACTGATGAATCACCAAATTCCACCCCTGTAACTAATAATACACTATGTGTTAACTAACTCAAATTTAAATAAAATCTGAGAAAAAAAAGATGAATAAGGTTTGGAGATCTATCTACAGGTTGGGCAAGTCTGGTGGTAGGTATTGAGGAGGGCACGTATTGCATGGAGCAGTGGGTGTGGGGCATGAACAATTAATCTTGTAACACTGAAAATTAAAATAAAAGTATTTGGGGAAAAAAAAGAAAGAATACTGTATCACATACTAGATAGTTACCATGAGAGTAGAGCTTTCACCCCAACATCAGCGAAATAGTAATTATGTGAGGTAAAGGGATGTATTAACAAACTTTATTGTGGTAAACATTTTCCAATATATATGTTTATCAAATCATATATTATACACTTTTAACTTATGCAATAGTGCAATGTTATAGGCCAATTTTATACCAACAAAGCTGGGGGAAAAAATTTACCACTCCAGATATTCTGTAAGACTGACTCCAAAGGAAAAAAAAAAAAGTATATACCTCAATAGTATTAGCATCAGCACTTTTAAATGACTGCTTTGTATAGAATTCTCCCAGCTTGTTTCTCTAAGTTGATTTTCATCTGCCTAATTATACAAGTATAGAAGGCAATAAAATCATACAAATCAATATCATAACTAAACAGATGAAAAACAATAAAGCAGAAACATACATGCACATATTATTGTAACTATCCAGCTAAAAAAAAATCTGCTAAAATTATCCCACTTGGAAAAGCTCATTTTAATGACTTTTCTGTCATAAGAAACAGTCTTTCAAAAACACTTTTACACAAAAAATATGCAATTAATGAAGACACACATATTCCAGTCTCTAAAGCACCTTAATGAATAGATATTGCAGCAGCAAAACAAGAACAACAAGAACAACACCACTTCTGCTTACAGAGTTCTCACTCAGCTTCAAGGCCACTGCAGTATGTTAGAGGAGAAAGAATTTGGCAAATAGACTACTCGGGAAGCAACAGATCTATTTTGTAAAATAATGGAAAAACTTCTATGATTTGGTTATATATTGAAATATTTCTACACTTTTTCATTTGTTGATCCTTGAAGCAGCAAAGAAAAGGAAAAAAATAGGTTGTGGGGAAGCCTAAGCAAAATGCTTTCTTCATGTTTTTTTGTTCTTGCCTTTTATTAAAGAAAAAAATATAGAATGTTTTTATGAGACCACTGAATCAAAGATTTTAATAGAAATTATTTTTAATCCTTTTTATGCAAAGATAATTTTAAAAGGAATGGAATGGTGTCTTCATAAATATTTCATTCTATATTCAGGAATTAATGATTTCTGGGCTCTTAATGTGAAGGTTAAGAAGATATGAAGTATAAGTGTGTGTGTGTGTGTGTGTGTGTGTGTGTGTGTGTGTGCGCACGCACGCGCATGGTGTATGTGTGTATCCATATGTATATATTGAGGAGGGTAAAAATAATAGACAAATATTTCTTCTAGGTATGATTCTATAATTTTCCCCAGCTAGTTCTGAATTACTAATCAAACCTTATAGCTCTTAAAGTTGAAGTAACTTACGATTTCCTTCCTATCTTTTGTGAGGCTGATTAAATTTAGCACTCATGATATATAGGCTTTTAAAACAGAAGAGCATATTTGACATGAAGCAATTAGACTAGGAAACACTGTATAGATTTCTTTCCTCACATTTTTTTCCCACACACCTGTGTTCTAATTTCTAGAGATAGATATCTTTTACTGAAGGGGCTCCCTGGGCTGTGCTCCTTTATTGAAGAAACAATGAAAGTGATGGTATTGACCCTTCCTCAGGCTGACCAGAGATGACTGGCTTTCCGGTTTTTCCTCTTGGGAAAATGTCCAGATCGGGACCAAGAGTATTGAGACAATTTAGACTTCCACTGAAATGACAATAGAAAAAAGTTTAGAGCATATTAATGGATATTTATAAAATTTATATATCCAAATAGCAAGAAATGGATTCTTTGCAATTTCACATGAAACATACACCAAGAATAGGCAATAAATCAACTCTCATAAGTTTAAAGAATCAAAATCACATGGAGTATGTTCTCTGACCATGATGCCATTAAATTAGAAATCAGTAATAAAGAGGTATCTAGAAAATCTTCAAATATCAGAAATTAAATAATCCACTCCTAAATAAATCATAGATTTGTAGAATAAAACCCAATGAATATTTAAATGGTGTTTCTTTTTTTTTGCTTTTTAAAAATTATTATTGTGTGTGTTCCCTTATATCTTTTTAAAAATTAAATTAGCCAAGATATAGTACATCATTCAGGTGTAGAGTTCAATAATTCATCAGTTGCGTATAACGTCCAGTGCTCCTCACATCACATGACCTCTTTAATGTCCATCACCCAGTTATCCCATCCCCCCAACCTACCTCCCTTTCTGCAACCCTCAGTTTGTTTCCTAGAGTCAAGAGTCCCTCATGGTTTGTCTTCCTCTCTGATTTCTTCCTATTCAGTTTTCCCTCCCTTCCCCTATGATCCTCCACACTGCTTCTTATATTCCACATATGAGTGAAACCATATGATAATTGTCTTTTTCTGATTGACTTATTTTGCTATATCTAAACAAATAATAATGAAAACTCAGTATTTCAAAACTTATAGAATTCCAGTTAGTCAATGTTTGGAAGGAAATATATGTTTTTTAATGCTTCTATTAGAAAAAGGTAAAGATGCAAAAGCATGCTGCCACTTTACAAAGCTATTTTATAAAAATCAAAATTAAATGAAATTAAAAGAAATAAAATAATAAAAGTAATACTGAAAAAAAAAATTTTTAAATAATAATACCTAGAATCAATGAAATACAAAATAGATAAATAGTAAAATCAATAGTCAAAATTAGTTCTTTGATGCAGTTAAAAAATTGTTAAATTCCTTGGAAGACTGATCATGAAAATAAAAGAGAGAGAGAGAGAGAGAGAAATACACACAGTACCAATATCATAATAAGAGGGAATGTTATTAGATGATATTAATATTTAAAATATAACAACATTGTACCGAAAAAATTAAGTAAAATGTACATATTCCTTAAAAATCACAACTTACCAAATCTGAATCGAAAAAACAACTACAAAAAAAATCTAAGTAGCCCTATATCTGCTGTTGAAATGTTTTAGTTGAAAAAAAAATACAAAAAAAAATTCCCGATACAGATAGCTTCGCTGATGAATTATATAAGGCATTTCAGGAAGATATAATATGGTATCATGCAAAGTTTTGGGAAAACTGTAAGAGGAAAGGACATTGCCCAGCTTGCTCTTTTGAAGCCAACATAACCTTGAAACAGAAGTCAAGTCTATTACAAGCAAAGACATATATAGACTGATATTCTTCATGAACATAACAAAATATTAATAAATTCCATCCAACAATATATAAAAAGGATACTACCTCATGACCAGATAGGTCTTATTCCAGGATTGTAAAATGATTTAAAACATAAAAATCAATGAATGTTATCTGTTACCCATTTTTAAAAATTATATAATTACATCAATAGATACAGGAAGCATCATTTAACAAAATTCAACACTGATTCACAATAAAAGCTATCAGAAAATTAAGAAGAGAATTTCCAGATCAAAAAGTAGGCAGTCATATAACAACCTGTAGCTCACATCTCATTTAATGGGGAAATATTGAATACTTCCTCCACCTCAATATTGAAAACAAAAAAAGGATATCTGCTTTTAACATTTCCACTCCACTACTCTACAGTGAGATCACATCTGTCAAAACTCCTCTGAAGGGTGTGGTGTTCAGACAGGCACCGTAGTGATTACTTGTAGCCATAATTTTCTCTAGTTACTACAGTAATTTTGTTCAAAGAGCTTCTAAGAAAATTTAACCAGGATTTATGTCACATAGGGGAATCATGGTAGGCACCATGATGAAAAAGTGCAGCTTCTCTGGTTTTCTAAAATCCATGTTAGTGGTAAATGAGCCACAAGTTTAATATTTCCCATTATTACACGACTATATCAATAAGTCTTTGCAAAACACATTGAGTTTTATATAATTATATAATTATAATAGCATTCGAAGGAAACAGGTAAAAACTTTATAATCTCAATTAATTTGATTTGAAATTTCAATGTGCTACAAGATGATAATTCAAAATATGTGCGTAGGAGTGCCTAGGTGGCTCAGTGGTTTAAAGCCTCTGCATTCGGGCTTAGGTCATGATCTCAGGGTCCCGGATCGAGTCCTGCATCGAGCTTTCTACTCGGCGGGGAGCCTGCTTCCTCCTCTCTCTCTGCCTGACTCTCTGACTACTTGTGATCTCTCTTTGTCAAATAAATGAATAAATAAAATCTTTAAAAAATATGTGCTTAGAGTATAACAATTTGGGGAGATATAATAGGATATTTTATGGCAACTCCACCAAAACTTATGGTGGAGTTTTATAATTGTAATTTTACAAAATATTAGAGGGAGGCATATCTGACAACTGATGTGGCAAATATTTATTTTACAATAGCAGAAAAAGTTCCCACTAAAAGTCTAGTAGGAATCTAAAACGAAGGAAGGCATTTTGGGGCACCGGACTCAGCCAGTTAAGTTCTGCCGTAGGCTCCTGTCATGATCTCAGCGTCCTGGGATTAAGTCCCATATGAGGCTCCCTGCTCAATGGGGAGCCTGCTTCTCCTTCTGCCTCTGCTGCTCCCCCTGCTTGTGCTTTCTCACACTATCTCTCTCTCTCTTGCTCTATTTCTCAAATGAATAAATGAATAAAATCTTTACAAAAAATAAAAGGAAAGAAGACATTTTAATAGCACTGTTCCTCAAATGAAAGAAGAAATAAACACCATACATGAGAAACAGCCAATAAACATTAATTGTAGTGCCTTTAAATAAAATTTGAAGAATAATTTGAGTTACAAAATATTGTGCTAATGAATTGGAAAGAGTGAGCAGTTTAATTTTATGAGTGTGCTTTCCCAATCTGATTAGGGTCATTCATTCATTTTCCCCTGAGCAATTAGTTATTGAGAAACAACCATATGCCTGGTACTGTGTTTGGTAATGGAAACTGGAAATAGAAAAGTCGATAAGACACAGAATTCCTGATCTAGTATAAGAAATAGAGGATACAATTGTTAAATTATTATATGACTACCATGTAGTAACTGTTGCAAATATATGAATAGACGTGAGGTATACAACATCTAGTTAAGTCATGAGTTGAAGAGGAAGGAGCAGTGTTGTTTTCAAGTCAGGGTTTGCATAGAAAACTGGAAGTCTGATATATGAGAAGGGGAAGAAAATTCATTCCAGGTAGAGAAAAAAAACATTGCATTATTAAATGATACCTTGCTTGTTTGAAAAATGTTGAAAAACTTGGAGTAGTGGGATCCCAGGTTGTACCTTGTAGCAAGCAGGTGAAGAGGGTTCGGGAAATAGAATGGAAACATGAAGCTTTAAAGAGAAGCTTAAGCAAGGTTGTGGATCATGGTATAGACTAAGCCAAGGTGGAATTTTATCCCATAGACAAGCAACAGGGAAGAGCTACTTTAAAACAGGAAGTTATATAGCAAATTATGTTTTAAGAAAGACCTTAATATGGCAATTTCTCAAATGGATCTGACTAGTGAGAAACTTGTAGGAAGGTGGCCAGTTGGGAAGTTTGAGCAGTTTTCAAGGGAGAAAGGAGAAGCTGGACTTGTAGAGAAGTAATAGTGGCATCAAAAACAGAATTCTGTACTGTCGCTATGTACAGGAGCACTGCTAATTTTTGTAATTAGGTACATTACATTAAAATGTCTATGACATCTGTAATTCTCATACATGGTTTCTGTCTTTGTTTCTTTATTAATTCTCTTTCTTTTCCTGGTATGGCTAACCATGCATCCTTTACGCTAGAAGAGCTTAAAAGTGATCTGTACTTGATTCCTCATTGATGCATCTGAATGATTTAAAACAACAAAATTTTAGATGGAGATATTGAAATTTCCTTAGCATGTGCTGACACACTTTTTAGAGATAAAAATCCCTAATAATGCCAATCGTCCCCTCATTCTCTATTCGATTTTGGTGAAGGAAGAAAATAAAAGGTTTATGATTTTCTCTATAAGAATGATCATTTTATGCTCTTGCAAAAACAGTAGGATATATGTGTGTATTTGGGGAGCTGGGGCTTGCTACTAATCATCTTATCAACAGAGAGAAGAGATGAGATCAAAGACCCCAGCATTAAGATTTTTTTTTAATTTGCAGTTTTAAACCAAATTTTATAAGAAAAAAAATAATATACCTTAAACTGCTAAAGTCAGTTTTTAAAAACTTTGCAGAGCACAATGCTTGGCAAAATAAAGGGTATAAAGTGATGGTCATGTTTGATGAACTAATCTATTTTATGATGGAATTTCAGCAACACCATACTTTGCTCAGGATTTCAATAGTTTGAGGGTCTGTTCTCTTCAAATTCCAGCAGATTCTCGAGTTGACAAAAGACTTTGGTCTGCTATTTTGCAGAGAACCACATTTAAGTCAGAGAGACCTATTTATGTGCTCAGAGAATGTGTAATTCCTAGGGGTGTGTACAGCCCTCTAGGTAGAGGTGTGAAAGATAAGGGAGAGAGGTACATTCTCCCACTGAGGCTTATGACAGGCTGCTGTAACCTCCTGCTAGAGAGAATTGGTTGGTTTGTGCAGCTTGGTGACAACCCTTAGCCTTTGCTCATCTAACAGCTCAGTGAGAAGAGGGGAGGCATCTGTCTCATCTATGTGCCTTACCACTTAAAATAGCCTTGAATATGGTAGATATCTAAAAGCTGTTTATTCAATCCAATTAGTCTAAATGCCCAGAGTACTTCATGGATGGTACACTTTCCCTACCTTCCCAATTGCAAAGTTATGTGAAAAGGGATGCCTCGAAGGTAAAACAAAATCCATATATTTTTTTAATGCAGCATTTGAGGAAAGTGTGGGGAAAAGCTGGGCCTTGATGAACCTTTGATTTAACATCAACCCTGCTGCAAACTAACTAAAAGCAAGTTTCCTAGTCTCTCTCAACCTCACTTTCCACGGCTATATTTAGAAGCGAATGGAGGTGCTTGGCTGGTTCAGTTGGTTTGACAACTGCCTTTGGACTCAGGTCATGATCTGGAGTCCTGGGATCAAGCCCCATATCAGCTCCCTGCTCAGCGAAGAGTCTGCCTCTCTTTCTGCCCCTCACATGATTCAGACTCTGTCTCAAATAAATAGATAGATAGATAGATAAATAGATAGATAGATAAATAAATAAGACTGATTCTTCCATCTCTTCAATGACTTAGTTTCCCTGGAGATCATGAATTGTGATCATGGACAAGGAGAGAGGGAACATTAGTTTTGTGTACACACACATACACACATGATACAGAGGAGTATTTAACTACAGGATGCTTTAGACAATGGAACCTCTACCTTTCTCCTGTATCTCACCACCCACTCTCCTACTTTTCTGCCACAATGAGACATGATTCTTTAAGGATGGACTTGCACTGGTTAAGATTATCACTCACAGGGGTGCCTGGGTGGCTCAGGGGATTAAAGCCTCTGTCTTCAGCTCAGGTCATGATCTCAGGGTCCTGGGATCGAGCCCCACATGAGGCTCTTTCCTCAGCAGGCAGCCTGGTTCCCCCTCTCTCTCTGCCTGCCTCTCTGCCTACTTGTGATCTCTCTCTCTCTCTGTCAAATAAATAAATAAAATCTTAAAAAAAAAAGATTATCACTCACATTGCAAGTGACACGAAGTCAGCTCTATCCAGAGGCGTGAGCTTCCATTTTCCTTGCTACTTCTACATCATGATTTTATTCTTCAGTCTATTCATTTTATATCATACTAAAGGTGAGATTGGTTGAGACATTGATATATAATTTGTCTAAGTATAAACAGAGCACCAAAAATTGCGGATCAGGAGGATGATTACCCTGTCAGCTGAGATATGCGGGCAGGTTTGGGGATAACAAGTAATCACAGTATTCACCGTATTCTACAGGCCGAATCTCCTCCTCCATTCATAAGGAGAAGCTAGTGACATTTAACTTGTTGCTTTGTTATGTCAACACTTATGTATTGGGTTTTTCAATGATGACATGAAATTTCTTCACCTTACCAGTATATTTTCACTTCATATTATATCACAATTATAAAAACGGCTCATGATACAGTTATTATTTAAATTGGAATGCTTTATGGACATATAAGAAAAAGAGCAAAACATAGGTAGATGGCACCCTCAGATGTCTTTCTAATAAATGGTTTTTTTCTGCCAAAAAATATAACTAGCAAATAACTGTTCAGCGATTTTAGAACCAAACTCATCCTGTAAGCCTGCACGAACCCTCTGTCACACTCTCTCAAGTCGTGATTTACAGTAGAGTTTCTAGGTGCTTTCAGGACATCTAAGAGGTAGAAAACTTTCATGCAGCTTTTCAAAACTACCCAGTTTCAAATCACAATATTTATTAATACTAGAGACACCAGAAGTCTAGGGGTTCCCTGTGTCCTGGAGAAATCTCTGCAAAAAGGTGGTCTGCACCTATGCTTCTCAGAATTTAATCTGTGGATACTATTAAAATGCAGATTCTGGCTCCCTCGCTCTGGACAGGGCCTGAGAGTCGGGAGCTCTAACAAGCTCCCAAGGGAGGCTAGTGCTAGCGGATAGTGGAACACACTTTAAGGGGCAACAGTATAGACTCTTCCCTCCCCAGGAAACACTAACTGCTGGTTTCTTGCTGCATAAACCACATTAAAGATGAAGTTGTGGAGGCCTGTTTTGGCAGGTGCTATATCAAGTGATTATCTCTACTAGCACAGTGCCTGGCCTAAGTAGGCATTATTGCTTATTTGCTGAACGATTAATCTAGACTGTGAAGTTTGATCCAAATAAGAGCCCTGTTTGTGTAGCTCTTGCAACTACAGGAAAGTCTGAACTGTGTTAAATAGTAAGGATAATAGTAAGGAAATGAAGTGAGGAATCCTTTGTAATCTCTAACAAAATACCTTTTAAATGGAAAGAGTCACAAGATGTTGTTCTCTGATTAATTCAGGCATTAATTCCATACAGCACTAGGAGAAGTAAATTGGACTTTTGGAGCATGAGTGTGGAGACTTTTAGTTATTAATTTATTTTAAAGCTGTGTCAAGTTTTGCTATGCAAAATGATGTGACTCATGTTAGGTGTCTCTGTGTGTCATTATTTTTGAATATCTTTAAAATAAATATATGAACTTATTTTTTAAAGATTTATTTATTTATTTATTTATTTATTTATTTATTTATTTATATTATTTATTTGTGAGAGAAAGAGAGCATGCTTGCGTATATGAGCAGAGGGAAGGACAGAGGGAGAAGGAGGAGCACCCCCTGTTGATCAGGGAGCCTGACCGAGGGGGGATCCCAAGATCTCAGGATCATGCCCGGAGCCAAAGGCCAATGCTTAACCAATTGAGCCACCCAGGTATCACTATATGTGAACTTTAAATACCACATTAATGTTATTAATGTGTCGACATCTAGGCAAACAAGTATTTCCTATTTTCATTTCCATTTTTCAAAGAAACAATTTTATTAAACCACTACATTCTACCAAAAGAGAATTTCCAATATACTCTGAGAGTTACCAATAAGAAAATACATAGGTCTTTAGGAGATAGATAGAACACAGCTTTTCCTTTGACCACATAATGTGCATGGGGGCTCTGTAGATAAATCTGCCCCTTAATGTTATATAGTCTGAACCAAAGAGATAAAAAACAATAATATGAAAAGGAGCAAATATTGGTATAATAACTGTATACACATGTTTTTTAGGATCATTGACATTTCATAAATTTGAGGCAAGATTAAAAATAGAATGCATTTCTTGACTGCATCAAAAGGAATTACAAAAAAATTAATTTTAATTTGTTTTAAAACATAAAAAATGCTAAACTGATTCAGGTGGTTCTTAATTATTATTTATTTATATTGATTTAAAAAGGGACTGATAATTGACTTTAGGATTCTGCAACAATTACTTTCATGAGCATCCACTACTGGTTCAATTTTAGACTGTAGGGAATGGCTCCCTCTACTGGTCAAACTGTTGGTGATGTATATGTAAAATACTTGGAATGACCCAAATTCCAAAACACTAAACATGAAAAATATTTGGCACTTATAAGAAGAGCTCTTGACTAAGTTAGTGCTATTTGTAATGCTCTGAAAACAAAAATAATTATGTATCCAGTAATACTATAAGTCTTTAACTTATAAAAAAAAAAGTGTTCTCTTCCCTATTACAAATTAACCAGAAGAGAGAAGATAGTTCTAAAAATAGTAAAGATAGAGAGATAGCCAAAAACGTTTATTTAAATATAAAATACTATATTTTGCAGCAATTATATCCCTTTTCTAAGCTAAATGATATCGCAGAATACCTACTTTTTTCTGAATTCAGGCGTCTAGATTGCCTCCAACTGAATAATATTTAATTTGGACCGATACAGTTTGTGTTTCCGGCTAAATTATGCATTTTCTGAGAGGAAGAAATATTTCTTATATTCCTAATTTAATACTAAATTTTTTAATACATTTAAATGACTTTTGTAACTTTTGAAATATTTAATCCTGTTGACTACAGTTTTTCTTTCATTTCCAAATTGTTTACAAATCCATTTCAAACCTGATAAAAAAAGAGACTTTCTTCCTTCGATGCTAATAGATAACTACATTTTAGATCATATATAGAGCATACTAAGGAATTACTTTAAGTTGCTCTTACAGTATATTTTTTTCTTACACTTTTCTCTTTTTAAATATGGTTTGTCATAAAAATCAAGATTTTTTAAAATTTTATTAAAAATTAACAAGTTGGTTATACTAAAAAATTGATAACTTGGAAGATCTCAAGCTTTTGTTCCATTTGCCAGTAATAGTGATCAAATTTTTTTATGTTGAAGAAAAAAATAAAAGAGCACAAGCATGTGAAGTTATTGTCCCAGCAAAATTCACATAGTCATTACTTGGTAGATTGCCTCTTGAACGTCAAATCAGAGCTCATTCAACTAGAACCATCTCAGTGATGCCTTTTAAGGTTTATAGGACCAAAGTTTTGCTACACCTGGCATCCTTCAACATTACCGCCACAAAAGATATTTCTGTACTCAAATTCAGATTTTAAATTCTGCCTATCTTTGTGGAACTAATAATTTTCTTTTTGAATTATATATTTTTTTTAATTCTTTTTACTCTGGTTATTTTGCAACCCACCAACAGCTAAACTGCCAGAAGATTAATATATGTAATTTAAATTTAATTACATTCAAACAATACAAGATTCAATACAATCTTCTTGGAACCTTATAGATTCAGGGTTCGAGTCTTTCTCTGATCTCTTAAAAATATTATTACAGAGATTTTTCTGTAATAATAGAAAAATCTTCTCTTGCATATAAAACATTGGCAACTATTCAAGTGATCATATTACATTCCGCACAACGTAACCTCATTTGTGTGAATACAGGTCAAACTTGAAAAAGATTATAAAAATTGCAAATTCCTCCATTCGCAATAAAGAATTGCTTTTTTTGAACATCACCCTAATAAGAGGATGTGAAAAAACTATGTTTCTATGTATAAATTATAAATCTATTTAAGGGGCGCCTGGGTGACTCAGTGGGTGAAAGCCTCTGATTTTGGCTCAGGTCATGATCTTAGGGTCCTGGGATCCAGAGGCATCGGCATCCTCTCTGCTCAGCAGGGAGCCTGCTTCCCCCTCTCCCTCTGCCTGCCTTTCTGCCTGCTTGTGATCTCTCTCCTCTCCCTGTCAAATAAATAAATAAAATCTTAAAAAATAATAATAAAATAAATCTATTTAAAATTATAATGGCCTTTGAACTTATCTATATGTAAAAGTATTACCATAAACTGTTCTCAAAGTGAAAAAGTATGCAAATGAAATGGGTCCCTAGAATTAGAACTTTGGGAGCAGGTGGCTCGTGGTATAAAAAGCTTAACTGATGCTGAACATTTAACAAGAGAAGTGAGTAATCTTACTTTTTTCTAAGCTTTTTTTGATTGAAGAGCAGGTTTAATAGCCAAAATGGCCTTTAATTTTTAATTAAACGTAAGCCTAAAAAACATGTGATTTAAAGACACCATAGGATGTGATTTAGTACCCCATTAATACTTGTCTGACTCTTATGTTTCAGTTTTTTTTTTTTTAAGATTTTATTTATTTGACAGAGACAGAGAGAGATCACAAATAGGCACAGAGGCAGACAGAGAGAGGAGGAAACAGGTTCCCTGCTGAGCAGAGAGCCCAATGCTGGGCTCGATCGGAGGACCCTGAGATCATGACCTGAGTGGAAGGCAGAGGCTTTAACCCACTGAGCCACCCAGGCACCCATGTTTCAGTTTTAGATATATTAATGGAACTCCAAAAAAAATCTTTAGAATATATGTAATCTAATTGATCTAATCTTAGCATTTTGAAGAATCTCAGAGGTCACCTAATACAACCTTTAGTTAGTAAATCAATCTTACACCATTTCTAACAAATGGTTATCTAGCTCATGCACAAACACTTTTAGTAGCAGGTAGTGTAAAATGTAAACTTTTTGAAGATATTAGTGGGAAGATATAACTTTTAAAAAGTTTATATATTGAATGGATAAAAAATGTGGTATGTGTGTGTATATATACAGTGAGAGACACAAACAATGGAATATTACTCCACCATCAAAAACGATGTTTTGCCAAATGCAACAATGTGGATGGAACTAGAGGGTATTATGTTAAGTGAAATAAGTCAATGAGAGACACAATTACCATATGATTTCCCTCACGTGGAATTCAAGAAATAAAATAGAGGAGCATAGAAGAAGGGAGGGAAAAATAAAACAAGATATAATTAGAGAGGCAGACCAACCATAAGAGACTCTTAACCATAAGAAACAAATTGAGCATTGCTGGAGGGGAGAGGAATTGGGAGATGGGGTAAGTGGGTAATGGGCACTAAGGAAGGTATGTGAAGTAATGAGCACTAGGTGCTATATACAACTAATGAATCACTGAAATTTACCTCTAAAACTAATAATACACTCTATATTAATTAATGGAATTTAAATTTTAAAAAATTGAATTTCTTTAAAAAAATTGTTTATATGTTACCTGAAAAAAAAGAAGTCTCCTTTTAACTTCTACCCATTAGTCCTTTTTCTGTATCTTGGAAAGTATTGGTGGTTTTTACTCCATAATTTGTCATATGACATAATCGCAAAATATTTTATTCTGAATACCTTTTTCTGAAATTTTCTTAGTTTGTTATTATTTTCCTGAAAGTCTACAGTCAAGGATTGAGGAATTTGGGGGGTGCCTGGATGGCTCAGTATGTTAAGGACCTGTGTTCGGCTCAGATCATAATCTCAGGGTCCTGGAATGGAGCCCCATGTCAGGTTCCTTGCTCAGTGGGGAGTCTGCTTGAGATTCTCTGTCTCTCTCTTTCTTCCTTTGCCACTCCCCACCCACTCATGCTACCTCAAATAAATAAAAAATCAAGCAATTTTCACACAAAGTTCATAAAAATAGAACATATAGAAAAATGGATCATTCATCATCACAAAATCTTTAATGTGCGTATTTTGCATATATTTAAATACTAAAATATATTTATAACATTTTCTTATAAATTAAAAAATAACATCAATACTTAGAACAGCTTATTGGTTATGCTTATAACATTCCACAATATTTATGTGAAATGTGGGCTATTGGGACAAAGCTGCAGAAATTGATAATTAATTATAAAATATATTGTTGTGGGATTATTAAAGTGCTTCATTTCTTTTAATTAAAAATGAGGCTCCAGACACACCATGTCCTTCCCAGAAGTCACTTTGACCAGTCCATGCTCTTCCTCCCCTAAATATTATAGCTACTGTTGTTCTATTAAAATGTTTTCTCTCATAAGAATAAGTGTCATATAATTCTGCATGTAAATAAAGGATATGATGATTGGGAAAGAGAAAGTAGAATTATTTTTGAGATATGAATTGCTTTACTTTGACATTTAATAATTTCATGTACATAAGAAATAGTATGTTTACCTTTCAGCCTTTTCATTTTTCAAAGATGGTAAAGATAAATCTGTTCCCTGCTGGGAAAATTTTCAAAGAAGTTATAGAGTTTTCAAAATAGTTATAGCTAACAATTCTGAAGATTTCCTTCTCAAATAGTATGAGGTAGTTTGCAAACTAATCATTTGATAGAGATTATAGTTCTTTTCTATAGGGTATGGGTTTTTTAGATCTAAATTGTCAGGGTTGCACTGTCTTTATTTATTACTCTGATCATTTATAGATATTACGAAGGCTCTCAGATGCTGAATTTCAAGAAGAGAGATAATAGCTTCACAATGAGTGGATGGACTTATATCTAGAGCCTTTAGAAGATTATATATACTGCAGAATGTACTTTGCTGAATTGATTTTATCCTTAAATAATTGTTGTTGAACACAATCTTTTGAGTAAACAAGTGCCAAAATTTACTCTCAATTTTTCGTTCAGTATTTACTCAATTTTATATCTAAAAGGAAGCAAAAGTTAATTGCTACAGCATGAAATGTCAAATTATAACTTTACATGTGCCATTGAATGTGTAAGATTGAAAAGATTTTCTTGATTTTTAGACATTAGTTGTGAAGACTTATTTTTCTGTTAAGTTACACTATTTTACCAATATTTCTATCACTGTAATATAGATAATTCTTGTTCTTGTTAGAATCCTTTTTTGAAATGCATACTATACATATTTATACAATATTAGTGATCATTAATATCATTGTTATTTAAAAGTGAATGTTCATAATTTTTTAGGTTCTTGTAATTACTTTAAAGAGTTCTCACTATGTGAAACTTGCTTTTCATGTGTATGAAAAATAAATGTTGCTCAGCATGGATCTTAGACCTTAAAGTAAAATGTAAAGCTAGGAAACTTCTAGAAGAAAGTACAGGAGAAAACTTTGGGTATGATGATGATTTTTTAGATACAACACCAAAAGCACGTTCATGAAAGAAATCATTAACAAGCTAGACTTCACTAAAATTAAAACCTTATGTTCTGTGAAAGAAAAGAGAATGGAAAGACAAAGTCACAGATTGAAAGAAAGTACTTGCTAAAGGTACAGTTGATAAAGGATTCTTTTCTAATAGATACTAAAAACTCTTAAGACTCAACAATAAGAAAACAAACAACCCAATTAAAAAATGGGATACCTCATTATATCATAAGAGATACCTCAATAAAGAAGATGTACAGATGGCAGATAAGCTAATGAAAAGAGATCCCACACTGTATATCATCAGGGAAACGCACATTAAAACAACAAGAAAATACTACTACAAACTTATTAAGATGGTCCAAATCCAGAACACTGACAACACCAAATGCTGGTGATGATGTGGAAAAACAAGAACAACAAAATCTTGCTCATTGCTGGTGGGAACAAAAAGTGGTATGGCACTTTGGAAAACAGTTTGGCAGTTTCCTCTAGAATGAAACATACTCTTACTGTGTGATTCAGCAATTGTGGTCCTTGGTATTTACCCAGAGGAGCTGAAAGTTTATGTTCACACAAAAACCTACACATAAATGTCTATAGCCACTTTATTTATAATTGCTAAATCATGACAGCAACCAAGATTTCTCTTAGTAAGTGAATGGATAAATAAACTGTCCATACATACAATGGAATATTATTCAGCATTAAAGAGAAATGAGTTATCAAGCCACAACTTTTTGTGGAAACTTAAATGTATATCACTAAGTGAAAGAAGCCAATCTGAAAAAGTGATATACTATATGATACCAACTAAAATCCTATTGTTCTTTAGCTACAAAGCTTTAGCATATTTAAAGTTCAACATGGGAAAATTATTTGAGAAAGGACTATATCTAAAACTCATATTAAATATAAATACCTATTTTGAAAATGGGTTTTTTTTCTGATTAAAAATTTCCCCAAGGGGTGCCTGGGTGGCTCAGTTGGTTAAGCCTCTCCCTTCAGCTCAGGTTATAATCCCAGGGTCCTGGGATCAAGCCCTGCATCGGGCTCCCCTGCTCAGCGGAGAGCCTGCTTCTCCCTCTGCCTGCCGCTCTGCCTACTTGTGCTTTCTATCTCTCTGTCAAATAAACAAATAAAATCTTAAAAAAAATTTTCCCAAGACTCAAAATCCCTTTCTTTTATAAAATCTCTTTTATTTACAAGGGGATTAATTTCTTTTCCTTTACATATAGTAGCAAAAATTAAATACTGGCAAGTTAAAACATCATAAGAACACCAATATTCTTTGAGAAATGTCTTCCAACAACAAATGGTTATGTATAAAATCCAGAAACTATATCATGTTAAATTTCTGAAATGATGACACATTATAACTCTAATTCCTGAAGTATCCTATGTTCCTTTGAGATATGTATGAGCATTATTATCCCTTACCTAAGATAAATGGTCATTTTGAGGAAGATAAAGAATGTCCATATAATAGGAAAAATAGGAAAAATTTTTCCATATCAGATAATTATCAATTAACTAATAATTAAATTACCATTATAATTATTATCCATGACGAAAACACAAGCTTAGAACAGGAAGGTACAATAACCTTATATACTGCTTATCTTCGAGTGATTTATCTCACTCACCATATTAATAACTTCATTTCTGGATGTATTAGTTTCCTTGCATGAGCAGAGCTATAAGTGATCATCAAAGGCCACTGCAGTGCTAAATTGAGGAAAAGTTTTCATGTATGGTCTTTCATTTTTTAGCTGATTTTCTCATGAAACCTGACTAGCCTCTCTCCAGAAATTAATTCCACATGATTGGAAACTCATCAGCATTTTGCATTAGCTGGGGCATGCCTGAGAATATTAACTATGGAAATACATATTACCTTTTAAATCACTACCTTTTCTGTCATTGCAGTGAACACTGACTTAGCAGCATTCTCTCCTTGGGACTCTTAAAAGGCACTGTAGATACATAGAGAACCAAGAAGATTATAAACTAAAGAGCCTCATACCTTTAACACTGCATATGAGGTGGTGGCTAAACAAAGGCATTTTTGTTCAGAGGAGTAAATGATCTTACATGGATTTTATCTACATGGATGATGAGACTTCCATTTCAAAAACAGGTGTAAGTATCTGCTTTGCTTGTTTTGTTTTTGTTTTTAAATCCCTTCTTTTGGCAACATTAAAAACATTGGCCTCAGAAAATCACTTGTGTGTAATTCTTCAAAAGTTTACATCATATATATATTGACTTGCATTTAGAATTTTCTAAATATTTGAAGATAAAGGAGGAATATCGTTTATATTTTTCATGAGCACAGAAAAGAAACAAATTAAGATAAATGAATTCTGAGAAACAGGGAAGGAAATTTTCAAAAGATTACAACATAGCAGTACTAAATTTAGAGAAAGTGATGGTATATAAATTAATTTTGCTTGTAAAATAAGAAGGAAACATCTTTTTCTCAGACTTCCCTTTAAAATAAGAAAGCATCAAACATTTATAAGAAATAATTTATGAAGATGATCCTTTAATAATGATGAACAACACTATTTGCCTTAAGATGCTATTTTAGCTCACCATGCCATAACCAATTTTTTATTAATCTATTTTGTTCTGGCATACATGATTTGCTTTTCATGATATATGATTACATAAAGGAATAAGGCATATTTTAAGAGACATTTATTAAATTTTTAAAATAAACTTTGAATACCATGTCAAGATAGAAACTGGTTTAGTGCTAGCTGAATAATGGTGTAGCACAGACAAAATACCTATTTTGGCTCTGAGACTTTAAAAGTCTTCGAAATAAAATTTGAAGTTAGTTAACTCATAGGCTTATAAGATTTCAAGAATGTTTTGCAGACAGGGCAAGTGTTTTTACATTTTTTTTTCTTGCAAATATAATTTAGATATTCAATAGGGTGTTAGAATATTAAGTACTTATTTACATGGAAGCATTCACTAATAGTTTTTAAAACAATTTAATAGACTGAAATTATTTTGGCTAATTTTAGTAATATAGAAGGACTGATGGTGCAAGACAAATCAGAGTATTTTAATTTATAGAGAGCTAAGCTGATCACAGAATATTGTAAAGATATTTTTATTTGTATAAAAAAGACTATTTCCCATTATTAAAGCACATTTTTTGTATTTAACAAACTATTTGGCACAACAAATTATACATGCTACACTGATAGGAAAAACTGAAACAGAGCAAAGATCCTCCATTATTAAATCTCATTTTGATAAACTTTTACCAAAAAAAAAAAAATGATACACATTCCTTTTTCTATTTCTCTATCTCTACTTCTATCTCTCTACTAGAAGAGCTGAGGAGATTGATTTCCATCAGTAAAGCCCACACATATCAAGATAATCTTTGTTATATATTTAGATTTTGGTGATGAATTGGGTTTTCTAAAAACAGATTATTCCCTCATTCAAAGGTCAACTATTTTATTCAAAATAAAAACACTAATTTGAAAAGTGATATGCTTTCCTGTGCTTAGTGGCATCATCTATAATAGCTAATAAACG
The DNA here is from genome assembly GCA_028533885.1 of Nasua narica. Taxonomy (NCBI): domain Eukaryota; kingdom Metazoa; phylum Chordata; class Mammalia; order Carnivora; family Procyonidae; genus Nasua; species Nasua narica. Next base: position 160,825,993 of record CM052799.1, on the reverse strand, counting down.
GAAGCAACCGAAGTGTTCACAACAGATGAAAAAAGAAGATATGGTATTTATTTGTGTGCATGTGTATACATACATACCATGGAATATTACTCAACCATGAAAAATAAGATCTTGCCTTTGCAACAACATAGATGGACCTAGATTTTATTAAGCTAAGTGAAATAAGTCAGAGAAAGACAGGTGCCATATGATTTTACTTATATGTGGAATCTAAAAAACAAGACAACAAAAAAACAGAAACAAACCTGCAACTACAGAGAACAAACTAAAGGTTGCTAGAGGGGAGAGGGATGGGAGGATGGGAAAAATGGACTAAGGAGAGTGGAAGGTATAGGCTTCTAGTTATGAAATGAATAAATCACGAGGAGAAAACTACATCGTAGGGAATATAGTCAATGGTACTTTAGTAGTGTTGTATAGTCACAAAAGGTAGCTATACCTGTGAGCATAGCATAAATTATGTATTTGTTGACTTACAATGTTGTACACCTGAAACTACTGTAACATTGTATAACTATACTTCAATTTAAAATATAAACAAAAAAAAAGCCAACTATCAGTTTACTTCAAAGTGGTTTTAACTAAGTGTGATTAGAGTCTCATAAATATCAGGATGAATTTTTTTATGCTTACTTGTTTGCATTTAATTTATCTCATTATCAAGAAAGAAAGGGATGTAGGATACTTAAGCTAATAGACTCTCCTCATCTACTTTAAAATATTTTAAATAAATATTTAAATATTAATATTAATTGAATATAAACACCAAAATATTTCTAAAATCTTTTAAGCAGTTCAGCTTTACAGCACATTTTTTAAACAGCATGAGAGAATCTTATTTAACTCAAATTACTGAGTGCACAATGTCAATGTGCACTTGCACACAAGTCATAGATTATACTTTCTTCAATAAAGAGTATAAAAATTCCATATCTTTCAAGGATTTCAGTTTTAAAGACAGGTACCTATGGAAAGCTTAACTTAGCTCTGTCCATACATGTATGGTAGAAAAGAAGTCTACTTATGATAGTTTCCATCAGAACAAAAAATGGATGCAGAAGAGTAGTATTAACTTAGAAGGATAATACAAATAATTATAAGATACTCTAGTTACAATCAAAATAGCAGTATTGTTTAAAAACAGACTTTGGAACCAGTGTCAAAATTGTATATTTAGAGTTCTGTGTCAACTTTGACCATCCACACTTCTAATCTCAATCACTTCTTTGCTCTGTGACCTTGGGCAATCATTTAACCTATGTGGACCTTGGTTTTCTCATTGGCAAATGAGAAAAGTAATAATAGTACCTGTATTATAGACTAGTTCAAGGACCAAAGGAAAGAACTTATATCGGTACCTGAAATGCATTGTGTACTAAAATAGTTTTAGGATTATTTTCTCCAATTCTGTTCTGTTTTATTTTTCATTTCTCAGCCTTGAAAAATTTACCCAGGGAAAATGCCAATAAACTGTAACCAAAATAAAAATACCTTAAGTGATTTTATTTTACAATGTACTTTAGAAAAAATTGCTATATTGTCCTTTACTTGAAAAAAGACATGCTTAATATTAATTAAAAGTTATCATATATATAAATTTATATTTGGTACTATCCACAATTTCAGGCATCCACTGGGTGTCTTGGAATATATATTCCATGGATAAGAGGGAAACTACTATATGAATTAAATTTGTTATTTGTAAGTGACAGGAAAACAGTGAAGCTTCAATATCATTTAGTAAGAATTCAAATAATAAATTATATTTGCCTTGTTCACTTGATCATTAATGTGATATTTTCCTAAGTTATTTAGTTTCATTACTTTTACTGCTATTCATATAATGTCGTCCTTTACATATTGTTATTCTGTCACAAGTGATTTTAACAATATGGTATCATTTACCAACTATTGAGGTTTTATTATATGTAGAAACTAAGCTTTTCCTTCATAAGAAAAGAGCTTTATAAAATTAAAATTATAACATATTTTAGAGTTATATATCACCTTTGATCTACCTTCCATTCAAATAATAGAGTATATGTTAATTTTAGTTATGATATACAAGAGATTTAGTTATTCATTCATTCCAGCCAATCTACCTGGTAGTTGTGGTGAATAAAAGAGATTTAGGTTGTGTGATCTAAAGTTAGAAGAGGGATCTGGATTGGGTTATAGCATTAGAGGTTCACAGTGAAATTGAAATTTAAAAAGTGGCCTTTTTGCACTAAAAATTAAATTATTTGTCAAATATTTAGCTTTGAATGGATTAAATATTTCCAGACTATATATATTTTTTTCTTTTTACTCCTCTTTCCCCCTTCTTCAACTCATCCTCCTAGAGGAAAACATTCGTATTTGGAACACTTCTTAAAACTTATCTGCCACATTGTATAGAAGGAGAGACAATTCCTGCTTTCTTTTCACACCTTGGCCAGGCCAATAAATGGAGATTTTGACAGTCAGTACCCATGAACAGGACGTCTCCTAAGCTGTGATTGTGATTGGTGTCATCACCCTTAAATGTACAGGATCAGGGCACTTCTACAATGGTACCATCTAATACCTTTAAACATTCTTAAATATCAATGATCTGTCCTTAAATATTATCCATAGTCTCTAGGTAATAGAGTTGTGAAGGCAGTCTTACATTAGTAAGGAGAACCAATCAAGAGCTGTTTGATATCCTTTCGGAGAGTTTCTTTAAATGTACTTAGAGCCATTTATAAATTTTCTTTGAAAATCTAAGTCACTAAAATAATTTAGCAGAAGATAACAAGTATTTTCATATATTTATATATAACAAATACATTCATATATATGAACTATGTATATGTTTATAATACATATATAATGTATATTTATAATGCCATTATATATTATATTCATTATATACATTCATTATATATTCATATATGAATATATATTATATTCAATATATAATATATATATATGAACTTGGATTGAAGTGAAACATTCTGAATATAAACTCCATGATTGTGCATCATATCCACTAACTCTGTGTCTATAGCCTTGACTTGTGAAGGTGAATATACATAAAATGCAGATGATAAAGTTAATTATCCACCCTGGGTCCATGGGAGTTAGAGTCTAGCTCACTTCAGTCAGTACTACCTAAACACATACACAAGTAGATCCACAGATACATATCTTACACATCGATAGAAGTGTGTTGTGACAGTTACATAACATTAAAAGAAGAAGAATAGTGTACTTTTGAAAAATAATTAAATTTGGTCACATTCTCCTTCTATGGAAAAGTTATTTTTATTTTAAATATAAGGTTGTGATAATTCAGGCTGAGCTCTCAGATTCTTGTTGATGTCATTTTTAAAGATAGGTATAAATTTTCTGAAGAGTAGTTAGTGCTTAAATAGTAGAGTGTAAACCAAGATGTCACTTAATGCAAGATATTACCAAGCAATTATCTTCATTTTTAATATACATCATGTTTCAATCACAAGGCCATCTGCCCACAAAAACCAGAGCTTTTGTAAGCATATCATATGGCATCCTTCTCAATGTAACACATATTTAAACAGACATAAAATGGAAGCTGTTTTTCTTAGTGGATCTCCAGGGATATACTGTGTCCTACATACCTGTGGAGTCAACCTATATATTTGTTTAAATGTTCAAGAAAGACAGATTTATCAGCAAATATAACATTCTTCAAAATGATAGCTGAGAATTCATTTTTATTTCACGTAAATTTAATGCTATAAAAGTTAAAAATTATGACATGGGCAAAATATGGGAGAAGGAGCCATAAAATATGCTTGTTTTTAATGGTATTGCTACACACTATAACCACATCGCCACTTCTCTAGGAATAGGCCACAAAGAATCTTGTCTATCTTTTATTGGTATCCTGTGCCTTGGGCCAGTGCTAAACAGTGCATGATTCTTTTTGTCCCAGTCTCTTTCACTTTCAAATAGATCTCGATTTGTACAAGAAATAATGGTGACTTCCTGCCCACAGACTAGGGACTGCATTAGCAACTTGTGCACATTGTTTCACATAATTGTTAATGCAATACTATAGGTATTGTTATAAGAAGAAAATAATATTTAAAGATTTTAGATATAAGATATTTTAGATAGCAAACATATAAATAGATATAAAACATATAGACAAATAGGTATAAAACATATAAACATTTGTTTGAATATATTACTGTTTTCTGTGAGTATCACAATGTTATCTAGAAATTTAGTTTCAGAAATGATCTCAAATTACATTTAAAAATTTGGATTTGACTGGCAGCACTGTAGGTAAATAGAAGTAATTGAATAAATGTTCTTTTTGAAACGAGGTTCAAACCTCAAGAACAAAAAAAAACTGCACTTAATATTTTTAACACTCTGAAATAGTATCATTTTTTGAATTTTGAGATTATAATTGAAGATCTTCATATACATAGATGCATATAATGATGCATAACTATATAAACAATGTTGTAATAGCCATGCTTTTTTTTTAAAGAATGGCTTTTTTCTTCTTTTTTCTCTTTTTTGGCTTTCCTTTTCTCTTTTTCCTTTTATCTTCAAAACAGCACCACTCTGCACACTGCCTCTCTCAAGAACTTGTTAACCGTATAGTATGGACCCTTCTCTATTCTTTTCATGTTTAATCTTATAATAATAGGGATATGTTGTAAGTGTGTACATACATACACATGTAAAGGGTTTGGGGTCCATTGGGCACTTTATACAAACATGCATACTTAACTCTCTTGCACGTGACTTTTTTCACCTGCGACTACTTTCTGTTAACTCTTATGGACTACTGTTACTTCATTTGTATCGTTATTAATGGGCCCATAATATAGTTGCACAATGAATGTTCCTTAATTTATTTCACCTTTTCTTATAGATGGTCATTCAATCTGTTTCCAGGTTTGTTACTACCTACATACACAGTTGCATATACTTGTATTTACCCGATATTGTTTTGTTTTCTACAACATAGAATCCCAGGACGACGGTGAAAACTAATCCAGAATTTTATTTAAGAGAGGTGTCTGTGAATATAATTTAAGTATTTATGAGAATTATTGAGCTGTCTTATGGAGTAAGAATGCTACACAGCTTAAAATAGATCTTAAGTAACATACACCTCACTGTATTCAGAAAACAAATAACAAATGTGAAAATACTGAAGTTAATTTTAAGTCTCTCCTCTAAGAAACTAGAGAAAACATTCATTCGCTTTGTGGGTCTGGAAACGGTTTTTCTGAGTCTTAAGTTATCCGCGTTCTGGGGCTCCGCGGCTCTGCTATGGCGGCGTCCCTTTGCCGTACTTCTCGCAGGACATCTGCACCAGCGCATTGCTATGTTATTTGCAGAAAATCCGCAGCCTGTGTTTATATAATTGTCCAACAGTCCTATTAGGCACCAACCGTCTTAACTCGAGGCTGACATTTTGCCTCCCTTTAATATGCTCACCCAAACATGGAGCACCGGGTACTTCCACTGAAGAAGAACTTGCGCTGCCCCCTTTCCTCTTCTTGTGCTCTGCTCTCTGCGCCTCTCTTACTCATTCCCTCTGGAGTCTGGTTTTGCTACTGTAAAGAGAAGTAAAGTACTCTCTCCTGCCAGCTTTTTACACAAAGAGTACTTTTTTTCAGATGGAGTCTGAACTGAAAAATTCCTTGGTCAGACACAAACATGGGCTCATGCTTCCAGTGTACCCCCCATTGCACCGCCCCGTAGCTGTTTAATGAGTTTATGCTCACAAATGACATCAGCTTCACTTTCACACACTTTTATAAGCTTTCTACGTCCTCCCGAAAAAAAATAATAATAATAGTTCTGCCTTTTTCTTGAGTCGACTGGATAATAGCAAATAATTATTTCCTGAATGCGTAAATGTTAAACAATCGTTTATTAACCCTTTCACATAACATTCTCCTGGGTTCTATACTAAATGGAATAAACCTGTGATCTAGTAAATTAAATGGCAAAATTTGAATGTAGAATTCTTTGTTTTTATCAAAAGAATGTCACAATTAAACACAGGATTACGTTTCCTTACATTGTGTGGACACTCAAAAACGTATTTTAAAGTTTCATTAAATGCTGTGGTGTGTTCTCAGCACTGTTCAAAAAAGACAGTGAGTATGAGTGTGTGCATGTGTGTGTAATTGTATCAAAAGATATAGAACATTTAATATTTATTTTTATTCCAAGGTTTCAGGCTTTACAAATCCTGAACTGAGGCCTTTGTAAAATTTGAAATTAGACCAGTATTTAAGTAATTTCCTAAAAATACTAAAATTGATTCATAGGTGTGATATTTTTGAGAAGCTTAGATTATTTTATTTTAAGCATGGTGGTTTTTACTCATTATTTTATTCTCAGTGCGTAGGCTGGTATTGAGCACATAATAAGCATCCCTTGAATGTTCAGAGTAAATTAATGAATGCCATGATTTTGAAGGCTTGGGTTAGCCTTTGAAACCAATTAGAAAGAAATTTCAAAGACCAAGAAACAGAACTTGGCATCTTCTCTATTACCCACCTGAAGGCAATGCTAAACAAAATAAAATATACTCTCTGAATTTATCTTTCTTAGCGCTGAGATCAATTTCTTTCTTTAAACATCCAAGAGTCTGTCATTATTTGTTCTGTGGACACACACAGAGGGGTGTTCTGGCATCCACTGCTAACACAAGTTAGGGATTGCTTAAAAGAGAGAATGTCCTCACGTCTTTTGATAATGTTTTTAGGGCATACGTGATGGGCACAAATGAAATTCAATCATAATCTTGTTACCTTTGCTGAGGCGGGTTCAGTTGGCAGTTTTCTCTACAGATCCATGAACTTTCAGATTAGTAGCAATTGGGGCAAAAATATTTCACAGGAATTTTACAAGGCTACATGATTATTTCTCTTTTTATAATATTTATAATTCGTAAGCTTTTTGATACTTGTATTTATAAATACCAATATTTTCCACCAAAAGACATAAACAGAAACAAATTATTAGTTATTCTGTAAGAATCAGAAGTTTGTATGATCACAAAGAAGAAATAGACCAGGAATGTCACAGACAAGTTTTGTATTCATTTGTAAATTGTATTTATACAATAGATGTATTTATAAAAAATAAATACACAAATAAAATTTTCTAAATTGAATCATATTTTAATGTTCTTAAGGTTATTATTATTAGAGATTAGCCAGGAATGTTTTTATAATGCTGATTATTACTTCGCTTATCTCCATTAATAAGTGGATGTATTTGTATACTAAGTTTCATTAAAAAAGACAAAACATACCTATACATTACATCTTGCACCCACTATGTAATAAATTGTTTTATGTATTATATTTAGAAAATATAATCTCAATAGAATCAGATTAATTATATATTGTTACAGCCCTCATGATCTGATTATAATAACTTCCTTAGAAATCCATAGTTTGAAGCCAGCTACAAGCCAGCATCTAAAAGTTGATGGTCTATCATAAGTCTAGATCTCATACCGCATAAAGTAATAAACTATACTTTGTAGGTGCTTATCTGATATTTGAGCCAAACTTAATATTTTCTTCAGCAGCATGTCTGGTTCTTTCCCATGGCTTGGAAAAATAATGACCTAACTCTCAGACTGAG
>CM052799.1:160597474-160817852 GCA_028533885.1 Nasua narica | reverse complement strand
TAAACTATACTTTGTAGGTGCTTATCTGATATTTGAGCCAAACTTAATATTTTCTTCAGCAGCATGTCTGGTTCTTTCCCATGGCTTGGAAAAATAATGACCTAACTCTCAGACTGAGGAGAGTAAGCTATCATACTCTAACACTTCAGAAAAGAGGGAAGATCTGCTTGCAACCCTATCAAGGTCAAGAAAGACAATTCTTGCTTGTCATTTTAAAAATCTTGTCTGCAACAGTGATGCAAACAAGTTGAATATGCCCCTTTTTGGGGATCTGTCTATATTTGTGGAGAATCAGTGTGACTTCAAGAGATAAAATTTTATATATTCCATTTTCCTTAAAAATATATTAAAACACAAATATAATACTGAAAACTAATCACAATTATGAGAACTAAAAGGGTAAGAAGATCAGAAGAATAACCAGAGTCTGTGTCCTTGAGAAAATATACACTCTCTGTGATTTCTGTGGTGATGTATGCTGTCATGTTTTGGAATATCTAGCTTATGCTTTAAAACTGATTAACCCCATAATATTATTGATCCCTTTGGCTTAACTCTAGGAATAGAGCTAATAGATAAATCCATACTCCATACTAGAAGGCTCTTTGAGGGTTCACTGAAGCATTCATTTTTCCCTGCTGTCAATGACAAGCAACTGAGAGCTCAGACTTCCAGAAATATCCTCCATAAGGCAAAACTTTAGAAAAGGGACCTAGAATCAACTAACATATTCTTTAGAATATTGGAATTGACTGGAATAGACTAAAAATTGAGTCAAAACTTGAATTACAAAAGTAGTTCTAAAAATTATTCAAGGAGGGGCTGGTGGCTCAGTGGGTTAAAGCCTCTGCCTTCAGCTCAGGTCATGATCTCAGGGTCCTGGGATAGAGCCCTGCATCGGGCTTTCTGCTGAGCGGGGAGCCTACTTCCCCCTCTCTCTCTGCCTGCCTCTGCCTACTTGTGATCTCTCTCTCTCTCTGTCAAATAAATAAAATCTTTAAAAAGAAATAAAAAATAAAAATTATTCAAGGAAGTTATTGAAGAAAGTAATTGAATGAAAGTTCAGAAAGAAGAAAGATATATTCTCTTTGATTGAAACAAGCAAGATTCATTATGCTATTTTTTCATTATGCTATTTTTTAAGAAATTAATGTAAAATTGTGAAGAAGCAAATGAAACAATATTTAGAATCAGGTGTTGGAGAAACCAAATAAATAATTCATTCTCTAATTTGATAAAACTTCTTAATAAAATTAATGAGTTTTCTTACAACTTTAAAAATCTAAGATAACAAAAATAAATGTTCAATGTATCTTTAAAGAAAATGGAGGTACGTAATCTTAAATGCAACAAAACAAAAGGTAAGATATCGAAATGTAATGAGTTAGAGCTTTCTTAGTTTTCTTGATATCCTCAAAGGACAGTGCTATTCTTTTTTTTTTTTTTTTTTTAGATTTTATTTATTTATTTGACAGAGAGGAGAGAGATCACAAGTAGGCAGAGAGGCAGGCAGAGAGAGAGGGAAGCAGGCCCCCTGCTGAGCAGAGCGCCCAATGCGGGCAGATCCCAGGACCCTGAGACCATGACCTGAGCCGAAGGCAGAGGCTTTAACCCACTGAGCCACCCAGGCGCCCCAGGACAGTGCTATTCTTAATGATAGATCCCCTTCCTTTAAACTAAAATTCCTGTGCAATGGAGGCAAATTGTTTTTAGTTAGGATAAAGAAATCCTTTTAAAGTAGTAAGTTTATTTTCTATAACACAGTATTCAACAGGCAACCTCTTGATCTTCATTTATCTGAATAAACCTTTCACTTGGAAGGGACTATGGTGAGCAGATGCCAAGTTCTCTTACCCAGTTGTAAATTATTAGCATTCTGGCTTATAAATCAATCTCTTTTAAGTATGATCACTGAGAATGAGAGACTGATCACACTTGGATGTACCAACAAAGTGAGCATCTGAATCAGGAACCCTGGGTCATGGTGAATCTGTGAGGGTGTTAACTCCCCAGCAAGGGCTGGCCTGAAAAATCATCTGACTTTACCCATCACATTATTATTTGGAGGTCCCGGGAGCCTGCAAATTTCAAAGCCCTACCCCTGGACTATAGAAGGGTACTGAAAGCTATCCCAAACTCTGTGGATTTATGGAGCCAGTATACCACAAAATTTAAAAGCCCACGGCTTAATGAGCAAAGTGGAGATTGAAGGGAATGCATAAATTAATACAAACAAATATCCATGGATGATTTCAAATGACAGATTATTAAAAGCTTTTAAAGAGATTTAGTGAAGATGATAGCATACAAAGATCCTGAACTTACTTCATTCCATGAACACAAACCTACAGCTGCATGTCAAACAATCCCCTCTCAAAAGAACCTGAAAGCTAGCTGAAGAGCACCTCTACAACAAAGGGAAAATGGGCCACATTGAGACAGGTAGAGAGGGCAAAGACATGGTCTTGCAAGAAACCCCCTCCCCACAGTGGGGAGGGATCTCATACTGTGGAACTTGTCCCTGAGAAGCAAAGCATTTGTGTCCCACATCAGGCATCCCAACCATTGGCTGCACCAGAGAGCTGAACCTCCAAAGTATCTGGAATTAAAAACCTATGAGGCTTGCTTCCAGGAGAACCTTAGGGCATAGGAAATGGAAAATTTGTTCTTAACAGGCTTACACAAAGACCGCTTGACCTGGGACCCAGTACAAAAGCAATAGTTTGAAAGATGCCTAAAACATATGCAAAGACACTTAATTGTTATTCTTAATGTGTCTGCTGGAGAGGTAGGAATCTGTTGGGACTCTCTCCAGAGCTGGAGGCAATAGTGGGCACCATTTTTGCATTCTCCTTCTGCCTTGTTAGTGCTAGTGCTGGAGGATGTCATTTTTTGCACCACCCCTCTAGACAACTAGCCTCAGTGGGAGTCTACCCCCACACACCACAGCTGCAGCCTATCCCCTCACCCCAACCAACAAGCATCTACAGCCCACACAGGGCATTATCTATTAGTACCTGGCTATTGTGGCCAGAGAGGCTTGTGTTTCTAGGCTTCAAGGGTCTAAAATTAATCACAGAGACGGTCCTTTGCAGGTTACTGCCAGGGCACTGCACAAACATTAGACTGAAACATACCCCCAATCTTCATGTGATGAAGGCCTACTTTCCTGTCCTGGAGTTTCAGGCAGAGGGATAGCCCTAAGGTCAGCCATACAGCCAGAGGCTAGAGAGGCACCGCTGGCCCAGAGAATGTGGGCAGGGAAGCAGACACCATATTAGTGCCCTCCCTCGGCCTCTCTGCAGCTTGCTGATACTTTCCAGAAAGGAGCTAATACACACAACAAAAGCCACAATTTTTTCAACTGTCACCCAAGGGACACTTCCAGATCTCTCAGTCTGGAAGTTAGCAGGGTTTACAATTGCAGACTTCCAAGACTGTATATATTTATACTTTGAAACTACTGCCTGGGGTCCTGCTTACAATTAACCTGAAGCTAGACACTGTCTGAGATTCTTTCCTTTGGAGCAATGATAGCACTTGGCATATTCTCAACAACTGGGACCTAATAAGAATAGATCAGGCTATTTTTGAAAATCACAGAGGGGCAAGAAACAACAAAAGCCAGGGCAAGGTTGAACAATAAATTCAGAAGATAAAGAAGGGTATTATATAATAATGTATACACACACAATGAACTACTACTCAGCCATAAAAAAAGAATGAGACCTTGCCATTTGCAACAATGGACCTTAAGGGTATCATGCTAAGTGAGGGAAGTCAGGCAGAAAAAGACAAATACATATGATTTCATTAATATGTACAAATAAAACAAAAACTCATAGATACAGAGAAAAGATTGGTAGTTACCAGAGGGGAATAGAGTTGGGGGGATAGGCAAAATAGGTGAAGGAGTTCAATTTTGAGGTGATGTAAGGTAACTAGACTTATGGCAGTGATCTCTTTGCAATGTATACAAGTATCAAAATAATGCTGTACACCTAAAACTTATTTCGTATTATATACCAGTTTACCTCAATTTTTAAAAAAAGTCTATGAATGCCTATGGGATGGATAACTTGTGTAAAGATAGAAAAGCAGGACACTGAACACTGAGTAATAAGGAAAGCTGGTTTGGTTTTAACACAATTCCAAATTACCTAAAGCTGATACTTTTTTTTCCTCAATTCCCTGATGAAGGCAATTTACAAAGCCATTTTGACTGCCCCGGTACATTCAGTTAATTTTAAAAAGCAACATTTTTTTATTTTAGAAGATAAAAGATTCTGAGGGTGCCTAGATGGCTCCGTTGGTTAAGTATCTGCCTTCAGCTCAGGTCATGATCCCAGGGTCCTTGAATCGAGTCCCATGTTGGGTTTCCTGTTCAACTGAGAGCCTTCCTCTCCCTCTCCCCCACCCATCTCCTTATGCTCTCGCTCTCTCTCAAATAAATAAATAAATAAAATATTTTTAAAAAGTAAATAATAAAAAAAAATCTGTACCCAGGCCTTTCATTTGGATCATAGAAAACAAGCAAGTGATTCTTTTTAACAAAGATGATGAGAAAGTTACTGATATAATATCTCTCCTGTCAGTTATTAACGCTGTTTACATAAAACAAAACAGGATGCTTTATTTTGGGTTGCAAAATCTAATTATGAATGTGACTGTGTAGTTCTATTAGAAAAGTATGGATTCGATTTCCAAGTTAAAGTCATTTTAAGAGTGACATTGTTCATGTTTCTTGATACCTAGACATAAAGTTAATCTAGAGAAGATACTATAATTTAACACCTCATGTAAATAATATGCAAACAGTTCAGAAGTGTTCAGAAATGATCATTTAATGCTATTAGATTGCATATTTTGAACTTCAAACAATGCTACTGCTTAAACCAAAAAATATAACACTGTTTTGAAACAACTCAACAATGACTTTTAAGAATGATTATCTTTCTATTTTATCTATTTAGAGCATATGGTTCAAAGCCATAATGATATAGCAAGAAAGTTCTTGGTCTTCTCCAAGCATAGGTCTAGCATAAAGTAGGAACTAAAATAGTGTTTGTTGAGTCAATAGATATCTTGTATTTGAATTTTGATTTGACCAATTTGGGCTCTATGTGACTTTGGGAATGGTGATACTCTGTAGGAGTTACCATTTTTCCATCTGACAGTTTTCACACTAAATGGAAGGAACAGATAAACTTACTACATTAAACTACTTTGAAAACTATCAAATTACATATCTATATATTTGAATATTTTCAAAATGGTGTCTTCCAAATATTTGAATACATTTTAAAATATACCTAAATATAACTACCTATTTTGGAAAAGAAAAATAGAACCACAGAGGTTCTAGATTTTTTTGTCACCCTGTTGACATCAAGGGTAGATTGGTAGGATTCAAACACTTAGTGTCTACTTCTTATTTCATGTATTTCTCTTCTTCTTCCTTGCCTGAAGTGAGCAATTATTTTTTTCAGAAAATTTGTATAGTATCTATTCTAAGTTATGTACCAGAATTATACTAAATATAACAGACATTTAGCTGGATTCTATTTACAAATGCAGTGACATGTGTGTTGTATAAAGCTAAAAGTTAGCCCCACTGGGTTGAAATCTGTGTTCTTTATCTTATCATAATGATCTAAATTGTCATGCAATTGGTAGGTAGGTGAATCTAAAGACGAGAGATTTTCAGAAATAGGATACAACAAAAAGATACAAAAGTGAGGTTGAAACTAAGAAAACTGAAATTAGTAAATTTTCTCAGAGGAGGTGAAATGAAGGAATTAAGTTTGCAGTAGGTCATGGATTGATTTGACACTTGAGGATTCAAAAATCTGTTTTTCATTCTTTGGTATTGGAGGTAACTTGAAGATGGTATATGCTGAGAATAGTCAGGATGTGAGAAGATGACACAGCAGCTAAAGGAAAAAGCTTTGGCTGTGATTTATTATTTAACACATTTGATATGGTTGAAAAGTCAAACACAATTACATGAGTAGAAAATAAAATAAATTTTTGGAGCCAAGAATCTAAAACCAGGTCAGAGCATGGAGCTCAGTCCAGATGTGTGAGAGGGCAAGACCAAGGAGATCAGTCCACCTCAGAGGCTGGGCAGAAGTTGTGTCTACAGGCACAGTTCAATGGTCCTAGAGGTGCTGAGAGGGGAAGTGCCAGAACACTGATTACCAAGGGAAGTGACATTTTCATTACATAAAAAGCCCTGTGGTGTTTTCAGTAAAGGTTTGGACAGGACAAATTTAAAGGTCCTTTCACATCTATAAAGTTCCTATTAACAATATATATTTTTTTCTAATATTGTTTCTCCACAACTTGTATCTTGAAGGTCTTTCAAGTAGAGCTTCTAGGATCAGATTCTTACACTACGTCTGTGTACATTATCAACCCTGTTAGTCACCAGCATTGAACTGGTGGGAAAGCACAGCCTCCTACCTGAGCTTTCGTGTATCCCATCTACCCATAAGAGACGCACGTCTCTATGGCAGAAATGCCACCAAAGTGTCAGGTTTCATCAAGACTGGTCCAATAGGAGGAGATGCACAAAGTGGGATGGTCTCATATCTCTGAAATGGTGCTGCTGCTTTAGCCACATAAGAACGATTTTTAAATTTCCAAAATGTGGATATCTCACACAATAAGACATTGTTTATTTCTATCTATATTTCTCACTCTTTTCCTGAAGTTTTTCACTAGGCCATGATAAAAGGATTATGCCAAATGTCCTGTATTAGTTTCCCAGGGCTGCTGTACCAAGACATCAAAAATCAAGTGGCCTTAAACAATGGAAATTTATTGCTTCACAATCCTAGAGGCTAGAGGTCTGAAATCAAGGTATCAGCAGAGCCTTGCTTCTTCTAACAGCCTAGGAGAGCATCCTTCTTTGCCTTTTCTGGCTTCTGATGTTTGGAGTAATCCGTGGCATTCCTTGGCTTATAAATGCATCACTCCAGTCACATGTTGTCTGCTCCGTGTGTGTCTCCCTATCATCTCTCCTGTGTGCATGTTTGTCTGTAGCCAAATTTCTCCTTCCTATGAGGATTCCAGCAATATCGAATTGGGGCTCATCCTATTGACCTCATTTAACTTGACCTTTACCTCTGTAGAGATCCTATTTCCAAGTAAGGTCATATTCTGAGGCACTGGGACTTAGGACTTTAATATATCTTTTTTGGGGGACACAAATCAACTCATAATAGCCCTCAACACAGTTTGTGGATTTCTATTGTCATATGCCATTTTTGCTCACTGGTATCTCACTTTGTGGGGGCTTCTCACAAGATTCCAATGTGGTAAAGTAACTGTGATTGAGTTTAGGCAACTTCTGCCTGAGGAATTACAATTTCAGGGGTAATGACTGACTAAGAGGACAGAGACACATTGCTTTTTCTCTCATTTGGGTTGTGAAGGTCCAGAACACAGTTCTTGTTCAGTTGTTCAGCGTGCAGTACTCCCAACATATAAGTCAGTGAAAATAATGTGTAAGTCACAAGACATAGCAAAATGAAGCAGGACACAGACTATGAATAAGGTTTGTTCAAGGAGTACTTCTGTCATTCTGTTTTTACCGTGTTGCTGCTCAGACAAAATTTCTCTTTTTATGTCAGTTTGGCACCTTTGCTCAAAAAGAAAGTCTGACCTGACTTTTAAAGTTTCTATGAAGAGAACTTTGTTTTATGTTATACAAAAATGGCTCTAATATTAAAAGATTAATCCCTTTTGCCTCTAAACATATGATTAACCATAAATTACCACACTAGGCCTGATCGCATCTTTCAAAAGCCTATTAAAAAACAAATTAACCTTTTCTCTCTAGTCTGAACTCCCTTGTTAATATGAAAATCAGGAGCAATTCAGGACCCTTAGCTTTTGTTATCCCAACCATGTTCCTTTGTGTTTTTCAAGTTGAGTTGTGACTGGAGAGTGAGTCATACCAGCTTAATTAATTTAGTTAAGAACCAATTAAAAGCAGTATTTTGTGCATGAGAAAGCTTGTCTGAAGTGTTTTGAATTTCATCAGGAGCTTGCTCATTACCCAGGCTTCTATATAGATGGCTGTGCCATGGGGTTGGGGGTTGGGGGGAGTGGACACACTTACTTACCTGGTTAGACATCCTTTAATTCCTAGTCATAAGTGAATTCGTATGAGTTTTCATTTCTAAAGCAGGTGCAATTTATATTTATTCTCATAAATAAATACCAAACATGAAAAATTACCAAGTTTCTTATTGTAATAATAATGTAGCAAGGTTTATGAGCAACTAGCACATATATTTTCTTCCTCCAGTAGACTAAATGATCCAAACATGCACCTTAGGAAGAAGATTAAAGGGAGATGTATTCTTTCTGTATCCTTCCCACCTCATTAATCTGGAATGGAGCAAGTGACATAGTGCATTTTTAAAGAATGTGGTCTAAGAGTAGTGCAGTTTAAAGCAGTCTGATCTTCAGATTCTTGCCCTATAGAAGCAGATGTGTAGACAAAGCACTAACACATGAATCTCTTTATAAGGTTCTGTAGGCCTCTGTGTGTTATTTGTACCTATATTTGAGGCAAATCCAGCAAACAAAAACTATGTATTAGGAAAGGGTGGGAAAAGTATTGGACAGTGAACCGGTCGATTTAATGCAGGAGTCAGCAAATGTTTTCCAAAAGGGACTGACATTAAGTATTTTAGGCTTTGTGGACCAGATGTCTCTGTATTTGGTCTCTGTTATACCTAATCAACTCTACACTTGTAGCATGAAAACAGCCATTGTTTTCATTGATAATATATAAATATTATCTATATATAATATAGATATTATAAATATATGTATTATCATTAATAATATATAAACTAACGGACATATGGCAGTGTTCCAATAAAACTTTATTTACTAAAACAGAAGAAAGACTGAATTGGATCTGCAGGCCATGGTTTTCCAACCCTTAGTGTAGGATATGGTAATGCCACTGACCCTTAATGGGTGGGTAAGAGTTTCCTCATGCTAGTGTTCAGTTTCCTCATCCTAAAATGAGGTTAGACTAAGGAAGTCAGAAGGACTCTCCAGCTTTGCATTTCTAGGTTCACATATAGAAACGGTCTCTAGAGATACTTCCAAGCATAGCTCTGCAGTTAGGCAGCTGATTCTCCAGTGTTCCCTTTGAAAGAAAAAAAAAAGTTCTCAATAAGAGAAAATATAAGGACTTCTTTTCTTTGTGTTCTTTGTGTATGGGAGTTATCAAAATGAAACATGAGAAGTGAGAACAGTTATGACTTTAATACTTTTGAATTCTTTATTCTCGAGAGGCCATTGCTCTGTTTAGGAAAAAAGGTAGATATAACTATTTAGAAAGATTTCAAAAACACTTGCTTTGGAGTTAGTTAGCAATGGATTTTTCAAACTTGCAGATGACAATCTGAGTATTAGAGGTTTCAGTACTGGTAGACCACAGGCTAAAAAGTGTCTTTCAGAAACACTTTTTTTTTTTTTTTTGAAAGGGTAAACTTCACTGGGAAAATTCTCTTTGTTGAAATACCTCATTACCCAGCAATGCAGAATAAATGGGGCATTGCTCTCTATTGATTTGCCACCACAGCCTCTGTAACTAAACATGGCCTGAGGCAGTTCTCCAAACAAGAGGATCCCTGTTTAATTGTTGCTTGAATAATTTTTCATTATCATTACCCGGGGATTTGGGTTTCTATTTTTACTTGATGTTACTTTAAGTATACCCTTTGTGTAGTATATTTTCCAGCATATTAGAATCAGTCACCTATTACAAGAATATCATCAAATGTACACACTGAGAGTAATTCCACTACAGTGCGACTCAGAACTATAAATACACAAATAATCAACTCTCGTTACTTATTTCCACTGGGTTAAGGTACATGCATGTATAAATTTCACATGTTTAGACTAAATTCACCTTTATTTTGAACCCCATTCTTAATGAAGCTGCCAGTCATAGCTCAGAATTCTACATATTTTATCTGCAGGTCTCCACATGAGTTGGAACTGTTCTCTATGAGATTATTCAAATAATGGCCCAACTGGAGTCCATTCACAGAATTTTTCTACCTTAGGCTTTTCTTTTTATTTTTTTTCCTTAAACATAGGATGTATTATTAATATCCTTTCAAGGAATACAACAGAGTTAGTTATATAATTTGACCTTTTTCTTTATATTTGTTAAAAGCAGCACATGTAAAAACAAATTAAAATGTGGTTACTAGATACTTAACCAGACCAGTAAATACTGAGTATTCATGGTATCTTTAGTTTTCACAATAAGGAAGAGATACAGAGAATAATTGAATTACATGGATACTCTGTGGTGTGTATTTTGGATTAGGTTAATGTGACTCAATCATATAAGCCACAAAGTCTGGTTCACCCTCCCAAACCCTCAAATATTATAAAATTTTATATTATTGCCACTTTATCAGATAAATGTCTCTGGCGAAATCTAGATCCCTGTTCTACCAGAAAATGTTCTTTAATTTTTTTCTTTAATTAATTTCTTTAATTTATCCTGCTAATACCTTCGGCTTCTGAACCACTGTCACTGGTAATATGTGAAAAAGTGAGACGGTTTGTAGGTATCTACTCTGTCACTGGTTTCATTTACACAGCTGTTCAAAGGCTTGGCTCCCATAACCTTAAAACTCTGGTTTTTACTAAAGTCCCAGATAGAGGTGCCTGGGTGACTAGGTGGGTTAAAGCCTCTGCCTTCCCCTTGGGTTATGATCCCAGGGTTCTGGGGTCGAGCCCCACATTGGGCTCTCTGCCAGTAGGGAGCCTGCTTCCCCCTCTCTCTGCCTGCCTCTCTGCCTACTTGTAATTATCTCTCTCTGTGTCAAATAAATAAGTAAAATCTTAAAAAAAAAAAAAAGTCCCAGATGTAGGACAAATATAGGCAAATTTGTAAATTTTGAAATCATGGTAAAAGATTATATCTCCATAGAGAATGTCAAGTTATTTGAATGGTTATTTAGGTCTTTTTTTTTCCTTAAATACTTTTATTTTATTTTTTCAGTGTTCCAATATTCATTGTTCATGTACCACACCCAGTGCTCCATGCAATACACGCCCTCCTTAATACCCACCACCAGGCTTGCCCAACGCCCCCAACCCTCCCCTCCAAAACCTTCAGTTTGTTGCTCAGAGTCCACAGTCTCTCATGGTTCATCTCCTCCTCTGATTTCCCCCAATTCACCCTTCCTTTCCTTCTACAGACAAAGGTCTGATATCTAAGATCTATTTAGGTCTTTTTTAAGATAGCCTAAAATTCTTCAAATTGTTCAGTCTATTTTAATTTTATAAGAATTCTTTAAAGATTTTAAAGTTTTCTTGAATATTCTATTAGATGGAGGGGGTACTATTAAAGGGAAAATAGATGAGAGATAGATAAGAATTACAGTAAAAATGGAATCAAACTGTCAAGGAAAAAATAGAACAGTAAAAGTAGAGTGAGGAAAGCCTCACCAATTTTTTGTTAAGAGAATGTCCATGATATCGTCCATGAATGCAAATATACTTCAATTCACAAATCTATTCATTCTTCCTCAGCTTCAAAAAGTAGTGACTTTGCCCTGATTATATAATTATATCACATAATAATCATTTTATATTTTGATATACCTGTAAATAAACCATCTTCACACTCCCAGAGATTTTAATAATCCAATATTTGAAAGAAGGAGAGAGAATAAAACAAAGGAAAAAAAGTGATTCAAAATTCTTATCTTCTAGACATCCCTAACTTTATAGTAGTTTAGTGTGTGTATGTGCTTGTGTGTGTTAATCTTTTGCAGCTTTTATCTGGTAATCTATCTGGCACTCTGACTGAATTGACCAAAAACTGTACACAACCATAAATGGAGAGATGAAAGGCAAAGTGAGATTTACAGCCTTGATCTTGAAGATAAAACCAAGGAGGCTGAGAAAAAATATTGTCTGTTAGAAAAGAAATTATTTCTGTTGGAGTATATCCTTTATAAAAGGTATTTTTATTCTCTCTATTAAAATTGTTCATCACCAATGCTCTTTGGGATTATATTATCCAGAAAAAACAATGCTTGCGGCAAAAGGTTGAAGATTTTCCTAACAGGAAAAAAGCACTATGAGATTTTCAAGGGAAATACAGAATGTTTCTCTAATAAGCACATTAATAACTTGCAAATGTGTTGTCACATTTAAGGCCATAATTTATAGTACATTTCTCCCTAAGCATAAGAATTTCTGCATTAATTTAAGGAAAATGTAAAGAAGAAATAAAGCAAAATTACTTGAAAACAGTTTTAAATTTAAAACTCAGTTGATTCAATTCTTACACTGACTACATGTTGACAGTTTCTCATAAACTATTCAGTTACTATACACATATGCTTGTATCTTAATTCAGCTTTTGAGTTATTTTATGTCTCTTTTTTAACCTTTTTGTTGGTTTACAGTAGTTGGTTTATCACTCAGTTCCACTGTAAATTTACATAATAAAAACTTGCTGATAAACAATTCAGAGTATCTTACATGTTGACACATATCACCATGCTGTAGAGTAAATAACTCACTTTTAATAATAAAAAGTAAAAATAAATAAAAATTAATAATCAGTGCTAGAAGGATTGTTGCTGCTATGATTACTATGTTAATTTTTGAGGGCATTTATATACTGTGTGTGAGGTATACGTTAGGAGAATTTTGGTTGCAGATGTTAAAAACCAAAGACAAGCAGGATCAAGAGCAAGTGATGTATCTGAAAGGGTAACAGTATGGAAAGGACTATGAATGGTTATTCAGAGTTCCAACTCTGCCATTTACTTGCCATATGACTTCAGACAAGTTATCCAATCACTCTGTGTGCCAATTTCTTCATGTGTAAAATGGAAATAATAGTATCACCTATCTCATAAAGTTATTGTGACCATTAAATGACCTTGTTTTTCAAAAGATAAAGAATAGAGCTTAGATGTCAGTTCCATATGACTATTTCTAATAAGTTCTTGTGCTATTTTTGTTCTTGTTAAGGCATTTCTAAAAATCAAAAGGGAAATATGCAGCTGGTCTTCCAGAAAGCAAGCAGGATCAGGAGTGATATAGGAAACAGAGGTGCTGTCTCCTACTCTGTGTCCCTCTGCACATCTATTTTAATCTAGCAGATGTTATTATTCCCATTTTACTGCTTAGAAACCTGAAACTTAGAGAAGTTAAATACCTTTCCAAAGTTGCCCACTAAGTGCCACAGACAGGATTTGAAGTCCAGTTTGTGTAACTCCAAATCCTTGTTACTAAAAACTATGCCAGACATATCAATCAAGATTTCTTAAAGTTTCAAGTAATATCAAATGATGATTTATGTACTTTTTCCATTAGTTAATTTTTAATAAATTGATAAGTACTTACATATGATATGATCAGATCTTCATTAGTAGGACATTCAATTTAGTTAGGTTGGCAGGAGGGAGATGGATTTGCATCACTGCATGTATTCATATTCTATTTCTTGGTGTCTTTGATGCCAGAGGTCTCTACTGTAACAATGTAGTCATCCCATTATCTAAAATAATGAAGTAATGAGGCTTTTAAGGACAGAACACACATTGTCCAGCATTTTAAGACCATGTTATCTACCCTTAATCTAAGGAAGTTAGGATATAGGAAGATGATAAATTGGCTAAGAAGATGAGAGAAATACTTAACTTTACAACCAAAGGATCCTTGGCACTTTTGACAAAGGACAAAAAGGAATTGAAACATTATGAAGAAAAAAATTAAGTGATCTGTCAGAGTTATAGAGAAAAATAAACAAGAAAAAACTATCATTTTAGAAGGTCTTTGGAATGGATCTGGGTCCAAATTTTTTTAATTTTAGTCTTAAAGAAATATTAGAAGATTAAGTAAAGTAGAATCTTATAGGGAAAGATATATGGATTTCTCAATACTTGTATCTAAACCATTAAAGAACTTGGAATCAGCTCACTAATTAGAAAGTGGCTTTGGGAACCCACAAAGGGGAAGGAAAAAAGGAGCAAAAAAATAATTCTTCTTGACATGGGCTAGGTAAAGAGATATAAAGATCTCTTCATGCTCAGTTTTCCCTCCACGAACTCCTACAGCAATGGTTGTTGTAATCAATATTATTCAACTGTTGGTTAATTGCAAATCAGTTGCTGTGGTGATTACATACCAGGATCCTGTTCTAATTCAAATTTTGTTACACTGGTTGAGTCAACTGAAGTTGATAGACTTACTTTTTTGGTTAAAAGAATTTGAAGAAAGTACAAATAAATGAAAAAGAAAGCTAAAAGTGCATCATAAAAGAGGATGGCAGGATACCAAAAATTTAGCAGTTGGAAAATGGACATCATTTGCATATTTTATTTATTTAATAACTCAAAAGTCCAACTATAAAATTTGTTATAGTTGGCCTATGTTATCACTGTAATATTTTGTTGTTATAGTTGTTATATTATTTCAGATAATATCTGAAAATATTAATTGGTATGTTGGAAATATGTACCAAATATAGAGTGATAAAACCTATCTTTTTAAAATAATACTTATTAGATTTTTATTAAAGGAATAAGTATATTTTCTGGATATTTGGAAAATATAGACATGTAATAGTTTAACAAACAAGGGAAGCAAAGAGAAAAAAACATTAATATTTTTTATTGATAGTCTTCAAGATATATCAATAATTTATGACACAAATTTGCTGTCTTATCAAGTAAGAAGCCTTAGACAATTTATTATATATTATATATATTATAAAAATTGCTTATTACATGTTAAAATTCCCATGTGGGAGAAATTTATCAGAAACTTAACCTGTTATTTAAAGTGTAAATAGCATATCTGCTAATTGTCTTAAGATTTATACTTTTGTGCCATAATATTTGCAGATGTAATATTTTACAATAATCAACACACTTGATGTTACGGTTATTTTAAATGTTTCTCTAAAATGTAAATCAATCTAGACTTTGTAATCCAAAGAGACAATGAGACTTTAAAAATTTTATCAGCAATCTTAATTCAATATAGTTTTTATTACTAATTTGGTTCTAATATATTAAACTACAGGATATTTCTATATTTTCTTAAGATGCATTTCCAATGTGCTTTTAAAAATATTTTGAAGTAAGCCCTAATGTAATATAACAAATGAAAAATATTTATTCAAGAAAATCTTCTAAGACTTGGTAAGAACTACAAAAGTTTGCATTGTTTTAAACAGTCCTGCACCCTCTGGCCTCCCAGCTCAACAAGACAGAAACTCCACGTCAATTGGTATAGCCAAAAACACAAGGCTCTCTCTCCTCCCAGCTCCCAGTCAGAGGACAAACTTCCTAAGATAGGCAGGATATCAGCAATTCTCATTTTCCCCCAGCTACCTGTTGCTGAAGCTAAGTTCTGTGCTGCTGTGGCTAAGGGTTAGGGCTCCCTTCATCCACACAGCCGCTACTTGTAGATAAGCACTACTTTGGGAACAGCACTGCTGAGAATAGTGGGGTCCTAAAAGCCCTCGCCCCGACTAGTGGGATTAGGGTGACACACTGGGAGGGGCAAACCAAGACCTGACGCTGCTGCCCCACCCATCTACCAAGTGCTCAGCTCCTAAAGTGGGATGTCACCCAGAGAAAAGCATACCATGGTTCTTGCTCCCAGCACCAGGGCAACGGCTCAGAAATCTTGCTTGGAGGCAAAAGCAAACCGTAGAAGAGAACCCCAATCCGTCCCCCAAAGAAAGTGGACTTAATTTACAACAGCACATGGAAAGGATCAAGCCTAAGGACACTCTTAAAAAAACAGTAAAAGTTGTAGTGAAAGGCAATCAAAAGGAGATTGTAGACTCCTTGGAAATGGAGGGTCAGCTGAAGGCCTGTGAGTCTGTGGAAAGAAAGAATAAAAGAGATGGCTAAGAAGAGCCTTCTTGGGGTCAGATAAATCTGAACCATTGACCTCAGAAACTATCCCTTCAAAACCTGGATCAGTCTGTGAATCAATTTATGCCTAAAGGCATTGTTGAAAATAACAGAGCAATCAACCAGCAAATAGTGGGTTTAACTGTTGGGTATGGTCAGGGGAAGGGAGCCCTGAGACAAAACCACCCCGATGAGGTAGGGTAGAGGGGAGGTCAGAACACAAGGTTGCTATAGTATCCGTTGATTCTCATTATTCATGGTAGTTATATTCCACAAAGTCACTGCAAACACTGTACTAGTGAATACTGAACCTTTTGCTTATAGGGGAAGTTCCTGCACTTTCAGCCTCTGGTCACAACATTTATGTCGATGCATCAATTCACAACCTTATCATACATGTATTTCTGTTTAAAGACACTTTATTTAATATATAGTGTTGATTCATTAACATTGAACTCACAACCAACAACATATAACACATGCCTGACAAAAGCTTATATAACACGTTATTTTCTCCTTAAGGCACATCACAGCCTCCTTCAGCACTATGCTTGCGGCCATTTTAAAGAGCAAAAATCACCAATGTAAAGCACAATAACACAGCTCTAAACTCTGAGAAGGACACTTGTTTATGAGAGTGGAAACAGTGAAGGGAGAGCATCAGTCACCTTGCTCGACCTCAATTGGGAACACGCACATTGGGCGACTCAAATTTTTCACTGTTCTGTGTATCCATGAAAGATCATGAAAGCACAGTGAGTATTGATTTTAGGTTACCATAAATTTTAGTGAAAAGATAAATTCACAAATACTGAGTCTGTGAATAATGAGGATCAACTATATTACCTAAAATGTCCATTTTCCAACAACAAAAAAATTATAAGACATACAAAGAAACAAGAAAATATACCCCATACACCAGAAAAAAGCAGGCACTAGAAACTGTCTATAAAAGCAAATGGAGGCCACATTTAAAATACAAAGCCCTGTAAGCCACTAAAAATATGTTCAAAGAACTAAAAGAAACCATGACTGAACAAGCAAAGGAAGTTTGACAGCAATGTCCATTAGTACTGGGTTGTAACTGAGCTGAAGATAAATACATGTCTGGATAGTTTCATTTTGTTTGCTAAGAATAAGTTATGTTTTAATTTGTAGAGCAGGTCACTGAAAAACCGTTCATTGACATGGATTTATTCCAAACAATATATAATCTAATTATATAACATATGTGAAAGACACTCTTTTTCATTAAGCCTAATGAAATAAAGTGAAATAATTCACCATGCTGTAAGAATGTGTCACCATGCACATTAATATAGCATGAATAAAATGTTGAAATGGAGCCTGTTTTAGTCTGTTCAGGCTGTCCTAACAAAAATATCATAGACAGCGGTGGTTTACACAACAGAAATTTATTTCTTACTATTCTGGAGGCTGAGAATTCTAATATGGAGGTGCCAGCAGCTTAGCTTCCTGGTACAAACTTCCTTCCTGGTTTGCAGAGGGACACCTGGCTATATCCTCACATATTAGAGACAGACAAATCACCTTTCTAGTTAGTAGCTCTGCCAATAAGGGCACTAATCCTATTCATAAAAGCTCCACCCTCATGACCTAATTATCTTCTAAAGTTCCCACTTGCTAACACCATTAGGACTTCAAAATATAAATCTAGTGGGAGGAGAGACACAAATATTCAGTCTTTAGCAAAGACTATCAAACATTCTATAGAACAAAGGAAAAGAATTATGATGGCAACTTAGAGGAAAGGCAGCCTTCTAGGCTGGGAACAGAACATACACACGCACACAGACTGAAACGGAGTTAGTTCCTACTTTGTTCCAAAAATATTGCTCAGCTTTAAAATTGCTAATGAGAGATTATCTGTTTTCCTGGAGCTTTGGTTACCAGGAAGATAAACATAAAGGAAGTAATTATGAGAGTTACATATGTTAAGAATCCCGCAAGGGGAAAATAAAACCCATTAAAAAAAAAATAAGAACAAAATCATATCCAAATAATTGAATTAAAATTTTAAAAAGTTAAAAGAAAGAAAGAGAAAGAAAAAGACTGGTATAAAGATTTCATCATGACCCACTAAATACCAATAAAAATTTAGTACACTCGGATACAAAATATACATCTCTTATATACCATATGCAGATCTTATATTTAACACCAAAAATTAAGGATAAAAGAACAAAATTAGACTTGTTTAAATTTGCATTGAATTTCTCACTAAATGCTGAAAGAAAACTTTATGAAGACCTCCAAAGAGTCAAGTACAGTGGCTATCACATTTTAAATTTTCTACAATTAGAATATATTATCTGAGAAAATGTCTTATTTATATTAAACAGAAAAGTACAGTACAAAACATTTTAAAAACTTGTGTATCTATCATTCATAATTAAAAGCGATTATCTCAATTTTGACTTTATATAATTTTTCTTTAAAATATTACAAGGATGAATACCTACCATCTGCATCAACATGGATGGAACTGGAGGGTATCATGCTAAGTGAAATAAGTCAAGCAGAGGAAGACGATTATCATATAGCTTCACTCATATGTGAAACATAAGGAATAATGCAAAGGATCATACGGAAAGGGAGTGAAAACTGAATGGGAAGAAATCAGAAAGGGAGACAAACCATGAGAGACTCTAGACTCTGGGAAACAGAGTTACAGAAGAGAGGTGGGTGGTGGGATGGGGTAACCAGGTGATGGGTATTAAGGAGGGCACATGTTGTTATAGGCAACTAATGAATTGTTGAACACTAAATCAAAAACTAATGATGTACTATATGTTGGCTAATTGAACATAATAAAAAAGGTAAAAAAAAGAAAAAATAAATCAATTAATAAAATAAAATAAAACATCACAAATAATCTTTAACTCCATTCTTCCCAGTAAAATTTTAATTCTCTCTCCATGAGGATGAGGAGAGAGGGGTAGGTGGACAGTCATAATTTAATGTAATACTTTGTAATCCTTGTATTCATATTTTGTCTACATGTAAGTATTTCTATAAACACAAAGGGATTGTTTACATATTATAAAACTACGTGAAATCCTTCTGCAGCTTGATTTATTCACTTATTTTATTTTCTTGAGATATAGCCAAGTTGATGCATGTGAAACTACTTTATTTTTTAATTTCTTTGTACAAAATATTCAAAATAATCACTAATTGTATTCTATCCATTCTCTTACTGATGGGTATTTATTTCCATGTTTTTTGAACTATATATAATGCTACGATGAACATCTTTGTACAGACATTCTTGTACACATCAGGAAAGATTTCTCTAGAATGTAAATCTAACAGTTGGATTTCAGGATCATGAGAGACAGACAGTGTTTTTCAGTTTTAATAGCTATTGCTCATATCTGGTTTCCAATTCTGTATATAAGGAGCCTGGAAGTCACCACCCCATCCTAATAGCAAATTAAAAAAAAAAAAAAAAAGAAATCTTGGTAGACTGAAATATCTACATTTCTCCTTGGATTCATAAAAGTACAGAGGACACAGGGCAAGCCAGTGCCCCAAGACTGGAGCAACATATAGGCAAATACAGGGAGGCATAGCTTACCTGGAACAGAGACTCATGAGCAAAACAAAACGAAACAAAACACCTTGAGAACCACCCAGCTGCAGTAGGAAAACCTGAACTCCTTTGACAAATAGCTGGAGGCTCAGTGTGGAGAGGTTTGAGACTTAAAAATTCCAGGGAGACCAAGTAATATAGAGACCCCTTAACTCTATTGTAAGATTTATCTCCAGAAGTTAGACCAGGTTCCCAAAGTAAATATCTGAAAAAATTCACCATGGGCTCCTGGCAGGAGTCAGGGAAGAGAAACCATTTTGAAATACGCTGGAGCCCTCTGCTTTTTTTTTACAAGTTCTACCTTCAGGGGAAATTAGTTAACCACACCCTAACGCACTGGCGCATTATCAGAGCTCAAAGACCTGGGGAAGGAAAATCACCAACTCCAACTGGCTCTAGCCTTCCAGGTGGAAGGAGGAAAAACCTACCTCCAACTCCCTCTCACTGCTTATCTCACCTAAGTGGGGTGAAAAATGAGAAATGCTTGTGAGATTTACAGTCCAGAGGCATAGGCTCACTAGGAGTCTGAGAGTTAACAAAGGGTTACAGAATGCTTTCTTCCCCCACCCCTTCACCACATTGTGAAAAGGCCTATTTATAGCAGTTGCTTTGCCTGTTTGGCTCTAAATAAAGACAAACATATATACATACATCCAGGGCATAGCAAAGGCAAAAAACACACTTTAAGAAAAAAGAACAAGTATTGGAACCAGACATAACAAGGATGTTGAAATTATCAGAACTGGAATTTGAAACAACTATAATTAATATGCTAAGGGCTCTAATAGGTAAAGTGGATAGCAGGCAAGACAGATGGGCAATGAAGCAAAGAGATAGAAATCCTAATAAAGAACCAAAAATAAATGCTAGAGATCAAAAATGCTATAACAGAAATGAAGAATGCCTTTCTTATGGGCTTATTAAACAAGTACACTGGATACTGGATACAGCTGAGGAAAGAATCTCTGACCTAAAGGAGGGTATATCGATAGAATTCCCAAAAACTAAAAAAAAAAAAGAGAGAGAGAGAGAAAGAGAGAACAAAGACTAAAACAAACAAAAAAAAGAAAACAAAACAAAAAACAATATCCTAAGACTATGGGATAACTATAAAACATATAAGATATACACAATGGGAATACCAGAGGCAGAAGAAAAAAAGGAACAGAAAAAATGTTTGAAACAATAATGATTGAGAATTTCCCCAAATTAATGTAAGACACTAAAACACAGACTCAGGAGGATAAATGCCAATACCTACACATATACATACACACACATACATACATACATAAAACTATACCCAGGCATATCATTTTTAAACTGGAGAAAGTAAAAAATAAAGAAAAATTCCTGAAGGAACCCAGAGGAATAAATACCTTACCTAGAGAAGAAAAAAGATAAGAATTATATCTGACTTCCCAGAAACCATGCAAACAAGAAGAGAATGAAGTATTTAAAGTGCTGAGGGAGAAAAAAAAACAAAAACCAAAAAACAACTCTGACGTAGAATTCTGTACTCTGCAAAATTGTACCTCAACAGCAAAGGAGAAATGATTTTGTCAAACAAACAGAAACTGAGGGAATTTCTTGCCAGTTGACCTGCTTTACAAGAAATACGTAAAATTCGTTAGAGAGAGGGACTGATAGGTCATAAACTCAGAGCTACGTAATGAATAGCATCAAAGAAGAAATAAGTGAAGGTAAAAGAAAAACTTTGCATTTTCTTATTAATCTAGCATAACAGTTTATTCAAATTAATAACAGCAACAATGTATTTGACTATGTATGCTTATGTGTATAACATGCATACATATTATGTGCATATATATATGCACATATATACACTGACTTATGCTTTTATATATAAATGTAATGAATGATAGTAATGTTACAAGGGATGGAAAGGAGGGATAGGAATTATTTTGTTATTTTAAGATATTTGTGCTAACCATGAAGCGATATAGTTTTATTTAATAGAATACCTTGGATTGGCTATGAATGTATTTTGCAAACTCTAGGACAACCACTAAAAAAAGTAAAAAGAAGTATAAATGATATGCTAAGACAGGAGAGAAAATGGAGTCATAAAATGCTCAGTGAAAAACACAAAAAGCGGAGGAAGTATAAAATACAAAAATAGAAACTAAGAACAAGAAAAAATGTAACAGTAACAAGCATAGTAGATAGTAATCCAACTATATCAATAATCACTTTGAAAATCAATGGTCTAAATGCACCAGTTAAAAGACAGAGACCTTCAGAGTAGATCAAAAAATAAGACTTAACTATATGTTGTCTATAAGAAACCCACTTTAAATATAAACACACATCTAGATTAAATGTGCATTAATTGCAGATGGATCAGACTTCAAATCAAGGAATTTGAGAAGGAAAAAGAAGCAATATCACTAATGGAGTTTAAAAGTTTGTGCCAGTGTAGATACCCACCAAGCACTAAGTTCCAATTTCACTGTGTCATCAACTCTGGGAAAGTCAAATTTCTAGACATTACAATTTAATCTTTTAAAATTTTCCATCTTTTTTTTAATATTCGTGAGGTTGAACTTCATTCTATGTATGTAGATTTCAATTTCTTCTTTGAATAACTTTTTTAGTCTGTTAGTCCACTTGTATAGGATGGTTTCATCTTATTTCTTTATTTTTAGAATTCTTTAGACATTGTGTATACCAATTGGTGGTCAAAATATCACAACTATCTTTTCTCAATCTAATTGATTGTTTTAATTTTTTTTTTTTACAGTACTGTCATACAGAAAACCATAATTTTGTTGTTATCCATGTTTTATATCATTATAAAATTATTCATGTTTTGCTATATGTGTTATCTTTTGGATGGGGGGGTTATTTAAGGTTTTGTTTTTTTATTTTTTCCTAACCTGAAATCTTTCTACATTGTCTCCTAAGGCAGCTTTAAGTTTGACACTCCTTTGAAAGTAGTGTACTTCTTTGTATATGTCTCTGAAGTACCTAAATACATCATCTTTATTTTCTCATGGAAAGCCAATGGATCCCAAATTATTGATTTAAAATTCCCTTTGTTGGGGTGTCTGGGTGGTTCAGTGATTAAGCATCTGGCTTCAGCTCAGTTCATGATCCCAGAGTCTTGGGATGCAGTCCCACATGGGGCCCCTTGCTCAGCGGGGAGCCTGCTTCTCCCTCTGCCTGCTCCTTCCCCTTCTTGTGCTCCTCCTCTCTCTCTCTCTGGCAAATAAATAAATAAAATCTTTAAAAGAATAATAAAATTAAATAAAATAAAAAATAAAAATAATAAAATAAAATAAAATAAAATTCCCTTTGTTATTGTTCTTGCAATCCCTACACATTTGGACATTGTCCTTGTAACCTCAGATTTGTTTCTAAGATAGCTTTTTCATTTACTCCTTGAGGCAACAGTACCCTGTTTTATACTATACTTTAAGTCTTGATATCTGATAGCGCAAGTTTTTCTTTTAAAAATTTGTGAATATTTATATCCCTTCACTATTGTGTATCTTAGTCACAAACAACAGAAAACTGAAAAGGGAATTTATTAAAGATATTAGATTGTGTATGAGATATTCAGAATGAGCAGACAACTTCACTTGGATATAGATAGCCAGAAGTAAAACAATCAGGGAAAATATTTCATTAAAGTTTTTGTTTGGTTATTTGTTTGTTTTTTAACATTGGGTCAGCCTGTGTCACTCATCTGCCAAAACTTAGTCACAGCTCTGTCTGAAATACAGGATGCTTCATACCATGATGTTTGCTACATATCCAATCCTTTTCTGAATAGTTGACATCACATATTGTTAATTTTGATATTTTGTGCAGGTTTGGCTGCTTGGCTATATGTGAGTTTTAAGCTTCTAGGAATTCTGAGCTAAATAGTTCTGAGGTAAATAGTACTCAGGTAAATAGTTCTTAGCTTTCTAGACTTAATAATAATGTATGACTATTTAGAAGGAGGTTAATATCCAACCCGGCCAAGTCTTCTTCATGAGAACATAGAATACATTCATAACGTTTTCTCTTTTTTGAAGTATACTACAGTAAGATATATGGATCTTCAGTGTATAGTTTGAGAAATGTTGACAAAATATATCCTAGAGCACCTGGGTGGCTCAGTCGTTAAATGTCTGCCTTTGGCTCAGGTAATGATCCCGGGGTCCTGGTATCAAGCACCTGCATCAGGCTCCCTGCTCAGCGGGAAGCCTGCTTCTCTCTCTCCTATGCCCCCTGCTTGTGTTCCCTCTCTTGCTCTCTCTCTCTCTCTCTCTGTCAAATAAATAAATAAAAATTTTTTAAAAATTATATCCTGTGTAGAACATTCTCATATCTTAGGAAGTTCTCTCAAAGGACTTTCCACTCAACATCCCCGCGCCCAGGGCAGAAGCATTCACTATTCTGATTCCAATCACCATAAATTAACATTGGCTAATTTTGAAATTCACATAATCCAAGTACCTCGTGTCTGGCTCCCTTCTGAGATCACTTTTGTTTTTTGGGATTTATCAAAGTTGATGTTTATATTTTATTTTTTTACTGCTGAGTAGTATAAATTAAATAAATGTGCCAAAAAATTTTAACATTATGAATAAAGCAACAATAGGCATGCTTGCACAAGTCTCTCTCTCTCTCTTTTTTAAAATATATGCCTTTATTTCCTAAGGATAAATGCTTTGATGTGAAATTGCTGAATCGTGAACGAGTATAATTTTATTAGGAACTACCATTTTCCAAAAGATTTGTATACATTTTGTACTTTCAATAGTGATGAGTGAAATTTTTAAATTGTTATTGATCCTTTCTAATATTTCACACTCAGCCCTTCAAAATTTGATCTACTTCATGTGTGTGTAGTTATATCTTATTGTAATATTAATTTTCTTAATGATTAATGATGTTCAGCAATTTCTCATTCACATTTTAACCAGTTATACATGCTTTTTTGGGTGTAAGTCTTTGGCCTATTTTTAGTTGCATTGTTTGTCTTTATAATTATGATAATTATTTATATATTCTGAATATCAGGTCTTTGTCAGATATATGTATTTTGAATATTTCTTTATGTTTTGATTTTATAAGGAGCTTCCAATAAGTAGACTCTTTTATTAAATACAGTTAATTTTTTTATTTTTATGATTAGAAATTTTTGACTTCTAAATAAGAAATTTTTGGTGAGAACAACCTCCCAAAGATATTCTCCTATATTT
This sequence comes from Nasua narica, assembly GCA_028533885.1. Lineage (NCBI taxonomy): Eukaryota > Metazoa > Chordata > Mammalia > Carnivora > Procyonidae > Nasua > Nasua narica. Next base: position 160,793,070 of record CM052799.1, on the reverse strand, counting down.
TGTTATAGGAGATTTTACGTTTAAGTCTACAATTTATCTCCAGTAATTTTTTTGTATGTTTATGGGTTATTATCAAGTCTCAATTTTTTCCCATTTGGATTTTTTGTCTATGCTTATGGAGTATTATCAAGTGTCTTTTTTTTTTCCATTTGAATATTATTCCAGTGCATTTGTTGGGATGACTTTTTCATTCCTTATTGGTGATTTTGCGCTTCTGGTCTTTTGAATTATTTGTTACATTTATTCCTAGATATATTAGTTTTTCTGATATTTTCAATGATTTTGATAGAATTCACTATCTAGATTGACAGTTATGTGCCAATTATCTATCAATGTACTGCTTATCAACTTCATACGAACCCTTCTTTGGCTTGCTTTGTGATGTAGAACTGGACCTGGAAGCCATTTCTCATTTGAAGCTGGACCAATGTTAGACTTTGCCAACAGAGTATGCTCAATGACACCATAAGACATGGCAGTGAAAGGGGCTTTTTACCCTGGTTGCGGGGTGGTTTTCCTCCTTTAGTACCAGAGTTACCTGCAGCATGCAGGAACCTGGTAATACTCATCTTCCAGTGACTTTTTTACTGCACTGCGATGGATAGCTTCTTGTAGACAAACTCCAAACTTCTGGCACCCCAGTGGGTGAATTCCTGTGCATCCCAGGAAGTGGCTAATAGCAGAGGAGCTTTTGTTTGTACCACCTCAGGACACTTCATCATCCTGTGAGCGGCAGCCATACTTTCTCTAAAGACATGAATTTCATACTTGTGGGAGTCCCATTTCCAAGTATGTTCTTCCCTTGGTGTTCTTCCTCTGTCCTTGAAGTAGTAGCTTCTCCCTATGTTCATTATTCCTTATAAATATAGAATCCTCTTTAATCACTTTTTAATAGGTATTATCTCCTTTTACCAATTAATACTGCTTTATATTTAATTTTCTATGTTCAAATTGCTAGTAGGATTTCTGTCTCCTAATTGGACCCTGATGGCCAGTTTTCTTTGTTTGGAAATTTTAGTTATGAATTTAATGTCTTTATATATATAGGGTTATTTGGATTTTATATTTTTTCATGTGTCAGTTTTTTAGATTTATTTTTGATAAGTTTGCATATTTCATCTAAATTTGCATTTTTATTGTAAAATGACTTAAAATATTGTTATGTTACCATTTAAATGCCCTTGAATAAGTGGCAACAGTATTACTTTCATTTTTTAAGTTGAATAAAATTACCAATTTTTTTCCTGTTATTTCTATCAGTTTTTATACATTTTTTTATGGTATTGTTGACTGCATACAATTTTATGATTCTCACCTTAAATTCAATTTTGATTGATATTAGTATTACTATAAGAGGTTTATATTGGTGAGCATTTGCCTGGGGAAAGTATTTGTCACTTTTACATTTTCACACTTTCTGTGTTAATTGCATATTTATTTAGGGTATATCTTTAGTAAGCATTATGTTGCTGAGATATAAAAAATAATAATTTCTAATAATTTGTATATTTTCATTAATAACTTAAAATCTGTTTTTACCTTGTGATTACTGATATATTTAGACTCATTTCTACTATCTCCTAATATGTTTTATCTTTACTATCATTTTTTTCCTTAGATGTATTTATAGACTACTCTTGAATTTTCTCTTACTGATTTGGATATCATAGATTTTATTTCTATTATGTTATCTACTATATTTAATATTTTATAAAACATATTTACCTTCATAATTTGTTGTATTTAAGGATACTCAGTACATCAGTCAGTCCCTCTCTCTTAAAGGATGTGAATCTCATCTATCTTTAACTAATTATCTACTAAATATATTTATTATTATTAAATTTATATTTTCCAGATTGTTTTGACAAATTTTTAGCTTTCATTGCCTCAGAATTAAATTTTTAGATTCAGGGCACCTTACTAGTTCTTTTTCTAGAATCTTTAAGTGGTAAATTATACCTGAAAATGTTGGCATTTTTTTTATGAGTGATAGGTTAGCTAGGATTTAGAATATTAAATTGATGGTTATTTTCCTTCATCAATTTGGAAATATTAATCCATTTTTTCTGTAATAAATTTTTACTAATAAGAAATCTATTGCATAAATGACATATTTAGATTATCTGTTTTACCTTCTGAGTAACTTTTTTTTTTTAATCAATGACATTATTTTCAATGCAAAATTTCTGAGTTTGGATGTATTTTTACTTTTTTTTCTTTAACACTGGATGTGTATTTTCTCTTTCAGGACTAAATTTTCTTCCAATTCTTGAAAACTCTCAGGCATTGTCTTTCTGAAAGCTACCTCTGTGTTCTATGTTCTCTTTTCTACTCCCGGATCTTTTATTAGACATCTGTCTGGGGACCCCAGTCTACTCTTGATTTCTCAAATTTATTTTCATGTTTTAATTTTCTCATCTCTCTTTATAACTAATTCTATTTCTAGTTGTGACCAATTTGACCTATGTCTCTTCTATCATATTAATGATGAATTTATATCTATCGACATAGAAATATAGGTAGGATAGATACAAATAAATATGTCTGTATCTATATCATATCCTATTTACTTCATTTCTCTCTGGTCTTGATTTATGTCTACTTTTCGTTGCTTTATAAACTGTGATTCTCTCTTTTTTGGGGATATTATTTCTACTTTTATATCTTTGGGTTCATTATTATACTTATTTTATGTCCTTTTCAGCTGGTTCATTGGAATGACTTCATTGAAGTTAGTTCATTGGACTGAATCAAACCCCTTATTGAATTTGTTGGCTTTTGATCTTTTAGTTTTCTTAGTATATTATGAAATTTAGATTGCAAGTTCATCTTAAGAGTTTCTTCTTATTCTTCTCTCCTTCCTCTTTTTTATTATTTCCCTCCAACCTCACAACATTATGACATCGCCTTCATATCTAGAAGAATGCTTCCCTCCACCACATAAGTGTGTTTTTCCATTTCAAAATCTGACTTTATATTAGTAATGCAGGGCTCTAATTCTATGGAGATATTATTGATCTAGTTTTATAGCTTATGCTTGGCATAACGGTCCTGATCATGTGGCTTTCCCCACTCTTCTTGTTACTGGAGCAGCAGCTTAAAGCTAGAAGTAAACCTAAGCAATAATTGTAAGACGTTAGTGTCCTTCCATAGACAGAGAGAACATACACCAGCTCCAGCTCTTCCCAGTGAGCCTGATTCTCCTCCTCATCATTTACAAGATGTTTTTGCATCCTTTTTACTAATCTGAAGTTTAGCAGATCTGTGGCTTCTGTTGTTTCTCACTGTTTTGTGTCTTATGTAAACAAATACATCTTATTTTATTTTTGACCATGGTAATGTATTTTTTTAAAAGTTCTTTGGCAATGTTTCAGCTATCACTGCTTTAAATTTCAGTAGGGGATTCAGGTATTTCTCTGCAAATTCATAATATGATCTTGACAGAAAGACTGCATATTTTTATAATAAAGGTACAGTGGCAATGGTTAGAGAGGAAACTAAAAAGATATATGATCAGAAGGCACAGGGTGCAGAATATTTACATCTCTACATGTTTTCTCTTTTAAACCGTACGCTCCTCTGTAAATTATCCACCAAGGAAATTACATCCTATTCTTTGATTTCAGAGTTCATTGTCTAAATTATCATCATTTCCTGGTATAATATATGATCTTTTGCACGGAAAATAATTTTAAATGACATATAGATATTAAGGAATAGAATTCCAGAATATGTCACTGTACTATATTCTATATTTATTGTCTCTAGGTTTTTAATTCTTAACTCTCTGTTCTTTTCAATGACACAAGCATCAGTTTTAGAAACTTGAACACATTTTCAGTTTATCAAGTAAGAGTAGATTCTGATGAACAGTTTCATGCAAATAAAATGTTAAAATAAATGATTGGTTAATTATCCAGAAGATTATGCATTAATTCATTTTCAAAACTATAATTGCAAAGTAGACCAGAAATTTGTATCAACTCATTAGCTAGCACACTTCTTTCTGATTGGGAATCCAAATTAAGATGAGAAAACTGTTAAGCCAGTAAATATTTATCAAATAAAATTGAGGTTTTACTTCTTTTGTTTTACGTGTATGGTTAACTGCCAAGCATATAACAGTTGGTTAACAAATATTTTTCATTGTCCTTATTTATCACCGCAATCATTTAGTTTTTGGAGTTTACATAAAAGTTTTATAATGATTATCTAAAAAGTCAGATGACATAGCAACAATAAAAACAACACACCAGTGTCAAAAGAATTTTGAAAGTTTGTCTATCACAAGTTACAACCTGCCATCTTGAAATACAATGGCAGCCCAATTTTTTTTGACAATTTTTAGTAAATTTTAGTAAATATTAACTTTTTAATAAACTTTTGCACTATATAGATTACAGAGATAATATGATTTCTCCTTATGGAGTCTCTAGTGAATAAGTCTGATAGTTAAAAATAGGAAACCAGAAAGTTTTAAGAGACATATGATGTCATAGTTATCCTTCCTTACTCCATCTAGTAGTTATACTTTTTAAAATTACATATGGACTCCACTTTTTTTTGAGTAGTGTTAAAGTAAAAACATAATAATACAGAATAAAAACAAATTATTTGTATAACTTTGCATAAGCTTACAGATGGCATTCAAAAATGTTAGATAAGCTATTCATCATCATCATTTGGGTTAGCTGTCTGCCTGTGAAATGTGTTAATCTATACAGACTCCTCTCCTCAATATTTTCTTCATTTATTTTTTCTATTACTCTTAGAATTGATTCACATGAAGTCATTTTGTAACCTTAATTTGTCAATACCAATTTTTTGGGAGAATTTGGAGTAGAATCTCACAGTTGCACCCACAAATTGTGATGAACTATGGACCAAACCACGCTTCCTACTAAAATAATATATTTGCATAGATTGAAAGCTGATATGTAAAACGTATTTGCAAATGGTGTGATACCTTTTCATTGATCTGCACTACAAAAAAATATACTTGCTTTGTGTTTTTATTGCATGTTGAAAATTCAAAAAAAACTAGTATGTGCCAAAGGAAAATTTTGAATACAATTTATTTTGTTAATTGACACCAGTAAAAAAAATTATTTTAACATTTGGGTGGGTTTTATTTGTTTGATTTTTTAATCACTTCTTTTAGACTCAGCAATATCCAGATTTCATAGAGTTGATTGCTTATAATTTCCCAGAGTTAAGGTCTTTGTAGAGAGATTTCATCTAAAGATGAGTTTATAACTGTATGTTATCCACAATCATCAGTTGGAGGGATATTGTAATAATTACTACAAATCCAAAAAACAATATTGAAATTTACCACTCTGTATCAAAAGATAAGATTTTCTGACTTTAATGTATGTTGTGTTCACAAGCTCATAAATTTCTAAGACATAGAATTTCTGCCATCTTTAATATGCTAATTATTAGATGAAAAATAAATTCCTGCATTTCTATGCTAACCCATCATATTATCTGAAGAAAAGGAAATGTCCCTTTCACAAAGGAATATTAAATTCTTAAATAGAGACTGAGAAATCATCTCTTTGTCTCTCATGTCCAATTTAAGAATTTCTTCTTCAAGTTCTAATAAATGATAATTTAGTGTCTACTGGAGCATTTCCAGAAATGTGAACTTACTAGTCTCTCTTGGATAGTAATTTCAACATTTCTCTTTATTTTATTGTTTTCTTCCCTGTGAAATATATTTCACTTTACTCAACAGATATTTATGGAGCACTGTTCTAGCAATAAATAATTATAGAGTTGTTTGTTAGCACCTGTAATCAAGTGGCAAAAATTCACTCGCTGCTGTTAATTTTGACCTTTATACAAATATATTCTATGGTACTTGAAGGGATGTATGCACCTAAGTTCCTCTGTTCTAAGCTAGAATTCTATGGGTCAATAAATTGTTGCTCAAGTGCCTATTTCCAGATATCATTATGTTTTGTAGTCTTACCTTAATGTTTCTGGTTCAGCCACCCTTTTGTATAGACATGGAAACAATACTTAATATTGGAATTTAAGTTGTGTACACCCATGTTGAAAATAAGTGGAAATAGTTATTGCTTTGATTACTTTAACTGAGATATAGATTCTTATATTTTCTCCTTTAATATATTCAGTATTATTATTTTGAGTCTATTATTTTATATGACCGAAGATATTTTACTTTATCTACTCTGTCCAGAATAGATCATCTATAGTTATGCTAAACTGCTTTTTACTTATAATCTGATATATTTATAAAAACAAGGTAGGGTCAGTGACAAAACCTAAGTTACGTAATTATAGACCTCTCTTGATCAGGATATGGGGCCTGTGGGGAGGGAAAATGGCATATACATTTTTTAAAGAAGGTTATTTGGAACTTTAATATGATATTTAAATGGACCTTGAGACTCCACCCATCCCCAATATATTTAAGAACTTACTATTCAAAAAATAAATCAATAATCAAATACATTGGATCTGGACTTAAACTAGTATCAACCCATCTATTGTATTATACGTCTTTCTTTTAGGCATGATTTTAATATTATATTTACTACCTACAGAAAGCAAATTTTTTACTTAAAAGTAAAAAGTTTCACAGAGAAGAAACACAATGCAGAATGATCTGTTTAAAAACAAAGCAAAACAAAACAAGAATACTTCCTCCTATAAGGTGTGAAAGTATTTTAATTAACCTAGGAAAACCTGTTTGAATTAATGCATTCATTTATATATTTTTAATGAATCCATGCCTGCTTAATCACAAGAATCTGAAGTTGGAAAATAACTTTTGTCGAAGTTTTATAATATTCTTTTCAAGAAGATATGTAACATCTCAGTAATCAAAATCCTCAGCATATCCTCATAAATTTTAAAAGTAGTTCTGTATTTTAATTTAAAAATGTACTGTTTTAGTAATAAAAGCCTAACTTTGATGCTAATCTAGGTTATTTACTCTTCCTTATTTGATTTTTTTTTTGTTGTTTCCATAGAAACTTTTTTGCTTATTGTAATTCCTAAATCTTGTTTGTCTTCTACTGTTAGCCTATACATTCTATGGAGTCATGGACCATTTCTATCTTGTTCTCCATTATATCTCCAAACAGGAGCAGAGAGTGTAGCATATAATGCAAGAACAATCAGTATTTTTTTATTGAATTTCAGGACAATATGAATGTGAAGAATTTGGGAAACAAAAAACAGAGAACTTCAGGTAACTATGGCTTGATCTTGGCTACATTTCCTTACTGAGAAAATGACAAAGGTAGATGAAATTATTTCTAAGGTGCAACTCAGGTCTGGGGTTTTTATTACTTCACTTGTGAACTAAGAATTGGCATGTACTAAAAATATGTAGAATGTCCTCTCCCAAAAGACCTCATTAAATTTTAAGCCAGGCTTGACAGGCATGGATGTTAGGAGAGCCCAGGTGCTGGCTTCAACCCCATATCCTTTTCAACAATATATGAGCTGCTTTCCACTGCAAGGAAACATACTACAGCCCTTCACAGTCATCTTCCCACAGTGGAGGGGCGGCCAGGCACTTCCTGGAGAATGAGCACAAACTCTGCAGTGGGCACAAGGAGCTGGCTCAATTCTATGGGAATAAGGAGTAGCTACAGTCTCGCTGTGTTTAAGGCATAATGGATTCCTTTAATTACACATCTCCAGGGCTTCCTTAGCTGCTAGGAGACCCCACTCAAGTGTTCAATGAAGGAAACCCTCTTGATTCAAAGATTCAGGATATGCGGATTTGAATACCCACTGCATCCTGCCCCCCTGGTGCCACTCTAGCCCTCTGTTGCCTGCAGATGCCCGGGCCTGGCAAACACTCTCCTTGTTCAAAAGGAGATTAGCAGGTGTTAAAGACCACTGGCTCCTAATCAAGGATTTCCCCTAATGTAATCAGAAAATGAAAGAACATGGGAAAGGAAAGTTACACATAAAGAGTAAGCAGCTGCTTGAAGCATTTTATGTAGGAAATAGATACTCATGGATTTTTGATGCACAGAATCCCTTAGAAGCCTTCCTGTAAGGACAGGACACTTTCTGTAATCTGAGCATGAGACTTCACTTGCCAGGTCCTTTTGTCCCCCTGAATTAACTATTGTACAATTTTATAGGCTACCATTCATGTAAATATAAATTGGCAATAGGATAATCAGCATAATTATTATCCATTTCAGGTATCAGAATTGAATCTCTGAGTGTGGATAACCAAGCAAAAAGAAATGCAGAGTTATTCAGAGTAGATACCTACTCTGAATTACAGATATGCAATTTATTTGAGACTGAATTCTCTGAGGGTGTTAGGATGATTGTTTGCAATGATAATTTGCAGCCATACCCAAGTAAAATACAAGTAATTTATACCTGGCATTACTTTTCTGTTTACTCTTTAAAATATTAGTAAGACCCCCTCCCCTCAAATATGTTTTTTACATACACCAATGCATATTAGAAGTGTTTTTCAGTAGAAGAGTACATTTTGCTTTCCTCTAAGTGTATTTTCAGAAAGGAGCAGTTATTTGTAGGACTCTTATAATTAAATAATAGAATGAATGGGGGAAGACAGATTTTCAGAATCCATACTGCTCCCCACCGGCAGGTCAATATTCTTCAAGTATTCTTTTCACAATGATGTTTTCTGTATATGATTTATCAGTATTTCTCTATGACAACTCTATTAAATTAAGTTCATCTTCTTAGCCCACAAAGCTCTCCATAATATGACCTATTGCCAGGTTTTTAACCTTAGTCCTAATACAATTTCAATATTATTCTTTTGCTCTAGTGAAATTTGCTCCTTTGCTCTCCATTCCACACATTATGGTCATATCCACTAAGATAATTTAAGAATGCCTGTGGAATAGTAGAGGAAAATGTGTCAATTTTTTATTCATAAATGAAGGATTTAAAATCATACCAAATATATTTTCTTTCTGCCTAGCTTATGATTTTGATTCTAAGACCATATATAAAGAAGATTAAGATAATTAGAAGGACAGAATCAACCTGTTCTGATATGCTTCGAGTAGAATTCATGATAGAATGTCTTCAAAAAGCAGACTGACTCTCATATACATAGTGCCTCATGGAGAACAGCAAAGTAACAATTCAACTGTCTCTTGTCCACTTAGGATGACTTATGATACAGTTGAATAAAGTGAGTACATTCTACTTTTTATAAACTATATGGAGAAGCACATATCACATTTTTAAATAATTTAAAAAACTTTTCAAAGCCTAATGCATAACAAAATTTCCTGTGAAAAAAATACATTTTATATTTATTTTTTACCACTCATTTTGTGATTAAGAGTATATTATACAACATTTCTTTATTGTGAATAGAAAGGTCATTTTTTTCAGTGCATATTAGATCCCAGACATTACTTTGAAGGCACTTATTTTAATATTAATATTTCTGATGTTGTAGATATTACTGAACTCATTTTATAAACAGAAATCATGTTCTAGGAGTTGAAGTAGATTGTATATGTTTGCCTATTCATTAAATGTCAAGGCTATGATTAAAGAAATCTAACTCCATAGTTTGTATTCTTTTCAATATGTTAACTATTAACATTAAAAACCCTGGTTTTAAAATATAGTTTAAAAAAATAAATAAAATATAGTCGATTTAATGTTTTCAATAGAAAGGACTGATCTCAACCCTGTTGAGTAGAAATGTTTTGTTTTTTAGGACCTAGCTTCTATTTCTTGATGTTATTCCTTAAAGGAATATATGTCATAGCTCCATAAAATTCAGTACCATCCCATGGTGATTAAGAAAAGGACTTCTGAGGGGTGCCTGGGTGGCTCAGTGGGTTAAGCCTCTGCCTTCCACTCAGGTCATGATCTCAGGGTCCTGGGGTCAAGCCCTGCATTGCATCAGTCTCTCTGCTCGGCAGGGAGTCTGCTTCCCCCTCTCTCTCTGCCTACATCTGCCTACTTGTGATCTCTCTCTCTGTCAAATAAATAAATAAAAATGTTTAAAAAAAGAAAGAAAGAAAAGAAAAGGACTTCTGAAATGCAAGAATCCCATAAACAAAATAAGCATCTCCATGCATATACATTCTTCTGTTACCTAAAGGCATTATACATTACTTGTTTTTTTAACTGCGGAATTATCCATTTCACATGACAAAGAATAGCACATTTCATGGTTACTGAAGTGCACATACCAAAATTCTCTTTCCATGGAAATAGCTCTACAAATTTTCTATCAGTCAGTATTAATATTGCATCAAAAGTAAATCCTACTTTTCTAGACAGTGGTACTTTGGAACATTACATAAGTTAGTATTATGACTGTCATCTTTAAAATGTGTGCGTGTGCATGTGCATGTGTGCCGGCACACACATGTGCACATATCTGTTGCTATCCTTAGTGATTCTCTAGACAACTGTTTGATGACTATAGATATATAAAAGACATTGGAAACACATTTTACCCTATATATGATTAAACTATGAAACCAGCCTAGAGTCTTCTCAATTTGAATTTTAAAGACTTTTTTGAAATTAGTAAACTATGAATAATGGAATATTTAGAAAATCAGGAACTGAAATGAGTCATTAATGAATAAATCCTATTGTTCACAATATCTGTAGTCAAAATTGTGTTGGTGTTTATTAACAGAGAAAAGGAAAGTGATTTTTTTTAAATGTTCTATGTAGTTAGTGAAAATGTTAGAAGGTATCAGCCAATGGTGATGTCTTCTGGATTCCTGATTTTTTTTTAATGTTCATCTGTACCATTTAGTCTTTTTAGTAGCTACTAAGCTTACATTTTAACAATATTTCAATAAATCTAATAAATTGCCAAGACCCCACTATATCAGATAGTTGTGCTTCTTTGCAGTCTAATTATTTTTTTCTTATTTATAATACTATTTCAATATACTCATTATAGTTTGTTATTCTTTAACTCTGTAATATAGAGCCTCTATATTTCTCTTGAAATAAAAACTAGACCAGATGCTTCTTTTTAAAAGCATGAAAATAAAAATCACACGCCTCGATAAATAGCAATCACTTTCAAGTCCTGTGTCAGAGTCAGTTTAAGCTGCCATAGCAGTTTGCCATAGATTCTGTGGCTTAAATAATAAACTACTTTTTTCATAGTTCCAAGCACCGGGAAGTCCAAGATCAAGGTGCTGGTAGACCCCATATCTGGTGAGGGCCCATTTCCTAGTTTGCAGATAACAATCCTCTTTCTCAATGTATCCTCACATGACAGAGAGCAGAAAGAGAAGCCAGCTGTCTCATGTCTCTTTTGATAAGGGCCCTGATCCCATTCATGAGGGTTTCACCTTTATGACCTAATTACCGCCCAAATATCTTAATATTATCGCATGGGAGGTTAGTATTTCAACTCGTAAATTTTGCAGTGTACACAAACTTTCAGTCCATTATGACTATAATAAGAATAAATATTATTTTGAGGTTGTTATTAGAATTATGTAATGTTTAAAAGTTCAGGCTCTGAGGATCATCTGGCTGGCTCAGTGAGTGGAACATGTGACTCTTGATCTTGGTATTGTGGGTTAGAATTCCATGTTGGGTATAAAGATTATTTAAAAATAAAATTTTTAAAAAAGAAATACAAGTTCTGAAAATTATGCCTGAGACTTATAATTTACTATCTTGGCCTTGGACAAGGCACTTAACCTCTCTGTGATTGAGTTTCTCCTCCTCAAATGAGAAATATTAAATGAGTTAACATGAATTAAACTCTTAAAGCAGTAATTTTGAAAAATATAAGCACTCAATAAATACATGTTATTATTATTTATCACTTCTATTTTTTTTGAAGGAGAATCAGGGATCAAAAAGTGGAAGTGACTGGCCTTAGTTCCTATACTAGATACCCTATTAAGTATTTTGTCAAAAATTTTATCAAGAGTTGTCAAAAACTTGAGTCTACAGTGGTAAAATGAACAAGTAATGAACTGAAACTAGATATTTTGGAAGCAAAATATCCTGATTGCTCTGGATGTCCATCATGTACACATTTTTGAATTGTATATCATTCTGTATCATTCTGAGTACATAAATTTATACTATTAACCTTAAAAGTAAAAGAGTCAGTTATTTTACCAGTAAAATGCATTTGTCAGGAATAGCAATTCAGGACATGCAAGCTATGACAAACCAAAAGCAAGTCTGGAGATCAAAAGAGGGGAACATTTTTTTAATAGAGAAAAGGAGGAATTAGGAGGGGCTCTTCTGAGGGGAAGTCCATTGAGGTAAAGCGAAAGTTCAGGGTGATGATGGTTTCTCATCAAGTAATGACTGAGTTGTGATATTTTCTTATTGGCTAAGCTTGTTGCTGGGCAAAGAGAAATTCCTCCTTTCTCCTGTTGGAGCAGTAAAATAAGTTCCCTCCTGTTGGGAAAGCAAGGTACATCCATGAGTGGTAGGGCATGAGAGCACCTCTTCTGACCTCCTGTCTCCATTTCAAATGAGGTTTCCTTTGTTCAGTTTTATAAAATATGTGGATGAGATCAGCTTTAATGATCTGATCTTTAACATCAGAAAGTGTCAATGTGTCAGATGTGGGCTTCCTTTTGACTGCTGAACAGAGCCAACTGAGATATGCCAATGTTATAGCAGAAACATGAAAGCATGGCCTATATACGGAAGTCAGTATGGAAAAAAAGGATGAAAGTGAATGTCATTAAACAAAGTAAAGGCTATGTTGAGGACTCACAATGGTAATCCAGAATGAAGCAGCGGAGTAGTAACTAAGGAATTATATTGCCTTACAAAACAATGTGAAAATTTAAGGATAAAATAATAACAAAACAGTATCAACTAGATTTTGTTATATCTCACAATAAGTTAGTCACTGGGTTAAGCCTTTGCTTTACATGCAATATTTAAATTTCCTTCACAGTAAGCCCGTGATGTAGCCATTTTATAGACTATGAAACCCAAGCACAGAGACAATAATAAATGGCAGAAGTGAGATCAAAATCCAAGTTAAACTCAACACCAGACCATCTCAGATAATTTAGGACCACAGGAGTGGTAAAAAGAAATGTTTAATTGAACAGATCAGTTTCCAATAATGCAGACTAACAGATGGGACATATAAAAGGCCAATCAGTGGTCAATTGTCAGGGTAAGTGAGTAACTGGAAGATCAAGTTTATATCACTGAGTGTATTTGTCTTCTATTGCCACTGTAACAAATTTCCACAAATGTAGTGCTTTAAAACAATAGAAATGTATTATCTTACAGCTATGGTTGTCAGAAGTCTGAAATGGATCTCACCAATCTAAAACCAAAGATCTAGAGGCTCTCAGAGAGAATTCGTTTTCTTGCCTTTTCTAGCTCCTTCAGGTTTCCTGCATTCTTTGCATCATGACACCCTTCCATCCTCAATGACACCAATGGCCAGTTGAGTCCCAACTCTTATCCCTTTAACACTGACTCCTGTTTTTCCCTATTCCACATTTAAGGACACTGTGATTGCATTTGATCCTGATATTCCAGGATCATCTCCCCTTTTTAAGGTCACCAAACTAGCAAACTGGATTCTATCTGTGACCTTAATTCCCCTTTCCATGTAATGTAACATATTCACAGTAGGATACTTGAAGGGTGCCTTGACATTTCTCCAGGGCAAGTTACTTAAATAGAACTATTATAGCTTTGTTTGAAGACCTAAAGAAAGATTAGCAAACCAGAAGTCAACAAACGTGTTGTTGTGTCTCATCAATACTTTCACATTCAGGTTTCTGGTTTCACTGTTTAACTGGGATCTGTGTCTGCATTTCTATAATTCTCTCACTTTGTTCGAGCTGAATAGTGGTGGCTTCCTTTAGATGGAGCAGTTACTTCCTCTGAATTCCTACTATTTCCCTATTGTTTCCTGAAGCAGTGGCTCTGTGTCAGTTGTTATTTGTGATCATGCTTCTTACATTTACGTTTGTATGCAGTAAAGAAGTAATCTTCAAGAATGGAGAAATAAAGAGTGATCCAAGAAGGCCATGTGTCTCAAGAAAAATGTTAGAGCCTATTGTGAGTAATAAGCAAAGAAAACGTATTTTGGGATGCCTGGGTGGCTCAGCTGGTTGAGCAGCTGCCTTCGGCTCAGGTCATGATCCCAGCGTCCTGGGATCGAGTCCCTCATCGGGCTCCTTGCTCGGCAGGGAGCCTGCTCCTCTCTCTGCCTCTGCCTGCCTCTCTGCCTGCTTGTGTTCTCTCTCTGTTAAATGAATAAATAAAATCTTAAAAAAAAAAAAAAGAAAACTTATTTTTCAGCCAGCCTGTTTCATTCATTCATAGGATCTATTTGTTCCCTACAGAGTTTTGAGTAGGGAACTCAAAACTGGATCTCTGAATATCTGTGCCTCCTGGAGAGTCACGCCAAAGGTAGTGTGACACATTAGGCCTGGCAATAATCCAGCCTTTCTAAATTTAGAATAGCTTATGAGAACCATGTACTAATTTTACCAAGCAGAGTGAAACAATGTTTTTAGTAAATATTTACTATGGACAAACCACATGACATTTCTTTACTGAAAGTTTTAATATTCTTTTAACATGTTCCAAATTGTGTCAGAAATAAAAGCAGTATTTGGGTCAAAAGCTGGACTATCAACTCAATAATATAACCGAGGGAAATATCTAATGAGTAAATTTAATAATTTGGTGTAATGTAAACTAAAACCAATATTAAACATTAAGAAATAAGGATGAGAAGTTAAGAGAGATAATGAAATATATTAAAAATAAATCCTTTAAAAATAATCCATCAAAAATATCCAACACAAGGAATCATATTACTATTAGGCACATGATTTTACCATAATATTTCCATCCATTCACTTTCTAAGCATTCATGCAGGATTTATTGAGCACTCTGGAGGTATATAGAAAATAAGAAAATTTCTAAGGTTGAGCATTTCAGATTGATGTGGGAAACAGAGGCAGAAGAAAAGTTATTAAATTTCCTTACTATCTAGAGCCCACTGACAAGTCCTTGAAACAGGCAGAGTGACATTCCTCTTGGGACTCAACTGCCTCCACCTTAATACTTTGCTAAGGGCAGAAGGCAATCTTAGCTTGACCAACCCCTAGCCCCAACCAGGATCCTATAAGTCTACTTTAACATATAAAAATTCCTTTGGAAACTTCCTTTATCTCTAAACCCTCCAAGATACATGTGGGCAATCATCCCCAAGTATAAGGCCCACTGATACACATTTGAAGGGTCTCATGAATAAGGTTTTATTAGATGGTAATAAATGACCTTTTCCCAACAACAGCTAGCCCCTTATCATCCTGGAAACTTTGCTTCTAAAATTCCTTGGAGACTTAAGCTATCCCTCACCCCCTCCCAACTTGCAAGTATATAATGGGCCTCTCCTCACATCCCCCAAGCAGCATCGACTCTTCCTGCCCATGGGTCCTATCCCTGTGCTTTAATAAACCACCATTTTGCACCAAAGATGTCTCAAGAATTTTTTCTTGGTCGTCGGCTCTGAACTCTACCCCACTGAACCTCACCTAGCTTCTAAAACTTCATCAATATCAAGTAGAGAAAACATACACTCTACATAATTATAAAATAAATTTACTCACTTTAGAGTCTCCTAAAATTCAAATTATATCATGCTGTGTGTATTTTGAAAATACCTTATTTCATCCTTATTCTTAAATTAATGATAGAATTTCATATTGTAGATTTACACGTTTCCTTTTTACAAGATATTCTTTTCTTTTGTCATTTGTTGTTATTGATGTCTACCTTATGTCAATTTCCCAATCTTTTCTTAGAAAATCCACCTTTTTTCTAATGTTGCCTTTAAGAATGATCTTTTATATTTTAAGTTCTTCCTTACATGACTGGATGTAGATTGATGTTTATTTAAACTTTTGGGGGCAGGCTCTGCTACTTCTTTTTGAATCCATGTTTCTTTCTTTAAGCATTTGAAATTGCCAAAAATAACCTCTTTAAATATTACTTCTCCCTTCCTTTTCTTTCTGCTTGAAAGTTCTAAGACACAGGTAGTAGACCTTTTTTCTTCCTTTATCATTGTAATGTGTCTTCAACATTTTCCATACCTGTATCTCCCTGTATTTAGTGCTACATGATATGGCCATTGAGGCCATTAATTAATTTTTCATTATAATTAACTCACTGGTTTCTTTATTACAATGATGACAATGTTTCTAAAATATAATTTACCTTTCTGCTTAGTTTTTTTCAAAACTAGTTTATTTCATGTTCTTCTATTCTTTTTATTGACTTATGAATCACATTTTATCTCTTGAATCATCTAAAACATATCTGCACTGTAATGTTTATCAAGTGGTTCCTTCATTTCTAATCTGTAGAGGTAAATCCTATTTTTTTCTATTTTCATTAACCACCTTTCCTTTCTTCTTTTTTTAATCTGTTTTTGTCATCTTTGTCCTAAGTGATATTATTAATTCTTATTCAATGAGACGTGTATTCTGTGAGAATGCTGTTATCCCTAAGTTGTGAAAGGTTTTGGACAGATGATTTTGTTTACTTCCTCGGGAACCCTGGGGAAGTAAATGTTCTGTTTTATGTTAATTTCTTGGCTTGGGTTTCTGCACCATACTGTAATATTAATTTGGAACCTGCAACTCTGCATAATACAGGACTAGACTTCAGTTTCTCACCAGTGATTTATTTCTTCCATACATGGCTTTGATAGATGTCAAATGTCTTTGTTGTTCACCTGGCCTACAAGCAGAGCTTTACAAGTCACTTTTCATGGTGGGACAGTTCCTCAGAGTATAATTGTAAGACCTGGCAACCATTTGCCAAACTGAGGATGCATGTCCTGTCTTGGGCTAGATCCAATAAGGCCTAGACTCAAGTACAAGATTCAGTGGGCCTTCCTAGCATCAGCATATCTCCAGTATTGCCTTTATTCTTTGTTTTGAAAGCTGTGCATTTCCATTTATTTTCTCTGAATAATGTGTTTAAATGTTGATTTATTTTTTCATGAATTATTAAGCATTTCTATTAGTTAATAAATGGGCCAGTTTACAGCAAATGTAATTAACCAATTGCTGAAGCTCCTAATCTTGTTGGTTCTTATTAATTTATATGCTTTTTTGAACTACCTCCAAGAAGTTAAATGCTTCTGGTAATTAAATTGGCATTTATTTATATATCCCCATTATAACTATTTTAAGAAAGAGTTAATATAATTCAAGAAATAAAGCAGTCATTTTCTTAAAGTCCTGACATATAATTTATTAACTGTAATTTGATGTCCCTGGAGGCAAATATAATATAAACCTTTTCTGTATCAAAAAGTTCCATGGGATATTATGTGATTTGTTTTGATATTCCCAGATCAATAAAGTACTATACAAATTAGTACTCATAAAGAGTAATTGAAGTTGTCATAGGTAAGTGGCAACACTCTGTGATACGGATTACTCAGATACAGATATAAGGATATAGAATTACATCAGATTACTCTGGTTTACTGATAACAAAGATAAATGTAAACTGTAATTCTAACTCTTAATTCTTCAAAAAATGTATAAATATGTGCACATTCATATATCTACATGTAGGTCTTAAAAAGAAAGATATCCCCCACTCTCTGTAAGTAGAATGCTCTCCTATAAAACTTTTTGTAAGCCAAAATGGAGGAAACAGAGAGTATCTCCTGATTTCTGAAAGTTCACATTATGCCACTTTGCTTTGATGAAAGACCTACATTAATACCTATTTTCAATAACCTAAAGAAATCTAAAGAGGACTTTCACTTTTAAGAAAAAAGACCACATTTTTATGGTAATGGCTTTTTTCTAAAAAGTGAAAATCTCTTCAGAATTCCTTAGATTATTGAAAACAGGTAGAATGTAGGTATTTCATTAAGCAAAGTATCATAATGCAAACTTTCAGAAAGCAAGGGACACCTGCTTAATGGAATTGCCTTAAATCTGCATTAATTTTTTGGGGGGTTAGAAATAGTGAAGAAATGTTGTATTTGAACTTTAGACTAATACAACTGTAATCTCATTGGTATAATTATAGAACTTCCCCTCATTTCAAACTCTAGTCAATTTCTAATAAAATGATGCTTGTGTAGAAGCTATGTTATATATCTTATCATAAAATTAAGTTTCATATAGTTAAAGCATGAGATGATTTAAGTCAAGTGTACTGACAGTTAATTGTAATATATTTTTTTAAGTAAGTATGTTCTTTTTCTTCCTCTACTTTCCCACAAGTTTAGACAAGATTAAAGGCTACACACACACACACACAAGTACTCAGAAAGCTAATTAGAAGAACTATAAAGTAAACCAAATCCAACATTCTTATTAAGTTAGAAGTAGTCAAATCTCTCCATCTAGAGAAAATATTAAAGGCTAAGTAGAGGGATCTTGAAGTACTCTTGACACTACAATGCCCACAAGTCCCAGGGACCAAGGCTAGGACCATGTACATACATGTAAATGTAAGACCATAACAAACAGATTTCTTGCCATACAAGAAAACCTTATACATCCCTTGACATTCACATTTTTTATATAACCCTAAATATTTTTATTACTAAGAAGAGGTTCAAGCTGAATTAAAAGGTTTTATTTTCCTCAAATCTAAGGACAGAATAAAGTTTAAGCAGTTTAAAAATGACTGAAGCAAGTACCTATATATACACAGTTATTTGGATTTCTTAAATTCTCAATCTAATCATGCATGGTTTCACACATATGGTGATTAGAATGTCACTGAAAAAAAGGATATCACAGAGGTACATTTTTTCAAGTTTTATTTATATAGAAAAGCCATTAGTGAAAATAATGCTATGGGTTTTTAACTACATTAATCAAATTATTGGCATACCATCCCTGGTAATTTTCCCACCACATGCATTAGTCTTCAGGTTTCTGAAATTAAACACACACACACGCGTGCGCACACACACACACACACACACACACACAGGTATTACAGCATCTTTTGTATGCATATAAGCTTACTAATTGGTAAATTTGAACAGATCATGACTTCTTTGAGTCTTATCTTTTGTACAAGCATGCCTCATTTTACTGTGCTTTGTTTTATTGTATTTCATTAATACTTTGTACAAATTAAAGGTTTATAGCAACCTTGAATGAGGGATGTCTACCACTGCCATTCTTTCAATAGCATTTGCTCACTTCATGTTTCTACGTCACATTTGGGTAATTCTCACAACATTTTAAACTTTTTATTATTATCATAATTGTTATGGTGGTCTGTGACCAAGGATCTTTGAGGTTACTCTTGCAATTGTTTTGGAGTGCCACAAGACAAACCCATATAACACAGTGAACTTGAATGACAAATGTTCTGTGTGTTCTGACTGCTCCATCTACCAGCCATCCTCCCATCTCTCTTCCTCTCCTTGGGCCTCCCTATTCCCTAAGACACAACAATATTGAAATTAGGCCAGCTAATAACTTTATGATGGCATCTAAGTGAAAGGAAGAGTCACATGTCTCTCACTTTAAATAAAAAACTAGAAAGGATTAAGCTTCAGGAGGAAGGCGTGTCAGAAGCTGAGATAGCAAAAAGCTACACCTCGTGCACCAGTTAGCCAAGTTGTGAATGCAAAGGAAAAGTTCTTGAAGGAAGTATAAAAGTGTTCCTCCAGTGAACATACAAAGGATAAGAAAGCAAAATAGTCTTATTGTTGATGTGATGAAAGTATGAGTGGTCTGGGTAGAAGATCAAACCTGCCACATCATTTCCTTAAACCAAAGCCTAATCCAGGACAAGGTCCTAACTCTTCTATTCTGTGGTGGTGGAGAGAGATAAGAAAGCTACGGAAGAAAAGTCCAAAGCTAGCAGAGGTTGGTTCATAAAAATTAAGGAAGGAAGCTGTCTCCATAATATAAAAGTTTAAAGTGAAGCCACAAGTGCTGATGTAGGACCTGTGATAAGTTGTCCAGAAGATCTAGCTAAGATCATTAATGAAAGTGGCTCGCTAAACAAAACAGATTTTTCATTTTGAACAAAATGGCCTTCTACTGGAAGAAGATGTCATCAATGACTATCACAGCTAGAGAGAAGTGAAGGCCTCGCTTCAAAGTTTCAAAAGACAGACTTGACTCTCTTGTAAGGGGCTAATGCAGTTGGGGACTTTAAGTTGAAGCCAATGCTCATTTACCATTCAAAAATCCTAGGTCCTGGGGCACCTGGGTGGCTCAGCTGTTAAGCGGCTGCCTTCGGCTCAGGGCATGATTCCGGGATCTTGGAATCAAGCTCTGCATCGGGCTCCTTGCTCAGTGGGAAGCCTGCTTCTCCCTCTCCCACTTTCCTTGCTTGTGTTCCCTCTCTGGCTGTTCACTGTGTCTCTCTGTCGAATAAATAAAATCTTTTAAAAAAAAAATCCTAGGTCCTTTAAGAATCATGCTCCATCCACTCTTTCTAGCTATCAATGGCTACTCTGGCTATCAATGAAACAATAAAGCCTGGATGATAGCACATGTCTTTACATGGTTTACTGAATATGTTAAGTCCACTGTTGAGGCCTACTCCTCAGGAAAAAAAATTATTTCAAAATATGACTGTCATTGACAAAGCACCTCGTCACCCAAGAGCTCTGATGGAGATGGACAAATGAGTGAATGTTGTTTTCATGACTGCTAACACAACATCCATCCTGCAGTCCATGGATCAAGGAGTAATTTTTGACCCTCAAGTCTTATAATTTAAGATATATATTTTATAAGGCAATATAGCTGCCTTAGATTATGATCCCTCTAATGTATCTCGGAAAGTCAATTTCTATAAAGGATTCACCATTCTGGATGCCATGAAGAAAATCTGTGACTCCCAGGAAAAGGTGAAAATATCAACATGAATAGAGTTTGGAAGAAGCTAATGCCAATACTCATGGATGGCTTAGAGGGGTTCAAGACTTTAGTGGAGGAAGTGACTATAGATGAAGTAGAAATAGTAAGAAACTTGGGGTGCCTGGATGGCTCAGTGGGTTAAAGCCTTTGTCTTCAGCTCAGGTCATGATCCCAGAGTCCTAGGATTGAGCCCCACATCGGGGCTCTTTGCTCAGCAGGGAACCTGCTTCGCTCTCTTTCTCTGCCTGCCTCTCTGCCTAGTTGTGATCTCTCTCTCTGTCAAATAAATAAATAAAATCTTTTAGAAAAAAAAGGAAGAAATAGTAAAAGAACTAAAATTGGAGTTGTAGCCTAAAGATGTGACTGAAATGCTACAGTCTCCTCATAAAACATGAGTGGATGAGGGTTGCATCTTATAGACAAGCAAAATAAAGTGGTTGTTTGATATGGAATCTACTCCTGGTGAAGATGCTTTGAAGATTGCTAAAATGACAACAAAGCATTTAGAATATCATATAAACTTAGTTAATGAAGCAGTATCAGGTTTTAAGAGGTTTAACTCCAATTTTGTAAAAGTTGTACTGTGGGTAAAATGCTATCAAACAGCATCACATGTTATACAGAAATCAGTCAAGAGAGGAAGAATCAAATGATGCAGCAAACTTTACTATTGTCTTATTTTTGGAAATTGCCACAGCCACCTCAGCCTTCAGCAAACATCACCCCAATCAGTCAGCAGCGACCAACATTGAGGCAAGACCCTCACTAGCTAAAAAATTACAACTCACTGAAAGCTCACATGATGGTTGATATTTTTTAGGAATATTTTCTAATTAAAGTTATGTACATTGTTTTTTTAGACATAATGCTATTGAACATTTAATATACAGTATAGAACTTGTTTGCACTAGGAAACCAAAAAAAAAATTCATTTGACTTGCCTTATTGCAATATTCACTTTATTCCAGTGTTCTGGAACTGAACCTGCAATATCTCCAAGGTTTGCCTAGAACAGATTTCTTAGCTTCTACTTCATGTGTAATTAATATGCTTTGCTTCTAAGATTTGATGTGCTCTCTGATGTTCAAACTGGAGAGTAATTGCTGAGTTCTTACTCATGATCTTTCATATTCGTGGCTTTTTTCAATAAATATCAGCTGAATGAATGAATGTTGGGCACTGTTAGACATTGGTAATCAAAAATGAAAGACAAGTTCCTGTTCTAAAAATTCCCAGAAACAAAGGAGGGAGGTAGAGTAGTAAATGGTCTTTTACATTGCGATGGTTCCTATAATAGGGGATGTAAAGAGAAATGAGAACACATTGAAAAAACTTCACCCAGACTGTGTTGGGGTACCAGGGAATAAATAAAGGTCCAGTCTTTATCAAAAGTCCCTAAGAGAAAGAAATTATTAAACACAGACTTGAAGGCAAGCAGAAGTTTGCTAAATAAGAGAGAGAAAGGAAGTTTCATATAAAGGAAACAAATAACTCCTAAGAAAGCATGAAAAAGCCAAGTGAGTTTCTGTAAGAGATTGTATGTGATTGGACACGGGGAGCGGTATGGAAATCAGAACAATGAGATTGCAGACATAGGCAGGAGGCAGATCAGGAAGAAGCTGATAGATAATAAATGGAAATTTGTTAAATGAATTCATCAAATGAATTTAAACAAAGGAATGACAAGATAAGACTTTTAATTTGTAAAAAGATCATTTTAGTTGCAAAGCACAGACATTGGATTGAGGGGGGAATAAAACTGGAAATGGGAAGCAACAGATAATCCTGGCAATAAATGACTAAGGCAATCACAGGAGAAGCCACATTGTGGTTGGTGTCATGAGGGCTGAGGGATAAAGGAAAGACTCCATTTTCAAAGCCTAGATTGCTTGCAATGCTATTCATAAAACAGGGAATATAAGAGTAAAAAGAGATTTGTGATAAATATACTGTATTAATTAGAATTATTTTTGATGTGGGTAGTGACAGAAGGCTCAACATAATAGTGGTTTAAATAAGACAAGAGCTTGTTTCACATCAAAGTCCAATTACATATCCATGGCTGGCTAAGTTTTTCACAAGGGTGGGAGATTAAGACTCCTTTGATCTTGTTGCTCTGTTTGCATGGCCTGAGTTTTCACTTCTATCTCATAGTCTAGTATATTTTATCTAGCTCCATGTCCAGCTATAAAATGTGCATTTCAGCTAGTTGGAAGGAAAAACAGTAAGGTAAGGGAAGACTTGCTATGTTTAAAGACGTTTCTGGGAAGTTACACACAATTTCTTCTTCCATCCCATTGTCTGACTCTTAGTCACAACACCAAACTTTTTTCCAAGAGGGACTGGAGAATGTAAAGTTTATTCTTATTGGTTCCATGTCCAGATACAGACCAAATCTTTTATTACTGAAGAGCAAGAGACAAGTCTCTATCTTAGCCCCAGCTAATCAGTTCACCGAAGTTTGATGTAATATGGAAGTCCAGCATGAGATTTCATAAAGGTGCCTGAACATGAAGGTCCAGAAGTCAGAAGAGAGATCTGGGATGAAGATAATATATATGCAGTGGTTGAAGGGACAGAAGTTAAAAATATAACAATGAAAAAGTAGGAGAAGGCTATTGATAGAACCAGAGAATGTTAGCTGACCAATTTCTTTGAAATTCTCTAACAATTTCTAGGTCTCTGTTTTCTGCTGTTTCTCATAGCTTAGATTTCTTTTTCTTAAATCCTGTTTTGTTTGTTGAGAGGTTGTCCCAGAACTTTCAGTGCTTGACTCTAATCTTCTTCAATTACATTTGTTATGGTGGTGTGTATACTCGAGTGGATTTAACTATCACCAATATGCTGATGACTCTCCTATTTCTATCCCCATTGATATAATCCTCTCTTCAGAGGCTATGTAACATCTGCCCAGGATATTTCTATTCAGATCCCTCATCTCCATCTGAAATCTAATATGCCTTTTTAAAAATCTTTTTTTTTTGTCTGTCTCAGCATATAACATCATTTCCCTAAACTATTTATAGACCCATGCACAATTCTTCTCTATCTTTGTGTTTCAAATAATTGTAATATTTCCTTAGATGTGAATTTTTCTATCTTGCCAAACAAGTTGAAAATCTCTGTGGGAAGTGGGGAGAGTGATAACTCTTATTTCATTTTAGCCTTTAATATGTTAAATATATAGCACATCCACAAAATAAATACCAATGATTATCAAATAAAATGACACAAACATGGATCCTAAAAAGTGGTACAAAAAAAGAATAATATCTGGCAAATTTCCATCTGAAATCACTGGCTGTCATAGTAGAAATAACATATATCTCTCAGTAACCAGTTTTGTTTTTAATAAATGAGTGACACACTATGAATATCCCTGATATTATTCTCCACCCTATAGGAATTATGCTCATATAAGGAAATGGTGCTTGGTATTCCTGACCAAAGCAAGTTTATTACACTAAAACCTTAACTGGGATTCACATTCATATGAATTCATTTTACATCAATATAAAAAATCACTTTTCATTAATCCATCTCTAAAACTGTGCTGAGCATGTACAAGTCATTGCATAAGAGCCTAGGAAGAAAGCCTTACTGTAAAACCCCATTCATACTTCAGGAGCATTCAGTTTGATTAAGAAAACAAAACCCACAGGGAGTATAATCTTAGTTTGTGTGAGAGATGTACACAGAGTAAGTCAGGCAACAATTTGATGGGAGTAATCTCTGCGGGTTACAAAACACTTAACCAAAAATGTGAGGTGGGACTTGAACTAAAGATCCTGTTTGACAGGGATTGCAGAAAGGGTCTTCCAACCATGTGAATTAAAATGTAAACACAGGGGGCGCCTGCGAGGCTCAGTGGGTTGAAGCCTCTGCCTTCAGCTAGGGTCGTGATCTCGGGGTCCTGGGATCGAGACATGCATTGGGCTCTCTGCTCAGCAGGAAGCCTACTTCCCCCTCTCTCTCTGCCTGCCTCTCTGCCTACTTGTGATCTCTCTCTGTCAAATAAATAAATAAAATCTTTAAAAAAAATGTGAACACAGGAAAGGAAACAGTCTGGGAAGAGTGACTCAATGGAGGGCAGCCATTTTGTGTAGCAATGTTTTACCAAGAAACCAGTTTTTAAAGATTTTAGTACTTTCATCATTAAATCAATAATGATGTTTCTTTGAAAGAGGACAGCTTATTCAGTCTGTGAGAGTCTAGAACGATTTTTAAAAACAATATATTATCCATCTATTTATGAGTTTTCTTAAACGTGTGTGTGTGTGTGTGAGAGAGAGAGAGAGAGAAAGAGAAAGAGAGACAGAGAGAGATAATATGCCTCTGCATCATTGTAATGAATATTGGGAGACAAAAACTTTAAAAATGTTTTCTTTGCCTGATAGTATGGCATCAGAGAAAAAGAATGATGACACATCTGAAATACGGTGAGTGCACATCAAAAATAGTTAATTAGAGAAGGAGGCCATGCAAGGTAATAAATACTCTTTAAATGAAAATACTAAAGATATTGTCAGCCAAATTTCATTATTAGTTAATTCCACATGACTCTCTGGCAAAATCAGCTACTCATGTGGAACGTCTATTAACTTTAGCAGGTGTTATGCATAACTAGCTTAGGGCAGATTCTAGTCCACTGAGTGCAAGTATAACTCTTAAATTGATAAGCCCAAGTGGAACTCCTTGCCATATTAAAAGGGATTTATCAAAATTAATTAGAAATTTTATAAAAGGGCTCCAGAGTCCAAGAGATTGTTTTCTTTTCCCCTAGTTCAAACCAAACTATATGTACATGTAGTATTTTTATAAAAATGCATAACTCATTCCTAAGCAGTAATGTAATTCTATTCCTATTTGACCATAAAGTTCTCTTGAGCTAATCTCAGTTAAAATTGATTCAGCCTTTTTTAGGCTTTGACTCTTCCCCTACCTCACTGGTGGTTGCTCTATGAGTTTTGGTCCAATATCACCACTCAACATTTTAGCTTCACCACTTAAAATTATCAGAGTGTTTTGGTCAAACATGAAAGGAGACTCAGTGCACTTGGAGTTGAACAGTTTTCATGATTTTTCTAGGCTCCATATTTGATCTGGAAAGATGCTGGCAATATTTGTGATACAGGCTGGCAGATATATGAGAGAATAAAGATATAAGAAGATAGATTTTATATGTGACAAAGCATACATAATAGATCAGCTATTTGTCCTGTAGTTTAATTAAATCCAGTCTCCTACATAATTTGTGTTATAATTTTTCAAATTTTCTATCTCATTTTTTCTATTGCTAGCCATTAACATATTTATTGGATACCACTTATTAGCTTTAAGACACTTTTGATCATTTGGAATCAATAAAAGAAATATAATACAAGATCTATATCTTCTGGAGGTTTAGAAGGTTTAGATATAGATGGGAAAACAAGGTATGTATTTGGACAAGTTCATTTTGATGCTATTATAAAATGCAGTACGAGAAAAAAACTTCTATGATTATAGAAGTTATATGCATGTGGATGTATGAAACCGTGATTTTATTTGCCCTAGCATAATTGAATTTCATTAATTTAAAGACAATTGCAGCCTATTTGCTATTTCATAAATCTTGTTCATTTTGATATTATTTATCACATTATACATTAGTGAAACAATTTGAGAGTAGTTATTTTTAAATCTGAGCTTTAAAATAGCAACTTAAATAGCCCCTTTAAATATCTTGGGCATTTTTTATCATGTTTATAAATTTAGATTCCAAAAAATAATTGCAACCTAGTTTTTATTTGGCCATTTTCATTTATTATGTAATATCTTCAGAAATGCTATGTTTTAATGCTAACTTATTTTTCAGCTGAAGGGAAGGGTTGAGCTACTTTGTTAATGATTAAAAAAAACCAATGATTATTTTGCATTTTTAAGAAGTGCATACAAATCTTTTAATCTCTGCCTACATCCATCAGAACAATTGCCTTCCAATGTAATTATATTCAAAATGCAAGCAAGATAATAAGTATCTTGGAATTTAACTTGATAAATATTCATTTGCCTTATAGGGAAAAGAAATGAACATTCTCATATAATTAGCTGCATATTTTTAAACCATGCTTTTATTGAGTTTTTTGAGGTATATTTTATGTATGCAAATCTGCTAATTTATAAGGTAACGGAGGTAAGGAGGATGGAAAACCTGAGGAATCAGAAATTTCCATTCCTATTCTGCCCTCTTTTCTGGGGGATAGGCTTCCTCATTAGAAGAGAGAAATCATTCCTTCCTCCCAACTCAAATGCTTTGTTTTAGTGAACCTAAGCCGATCAGAACCCTTAATTATAAAACCAGACTTATCTTTCTTCATTACTATAGAAAATCCTTGTCTTGGCTTTTTTTCTTTATCTCCTTCCTTCCTTCCTTCCTTCCTTCCTTCCTTCCTTCCTTCCTTCCTTCCTTTTCTTCTCTTCTTTCCTTCCTCTCTTCCTCTCTTTCTTTCTTTCTTTCCTTTCTTTCTTTCTTTCTTTCTTTCTTTTTTTTCTTTCTTTCTTTCCTTCTTTTCCTCTCTTCCTTTTGACTCTACAGCACATGAAGTCAGACAGTAGTAAGAGAAGGCCCCTCCAACCCTGGGAGCTGTCACAGTGCACACAGCATCTTCAGAGCTTTGAAGTCCACAGACTTCGAGCTGGCACTCCCAGATGTGCAGGTAGGCCAAAGTACCTCTGACCCAGGACACTACTACAACACAGATGTATTCTCTTTTCAGCTGGGTGAAGACTAGATATATGATATTGCATATTTAACACTTTTAAAGTATCAGCAGTTTGCAAACCGTGTGTGCACCTGTGATCAGATGATCTCCCAAGTGGCCAAGAGGTACATTTTACAGAAGAGGATGCTGAGAGGTTGGATGAGCTACCAGAGACTCACCGTGGGTCCGATGGCACTGACAGTCTGGGTCCAAGGCTTTCCACAGTTTTTTCTCTCCAGCACGGCTGCACCAAAATGTTCTATGAGAGAATTGCTTTTACAAAAATTGCATCTATAATTAATCAATTTCTTATGAAATTATGAAAAAATGATTTCATGGGGAGGGGATGAATCTTTTTTTTCCAGATTTTTATAACTTCTCCTTCCATGAACTCTATAAATGTCTCAATTTGCTGCAGTTTTATATTTCACCTGTCCTCAAATCTTATTTTCCTGTCACCAGAGTTATGACTGATAACATTTTTAGCACCCTCAAAATTTGATTGGAGTCATCATCACAATAGATAAATTGACAGATATGATGCTTACAGGTATTTATTATGCCTAAATTACATTTTATGAGATCAAATTAGTTATTGATAAAATAAATTAACATCAATGGTACATGCATATATTATAGATTAGATTTAGTTCTAAAATTACAATTTAAAAATATGTACCCTAAGACCATTTTATTAAGCTCTTTTTAGTATTTCACTGTGAAAACTGTATTTCACTGTATTTCACTGCGGAAACTTAAATACTCTCCACCCTGAGTAGATAGAAAATTAGTCCCAGAAAGAGGATTCCGCTGCCATATTATATAAAGTGTCTGATTTTAGAGGATTGCACCCTCAAATTCCAAGCTTAAGCTCAGAGATTGTTGGCTTTTACTTTTAATGAAAAGTCCTTAGAAGGCTTGTTTGTAGTGGTGGTGAAAAACAGATTGGACTAAAAGTACTTTATTCCTGCCGAGCTGAGATCAGCACATGCATTACTCTACCTATCTATCCAGAAAATGATATGTCATTCTCAGTCCTGCAACTTAATAACATTCCCTCCCTTCAGCTCATCCCCACCCCTGTGGCTTCCTGGGCACCTGAACAGGTTTCAAGCTCCTTTTATCAGACTCTGCAGTTAACGTGCTTTGGTGAGACCCCTCAGAGCCTAATGAGCCTGAGAAGGGAAGCTGTGATTCCAGGTCGAGATAAATGGAAATATTTTCAGACTATGAGTTGCAGTCAGAGTAAATGCCGGGAACGAACAAAAGAGTCTTCAAATTGACAATCTTCAGGGTGGGAAAGAACACACTTTAAGGGTAAGATTTCATTTCTACTACTACTTGGATTTGCTTCATTTTCTCTGACATTTTCACACAGTCTGCAGTGACATCTGCTTGTCGCATGGTAACAATAGTCGCTGAACTGCTCGGTTAAATGGCACAAACCCGGCATTGCCTTCATGCGCTTTCAAATAACCTGGCTGGAATCTGCTGGAACTCGTGAGATTGCTGTTGTTATGACAATTGTTATTATCATTATTTTATGTGAAAGTCATAACTTTCAAAGGCTGCGCCCACAAAAACACAAGCTGAACACCATCTGGAGTACAATAATGCAGAAGACTCTAATGTTTCTTTACGTTTAAATCTTGCTAAAACATTCACATTTCTGACATACAGCTTTTGAATTATTTGTTTTTACGCTTTTTAAGAATATTCATTATTGAGAAAGTTGACAAGAAAGGCACAGAGGAAGAAAATCATTCTTAATGTTGCCACCCAGAGATAGCCACAAAGAGTTTTTATTTCTATCCTTCCAATGCTTTTAACTAAATGTTATTTTTCAACTTGGACTCACTCTTCATATAAATAAATATATTTGAAACTTCTGTATTATGCAAATCATTTAATGTATTTGGTAAAGAGTGGGAATTTTAGAACATATTAAATGGGATATTAATTATAATAATATCAGAAAAATTTCTTAATAAGGCATTTTACCTATAAGGCAGTCCCCTTGCTCTGATAACAGTTCTCTATTGCTTGCAGTTTTGCAAGTTATTTTACTCTATATAAGATAAAATGTTCATCTCTTTTTTCCTTTTTTATGATAAGGCCACATAAGACTATATCAAATAATCCTTGTATCACTACATTAATAACAATTCTGAAACAGCCTTCAAACAATCTCACTCTCTTGGTACCTATCAGCTATTTTTTTTTTTAAGATTTTATTTATTTATTTGACAGAAAGAGACATGATGAGAGTGAAGCAGGCTTCCCACAGAGCAGGGAGCCTGATGCTGATCCAGGGCTGGATCCCACAACTCCAGGATCATGACCTGAGCCGAAGGCAGATGCTTAACGACTGAGCCACTCAGGTGTCCCATCTATTTCTGTTTCTTTTTCCTGCTTCCCTCTCATAAAAAGGCAATATTCTTGATTTGTGAAATGGAGGATCCTATAAAGAACATAAGAATCTCAAGAACTCAATGCCTCATCCGTTTTTAGTAGTAGGACCTCTGTTATGCCTATAGGGTAATTAAACAACAATAGACAAAGGAAGGAAGGAAGGAAGGAAGGAAGGAAGGAAGGAAGGAAGGAAGGAAGGAAGGAAGGAAGGAGGAAAGAAACGAGGGAGGGAGGAAGGGAGGAAGGAAGGAAGGAAGGAAGGGAGGTGGGAAAGAAGGAATCCCTTGGGGCTGCTGAAGGAGAAAGAGCCCCCATGTGAGCTCAGGTGTTGACAGGTTACCTCCTTGCCATACTGTAATTTCCAGACTGAAGCTTCCAATACCAGCGACCAGCTACTGATCAAGCTGGGCGGATAGCAAAGGCTGGCAGCTTGAGGACTCCTCTTACTAAGGCTGCAGTCCCAAGTATATTCCCCAGGAACAGTCATCAGACCCACTCTTCCTGCAGCTTTAGCATTTGCAACTCTCTCTCTCTACCTGGAGCACACTTTTCTGAGATTTGCACCACCTACTACCTTACCTGCTTCAGGTCTCTGTCAAATGTAACCTTGTTGGGAGGTTTTCCCAGCACCCCTAAGATTTCAGCTCTCGTCTGCCATGTCACATTCTATCAACCATTCTTGCTATATTCATCTCTTAATTACTAAAATCTATCTAACCTACACTATATTTAATTATTTATCGTGTTTATTGTTGTCTTCAAGAAAATCTCTAAAGGCAAAGATCTTTGTCTGTTTTGTTCAGTGCTATGTGCTCGGAGTTTAGAAAAGTACCTGATCCATAGTAGATCCAAAACTACTTAGTCACTAAGTAGTTTTAGAATGAATGAATAAGTTGGATTTCATGCCTCATTCCTCTACACGCATACCTTCAGTTAGTTTGGTAATATTGCCACCAAAGTGTCACAATTTTCCTTTTTTTTTTAGTACAATTAAGATTAGTTAAGGAATTAGCAATGAAAGCCGTTTGTCATAGATTCTTCTTATAACCTAGTCCTATAAAAAGTTCAAAAACAGTCATCCTATTTTTTATTGTCTCTTAAAGAATGATGCACATATTTGGATAGTTATTCAATGACCCAGAGTAACTATTACTATACAATAATTTAAAGTAAACTGGAAAATTCAAATATTCCTCCTAAATATTTATTGTATGTCCCCATTATTAACTTATCAGATAAAATATCTATTTTCTTCCTCCTAAAACTGAAATGTTACCTGCCAATCCAATCATTTACACTCATCATCACCAGATAAGTCATAAAAAAAGAATGAAAATAACCAGCTAACAATCATTATAGAATAAAAGCTAACCTGAATTGAGTTTTCCCGTATGCTATTCACTGTGCTAAACATACACATGTATACACACACACAGACCTTAATCCACACCACAAATACCACATTAAGGGATGCTATTATTATCCTCATTTCACAACTGAGGAAATTGGAGTTGAGAAAGATTAGGTAACTCCCCCTAAATTACCAAAATGCCCAAGAAGCAAACTGATGGTTTGGAATCCAAGTGTCTGACTCATAAAACTTATATTGCCTCACCAGGAAGTACATTAAGTGATTAATATGTATTAATTAATTTCATACACCTATCCTCTCGATGATGTAGGTATATTCTAGATGAAATTGACAATTTAGAGACATTCATTAATTTGTACAAATTACATAAATGAGTCTGCTTTAGATCTGTGTTCTTTCCACTGCACCACCCTAACTCTAGAGGGAAGAGAAGGTTTCTAGCACAGTCCTAATTTTGCGTTCTGGCTGGAAACCAAGGGAGAAGAAATTTCCTTACTTGTGTTTTATGAAGCTCTTTATTTCTGCCCCACTGGTGTTTTCCCACTCTGTTGTGATGTGACACTAGTGCCATCAAAACATCAGCATGGGATGTAATTCCTGTCTTTCCGATTGCTGTGAAACCTCATGGGTGTGAGGATGGCATCCCAAAACAAGTACCTTGTTTCCTTTCACAAGAGTTGTGTCCAGGAGTCACTGTTCTATTCTAAGCCTTCAGAGAAAAAAGAAATACCTTCCTCTGACCCGGATGCAATCATACTATTCATTACCATTAGATTTATATTGACTTTTTCAAGTGAAAATTGCATACTTTGGAGAATATTATTTTTAGAATCATGTATTATGAATGCATAACTGACCTCAGGTGGATGTTCAAAGCCTTGGTGAATTAGAAATATTCCATGAAGTTAATGCAGCTTTGGGCAGCAGTAAATAATTCATGCTATGTTTTAACAGTTCTCTCTTTAGCATGAATATTCATAGTGTATATGATGAGGAAAAGAATCAGTTACATTTACTTACACCTCCTGGGAAAAGTAGATAAGACGATTGTTAGAAAGAAGTAGTAAAGCATTAATTCCTCCATTAATTAAAATAATTATATAGGTTTAAATGTTGTAAAATCACCAATACTGTAAATCAGAATATCTGTCACTGTTATTGGTTAGTTGCTTATAGCTTAGTTGTTATCAACCTTAATTTTTTAACATAATGGGGAACACTACATGTTATTTTAAAAGCACTTTTTCTAGCGCTTTAAGATAATTTCCTG
The DNA here is from genome assembly GCA_028533885.1 of Nasua narica. Lineage (NCBI taxonomy): Eukaryota > Metazoa > Chordata > Mammalia > Carnivora > Procyonidae > Nasua > Nasua narica. Next base: position 160,760,399 of record CM052799.1, on the reverse strand, counting down.
AAATAAAGTGTTATGAGAATATCATTTTAGATATTTGAGCTTTCTCTAATATAACAGATAAATAAGTAAAATTTTATATGTGTAGATTTTGCACACACACACACAAACACACAGCTTCAGTGTAAAAACCCTTACTTACAAAGAGTTAAAGACTTCACTGGTCACTACCACAATTGTGAATTTATTGGACAAAATAAAAATCCGTGTGTGATTTGATCAGCATTTAAAAATAGGAAAAAGATGGGGATTTGTTTTGGTTTTGAGTAAGTAGTAAGTTTGAGTAAGTTTTTAAGTAGGCTCCACACCTGGCGTGGAGCCCAATGCAGAACTTGAATGACCCTGAGATTAAGACCTAAACTGAGATCAAAATGGACACTTAACTGACTGAGCCACCCAGGCACCCCAGGAAAAAGGTTTTGATTCATAATTTGATTAAACAAAAATTCATGGACTACTTACTAACTGCAAGGTATTTTGTGAAAACTGAGAACATATATATGAACAAAAAATACCATCTATCCAAAATCAGCTTATATTGATGACTACTCATTTACTCAGTTGAGATCATTCAGTAAAAATTGAAAGAGACATAGATATGCACAAATTGTAGATTTATCAGTCTAGTTACAAGTAGGCAGTTCAGGGGTCCCTGGGTGGTTCAGTTGTTAAGCATCTGCCTTCAGCTCAGGTCATGATCCTAGGGTCCTGGGATTGAGCCCCGTATCAGGCTTTCTGCTTGGCAGAAAGTTTGCTTCTCCCTCTCCCACTCCCTCTGCTTGTGTACCCTCTCTCACTGTGTCTCTCTCTGTCAAATAAATAAATGAAATCTTTAAAAAAAACCAAGTAGCCAATTCAATATTGTCCACCAATTATATGGTTCTTTTCTTATATATTCAAGAAACTTGCTTTTTTAAAACAATAATTCGACTTAAAAAGTACTTCAATTTTTTGTCTTCCTATTCACTCCAGCCTCTTCAAAATCTCAGGAGAAGCTCTCATAGAAAAGATTTAAACGACATGGTGACATTTTGGTCTCATAACTCCTTTTATGAAAGAAGCTCAAATGTTACCTTTTATTTTCATTCAAAAACACTTGTTAACTTTATTTCACTTTGATCTTTATAAAATTTATTCTAAAACTACTGTTGTCATTATCATTTTCTTTATTGGTTTTAAAACCAATTTTTAAGTGAAAACAGTTTGATCCCAATTTAGATTTCTTATCAGTTATTATAATTGGCATTGTGTAAATTATAAAAAAATGCAAGAGATTTTAAATAAATGCTAACTAAAATTATAATGAATAGTTGCATTTAAACTATGCAGGACTTAAATAAAATAAAACAAAACATGACTGTGGTGAATTTTAGCCTCTTAAAGATATAATGAGCAGGGTATAATTTCCTTTTGTCTAATAGTAGAATTGTCAGGCAGAATTAAGTCATTTGAGATAGCAAGATAATTCTGAATTCTCTAAAAGTGACACAAATGACTATATCAACCCGTGCTTATGGGATGACCTTTTGTACTAAGCACCTAAATATAGTATTCATGTTAAAAATCATTCATCCAAAACTAATCTGAAAATCTATTCCATGGTGCACAAAATGTCTGTGCTCATTCTTCATGTTTTACTTCAAAACTCACTTGGCGAAAACTTATTTAAGTAACATTAGAATCAGGAAAGACTGAAGAGAAATCTGGGTAAGCATAAATGGTATCCATTTCATTTTGAAGTATGACCTCCATTTTCCATTCTGTTTGTATTCTGAAAACATCTCCCTACATACCAATTATATGATGTTGTATTTATTTTATCTTATTTTATGAACATGTATAAATATGTCCAAAGCACATATCCCAGGATTTTTTAAACTAAGCATTTTATGAACTCTGCTATTGTGTCATGTTATTAACCTGCACCATCTGATCCCCTGGGAGGTCAGTTCGTGGGCTACCCCATTTCAACATGAGTGAATTTTCCTAGGTTAGGTATTGGCAGCTGACTGATCTGGAAACGTGGGTACAGAAGTGGCAGGCAAGTAGATAGTCTTCAGAGAATGGGAGCAGACTTTCAACGTGTTGTATGGAAGACAAGAGAATGAGTAAAGAACTAAAACAAATTCATTAATGATTCCAGATTCAATAACTCAAGTAGTTAATAGAATAAACAGGATGAGATATATAGGATATTTGGTGTGTCTACAAAAGTACTCATTGACAGTTTGTTGTAACAAAATCTCACTCAGCTACAAGGATATATAAAAGTCTCCACAGTATGTTTGGAAAGAGACATTTCACCAGTGAAAACAATTGAGAAATAAGGAGCCCTGTTGGGAATTCTATCTACCCTTTAAAATTTCCTTACAATTTCTTAGCATGGAGACATGTCATGTATATGATTCAAAAGACCTCTAGGTGCCTGTCTTCTCAAATTCCAGTTTCCAATTGTGTTTTTTCCACTGAGTAATTTGGATTTTTTTTTCAGAAAATAATTCATTTTTTAAATGGCTTAAAGCTTGTCTAGGGATGATGAGAAAGCTCTTATTCTTCCATCAAGGAAGCTTTGTTTCATTTCTCTTTTCACCTGGGTCACTGGCCTGAGGTCTGTAAAAATGACTTTTTTTTCTTTTGTATTTGAGATAGTTGAAAAAAAAATCTGTCATGAAACTTCTAGGATCAGGAAACAGAAAGCATGTATGTATGTGTGTGTGTGTCTCTATAAACATGCATATAGATATATCTAATAATGCTGTATACATATATGCACATTGTTTTATTCATATTCGATTTATTGTAGTACAGGTAAATTGGAATTTTGCTTGCAAGTTTTTAACATAGTTGCTCCTAATGAGAATATTTACAGTGAAACCACTGAATTTAAGTGATTTATTTTCTAGATGCTTTCTACCTGGATTGTGGGGGGAAAATTTAGCACAGTTTCCCTTACAATTGTCTCTCTTAACAAGTGAAATTTTCAAAGACTATTTTGAGTTATTTAATAATGTCATGACATCATTATTTCTACTTTTATTTTGTCTGATTTTTAAATATTTGCTTTCCACATCTTTTCTGTGCAACAGTGGATTTCAGGGTACTTTTTATTCTATAATTACCATGAAATCACTACTCTCTTGGGGAGAAGTCCCAAGGAGGTCCAATTTGTTATTACAGAGCAAAGCCTTCTAAATTAAATTTCTTTCATTGATTTATCTTTCAGGCTTAAAGTGAAGCAATGTCAATGACATCCTACTAGGATGCAAATTCCATACTCACCAGGAATTCTGTTTTTGTTTCTAAATCTCAACACCTAGAACAGATCTGTGCACATAGGATAACTGATGATAAACACTAGTTATATTCTTGAATAAAATTTTAGATCAAAAATCTGTATTCTCTAGAGGGAAAAATGAAACAAAAATCAATTTGTTGAAATTTTCAAATTTCCTCATTCTCCTCTTCAGCATCTTGAGAGTGTGTGTGTGTGTGTGTGTGTATAATGAGTGTTTTAAGTTTCTACTTGCTAGTGAAAACAAGATGACATTTGCCATGATCTCACATCTTCTTTCATAATCATTGGTACTTTTACCTCTTGCACTAGACTTTTCTTCACCTCCATGGATTCTAGCTACATTAATCTCTCATCTGGGCTATCAAAATAGCTTCCTAACTAGTCTTTCTGCAATTGTAAGCTTACTTTGTGTGTTAAAATATCTTTCTACAATAAAAATAATTAATTATATAAATTTCCTCATTAAAAAGATTTTTTGGTTCTCCAATGACCACAGTATTATGTCCAAAATACAAATGATATTGAAACCTCTCTTTCCAGATTTCCTTCCTTAACCCAAGCTCTGACAAGTAACTAACTACAGTTTCTGAATGAGTCATGTATGTTTGTTGTTTGATTTGTTTTGTTTACTTGACCACATGGAGGTATATTAGGTACCCTTTAAAATCTCAGCTTTAATGCCACTTCATCTGTGGTCATCACTCCTTCTGATACTCCCTAATACTTTTATAAACTCTCTGTCAATACACCTCACAATTTCCTGTACTATTCATTTGCACATTGCTCTGTGCACCAGACTGTGTGATGGGTCCTCTGAATAACTTAACGGTCTATGACCCAGGTCTCATAGCTTGTGGGTGCTATATATTTAGGGGATCAATGAAAATGTAAATATATTTTATAACATTTATTAAATAAAATATACACAGGCAAAGTTGTTTGTATATTACCTATAATACTTCTAATCTATTCATATAAACATGTTTTATGAAAGCATCATGAAAGATTTATACTCTGTTAATTTGCTTAAATTCAAGCATAAAGAGAAGACTAGGAAAAGTCACCTGCTTCTTGGTTGATGAGGCAAAGTTGCATTATTCTAGACCGTTTGCCTTCAAAAATTTACATGCTGAGGACTCCTTTAACTTAGCAAGCTGATATTTTCAGCACATCCTCTGAGACAATTTTTAAGACCAAAGGTATTACTGTCTTGGAAGCAATAGGAGAGAAAAATATATGATTTTAATTTTCCACTTCAAGTAATAGGCAAGGAAAGTGTTCATGGGTTTATTGTGGGTGAGGTAAGGAAACAAGGTAAATAAGTAAAGAAGCAGAGATATTTGTTGTGAGATATTTTAGTCTGTCGTTTTAAAAAATGCTTACAAAGACATGTACACAGAGCATGCGCACATGCAGGCACACCCGCACAGAGACGACTTACCTACCTGAATGTAAGTTTCAGTCAAATGGATTTGGGGGTAGATCAAATATTCAGCTTTCTTTTCTTTTTATTTAGAAATAGTAAATGAACCGTTAGTTACTATCTGTCCCATCTCAATAGAGACGCAGCAAAGTTTTCTGATGCCACAGTGCTTCATGCGTTGCTAGCAACCACAGATTAAAAGGGAGCATATGCAGGGCATAGCCTGAAATAATGTGAGGCAAAATCATTACCTAATAACAGCCATGATTCAGTCCTTCTGCACATATACTGTGAGCAGGGTTAACTGGGGCATTCAATTGTTACAGTGGTCGTTGCTTGGAAAACTCAAATTGTAGCCATCTTAATACTCTTCCCAATGGGCAGAAGCAGTCTGTGTGGCTGAGTAGGACAAGGAAGCTTTAGGGAGAACCAAAGACTAATACATTTGTCTTTAAGGAAGTTGTTGAGAACTTCTCTCACATTACCACCTCATAGACTACATTCGTTTTAAATGAACTGCTTGACATTTTACCAAATGACAGTTTTCCTAAAGACTTATTATTCAGTATAGATAGAAATTTGCTTTTCTGTCTGTCACCACAGTGATATTTATTTATGGAAAGTGGATGAAGTTTCTCAATTTCAATGAGTAAATTCTCAGTGGTAAACCTTGTCCTGTGTGTTTAAAAAAGTCCTTGAAAGTTTTCTTTGGAGTTAGTTGTTAACTTATTCGATAAATTGTATTAATTTCATGTGATTATACTTAAGAGATTATTATACAAATTATATTAATTCTCTCATTAAATAGAGATCAGCTTTCATATAAGCATACATGATGGCGTGTTAAATGTTCATGTTGATATTTACATTTGATGTTCTACCTCTTAGTTGCTATATATATCCACAGAAGTAATCCATATCCATTACTTATATTTGTGTATAAGTAATCAATTGCTGTATAATCAGTAGGCCAGGAATCTGAGCACAGAAGCAGGAGGTCTGAGAGAATAGGTAAGAAGGGCAGCTGGTTGTTAAACATTTGCTAGCATACTACTGAATGTGTCCTATTGAAGAGTTTTCTCAAGTTGAGAATCTCTATGCTATACCTTATTATACTTTGTCACATTTTGTTACATGTTGTTTGAAACATCCCATTTCAAATCACACATACACACACACACACAAATTCTTTTTTTTTCACACACACAAATTCTTAAGTATCGTTGATAATCACTGTTTTGAAGGGTCAATGCCAGCAGTACAGCAGTAACCAAGAAGAATTTCCTGTGCACCAGCCACATTCTAGGACTCAGAGACACACATTTTGTATTTGTTTACAAGGATTTGATAATTTAGTGAGCAGCTGAAATTTACTTCAAGATTCTAATAAATTCACTGGGAAAATATTTGGGGAAGGATAAGCTTTCTAAAATCAGAAATGTACGTGAACATCAATCCATCCAAATCCCAAAAATGATGCCTAAACCAAATGTCTCACTTTCAAGAAGTATTAGGTAGGATTTTGACTGACTCTGAACCTTTGTTTGATGGCCATAAGTCAATGTTTTTTATTTGTTGATAATAAAATGTTTTAGGGGCACCTGAGTGACTCAGTCGATTAAGCATCCAACTCTTGACCTCAGGTGAGGTATTGATCTTAGGGTCATGAGTTAAGCCCTGCATTGGGCTTCACACTGGGCATGGAACCTACTTAAAAATAAATAAATAATATAATAATAGTAATGATAAAGTTTTATAGTTACACATACAATATAGAAATAGTGTTTTTACATGTTTTAAAATTGGCTTTCATAGAAAGATCTCCAAATAAATCTGGAAAACCTATACCTCAGATACAATGAAATGGCATCACTTAGACCTCAGCGAAGAATAATCTTTAATAATAGCTATGTTTTTCAAGCAATATAAATCATTCAAGACATAATAAAAATGCTCAGCTCATTCTGTTCCAATTCTCTTCAGTATTTTATAAACGGGTTCTTAGCATTTTGTTTAATACTTAAATGTTATATTATTTTAGAACAAATTAGGATTAAAATAAGATCAACAATTTCTTATAATATCTATATACCTTTCTTCTTGTAATTTTTATTTATTTTTTTAAAGATTTTATATTTGACACAGAGAGAGAGATCACAAGTAAGCAGAGAGACAGGCAAAGAGAGAGGGGGGAAGCAGGCTCCCTGCTGAGCAGAGAGTGCCATGTGGGGCTCAATCCGAGGACCCTGAGATCATGACCTGAGCCGAAGGCAGAGGCTTTAACCCACTGAGCCACACAGGCACCTGCTTCTTGTAATTTTTAAAATAATATTTTATCACATCTTATCAAGTTCTTTTAATTTTATGTTTAAAGATAGAGACAATAGATCTGTCCTTTGACATGGTGACAGAATAGCCTTGAACAAAAGATTAGAGGCTTAAGATCATTGGTTTTAAGCAATATTGCTCTGCATTACCAAGCACTTGAAAGCATTGATCTTGGACACATAAGCCATTTATCTATCTATTTATCTATCTATATCTATTTAAAATATGGTATAGAATGGCATCTCAATAAAACTGAAGCAAATTGAATTCATTAATGGGAACAGCAAATGCTTTTGAAAGTCTGGTCCCATTGTTTTTTGAACCTGAAACAAAGGGAGGCATATCCCTAGAATTTCATAGGTGCAATCCTAATCTAAAGTATTGGGGGAAGTTAATAATAGATATAACATATTAATATGCTTTTCCTTGTTTTTATTTTAGTAGAAAAGAAATATAAATGTTCAACATATTCCCCTTACTATATGTCCAAAATGGAAAGGAGTGGTCAGGGAGTTGAAGGGAGAGAAAATATTTAATTCATTCAAGCTATCCTTGTGAAGTTAAAAAGAAAATTGATCGTGGTTTATTAGTGCTTTCCAATAAACACTCAAGAGTTCAGCTAACTGAAAGCAATTGATACTAGTGGAATCAATGGTGCAGGAGAATACCCTAATGGATATTGTTGAAACTTTTAATTCTCATTATGTAGTTTATTCTTTCAAAGGTTATTTGATGGAATTATTGTTGATGAGTATATTTGAAGCTTTGCTGTTTAAAGAATTAGTTTATTGAATGACTTTGTCCTATTTTATTTTTTTCTCCCCAAATATGTTTATTTTAATTTTTCAGTGTTACAAGACTGATTGTTCATGCACCACACCCAGTGCTCCATGCAATACATGCCCTTCTCAATACCCACCACCAGGCTCACCCACCCTCCCACCCCCTCCCCTCCAAAACCCTCAGTTTGTTGACTTTGTCCTATTTTAAATCAATTTACAGATGTCTGCATTGTGATTCATGTAAATATATAAGCACAGGGGGGGAAAAAAGCACATAACCTACAGTGTTTAAATTCCTTGTGCTTCTTTCTAATTGATGGAATACATCTAAGCTCCAATGACCATGTTTCATTAAAAGTGATTATAATTAAGAATTTCAGTAAGCTAACTTGTGATTGAATCACTCAATGATCTACTTACATGTCATGTTAGATTCAATCCAAACTATGTTTAGTTGTACCTTCCTTGTTTGCATTTTCACTGCCATTTATTTAAAATGAATTAGAAACAAGAGTTATCTTGTATAATTCACATATACACATCCCCAGCCTCGTCCTTCTACTTTGAAACAACTGTACTTTTAGAGGGAAGAAAGTTTCTGCTTCAGAGCAGGTAAGAGGGTAAATTACAGAAGCAGCCAAACTTAATGAAGTTTGAAAAATCTTTTAAGAAGACTCAAAGATATGAATGCTTTTATTTAAAAGTAAATATACATGCACATATCTGAGTACATGTTTCCAATTAAATATTAGAAATATAAGCAGTTTAGCAATTTTTTAAGGATTTAAATGACTACAGAAGTTTAACCTAATAAATTTATATACTCTTACTATCCTTCTGTTAATTCAAAGACAATCTGAGGATATCAAGGTGTAACTATAAAGTATCCTTTGGAGAAAACTATGAAAGTTTACAATTTTGTTAAGACTATCCCCCTCAGATTACTTTCTATTCAGAAAATGAAGCCCATTCAATCTGTCTTTAGGTGATACCAGGAATCCCCTGTTATGGGAGAAGTGAAAGTAATAGTAGAAAGAAATCCAGGCAGGGAATCAGAAGATAAGGGTTTTCATGTTAGCTGCACTGGTTATTACCTGTTCATCTCTGGGCCACTCACCCAAGAAAGCATCTATACTCTGGGAATCACAAAGTTCTTAAGAGGATCGAACAAAACCATATGTGAAAGTGCTTTGAAAACCTTTGAATTTGTGTTAAATGGCAGTATTTTTTATTAATATTAATAATTTATAGGTAAAAGCGAAAGTCTTCATATTTCTGAAGTGTGACTACTGGCTTGGTGATTAAAACAATGTGATGTCTAATACGTCTGAGGTTGGGATATCATCCTTCTCTTGGCCTCATTTTCTATTCTGCAAACATAAGGTTAGTCCAGGTGTCAGCATATTGTAAATAAAATATACCTGATGTAAATCATGAAATTTATGTTGTTTAAATTGAGAACACACACACAAAAAGATCTTATTTCTAAATAATATTTGAATATATCTAATAATTAAAATAAAGATGTCTAATGTGCTAAAACAAGCTCAATATTTAACAAGAAAGATATTTATTATCACAAGTAGTATTAACTAAGTCTTGGCCACATGCCAGACACTATGTGACCACTTGTGTGCATTTTTTCATTTAATCTGCATCATATCCCACTGATGTTTATAACATTACATATAACCTCATTTAATATTTGTATTAACTCTATGAATGTGATAGTATCATTATACCAATTTCAAAATTATGAGACTATGACTTAAAGAATCTAAGTAACTTTCTGAAGTTTATAAGGCAAAAGTTCATTTTTAGTGTAAGTACTTATGATGTAGAAGCCTAAAATCTCCTCTAGAACTAAGGCCATGAGCCCTTGTCATAAAGAAAAAAAAAAAAGGAGTTGGATTTAAGTGAAAATAAGACTGAGAAAACCCTAGGTGAATTTCATAAAATTCACCTTATTTTCTGTGACATCCATGTGGCAGGTGACAGGTAACTTTTATTATATAAGAAAGCATTTGGTAGGATGAAAATATACTCTTTTTTACCCTTCTAGTATGTTAGTATTCAAATATAGTAATAAAATACAGAAGCAAGATTAAATATGTTGAAATATATTTTTTAAATGTTCTAGTGTAATCAAGATGGTGTGGTATTGGCAAAAGAACAACAAAGTGAATCAATGAAATATAATAGACCCCAGAAATAAACTCATGTAAATATAATCGACTGATCTTTGACAAAGAAGCAGAAATAATATAATGGAGCAAAGACAGTCTCTTCAACGAATGATACTAGAACAATTGGACCTCTTCATGAAAAAAAAAAATCTAGATACAGATCTTATACCCTTCATAAAGATTAACTCAAATGTATTACAGATATAAATATAAAATAGAAAACTACCCATAACTCCTAGAAGTTAACACAGAAAAACATTTAGATGACCCTGGATACGGTGATGACTTTTTAGATGCAACACTAAAGGCACAATCCATAAAAACTAATTGATAATCTGGAAATTAAATCAAAATTTAAAACTTCTTCTTCTAAAAGACACTATCAAGTGAATGAGAGGACTGAATCACAGACTGCAAGAAAATTGCAAAAGATACTGACAGTAAAAGACTGTTATCCAAAATATAAAAAGAACTCTTAAAAGTCAACAATGATAAAACAATCTGATTCAAAGATAGGACAAAAACCTTAATAGACACCTCACCAAAGAGATGTACAGATGACAAATAAGCTTATGAAAGAATGCTCCACATCATATGCCATCAGAGAAATGCTAATTAAAACACTACTTCATACCTATTATTATACCCCAAATCTGGAACACCAACAACACCAAATGCTGAAGAGGAGGTGAAGTTCCATACATTGTTGATGAAAATGCAAAACAACGCAACCACTTTGGAAAACAGTTCAGTGGTTTCTTACAAAACTAAACATACTCTTACCATACGATCCAGTAACTGTGCTCCTTGGTATTCACCAAAAGGAGTTGAAGTTTTATATCCACACAAAAGCCCACACAAGTATGTTTTTAGCAGTTGTATTCATACTTGCCAAAACTTGGAAGCAACCAAGAGGCCCTTTAGTAGGTGAATGGAAAAACTGTGGGACATCCAGATAATGGAATATTATTCAGCACTAAAAAGAAATGAGACATCAAGTCATGAAACACATAGAGGAAACTTAAGTGCATATTACATAGTGGAAGAAGCCAATCTTAAAAGGCTACAAACTATATTATTCCAACTATATCACATCCTGGAGAAGGCGAAACTATGGACACAAAAATATTAGTAGTTGCCAGATATTAGGGATAGAGAGGGATGAAAAAGCAAAGCACAGAGGATTTTTAAGGCAGTGAAAATACTCTGTATGACATCAGAATGATGGGTACATATCAATATATATACTTGCTCAAATCCATAAAATTTACAACTCAAGAACGAGCACCAATGTAAACAATTTTGGGGGAGATTATGATGTGCCAGTGTAGGTTCTTCAATTGTAGTAATTATGCCACTCTGGTAAGAAAAGTTGATAATGGGAGTGGTAGTACATGTATGGGGGAAAAGTGTATATGGGAAATCTCCGTATCTTCCCTTTAATGTTGCCGTAAACTTTAAACTGCTCTGAAAACTAATTCTTAATTTTTTTAATTGCCTTAGTAAAAGTATTGTGTGACATGCATGACATGAGAAAGAAAATCTAAAATTTGACTGGTCATTCTCTTGAGAGACTTTCATACTGACTGATTTTATTAGACTCAACTTCTCAACATTGTTTACATCCATGAAGAACATTCTTGAAATAATACAAAAGTGAAGTTCCAACATTTTTGTTACATCTCAAATAAGATTCCAATTTTCTGCAATTTATCTAATTTGAATCCTCTGGGACTTCATTCCAGATGCACATGTAAAACAAGACAGAATTTGCTGCCAATTTTTTAATCTAATCAGCAATGAGTCTATCCTGGGAGGCTATATTTAATATACTGTCTATATCTTAGTTTCTGGTCTATGTTTGGCATCCATGGAATCCTAAAAATTGATCTAGAGATTCTACACTGGAATAATAGTAAGTAAAAGTAAAATAATCTAGTCCAAATAACCCTATGGGCTCTTCTGCTCCAACTCTGAAAAGCTGGAAAGCAGATAATTTGCCTCAGCCGCACCCATTATTATTTGCTCTGTATCCCTCAAGTTTCAAAGTTTGCCTTATCGATGGAGAGTATGGCCACTGAAAGCAGTTGCTGGTGCAATGGTTATAAACAACTAATTCAAGGGAATAGAAGAAACCAGAAAGAATATGTGAAAGGCAGTAATCAGTTGAAATCTCTTTGACTTCATCTTCTAGTCTCCTTCTCGCTTCCTCTGTTCTAGCCATACTAGCCTCTTTTCTGACCCTTGAACCTAGCAGGCCTCCCCAGCCTAAAAGTCTTTGTACTTGCTTTTCTTTCTAAGATGTACTTAACTCAGAAATACATATGGCTTTTATACCTCTTTTAAGTGTTTTTCAAATATCATGTCAACCATTCTGTTTCAGGTACATCCCAGATTATTTCAGGGCTCTCTATTCTTTTTCTATTGCCTTACTTTCTCCAGCTGCAACCGTGTTACATATTATATGCTCTCCTAAAGTATTTGTTCATTATCTCACTTCTTCCACTAGAATGAAAGTTTCATTAGGACAGGAATTTTCCTGCTTTATTCCCTGAGTTATCCTCAACACCATGAATAGTTCCTGGGACTTCTGAGGCTTTTATAAATATTTACTGAGTGATTGAGTGAAAGATACTAGCTTTACAAACATAGAGAAGAAAATGTTAATGAATCATTATTTCCTTTTCTGAAACTTTGACACTGTTATTTAATGAATCTGGCTCTTTGTTACATGCGGAAGCGCAATGTGATATTCTAAATTTTTTTTCCTTCTTGCTCTCCTTAACTTCTACCTCAAATACAGATTTTTTAAAAATAGGAAATTACCAATACTACTAAAATCTAGAAATATTTATAACAAATTATCAAACCATTCAACATTTAAAAGATTACTTCCCAATTTTCTTGTTAACTATAGTATCTTAAATGTCACCAAAAGTTTGTATATAATATACATGTGTGTATATATGTGCATATATATTATATTATATATTCAAGTTATATTCTCTTTAAGAACACTAAGAGAGTGCTATATATTTTTTTTATAAAAACTTTTTTATATAATCAAGTTGATAACCATTCAACTTGGAGTCAGTACACTTGTTTTATACTTATGACACTGTCTAAAATTATCTATCCTCCACCAAATCACTTAACTTCTCTGTATTCAACTGACTCATGCAAAATATATAGAAAAAGCAGAGAATTAATGTATAATATCTTCCAATCTAAAATGCTTTGAGTCTATTAGGATGATTTGTGAATGATTATGTTTTATAATTTCTTTTCTTTTTTAAGGATTTTATTTATTTGTTTTAGAGAGAGAGAGAGCAGGGGGGAGGAACAAAGGGAGAGAGAGGGACGAGCTGACCCTGCAAGGAGGCAGAGCCCAATGCAGTGCTCAATCCCAGGACCCTGAGATCATGACCTGAGCCCAAGTCAATAGTCAGACACCTAACTGACTGAGTCACCAAGGTGCCCCAATAATTTCCTATTTTTGAGCAATAAGATTAAATCTAAAGCATCATAGTTTATGTTTATATTTCTATATTTAAACATCATACTTTATATTTCTAAAAGTAAATACCAATATACAGAATTGTATATCCATGCTGTCTTTGTTGTTTGTTTTGGTTTGATTCATATTCACTTTTGTGAACAGAAACTTTAAGTACTTTATCAATTATATTTTGAAAAGACTTTTCAGAGTAGAAATTATCTAACTGCAATGTTCACCACAGAATAAAAATTTGTAACTGGATATTGGCCATTGTATTCAATATGACACTGACAGATTGACATATCCAATATGACAAATTATGTTAATTTGATCTGAATGTATTTAGCTTTCTAAACAATGTTTCTAAAGCAATCAAGAGTCCAAGAAGTCATATTCTACTCCTGAGTGAAAAACAAACAAACAAAAGCAACAAATAAAACCTAGAAATACTACTAACTAGTTATGGAAATATAAAATCATTGTTATGACTTTGTTATGTCTGACTCACTGATCCAGATGTCAAAGGAATGCATGAGTCAATAAGACAGACTGTTTTTTCTTCTACTTTCAAGGTCCCAAATTGTCATTTCTGATTCTTTATCTGTTCTGTTGCTAATTAGTAGTTCTCAAACCATTCTATAACAAATTTCTTCATTCATTTGTACAGATAGTTTGATAAATTACTGGGTTAAGGTGACAGGTTCTGAATCTTTATCAGCTGTTTCACTCCGTCTGAAGTTTTGTAAAGAATAATCATGGAAGAGAGCAAATAAAACTCAACTTGCAAACTTAAAATGTATAAAAAAGGCTTTCTTAATAAGGCCACCAAATAGGGGCACCTGGGTGGCTCAGTGGGTTAAAGCCTCTGCCTTTGGCTAAGGTTATGATCTTAGGGTCCTGGGATTGAGCCCCGCATTTGGCTCTCTGCTCAGCGGGGATCCTGCTTCTTCCTTTCTCTCTGTCTGCCTCTCTGCCTACTTGTGATCTCTCTCTCTGTGTCAAATAAATAAATAAATAAATAAATAAATAAATAAATAAATAAAATTTAAAAATAAATAATAAGCCCATAGAATACATCCCAATTAGCACTAGCAGAAGCATCATATCCTATACCTTGAAGGAGAATGACTAGTAAGTCAGCAGCAGTGTTATACTCATAGCTGAATTGTTGTAAAACAACCCCACTCCTCACTGATAGATCAATGGTATAGACAGTGATTCTTAAGCTTTCAGGGCATCGGAGTCACTTGGAAGGCTTATTAAAACCCAGGTCACTAGGCACTCCTCTAGAGTTTCTGTTTCAGTAGGTCTGGAAAAGGAAACAATAGTTGTCTTTCTAGCAAGTTCTTCAATGATGCTGATGCTGCTGATCCAAGAATTACCCTTTGATTATAAATAATTTGAGTTGTGCAGTCATGGCTTTGAAAAGATCTTTAAGGTATTTCATCTAGTTCTGTAATTCAAATTTTAATCATTCTTGATGGTGAATTCACTGTTACATGTGAGCAGCTACCATGTGTTAGATATTGAGCTAGATGTAGGTGATACAGTGGTTAATAATCCGCTTTAAGAGGTCCATGGTCTTGCATGGGAAAAGCATATTCAGAGGTTATTATTCTACAGTGTTTTCATAGAGGGAGGCACAGAAGATTTAAACACTGAAGATCGGCATAACAGTGAAGCAACATGGTTAAGATAGAATTTATAAATGTATCACTCTGGTCTGGTAGGAAGCAAGGAAGTGAATTAGAAAATAATTGCAAAAATCCAAGTCAGAAACAACGATGGTATGTAAAACCCTTCAATTTTTCCACATTGCTTTTAACATAAAATATCACTCTTAAAATTGTGAAAGTCATTCTGAATGACTGGTATCTACACAATCTCATCTCCTTGATTTTGCTACTTCTATCCACACCTGATAACAATACAATATTTAAATTAATCCTGTGGAATCCTGCTTAGTCCCTCAAATTTACACTTTCTCTCACCACTGAACTTTTACAAATTCTTCTTTTATACCAGAACTCCATTTTTTTAATTTGAGAGACAGAGCGAAAGAGAGAATGAGGAGCAGAGGGAGAAGCGGACTCCCCTGATGAAAAGGGAATCTGACTCTGGGACTCCAGGATCTCAACCTGGGCCAAAGGCAGACCTTAACCGACTAAGCCACCCAGGCCGCCCCATACCACAACAACTCTTTGTCATCCTTTTCACCTAACAATCACTAATCACTAGTAAATCACCAATATTTTTATTTCAGCATATATGTCTCATCTGTATGGACCCATTCCTTACTCTAAACCTTCCTGTCTCCCTGGTTGTGCAAGAGCACTTTGTCTATTTTTCCATATATTTCACTACAGAAGCAGCCTCTTAGGGCAGAGGCTGGGATCTTTATCAGTATTCTTCAGAAAGCCCAGCTTATAATAAATGCACAATAAATATATGCAGTTTTAGTGAAGGAATAAGAGCCTGTTAAGGGGACAAACAAAGGAATGGGCAGATATATAAAAGAAAACACAGTCGATTGCAATGTCATGGTAGCTAGAAGTTGGAAGGAATGGTTAACAGGCCCAGAAAAAATACAGACTTAAAAACATCGAATAATTTTATCTATGAATACTGTTGATGACCTTATAGACAATAATAATAAAGCAGAGTAATAAAGACAAAGTGAATACTAGGAACTGGAGATTCATACACATTCTTATGTAATATTTAGTAAATTCAATATTTACAATAACTGGGGCATCTGGGTGGCTCAGTGTGTTAAAGCCTCTGTCTTCAGCTCAGATCATGCTCTCAGGGTCCTGGGATCGAGCCCTGCATGGGGCTCTCTGCTTAGCAGAGAGCATGCATCCCCCTCTCTTTCTGCCTACTTCTCTGCCTGCTTGTGATCTCTCTCTCTCTGTCAAATAAATAAGTAAAACCTTTAAAAAAGTATTTACAATAACTGTGTGAGATAAAACCATTAGTATAATTTTACAGATAAAGTAAGTGAAGCAGAAAAAATATTAACTGGCCAAAGTTTACAAAGCTACAAAATGGCAGGGTACCTGGCTGGCTCAGTCCGTTAAGCACCCAACTCTTGATTTTGGCTCAAGTCATGATATCGGGGTCCTGAGATCCAGTCCCACATAGGGCTCCATGTTCAGAGTGGAGTCTGCTTGTCCTTCTCCTTTGCTCTCCCCACCCCACTCTCTCTCTCTAATTAATTAATTAATTAATTAATTAAAATTTTTTAAAAAGGCTAGAAAATGGAAGAGTTGAACCTGGAACCTCTGACTCCAAGAAGCAAGCTTCAATCTAATTTGTGCAATCTCCTCCTCACCAAGCACGCACACACACACACACACACACACATGCACACAAAAATAAAGGAATAAAGGAAAGGAAACACAAGTACTCATTCTGAGCCTACTACATGGCTTCAGCTGCAAACTTAGTATTCTTTTCTTAATTCAAACCACTATGGATTGTATTAAGCAATGAGGATAAGCTCAAAGATGCACACTGACTCATGTTTGATGGCTGCATCCATGTTTGTTTGTGTACAAGGGAGGTTGTTGCAGCTTGGATTCATTCAGCATGTGTACTAAAAGGGCTATAGTTTAAGTTATCTGTTCTCTGATTTGGAATTGAATAAAGTGTACATACATTAGACAATTTTTGCAATGTTAGCAAGGTTCTAGAGTTATACTTTGGGCGGGCTTTATTAAACAGACCCTCACTTCTTAGAAATAAAATGGCTATGGTGGGTATTAGAATCAAAAGGTTGTCCTTTCCTTCTTTCTTCTTCTTTTATATGGCAAATAAAATAATCAAAAAAATCTAAACTCATAAAGCTTTTCAGGATCCAACTATTTAAATGATTTTTAGACAATCCTATTCACACATGGGTGGGAAAGTGGACCTCAGGACGAAGTTGGGGGAAAATGTGAAGACAAGCATGAAGGTCTTTTGTACTGTGATCTTTCCACTAGACGTCCAGGGATAATGGAAAAGGGAGGTTGTATTTAAAAATCATCTTGATGAGTGATTTTTTTGAATTGATAGGTGGGGATAGTTGAGAATAAAATGAAAAATCACTAGAAAAAAGCTACAGACTCTTGGTAGAGACTGAGACAAATATAGTCAGTGACCACAACACAACAGAGACCAATAATATTAAGACCTTGAAAGAAGGGATGCAGCCCACGGAGCTCTGGAAGATGAAAGGTTCAATCTAATCCCTTTATGAAAGCAGACTTTCTACAGAGAGGAGATTTTAGTCCTGGAAGAATGAACCTTATAAAAAAAAGGTGTTTTTTTCCCCTTATATTCTTCCACACCATCATCCCACACTGTACCTTGAAGATAGATAAGATCTCTGCGAATCTAGTAAGAAGGCTGGTAATATCTAACATGATATAAAAAGGAAGGTGATATAGTGAAGTAACATCTTTGCTTTACATTGAAAAGAAAACGTTTTCAACATTAGGTTCCATCATGCTCTCCATTTAATAAGTAGTTGAGACTTTGCCTAAAATAATATTGCTGGTAAGAGAGAATTACTAAAAATAGTACAGTCCAGTATCTTTTTTTCACCAATCCTTTGCTAAGTTTATTTCCCACTGCTTTCAATATGAGCTACGTTCACTTGACTACTTACTGCCCTTCAAAGTTGGCACAACTTCATTTGCACAATTTTTATATTAAATAATATTCCTTTCAAATCAATCTTTGCTCTTCCAACTATTCTATAATCACAAAGGCTTAGTATTTTTTTTTCTCTAAAATTCATGCCACTCAAAGTGACACCTGGGTGGCTCAGTCAGTTAAGCATCTACCTTCGGCTCAGGTCATGATTCCAGGGTACTGGAGTCCTGTATGGGGGCTCCCTGCTCAGTAGGGAGTCTGCTTCTACTTCTGCCTGCTGCTCCCCCTACTTATGCTCTCTTGCTCACTCGCTCTCTCTCTCTAACAAATAAATAAATAAAATCTTAAATAAATAAATAAAAATAAAGCTCATGCTCTCACAGCCAGAATCAGTCATTGGACAAGTAGAAGGTAGGACTTGTATCATCCGTTACCACCTTTCAATGTATGTTACCCATATTCCAATCAGAAATCCTTAACCCCAACTTTATTAGTTGGTTAGTAAATTATAATTAAGGAGCAATTAAATATTATTGTCTTAATTTGATTTTGAGAAATGCTTCCTTTGCTAGATTTCTTTGTCTTCCTCTCCTAACATGAGGATTTAGACTGAATGCTTGTGTTCCCCAAAAGCAATATGTTGAAACCTAATCCCCAATGTGATAGTATTTGGTGATGGGGCATTTGGGAGATGAGTAAGTCATAAGGCCAAACCTCTCACAAAGGAGATTAGTGCCCTTATTTAAAAGACCTCAGAGAGCTTCCTTGCCTATTTGACACTTGAAAACCTTCTGTGAGCTAGGAAATGGGCCCTCAGAAGACACTGAATCTGTATCATCTTGGTCTTGGACTTCCCGCTTCTAGAACTCTGAAAAATATATTTCTCTTTTTTATATGCCACGTACTCTATGGTTTTTCTGTGACAGCAATCCAAATGGATGAAAAAAGAATCTAAAGAATGACTTCTTAACTTTTATGTATTTATTTTGAACAGTATTACAACTTAGAAATTGACATTGGTGTAGTCCAATGACTATATTCAGATTTTATTAAATTTATATGCACTCATTTATGTATATGTATTGTGTGTGCATTTAGTTCTATGCAAATTTATCATATGTGTTTATTTATGTAACTACCACCAGAATCATGAAATAGAACTATTCCATTACCACAAGGATGCTTTTTGATAGCCATATCCTTCTCTCCTTCCACTTCTCAGTCCTTAATTTCTGGTAGCCACTTATCTACTTAGTGTTTCTATAATCTTGCCAGTTCAAGAATTTTATAAAAATGGAATCACATACTGTGTGACCTTTTAAGATTGGCTTTTTTCACTCAGCACAATGCTGTTGAGTTTGATCCAATCATTGTATGCATTGATAATGCACTCACATATTACACAAAAATTCATTTAAAATTGATCACAGACATAAATATCAGACTATAACTTTTAAGGGAAAAAAAAGATACAGATAAAATTTTGGGGAACACAGGCTAAGTGAAGAGATCTTAGACTTGACAACAAAATTGTGTTCCATAAAAGGAAAAAAAAGAGATTATTTGAACATCATCAAAATTTAATACTTTTGCTTGGCAAAGATCTTGTGAAGAGAATGGAAAGACAAACTACAGACTGGGAGAAAATATGACAAACTACATAACTGACAAAGGTCTTGTATTTATTTATTCATTTTTAAAATATTTTATTTATTTATTTGACAGAGAGAGAGAGATCACAAGCAGGCAGAGAGGCAGGCAGAGAGAGAGAGAGGGGAAGCAGGCCCCCTGCAGAGCAGAAAGCCCAATGTGGGCCTCGATCCCAAGACCCTGAGATCATGACCTGAGCCAAAGGCAGAGGCTTTAACCCACTGAGCCACCCAGGCACCCAAGGTCTTGTATTTAGAAATTACAAAGAACTTTAGAACTTTCAAAGGTCAATAGTAAAGAAACAAACAGTTCAATTAGAAAATATCAAATTACATGAGCAGATATTTCAATGAAAAAAGTACACAGATGAGAACTAAGTAGTAAAGAAAAGATATTCACTCAACAGCATCAACTATTAGGAAAACACAAGGACATAAGACTACCTACATATGAGAATGGCAAAAATAAAATCTAGTTAACAACAAATGCTGGCAATGATGAGAGAAACTGAATCATTCATACACTCATGGTGGGAATATAAAATATGTTAAAGCCACTCTTAAAAAGAGTGTAGCAGGGTTTTTTGGTATTTTTAAATATCATAAGACATTAATATTATTTTTTAGGATCAATATACCATTAATATTCTTACATATTTACTTTCCTATTTGCTCCCTTGTTTTTCATTCGTTCCTGCAAACTCTATTTTTGTACGAGATTGTTTTCCTTCTGCCTAAAGAATTCCCATATGGGTTTCATTTCCTTAGTGCCTATCAGCTGGTTAAAAACTCCCTCAGATTATTTCATTTTTTCTAGAAATACATTTATTGTTTTTAATTTTTGAAAGCTATTTTTGAAGGATATAGAATTCTAAGTTGGGTGTTTTTTCTTTTGGCATATAAGGGATCAAACCAGGTTCTTAAAAATGTTTGTTAATATCCTTAGACAATTTTGCAAAATTGTCAGCCTTTATCTCTTCTATTAGAGTCTGCCTCTCTGGCACTTTCTCTGTCTGTCTGTCTCTGTTTCTCTCTCTTTAATGAATCTATTTCATTGGAGCAAGGCAGTAAAGGAAACTGTTTCTTCTGGTGCTCACATAGTAGCGGCAACAGTGATGGCTCCTTTGAAGGTCAGTTTTTAGATATTGCTCCTTTAAGTTTTGTTTTGAATCTACTTCTCCAGTCCTCCAAACAATTCTGAGCTCCACAGTAACCTTTGAATGAACTAATTTTTCAGCTGGAAATATGCCTTATGGCTTCAAATAAAAACCCTTGTTGATACCATTTCAATTAGCCTCCAAAACTTCCTAGGTATTTCTTTCCCCTCTTGAAGAGTCTCTGTTCACCCCTGCTTCTCTCATCTTACCACCTCACATCCTAGTTAAGCCCACCTAGATTTCAGGGCAAGTGTATTTGACACTCCTTTACTGATCTCTCAGTCTATTCATTTTCCTTTCTTCAATACACATCGTGATTTATAGCAAGTTTACAGTATTTTGATTAATTTATTCAACCTCTAAATAACTGTCACTATCTTTTTGTGGGAAAACAATAATCACCATATATATTATCTACCACATGTTCTTTTTTTTCAAGATACATTTTTTTCATGGTTTCAAGGATGTTTATGGCTTTTGATATTATTATTATTATTTTTACTCCTCTGTATGCTCTTCTGGATTTTAAAGTTATTTGTTACACCTTTTCTCAAGTTTGTTACACCTTTTCTCAAGACATGTCTATTTTTTTCCCCTTAATCTTAGGCTTTCCTTGGATTCTATGAACTCACTAATTTCCTCCCTTCTGTCCACTCACTATGCAAACATATTCAACTTTTTTTTTTTAAAAGGTTTTATTTATTTGACAGACAGAAACACAGCAAGAGAGGGAATACAAGCAGAGGGAATGGTAGCAGGAGAAGCAGGCTTCCCGCCGAGCAGAGAGCCCAATGCGGGGCTCGATCCTAGGACCCTGGAATCATGACCTGAGCCGAAGGCAGACGCTTAATGACTGAGCCACCCAGGCACCCCAACATATTCAACTTTTTAAAGTATAATCCTAATTATCAGCAAATGTAAAATTTGTATTTTTAGTTTATGTAGACTATAGCAAAGAGTCTTATAGGTATCACACCAAATATTAAAAGATGCTAGAAAGTGACAATAGATTTTTCCAAATCCTTTCTCAAATTAATTTTACTTATAATAATTTTAAATGTAAACTTATTATTTATGTAACAGATAAAAATATAAAAATCAATACCCATTGAATCAGTCTATTAGAGAAACCATTTATATATAAAAATATAGGTAATAATGGAGAATAAAATAAATTATACAACATATTTTGAATATATATTCAGTGATTTAAAATAAGTTCTACTTTCTTCATGAACCTCATTGCTCTTTACTTTCTCAGAATTTGTCACACTTGTCACACTTAGATCAATACTCCAAAATTTAGCACTTGATTATGTACCATCTTATTTGTGGTTGTTTTGCATATGTTAATTTCATTTGATTTGAGGAATAAAAAACAAGCTACTTTTCTTCAGTTACCCCAAAAGTACTTGATCTAAAACCAAACATATAGTAAGAGTTCAGTAAATGCTTGCTGATTTCCAAAAATGGTGGGAAGGCTAATTAGGGAAATCCCCCTAAAAGTGACTATGAGTATTCTAAAAGTGAGGTAATAAAATTACATTCATGGATTACTCAATTATAACCTTAGGAACTGTAGGAAAATGAATACTGAAAATAAGTAAACAGTGTTTGGATAAAAAAAATAAGTAAACAGTACTTGAAAAGAAAGACAAAGGATTCATTAAGGAAAATAATTAGAGATCACGAAATTGTTCTCTCTTGTAGGAATGCTTAGGATTAATGGGAAAACATTAAAACAGACAAAGAAAGCATTAAGGTGGTAAGAACAATGCAAGGCAATTTAGAATTCAGAAAAGGAATATGAAGTGACACACAAAAAAGAAAATTTTGATGAGCTGAACAAGGTTACCAAAGGCGTACAAAGAGCAGATTTGAGAGATATTCATACAAAAAGGTACTAGGACACACTGAAGGTCAAGTACCAAATAATGTTTTACCAATAGATATGCTTTGATTTGAAAGGAGATGGAAAAACAACAGTATAAGACCACTGCACCCTCGAAGGCAAAAGGACTAATTAGAAATAAGACGATGGAAAAGTCATAAATAATAGGAATACTTTTACATTATTAAAAAATGATAGAGAGCTATGGGAAAATCTTTCCAAGTCCCATTAAGGTAGTATTAAAAAATATAGCTTGTCTTTGTTCCTCAAATAATTATAAAAAGCTGAAGATAAAAAATGGAAATACATGTTTCTGACAAGACAATTTAATTTCCTAATTTAGGAAAAAAAAGTTTAAATGATCCCAACATTGAGGTTATACAGTAAAAAAAATAAAGTATAAATTTTTATATTTACACAAAGTAGGAGGACCTTCACTATTAGTGACTGTTGAAAGTATTGAAAACACTTGTTCAATAATGACATATATTACATCAGCATTGATTATATAGATACATTTTTTAATTAAGAGATTTCTTTTTCCACTTACAGAATTTTCTAAGCCCCCTGTGATTTCCATTGTTAGCTGAAACAATTTTACTGCTTATATAAAGTTATTTTTCAGCAGATGCCTATAATTTTTACACAAATGTAACATGTGATATGATAAAGAACTAAATTGCCTAATCTGTAATAGTCCCTTAATCTGTACAGTGACCTAATCTTCAAATTTGTTTTTTTAGATGTCATTCTGAAGTAGACCACTAGATGTCACTCAAGATAAGTTTTCCCTCTTTAATACCCCAAACACCCCTTCAGCTTTTAATGAATTCTTGGTTCATTCTTATTTGCCAAATTTTATGTTTTTGTACGCATTTAAATTTCATTGATTTTCATCATTTTCATTAATGATTTATAAATTCTGATGGATATTTTTACATATAAAAAATAAACCCCTAGGATTAATAATAATCTTGATTACGTATGAAGTATGTAAAATACTATAGGGAAAATAAGGTAGATGTCTTTATTAAAGTGAAGGTTCTATGGACTATGGAATTATCTGGGGTATACTTTGTTAATTTCCAGTTAGGTTTTTCGATTAATAGAAGTAAATTTTTTTTAAAATCATTTTTACTGGGTGCCTGGGTACTGTTGGTTAAGCGCCTGCCTTCGGCTCAGGTCATGATCTCAGGGTCCTGGGATCAAGTCCCACATAGGAAGAACAGGGAGCTTGCTTCTCCCTCTGCCTCTCTCTCTCTCTCTCTCTCTCTCTCTGTCTTTCATGAATAAATAAACAAAATTTTGAAAAAAATCATCTTATCAATTGTTTTGTATTATTGATGGACAAATTTTTTTGTTGCATACTCCAATATTTCATGCTTTACTTAGTTTGTTTTTAAATAGAGAT
The DNA here is from genome assembly GCA_028533885.1 of Nasua narica. Classification (NCBI taxonomy): domain Eukaryota; kingdom Metazoa; phylum Chordata; class Mammalia; order Carnivora; family Procyonidae; genus Nasua; species Nasua narica. Next base: position 160,736,140 of record CM052799.1, on the reverse strand, counting down.
AATCCTATAACAGAAATTACTGAATTGGTGTAGATTTATATTATTTTCTCTAAAATTTACTTATAAAATAGCTTCCTTTGCATTGCACAAGATCTTCACTTTCTGATTTCACTGTAGAGTGCTAGACTTGTTGCTCAAGGAATGGGAAACACACTTACAAGCTCCCATGTTGTTGTGCAGCAAGGAGGGCTTGGATAACAGTCAACTTTATTTTTTAACTACTGTCTTTAAACTAAAATTGCATATTACTTTTTTGTAATTATGCTTCGCAAAAAGTATTTTTAACGGTAAGCATGGAACTAGCCCTACAGCACTCCATGATTGATAAATTTGTCACTATTATAAGACAAATATCTCTTGGAAAAATACTTTGTGGAGAGGGAACATTTTATTTGTCTTTCATAAACTTATGATTTCCTTATTATGTCCTAATACTAAGACTTTTTTATTAAAGTACATTTTCCCAAAACATGACCTAATATCTGAGATTAGATTTGGCGCTTAAAAAACATATTAATTCTTTGAGTCACCAGGGCATCCAGCAAAGTGAGTGTTTCATTGTACGAAATTGTACTCTGGGGACAGAGTTAGTCCTCTATACTGCCGAGTCCAAAGAAAAGACTGGTGCATTGTTAATTGTAAATGTGCAGGGTCAGGTTTTACTAGAGAAATGGAAATTGGACAAGTATTCTGATTTTACCTATAAACTTTGGATACATAACTCCAGCAATAAAGCAGCTCAAAAAGAAAGAGCAGACTACAGTCAACTCTCAAACTGGGAAAAACATTCTGATACACATGAGACAATAACCCCATTAAATAAATAAATTCTCCAAGGCCAGTAGTAAAATAATAATATAGAACAGTGAACAAAGATGAAGAATAAATAACTCTTAATTTTTTGGAATAATGATCTAAAGCTTATAGTACATGAAGCTGCCCAAATTTTAAAATGTAGCCATACCTACCACTTTTGAATGCTAAAATAAATATGCATATGGGTCTTTTAAAGAAAAATTTTAAAGAGCTGCCACAACTGGTAAAAATTATTAACACATTACTTATTATTAACACATTACTTATTACTTACTATTACTCTGAAATAGAGTTTCACATAATGGAACATGGAGGGAAAATGCTGTTGAGTCCGCCTTCATGAGAATAAATGATTTGGTAGAGCAGAGGTTTCAACGTGGTGTTATATTGTCACCTTCCTCTGCTTGACCTTCAGAGCATAAGGAAGTTACTGTTTCTGTACTTTCTGGAAGATACCCTATTGTAGTGGAGTTGAGGGTCAATTTTATTTTTTTAAAAAGGTTTTTATTTATTTATTTGCGAAAGAGCCAGTGAGAAAGAGAGAGCACAGAGGGAGAGGGAGAAGTAGGCTCCCTGCTGATCACAGAGTCCAACTTGGGGTCGGATCCCAGGATCCTGAGATCATGACCTGAGCCGAAGACAGACACTTAACCACCTGAAACACACAGGCACCCCTAGGGGTCAATGTTAGAAAAGGTAGGAGTGTGTTTTTCCGCTCCAGTATTTCCCACTTTTTGGAGGCCACTATTCCATGTTTTGTTGTCTGGTTTGGTTTGGTATCATTCCGCATTTTATCCTACCCCCCCCCCCCAAAAAATTAACTTTCTTGGATGCCTGCTCCCTTTAGTCACTTAAGGAAATTAATCTGATGAGCTGATGTACACGAAATGGCGGAGGAAGGAAGGTGCTGTTCTTTTCTGAGACCATTTGTTTCAAAATGGTGGAATTTTGGCTGCCACCAGGAAAAATACTTGAGGGCACATGAGCATTCAAAATCTCTCTAGTATTTTGACATAGCATATCCTACAGTTATTTCCTTCAAAAGTATTAAATGATTTGTGGCAAGCAGACTTTCAAAGATGACTGAAGATGGTACACATGAAATGGCTTAAAGAGTAAAACAACATTTGGAGAAAAATATAAGAATCATATAAGAATGGAAATTACTATCTTTTTAAAAAAATTTATTTATTCATTTTAGAGAGAGTACATGCAGGCACAAGATCAGGGGAAGGTAAAGGAGAGGGAGACAGAATCTTCAAGATGACTTCCAGCTGAGGGTGGAGCCAGGGACCCCGAGATCACCACCAAAGTCAAAATCAAGAGTTGACCAAGCCACACCTGCACCCCAGGGAATTACTATCTTTAAAAAATTCAGGAGCAGAATACAATGTAGTGCTGAGATACCAAAAAGTTACAGCAAAAATGAAGGCAAAGCAAAGCTCCTACTTTACAATGACAGTCAATGTGTTTCCAGCTCTGAAATTGCAGGGTTTTCCCCTAGGGCCAAGAGTACATACAAGACCAGCAATGATGAAGAAAGAGGAACCAATATTTCTGGTTCCAGTGCTGAATAGTTCAGGGGAAATGGATAGACAGCAGAGAATGTTAGAATCCTTAATCGGTGGATGACATCACTGTAATCTACATATACAAAGGATAAATTAGAATTGCTTTTACTTTCCCACCTTTAGTGGAAGAGTAATGAAGGAAATAAACATATTTGTTTAAGTGCTAAAAATATTACTTAAAGTATGCTACTTGAAACATACAATTATATTTTAAATGAAATTTAAAATTGCCATTTGAGTTTTCCTCCTTTTTTTTTAATTCAAAGATTTACTTTCTGCAGTATAAAGTTGGCATTTTTAGGCTTTTCCTATGATTTGTTGCATAAAGGAATACAGTAGCTGTGGGTTTTGAACTAAGATGTTTTAATTAATTTGAGATGCTATTTGAAAGTGTCTGGGAAGTTCTAATGTTCCCAGAAAGTGTTTATAACTATCTTCTAAAATTGTTTTCTTTTCTCAGATTTTGCAGAATGATACATTGCTGAAGTCCAATAACTCAAATGTTTGGACAACATTCATCAAGGCCGAGCAAACCCAGCCTCTGTACTTGGCATTATCAGGATCTTCACGGAACACATCACTTCCAAGTTGTAGTTGTAAAGGGCCTTGGTAGAGGCAATTTCAGGGACATCAGTCAAGATTTTGTCTTGAAACATAATGTTAGGAGATTAAAAATAATACATTACCCTCTACTCTACCTGGTTTTATTAATAATACAGTTTTTATAAGGCGATTTCCCAGTGCTACATAGAAAGCTAAAACCCACATGGACTGGGGTATGAAAAAAAAATGTCTAGTTGGTATGAAGACTTGAAAATAGAAGAGAGAATTTGGGGGAAAGTTTCAGAAATATGTATATGAAAGAAGAATGACTTAGTTACTAGCATACTTAAAATCCAAAAACAAAATACAATTAATGGAACTAAGTGTGTTAGAGTTCCAGTGTGCCTGCTTATAAATTGCAGATACACTACTAATGAAAATTGAATACTACAATGTCTCCAAACATGTCAAAAGAGAACCTTGGTCATCATAACCTTCTATAATAAGTGTACATTTAAGGATTTCAAAGAATTTTGGTTAGCCCCCATGCACGTCTCCAGAAAAATACACAAGCACACATGATATGCATAACGTATCTCAGAGCATGTATTTTGAATAGGATCCAGATTTGGTTACGAAAGAGAAATACAAATTTATTAAATTATCTTCCTATTCATTCCACAGAGGAATGAACAGAAACTCATCATAGTAATTCTACTCATTCTACTCAAGAACGTGTCATTCAACTAATGCTTTTAGGTCTCTTTTAGCTACAACTCCTCTAGATTTTGCTAGTAATAAAAAATGAGTGTAAGTTATAAATATTTATGAAGGCATATTTTTAATAAGGTTTAGGAAGAAAATTTATAGATGCATGTTGTAATCTATTTCTCAGTTTTTAAATACCTGCATATTAATAATGCTGATATACCCACTGTTAATTTTAAATATCAGGCAAAGCCATATTTAGCTAATAATAAATAATCTTTCGGCCCTTGATAAGGAGGATTTTTCAAAAGCATTTTAAATTATTCATTAGGAAAATACCTTGGCATGCTAATGAAAATATGAAAATGAACTATAATTTCATCCATATATAGTCAATTTAAAAGTTCATATTTTAATTGTTGGACATATCCATGGTGAATTGAAATTTATTACAAGGCAAAAAGACTATTAACTATTTTATAATCACACTTTAATTTATCTAAGTAAACTTAATGTGCCCCAACTAATAGTTGGGTACAAGGACACAAAGATGAATAAAACTAGGATCTTGTTTCGAGTTGCTTACATTTCAATCATAGACACTGACATGTATGTAACAAATGGTTAGATAATGGCGGGGAGAACTCATGGAATATAGTGAGATCACAAAAAAGGAAAAATTAGTTTTGTGGGTGTCAGAAAAAAGGTGTTTATGGCAGGGCTTCCTCTCCCCCTCAAAAAAAAAAAAAAAAAAAAAAAAGAAGAAGGAGAAGACTCAGAATGAATTAAGGAGATATGACTGTTAAATGTATTCCAGACAGAAAACTTTGTGATGGGGGCATCTTGTTATTCTAGGAAGACAGGTAAATCTGATTGACGCAAAGTTGGAGAGGGATCAAAGAGAGGCTGAAGGTATACATATATTTAAGATCTCTGTACTCTGTTCAGAAATTTTGAATTAGTTATACAAGAAGTGGGAAGTTACTGAAGATTTTCAAGTTGGCAAATCACCTATACCTGTAGTTCTAGACAAATAGTTGTGATGCTGAGGAAAGAAGTTGGATGAGGAAAGACATGTTTATTCTAGAATATTTCAGTTTAGAGAGAGGCAACGTAGAAGAAAATGACAGGATTTGTAGTTGGAGATTCTGAGTTTGCAATCTGGTTTAATAGTTGACTGGCAGTGTAATCCTGGGCAAATCCTTGGTGCTTTTGAGACTTACATCATCATGTATAAAATCGTGATGAATTGGGCCTACCCAAACAGTTGTTTTGAGGATTATCTGAGGAAAATTAACGTGTGTTTGTCAGGATAGCTATTAAATGTTAGGGGTTTTTTCCCTAGAAAATTATCTTGCCACTTTAACTATTAATCTCTGACTAAAACAATAAAATTTACTCAATGTTTTAAAAGATTGTTAAAGGATACCACATATCTACCGGTATCTATTACATGATTTAAATATTTATAATTATTACTGTCAGATATGATTTTTTTCTAACAACTAAAACCAAATACCTTATAAGTAGCTTAATTTTATTTCTTTTTTGTTGTTGTTTAGTTTTTATTACATAATCATAAACTTAACTCTGAAATCCAGCTAGACTTGGAGGGGAGTAAGGAAAATACGGAACTGCTGCAAGACCACACAGATAATAGGATCTTTCAAGCAGATGGGGGTGAAGGGATGATTTCCTGAGCTACAGAAGGAATGGTCTGGTAGTTACGATGAAACACAAGTCAAATTTATTAGACTTGTCCACAGTCAGCAATGGTGAGATTTTACTGGTCTTGCCATTCCTGGACCCAAACCAATCCGTGCTTCCACAATATTCCTGCCTTCTCTCACCTTGCCCAACACCCTGTGCTTGCCATCCAACCACTCAGTTGAAAAACTGGGAACTGGTTGTGCTGGGCCCAGCATTCGCCATGGACAACATGCCAGGACCCATGTGCTTCAGGATGAAATTTTCATCATCAAATTTCTCTTCAGAGGTGGACTTGCCTCCAGAGCCATGATGGTGTGGGAAGTCACCACTCTGGGACAGAAATTCTGGAATAATCTTGTGAAAGCAGGAATCTTTATAACCAAACCCTTTCTCCCCACTGCTCAGAGCAGGAGTCCTCTGCTATCTATGGAACTTTGCAAACAGCTCCAAGGAGACTCGGCCCAAGGGCTCACCATCCATGGTGATGTCCAAGAACCCATGGGGTTGTCCCTGGCTGGGTAGCACAGCAGTCTACATCAGTAGTGTCTGCAAGGTGGCCCATTTCTTCTTCTTTAGTTACAACAGAGAACGAAGAAGATGAAATGATCCTTTTCTGTGAAAATTTGTTATGAATGTGAAGACTTAAAATTTCTTCTTGTAAGTTCATATTTTGGGGCCTAACTTACTGAATCAGAATACCTGAGTTTAGGACCTCGATATTGTATGTTTAGCATTTTAATAATTTTAATATTCACCTGAATTTGAAATCCACTACTCTTTCTCCTCCTTCTGTTCTTTTATAAATCTCAGAAGTTAGTATTTCCATCCAAATTCATTTTACAGATTTCTCTAGCAGAACTTAGTATCTGCATCTAAATTCATTTTACAGGTTTCTCCTGTACCCTTTAATTATAACTCCTCCTTTATTATTATTATTTGTATTGGAAAATGCACAGCTCAGCTGATAGACACAGCCTCCTACTCCACAGTTGTAAAATATTTACTTAATCTTCCACTTTATAGACCACTCACTGTATAGAGGGTGATTCGGTAGCCAATAATCATTCTTTTGGAAGGGAAAATAAAAAAGGGTAGGACCTTTACTACCCTCATCTAAAATGTTGCTAACCTTGTAACAAATTAACATTTCATTACTAGTTTTTCAGTCCAGCATAGTGTTTAAAATGTCAGCCTTGTAACATGAAGTTGGAAAAGTGGCTACATTTAAAAATTTTAAATTACAACTTTGAAATTATATAGTTACAATTTGCTAAGGCTCTTGAAATACTGAGCCTCCTGATAACTAGTGAATCTTGGTTGTATATTTTCCACTGATTATAGAGTTTGATGTGAAAATGGAACTCAAATACTTAGCACAATTATCTTTCTAACTCTCTTCCAACAAGAAATTGAGTTAGAAATATCTAATTCAAAATAAGAATCATCCTGAAGTCTTCAAACTGTTAATACTAATTATTCTTATGCTTCTGTATTTCCTTAGTTAGAAAAACCAAACTCTCAGGCTTGGGTTTTCTAAGGTCATGTTGTTTTTGGTTTGGGGACTAAAGCATCTGATTCTGTAGTAATCGTAGGTTGTCTGTCATAATTTGCCATTTGTTCAAGTATATTTTTTCCTAAAATAGTTTCATTTGCAAAATACATATCATCCAAATTCAATATCCCTCCAAAAGGATTTGTTTAAACCACTCTACTTATCAATAAACAATAGTTTGAAAATGTATTGAAACAATGGCTTACATAATGCTCCCCCCTTTCTTTTTGCTCCTTGAGATTTTCCAGTAAAACCTGTGTTTTCATCAAAATGAAGCAAAACACTGTGATTTATTTTTTAACTTCAAGAGTGTCAGCACACACTCTTCCAGGTAAGAATGCTATTATATTATCTAAAACATGTTATATTTCACAGAATATAGCTTCTAGGTTCTAGTGATCCACTAATTACGATGTTACTGAGTATACAAATTGGCTTAGGTCTTTTCCAAGAATTAAAGAAAAGGATATTTCTTAAAAGCGAAGGGAGTGAGGAGAATTGCAAAAGTAGGTCATATTGCTCTAATCTGGTATTTGTGTTTTTAGAGGATGCAGACTGAATCAGAAGAGGCAATTCACACACTTGTTCTGTGAATCATAATCCGGACTCAGAGCTGGCGCGGAGTTGAGGAATGTGAGGATTCTTATCCAAGCCATGTCTGGTATTTATCCAGGTTAAAAGTGTCTTTTTTTTTTTTCTTTCTTTTTTTTTTTATGTGAGAAGAATGCAATAAATAATACATTTTTCTTTTCACTCCCCAGTGTTCTAGTTAGAAGTTCATTTGTGTTGTATTCATTTAATTCACTTTATTTCTTAACTTGGTGAGCTTAATATTCCTGGCAGGCTTTGAAAACATGGCTGAATAAATTTATGAATGAAAATTGTCAAGTTCTAATCCTGGTCCTTACCATTATTTATCACAACATTTAGAAAAAAATCAATCCTTGGTTTTTTAACATAGCTTTCTTATTTTCAAATCCCTGAGAAGTGTTGGATGCCATAGTAAATATATATTGACATGCGAAATGTTACAAAAGCTTCAAGCATGGTTTTCATTAGGAGTTGCAAGTAGCAGTTGAAAATGTTTCTAAAAATTATATTTTTTTCACTTTTTATGCAAATAACCAGAGTGCTTTGACACCCATTTATAGATTGGATAAGTTATTTGGAGAAATAAACAAAACTCTTTCTAAAAAAAAACCCAAAAAACAAAAACAAAACACTTCATGTTTATTTCATACTTCTCCACTTCCATGGAAAAGAAAAATCTTGATTATTGGCATAAAATCTTAGATCTAATACTGGGCTTTTTACCCCCTTCACACCTTCCTATTCAGTCTCCAGGACCAAACATAACATAGCATAAAAAGTATAAAACAGTGTAGTAATTTTTTTCTCTAGTTGTGGTAAGGGGTTTTATGACTCTCATAATTGCCTTAAAATGTCTTAAAATTATTTTATTTTAAAAAATACACAACAAACAGATTTTTATATGGACTTTGTGGTGACAGAAGAAAAACTTAAGAATCATTGCAGTTTAAGGTTAAAAATGATGTAAAAAGTCCAAATATATACATTTATCATCTCTTCATTCAGTGAATTATTACAGATGATCTGCAAACCTTAATGTCTTCTTGGTTATTTGCTGTTATGGGCTGGATTGTGTGTCTCTTAATTCATGTATTGCAGCCCTAACTCCCCATGTGACTATAATTGCAGATAGGACCCTCTGGGAGAAAATAAAGGTTTAAAGGTTAAAGATAAAGGTTAAAAAATGTCAGTAGGGGTGGGGCTCTTATCTGACAAGACTGATTTCCTTGTAAGTAGAAGACTAGACACCAAAGATCTTTCTCTGTTCTGTGTATATGAAGAGAAGTCAAATGGAAACACAGGGAGAAGCTACTAAGAAATACCTCACAAGAAACCAAACATGTTAAGAGCTGGATTTTGGACTTTAAGCTTCCAGAACCATGAGAAAATACATTTCATTTGTTTATATAAGCCACATAGTCAGTGGTATTTTGTTATAACAGCCTGAACTGACTAGTATACCTGCCCACAAAACCAGTACTAAAGTACTTGTGGTTTTTCCCAGGGATCAACTGATCCTGAGGAGCTTTGTTGAGAATGAAGCTTTCAGGGAAGAATTTGAAGGAGCAGTTAAATTCTAGTGGTTAAATTCTCTAATAGTAGAGTAGTGCATAGGAAAAGTCAAAGTTGTCTGAAGGTAGGGGAAGAATATTGATAACTTGGCTAATTCCACTACATGTTTTCTTTATTGTGCCATTTGCTAAATTATAAAATGTATTTACACTATCAATGACTTCTACTTGTCTGCAGCAGTCTTCATAATTAGAACTACCATTCTGAGAGTGTCTTATATACCACCTCTGAATATTTAACATTTTACTAAACATTACAGCAACTTTTTAATATAGACATTATTAACCCATTTGGCAGGTGAAGAATCTGAAGCCCAAAATGGTGAGGTTTTTTTCAAGATGATGCAGTTGGAGAAAATCTGTTTTGAACCAAAGTGTGGCCCCAAAGCTATCACTCTAATTTATTACAATGTTTAAACAAAAGACAAATACACAGAAGAGGCCTAATATGATTCTAATGTATCTAATGAATATGTGAAAATATTTTTTCCTCCTCTTTTTATCTTAATTTTGCTTTCCTTTCTGGAGAATCTAGATTTATTCTCTAGGTGATTATACATAGGCTTGGGTCAGTTTTGTCAAAAGGACCTTTGCCCATATGTGACCCCATTATAGCCACCATGAATCAAAGAAATATTGTGCAGTTTTACATTCTTAGTACAAGTCTTTCAAGAAGTCTCACCTAGCCACACATTCTTATAAACCACTCATAGAACTGGCAGTGGGAAGAAAACAACTGATCACTTTGGATGCAGCAGGTGAAAACCTGCCAAGAGATTAGTATAGTAATAATGATCTGACAATTAGTGACAACCTTCACTGGAGTTCCTTGTGTCAACAAGAAAAAACATGATGCAGTACACTACCTATTACATATTTTACTTTCTTTTTATTTAAAATTTTGAATTTTTATATAACAGCTTTGAAGACAGTTTTTTGTTTGTTTCTTTATAGATTCATTCCCTTACTTTCCCACAGAAATGAGTGGAATCTGTTTTTAACCCCTAGCTAATAACTATAAGATTCCGCTAAATGTGGTTGTAACATCATATCTAAAATAGTTCCTCTTTTTTTTCTCACTGAATTTTATGGTTCTGAGTTAGAACTCTGTTCTTATTCTTTTCTGTAAGTTTAAAAGGAAAGAAACCAAGTTCCAAGTTGGCCATCAATGACTGAAAAGAAGGAATTTGAAGTCCTGGGATCAAAAGGATATTCCAGTACATCTTAATAGATTTTTATGCTAACCTATAAACAGAACAATAGACGGGAAATATGATTTATGCACATATCAGAGAAAATCATTTATGTAATACTAATAATGCTGCATCAGTTCATACATTTTAAGAAAGACAACAGAGAAATTTTTATCTCCTTCAAGGAAAGGAATGCTTAGTAGCCAGACACATGACCTAGTGTACTGAACAACAAAATTATTAAGCTTGCATGAAAAAGTGAAAGAGGCAATGTCTTCTGATGAATGTCACCACATGTATACATGTGTAGGTGTGTATGTGAGATTTTAGGTGGGTATGTAACTATATGTCACTTGTTTTTAACAGCTGAAGAAAAAAAGTGTTTTTGAACAATTGTAGGATGTAAACAACAAATCTTTTCAGTCCAGCAAAAATATATTAACAAAATCAATAATACAAGTTCTTATCAGAAATCATAAACAAAATTTTTCCTTTACCTTTTAAGTTGTTTAAAGATTCTATGTTTGCCAAAATAATTTCTTTTGTTTGTCAGTCTTTGGTTACTTAAAAATAACTGAGGCTTAATATTAAAAGAGCTAAATTTCACTCACAGCTATACTTTTATAATTATATATTTATAGCTTTTATAATTGCCTTTGATATCTTTTGTCGCCACTTTGGTTTAGTAGATAATTAAACATTGTCTCGTAAAGATAAGTTCTTATCGGAATGCACACCACACACACACATATATAAACACACACACAGATGATGATGATGATGATAAAATGAGAGAGAGAGATTTTGTAAACCTGGGCTGAACTCTTGAACAATTACTTAGTTATTTTGGTATTAAAAATACACTTAGTAATTTAGGTTGTTTAAGATGGCAGGGCAAAAGCAATTTAACTGTCTACTAAACCCATCATATGACTGTGAATATTTTGAGTCTCAAAGCAGTCAGAAATGATGTGAGAAGAGAGCAATATAAACGTAGCACAAGGCTTAAAAATTAATGAAAGGTCAACTGTTCAAATGGAAAACTAAGAACATATCTGTGGGAGGAAGTAATGCTTCAGACAGATATTTCACTTGATGTAATTGAAGACTTCCCTATGTGACCTGAATCTACCTGACAGATTGTCACATTTTGAAACTTCTTCCTTTATATTTTTCATGTTTCTTTTCTTATCTTTGTCCTTACTGTGTTTTTGTAAAGATACATATGTTCACTTTTTCAAGTAGTTTTCTCAATGCAGTGATTTAATTTTCTATATCTGGATTTGACAGCAAAGAGGAAGGGCAAATTAAAACCAAATGCATTTCTTTTTATTTTGCTTTTTCTTTAGCACACTTATTTGGGAAAAAAAAAAAAGGAGACTGTGAACTAAAGGGTTTAAAATTACTTGCCCAAGTTAACACAACTCATGAGTAGTGAAGCTAGAAGTCAAGCCCAGGCACTGTGGCACCAGCACCATGTTCCTGACCACTTCACTTTACTATCTTTCTAGAAAAATCCGTAGATTTTAGGGAAGAAACAATGTTTGAGATGATTATTAGATGATTATTAGGAATGTTTTAGGTTGAACAAAAAATGAAGCACATTCTAGGCTGAGGAATTAGTGTGTGTATGGGAGAGCACAATGGAGTCACAGAACTCCAAATTGTTTAGAATTAGACTATAGAATAAGCAGAAGAGAAGTATGCGATACAGCCGCAGATGGGGGTAGCCACAAATGATGGTGTCATGGATCATGATAAAGAGCTAAGAATACAGTGTTTAGATGGTAGGCCACAAACTGAATATTTAGGGGTAAAGAGAAACAAAGCCAAAATAAGCATGTAAAGAACATTTTTGATCTATGGCAAGTGCCTGCAACCTTTTTTCTTTTTTAAACAAGGGCAAAGTAAATATTTTAAGCTCAATGAAAAAGAGGTAAATCAATGATATAATGCTGACCCTTGAACTAAGGGGAAAAGCAAAAACCTGAAATCAGGCAATAGTTTCTGGTAAGGTTGATGTTAATTCTGGCAAAGAATCAATATTGGATCAAAAACCTATTACAGGGGCGCCTGGGTGGCTCAGTTGGTTAAAGCCTCTGCCTTCAGCTCAGGTCATGATCTCAGGGTCCTAGGATCAAGCCCCACATCAGGCTCTCTGCTTAGCAGGGAGCCTGTTTCCCCCTCTCTCTCTGCCTGCCTCTCTGCCTACTTGTGATCTCTTTCTCTCTGTCAAATAAATAAATAAAATCTTAAAAAAAAGAACCTATTAGAAGTTTGAATTTCAATACTTTGTGATTGATTGAATATGGAACTTGGAAAAGAAGGAAATATCTCTGAAGATTGTTTGGGGTGTATTATTCCTCTGTTTCCACCTGCCATAAGAATGCATGCATATACACAGAAGAACACATGTACACACACACATTTGAAATGGAAGATTGGGAAGGTAATAAAATTAGTTCTCATTGATTTCACTTTGACACTTGTAAAAGATTCTCAAATGCTTCTTCTGAAATACCTCTTTTCTGCCCCGGCCTCAGTGATGCTGGATTTCCTGCCAATCTCTGAAAACTACCGTATATGTAGTTTGAAATGCATAACAGCGAGGGCGCCTGGGTGGTTCAGTGGGTTAAAGCCTCTGCCTTTGGCTCAGGTCATGATCTCAGGGTCCTGGGATCAAGCCCTTCATCGGGCTCTCTGCTCAGCAGGGATCTTGCTTCCCCTCTCTCTCTGCCTGCCTCTCTGCCTACTTGTGATCTCTCTCTCTCTGTCAAATAAATAAATAAATAAAATCTTTTGAAAAAAAAAAGAAATGCATAGCCACTAAGGTCCCTTCCACATTTACTTAAGACTGAATCAAATCAAAGATAATAAGATGAATCAGCAAGCACAAACACTACTTTCAAGAAACTTGGCAATGATAAAAGTAATACAAAGAAAATAAGGACATTTTTAGTAAACTAGCAAACTAGAAATCCAGTGATGCTTATAGTAAGAATATCTGTTTGCTGTATGAAATTATAGCAAACTCGAATAGAAAAGTAATCAAAAATGCACACGTGCACACACACACACACACAATTATCTTCTTTAATTATATAATGAAGTATTGGAGAAATTAAGAGAAATCTATTGGGGTCAGGACAAAAACAGAGTTTTGTAATAGCAGCTCTTGTTTTTTTCTGAGTGACCTAGAACCTGGCTTTAATGGGTCTGGCCTTGTTCATGCAAGGGAGAGTTTATGAAACTTGAACCCTAAGCAAGATAGAACGCTAAATTGGAGATCCCAGCGTTTGGCATGTATTCTCAAGGGCCAATAACTTCAGAGCGTGAACTAAAAATATAAATCCTGATCCATAAGGAATTGGCAGAAATACTTGCTTATCTCTCTGGAGAGACCTCTACTAAAATTATGCTGAAAAACCCTCTGAAATGAGGTGCTCCTTAATTGGCATGATCCATATAATCTTCCCAACTTGAATGTCATTGTAATTAAGTCTGGAAAGCTCTGTGTCCCCCATTCATAAACATCTTTAAGAGTAATCTACAGAAAGCCATAAGGAGGAAATAGAAAACAACACATTAAGCAGTGAATCAGCAAATTTCTTATGATGGCTCTGAGTTTCCAGTACTTTTGAACATCTCTCTTTGAACATGGACACAATCCTTCTAGTGATTTGGAGTCTATGGAAGGTGAAAAACAAAGCATTTTCCTGACAACAACTCAGTTTGTTCCCAATCCATCGGGTGTATGATTGTCATTCTTAGTCAGTGTTGTGAAAAAGGAGACCTCCTACCTAGAAGTCATCTTCTGTCCTTTCATCACTGCCATTGTCATCATAACTTATCCAGATGATTGTCAGATTTTTTTCACACACCCTCGGCTTTTCCTGATGATTTAAGTCAAAAATCCTTAACATCAGCATCAGTATAAGCCGGCATAATGGGCTAATTGTGTCCCCCCCCAATATTCATGTGTTGAAACCCTAATCCACAGTACCTCAGAATGGGACTATATTTGGAAATAGGGCCTTTAAAGAGGCATTAAGTTAAAATGAACCCATGAGAATGGACCCATACCATATCCACCCTAACTGATGTCCTTATAAGAAACGTAAATGAGAGATAGCAGAAAACCACATGCACAGAGAAAAGAGCTTGTGAGGGAACATCAAAAATGCACTCATTTTCAAACCAATGAGAGAGGCCTGGGAAGAAACTAACCCCATTAATACCTTGAATTTAGACTTCTACCCTCCAGAACTATGAGAAAATAAATTTATGTTGTTGAAGCCACCCAGTCTGTAGTATCTTGTTATGGCAGCCCTAGCAAATCAACACACCTGGAAACTTATTAGCAATGCAAATTCTTGAATCCACACAAAACCTATTGAATCAGAAATTCTGGAGATGGAGTCCAGCAATTTTATTTTACCATTTTGTTTCCAGATGGTGCTGATACATACTAAAGCTTAAAAATCACTGACTTATTCATTACTGAGGAATGAATTAATATGATATGATTCCCCAACTCAGCTCATTGCAATAAAATTCATAAAGGGTTTAATTTCCTTCTCAGTATCACCACTTATTTCTCTGTATCACACATCAATAAATGTTCATAGGGGGTCAAGTACTTATTGACACCCAGGTGTTTATGGAGAATAAAAAAAATTATATAAAACACTCCAACATCCGAAGGTAAAGATTTACTAATACAAAAAAAGGAAGAATGAGAAATTACAATAAAAACTAATGCAACACCTAAACTGCAGGGGGTTGTTTTATATTAGTTTCCTTTGTATTTGGAGATGGACACAGGAGAGGAGAAGTCGGGGGATGGAGGTGGTTTAACTTGGTAGGTAGTCTCTACTTGTTTAAATTACATAAAACTAAGGAGGAACAACAGTATACTAGTGGAAGGAATGAATAATGTAGTTTCTGCAAGGAGTTGTAAGAATAAAAGAGAAGTGAGCTCCGACTGAAAGAGCTCCCAACATTCAAAGATGGAATAATTTGAGTGAAAAAGATGAACTAGTATGGATTATAGTCCAAAGTATAAAATAAATATCCATGAATCCATACTGATATAAATGAATAATTGAATGAATAATAAATGTGGGACAATAGACAAATTTCCCATGCAGAAGTATTTCAAATAATTTGTGTAGATACTGTACACTCAAGCAGGTGGAGTATAACTCCCTACTCTGTAAGTGTGGGCTCTCCATAATGACTTCTATTCAATGAGAACAGTGTGGAAAGGGAAAATTAGTTATTTCACAGCTGCTTGACAAACAGTGACAAAAACTCAATCAAGTGATCAAGATTAACATCAACAATGATGTCACATTGACAGTAGGTACACTTACTGTGATATGATAAGAAGACCCTTTACCTGCATGTTCTTCTTGCCAAAAAAACTGTAACCCAAAAATAATCATGAGGAAAACAGCAAACAAATAACAACCAAAGAGCATTCTGTGAAATATCAGATCGTATTTTGGGATGATCAGAACAATCAAGATCACCAAAATGAGAAGTCTCAGAAACTCTAACCGCCAAGAGGAGCTTAAAGAGAAATGAGGACCAAATGTCACATGATAGCCTGGATAGGATCATGTAACCAAAAGAGGACATTAGGTTAACATCTAAGGAGATTTTTTAAAATTAGGAAATTTGAGTGAACCATAGCTTTAATTAGCAATGATGTACTGATATGGGTTCATTTATTGTGAAAACTGTACCATATTAGTGTAAGATATTAATAATAAAGAGAACTGGGTATGGTATATGTGGGAACTGTCTGTACTATCTGCAATTTTTCTGTAAATCTAAAACTATCTTCATGTAAAATATGTATTAGAAAAGAGAACTAAGAATTTAGCATAAGAAAATTGTTTTGTAAACAGAAAAGCACTGTATGAAATGTAAGGGATTCTTATTATCAAGTGCCATAAAAATATTGAAAACAAAAATATCATAACCATGGGGAAAAGAGAGCTCCAGAGAGGGACCTCATGGTGAGATGTGGGGAAACTGGGGGAGTGGCTATTTAATAGTTGTATGACCTTGACCAGGAAACTTAATATCTCTGAGGTGTCATGTCATATAACTTTGTTTATGATGTCTTTCATGACTAATTCAGAAGGATATATTTTTGAGAAAGCATTTGGAAACTGCATATAAAATTTGAGGTGATGCTATTATTGTGATTTTTTAAAATGTTGTCATTAATATTATTAAAAACTCCAATGGAAAAGTGGAGTATTTGATAAGTAAAGCTGGGAGAAAAGGCATTACACATAGGGAAAATTGAACAAGTCTGAAGGAAGGAGGGCTTAAAGGGCAATGATAAGTCCATTCTGACTATTTTGGGTGAATTTTATACAGTCATCCTTAACTGTATTCATTATTTGTGGAAATTTTACATTCCCTATTTAATATTTCTGAAATTAATTTATGAATATGATGGGAAATATGTGTTCTTGGACATCATCCTAGCTGTTGTGTGAAGAAGGCATGGGAAGGGACAAGACTGAAGGTAGAGGGACCAGTTCAAAGCCTGAGATGAACACAAGGGATGAATAAACTCTCGTCTACATTTGTGGCAGAGGAATCAAAGAAAAACTAATGGATTTGGAACATGCATTCGAGGTAGAACTGGTGAGATTTGGTAATGCATTGGATTGGAAAGTGAGGACAAATCCAAAGTCAAGAGCAAAACTAGGTGGTGTCATTTACTGAGATAAGAAAGAAAGGAGGAGAAAAAAAAAAACATACAGGGAAATACTATATGTGTTTTTAGATATGTTGGGTTCGAAATGTTTATAGGACATTCAGATAGAACTGTCTACTATGTACTTTTATCTATAGATCTACTTCTGAGAGAATGTTACCAGCCAGAGATATATACATGGGAGCCTGTGAGCACATAGAATTAATGATAAAATTAAAGAATTAATAGAACTAACAATTGAAGTTTGGATAATGGAGAGGATCATCAGAAGAGGCTAATAGTGTGAGATGAAAGAAAACCAGGCTCTCTGAGACAAAATCATTCCATAGATAAACCTTGACTCCCAGTTAAATCCTCATCTATTTAGCTTCCACAGTTTTGTCCCATTCAATTTTGTCAACCTCATCTCACTAGTTCTCATACTAAGATGCAACATAAGCCAGACCAATGTGGGTCAAACAAAAATGTCCTCTTCTTATCCTTTGTCCCAGCATTCTGCTCTGCCTTCTTGGAATGTCAATATTCTTCCAGCTAACAATTCCTTTATTTATTCGCATTTTTATCAAGACAACCATTTAGTAAGTGGAATCTTACTGAGGTGATTCCATAGAGATGGCACTGGGCACTTCAGAACCCATTTCATATAGCCACTTCAAACCACCTCAAACTCAGTAGTCACTGAGTTCAAGCTCACAGTCACTCATGCTTTAGGGTTACCATTGACTCTCAGCTCATCTATACTACTGGAACATACAGGTAACACGTAACTCCATTCTGCTTTTTACTGTTCTTCATTTCCGTGCATGTATGTATGTCTTTGGGTAGATTGCAAATACCTAGACAGCTGGGACCACCCCCATTTTTCACATCCCCTAGCAAACTGTCTTGCCATTAAGACTTTGTTGTTTGACTGGTTACTTTCCTGACTAAAACAAACAACAACCAAAAACAAGTTTTGCTCACTGAGGAAAAGGGAGAAGCATGTGCAAACTTGAAAGGGCTGTTTGTAAAAAACAAGTTTATCACTTTTTATTTTTTTCAATGGTGATTGAAATGGTGATGCTCTAGTGGGCCATTTTCCTCTGTTAATGAAGAGTAGAAATAAAGCTTGTTTTTACATGACAAAATGTATTTTCTATTTTTAGCTTGTTGCACATAAAAATAGTTAGAGTTAGACATTTTAAAACCATGTTTTTTTTTTCTTCCAATAACCACAATATGTATAACACCTTTTGGTTGTATACTTTAGAAAGATTTTCTGTATCTTACTTGATTGCAAGGTGCATTTTCCTTGCCATCAACAGGCTTAGAGAGACATGGCCATCAATTTCTAACTTCAAGTCATTCAGTGCATACTCAGAAAACTCTCGTATATGAGAATTTGACCTCCAGAAACACCCTCTGGCCCTGACTTGGTCCAAGAAATGGCTGGCTATAGAAACCCAACCCCTTCCCAACAAAAATGAACTGTTTTCTCTTTTGAAACGTCTCCAAACTGCTCCCTTGCAACCAAGGACTACCAAATATACCTGAATACCTCTAATCCCAACTTTCTCCAAATCCCTCTTTAATTGAATAATTGCTGCAATTTGAGAGGCTTTACCAATATTTCTTTTTTTGATTTTATAAAATGTACTCTCTTTGCTAATACCTCTGAACCACGGCAGCAGAAGGGCTCCCTTGCCATACTTATTTGTGAATAAACATCAATTTTCACCTTTGTGTCAAACTTATTTTGTCTTTGACACAAACATAGTAAGAAACGTAAGTGTGCTATACTGCATCTTATTATTTTAAATTATCCAAGTTAGCGTTAATACAAATAGTTGAGAAATCATAATTCTTTCTAGAAAAGATTTTAATGACCCTTTAGGTAGGGAACATCTTGTTATACATTCATTGAGGTGCATTCAGTGTGTCTCTTACATACTGGATTAGGACTAAGTTCATAGTTCTCTAATCATTTGCAACACAGACAAAATACCGTGGTGACATTTTCCTTATATTATATCCTGATGTTTCTGAAAATATCTCTGGAGCATTTTCAGCCTTTTGATGAGCCTGGTTACAGCCTCAGATAATGGTTTTCTTTTTGTCTAGAGATAGGTTTCCAGGCTAAACCTTTAATTTTGTAGCAATTGAAAGGTGACCACCTTCTGTTAAGCAACAGAAAAACTATAGTGTAGTAGTAAGAATCCATTGCACCTCCACTGGGTAATGTCTAAATATAAGGAGCTTGACATGTCAGTTACCCAGTGTAGAAGTTAAGATGAAAGAGTTTAACACACATTTATTCTTTTTGTTTTCTCTTGCTTTTCAATTGTATCCCAAACAGCAAACTGTTAACCTTTCAGAGCCTAATCTATAATTCGTATTCTGGCCAACAGCTGATTTACTTGACTGAAAGTCGTGCTGATGTAAGGAGCAAAGGAGCAGGCATTTAATGGATACATAACAAAAAGCTTAACTTGGGAATTTAAATCCATTTTACATTAGAAGAACTTATAATAAGTGTATGGCAATAAAATGTCAAGATGTTAATATGGATTGGCATATTTCCACGTGATTATATGACAAAATTACAGCCCAAAATGCCACCTTTTTGTTGAAAATATAAGAAACACACTGAACAGATGCATTCAGAAAGATAATCATTGTAAAGACATCTGTCTACACTCTATAAATTATTCTTTATAAAGTCATTGGTAATTTATCTCTCTACAATGAATCTTAGGCCATTTGAAAATATGGCATCAGAAGAGATTAGAGTTTTCAAACAGGCTTTCTCAATTGCTTTTAACAATGCTCCCACCTGAAAAAATGGAGAACCCTGCAGATACTAACACATTCAGTTTGGTTTTAATTAAAGCTTTCCATATATAAAATATAGATACCCCTTCTGTATATTTTGATGGGGATAGATTGATTTTAAAGGTATATAGTACTTCCTAATTCATTTTTCTAAGGCTTTATTTATTTGAGAGAGAAAAAGGGAGAGCACATAAACAGGGGCAGAGGGAGAAGGAGAAGAGACTCCTCGCTGAGCAGGGAGGACCCCAGGATCATGACCTGAACTGAAGGCAGATGCTTAACTGATTGAGCCACCCAGGCACCCCAGTATAGTCCTTGTTAATTTAAATCAAGGACATTATTTTCATTCTTCAGTGACTCCACAAATCTGCCCTCTGCTTTCACTGTTTTCAGTTTGTGTATACAGTATTTATTGCTTTTAGTTCCTATTACTTCATTAGATTATAAGCTCCATGATGTCAGGTATCTTGATTTACCATTCACAGTGTCATACAGAATCTACCAGAGAATTTACCACAAAGTTATTTTTTTAAGTGAAACAATTAATTAGATAAAGAAATTTTAAAATATAAATAAGTCCTTTGGCAATGTAATGGTGTACTTGTGTTCTTTCTTAGATGTTTATGTATGAAGCTCCCTACTTTTCATTTGTTTGATTTTACACTCTCAAATGTTAGTTTTTGAAGAGGGCCCTTCCATTCTGAACACATCTATGTTTACTTGATTTCTAGCCAGTTAGTTTATTTAAAAAGAGTCAAAATGCTTATTATGCTGTCCATACAATACAGAATTAAATGTTTAATTTTCCCCACTACTTTCTAAGTAGTGGACACACTAAGTGTGGACACAATCTGACCAACCCCATCAGGTTAACAGAGCCATCAAAAGAGGCCTAGTTAGGACCCAGAATCCTACAAGGCCATTGTCTGATGATTAGCACAGAACAGTTTGTTGCTGATATTGTCAAGAGTCCTCTCCACTCCCTCAACTCAATTTCTCGCTTCATTGCTTTGAACCCCTATGGGCAGCAGCAGTTTAAGGGATATCAACAGAAATACTCTTATTCTCTCAGGAATTCAGTACAAGAGGATAAACAGCTACACAGCTGGGCAAACTAATAGGTATAGAAGTGTGTGACTTAGTGTTTAATAAATGCATGAGCATTTTACAAGACCTGGTGGACCTTCCTCGGAATTACTGAATTTGATTGATATATGTAGAGTTTACTTGAGGTAGTTTTTGCTTAAGTACACAGTTATAGATTTTTTTATGAGATGTGACAAACATCATATTGAGTTAATTAAGAACTCAAATATAAAGCCATATTTTGTCAAATATTTCTGTAAATATAAAAAAAATTTAAAAGAAATTTCAAAGAAATGTCTCAAATTTATTCTATTTTGTATATGTGTGGCAGTGTTTATGGGTAGTTTAGGCCCCATAAATAGAGGGCTCTACATTTATTTTCTGTACTCCTTTTAACATTGGTTTGTTTAGATACTGACCGCTATCTTAGGGGCTCTTCATCCTTTAAATAAAGATTGCAGAACAGCAAACAACCTATGACTTGAGGAATGGAAATTTATGGAATGTAAATTTACTATTTCTATTCTAGAGTATAACTAACTACAATTTATCTGGCTGGAGCACACAGCTATTATATCCAGCCATTGAATGGATAGTATTTTAATGTCATAGAAATTTTTACCTGAACCCATAAGAAGCTCCAGTGGTTTAAGTGAAAGTCAGCATGGCTGATTACTACTGCACCAGATCCGCAAAGAGATGATCATGGCCATACGGCTGGGGTTGTGCTTTATGCTTCGAAATGTGGCGTGAGACCTATCCTCACGTCTTTTAGAGAGGGTTCATTACTCAAATTTCAATCACCATTAATTTCTTTCTTTTTACTTGTAACAGAAGTAAAACTTATCCTAAAAGATGTAGGATATATGACTAATTGAGAAACAGGTAGACTGTGTTAAAATCTCCATTAGAGGGGTACCTGGGTGGCTCAGTGGGGTAAGCCTCTGCCTTCGGCTCAGGTCATGACCTCAGGGTCCTGGGATTGAGCCCTGCATCAGGCTCTCTGCTCAGCGGGCAGCCTGCTTCCCCCTCTCCTTCTGCCTGCCTCTCTGCTTACTTGTGATCTCTCTCTCTCTCTCTGTCAAATACATAAATAAAATCTTAAAAAAAAAATCTCCATAGGAGGCTCTGCCTTGGAGAACAACATTGAAATAAAAAATGAAAATGACAGCATTTTGCCACTGCCACTTCAACTGTTAAAACTCCCTTTCAAAAATATAATAAGAGTGTCGATCCAAAAATATAAAAAAGCATCTATTTTATCAATTCAAAAAAGTATTTTTCAAACTACAGCTGGTGAATATTATGTGAATACTATTTTATACTAATTAAGCCCACTGGCAGCAACAGATTCCTTTTCTTTGGAATCATTGTTAAAGCCTATTTAAAGTATTGGAACATTTTATGAGGTCAGGAAGAATTAGACTGTATATTTTTAGTTTCCTCACTCCACACACGCTATTACCATTACTGATAAAATCACATAGACTATGTCTAAAATATTTAAGGCAACTTACTTATGACTTTTGTTTACTAGTGTGTAGGAAAAAAAATATTTTAAGCTTCTTAAACTATAGTTTCTTCCTCATTTTTAAAACAGTTTTGAATTGGGTCGAGTCCTGAAATTAGGAAATTGCCTAGGACCAGCCTTAAGCAAAATTTTTTATAAATGTAAAGCTTTTCTCTTGCTCTCCTTTCTCCTTTTCTGATATACTTTTCCAGTAACTAGTCATTCCTCTCCTTACACAGTTTTTTGGCTTCTTCAAACTCAGGCCTAATTTCCTGTGATGTGCTCCATTTTCTGAAAGGACCGCTCCTTCCTTTTGCTGCTCATGACCTTCATTAAAACGTTCGTATTTTGAAAATACATTTCAGTGAGTCAGGAGAAAAGTAATTGGATTGAAAAGTTAGTAAAAAGTGAATAAATAATCTCTTGAAGTGTTTGAATTTAAAAAAAAAATTCAGGTCAGTTTTTTTTGTTTGTTTTTTTTTTTTTTTTTTTTTGAACAAATGATCTCTCATCAGCATGGGTAATAACTCTTTTGACAGAGAGTTGAACTAAATTACTTTTTAATGTCCCTTCCTCCATAAGATACCAGAAGAAAAAATAATAAAGTGAGTTATTGAAGAGTTTGTGAACATAGTTTGGATAGAATACCAGATGAAGTTCAATAGGCATCAATTATATCGATTATAATACTTAGACAACTACCCCATTGCTTTCTCATGAAACCATCCCTCCTGTCTGGTGTTTGGTGATTTAGGAAAAAAAAAAAAAGGACATGATATAGGAAGTAGTCAAATTTTGAACCAGAAAAGTGAAAGTGAGTAATAAAACTTAGTAAAACTTCATATGAACACAAATAGTCCTCATACAAACATAAAACATTTCAGTCTTGAATTACTAAGGCTTTGTTTTACTTAGGTTTTAAATTTGGATTCTAAAGATATGACTTCTGTTCAAAAATATTTAAATGTTTCTCAACACTGTTAAGAGTGCCTATTTATTGTATTTTTTTCCACACTACGTTCAAGGTGTAGAGAGTGATCCAGCTTAATTTAATGTTTATAGTAGCTTATTCATATTAATGGAAGGTTTTCGTAGTAAGGAAACATAAATTCAGGGATTACAAAATAAATATTACTGCTTATAAGCTTATTATTTAACTTTGCAGCTGTTGTAACACTATATGTAGGGAATAGTGTTACAAGGGAATAGTAAAATTTTGCACTAGTAAATCTGCCATAGATCAGTGATACAAACAGTACATTATAGCTTTTTAGACATATGAAATAGCAAACCTTTGACACTACTGATGAATTTTAAAACGAAAGCACTGTATCTCCCATAAAATCTGCAGTTGAATTGCTTTGTTTGTGTATTTTTGAATCCTCCTACCCCACCCCTGTCCATGCTGTCCCGCTAGGCATGAGACGTTCATGCTTAAATTTGCATGGAGAAAAGAAAACTTGCAATTTGAAATCATAATTTGCTTTGATTTTATTTTGAACACTGGAATTAAAAATAGTTCCCTATAGATCTGAGTAAACATTTGGTTTGTTACTTAGCTTCCAGTTTTGTTTTTGCAAAAAAAAAAAAATTAAATCAGAATTCTTTGTGTTCTAAACAATGGATTAATCATCCATAAAAAATGCTTAGTAATATATGAGAATTACTATTTGACCATACCTTGTTATTAGTGCAAGGTTGCTTTTTCAAATACTGTGTTAAGAACTTCCCAGAAGAGTTTACTTAACATTTTGTTTGGGAATACTATCACATACTGCATTACCTATCAAACCTATGACTTAATTGTTTGATAGTATTTTCACGTCTATTTTACTCTCATAACTTTTTTGTCCTATGTAATGCATTGAGTTTTTGTCCATTGTAAAATAGAAACTAAAACTTTTTAAAGCTGGAGTGTCCTAAAAACATCATATATGAAAGGAACACAGTTCTTTAGTTAGACAAGTTGGATTTAATTCTACTTCTGAGTCTTTTGACTATTTATAACTCTATTTTTTTTTCAGCTGTTACATGAGAAAAATAACACCTGTCTTAGGTCTTCGGGTGTTATTGGAGATTTTAAAAATATAACGTGTGAAGAGTTTTTGTGAAGTGCTCACAAAAATTAGCATCGATAGTGTCCCATTGGAAATAAGGTATAATAGGAAGTCACTTCTTGTCAGTGCTCAGTATTAATCTGGAGCTAACAATGTTCAAGACACTGTTTCACAGCGACGCCAAGGGAGGTGGAGCCTTCCACCAAGAAGTTTACATTAAAGTGAAAAGGTCTAGAGATAGACACTACAATAAAGGTAAAATGTATCTCAGTGAATAACAAATGTTGTATACTAAATAAAATAGTGATGTGGCTATTTATTAATGCCTATGAAGTAAAGGTGTTACTGGTTTGGATAAAGCCACTCCAGGGATAGCACTTTGCACTTTGGCGGCCTGGAATTATATGCTGCTAATTTCATCTATTCCTGCATACTTTTACATAAAGAAATGAATGATTTGAAATTATCTGTGACATATCTATGGATGTCATCATACCTTTTCCCTATGTTTTATAATTGAGGATTTATGACTTTTAACTCACTGTGTCTAATCCCCAAGGTTAACACACTAGTCCAATTTTACCAAATATGTAGCATGATTAAAATCTTTTAAAGTATAGTCTACTTTTTGTTTATTTTTTCCAGAGAACAGTTTTTCTTCAGTCCTTAAGGACTTTGCTCTTTTACATGGACTTTGGTGGAGGTCATGGAGCAGTACCCCCAGGCCTAAATTGAGGTGGGGGGTAGGTCCTTCCAGGCTTCAACACAGCAATTCCTGACCATGTTACTGTGAATGGTACACCTCACATGGTAATGGAGTTTCACATACAGTTTGGGAAGCACATAGACCTCGAAGAAGCTTGTGCTTTGGAAATGCCCCTGATGGCAGTGGCCTCTACTATGGTCTGAATAAGGAGTTTCTTAATGGCCTTGCTCTTGGGCACACAATGGGCACAGCTGGTGCAAGTGATTGGAACCCTTTTTGGCACAACCATTATTCCCTCATTTCTTCGTCATCTTGGAAGCATGACATGAGAAAATGATTAAAATATTTAAAATAGGGGAGGAGCAAGATGGAAGAAGAGTAGGAGGTTGAGATAGAGTTGGATCCCAGAAATTTAGCTAGATAGTTATCAAACCATTCTAAAAGCCAGCATACTCAACAGGAGAGAGAAGAGAGGAAGAACAGCAATTCTAGGAGCAGAAAATCAACCACTTTTCGAAAGGTAGGATGTGTGGAAAAGTGAATCCAAAGTGACAGGAAGAGAGACCACGGGGGGAAGGGGGGGAAGGGCTGGCTCCCTACAGCCACAGAGCTGTGGAGCACAAAATCAGAACTTTTAGAGGCTGTTCCACTGAGGGACATCACTCCAGAGGCTAAGTGGGGTGTTTAGCCCTCACGAGAACAGTGTGGTTTCAGGATCCATGAGGTCACAAAGGGACTGGGGGTGTCTGAGTGTGGCAGAGCTCCCAGATATCAGGGCGGAGGAGCCAGTGGCAGAGAAGGAGCTGTTCAGTGCACTATCAGCTCGGGCTTACCTTAGACCATGATCCGAGGCACAGTAGGGCCGCAGCTCTTTGAGCAGGGACCCTGCGGGAGGCAGCTCTGGAGAGAACCCCTCCTTCCTTCTCTGGGAGAAGCGGCGCGGGAACACGCAGCAGGAATCTGCAGGATTTGGAGACTCCAGACGGGGCTGCATCAGAGATAGAGGCGCTCCACCATGGGTGGCTGAGCTCGGAGCTTGGGCAGGGACCAGGGAGACAGGAGTCATTGACTGCCTTCCTCTGAGGATGTGCTGAGGAGCAGGGCCCCCAGCGCTCAGTTCCTCTGCCCAGAGACTCAGAGGCTGCCTTTTGCATTCCCAGTACCAGGGCAGTACAGAAAGTGCTCAGGGAACAAAGACTCCTGAGAGCAAACCTGAGCAAATTGCTTGGCCCATCCCCTAGCAAGGGCAAGGCAATTCTGCCTCGGGCAAAGACATTTGAGAATCAAGGCAAAAGGCCTCTACCCCAGAAGATCAGTGAGAATATCCAGCCAAGACCAAGCTCATCAATCAGTGAAAACTGTGGAACTCCAGAGTATTTTTCTCTCTCACTCATCTATTCTTATCTCAATAAAATGACAAGGCAGAAAAACTCACCACAAGAGACTATCCCTATCAAAATACCATCAATTTATTTCAAAGAAATGGAACAAATAATCCTAAAATTTATATGGAACCAGAAAAGACCACGCATAGCCAGAGAAATGTTGAAAAAGAAAACCAAAGTTGGCAGCATCACAATTCCAGACTTCAAGCTCTATTACAAAGGTGTAATAATCAAGACAGTGTGGTATTGGCACAAAAACAGACACATAGATCAATGGAACAGAATAGAGAGCTCAGAAATGGACTCCCAACTCTATGGTCAACTAATCTTCGACAAAGCAGGAAAGAATATCCAATGGAAAAAAGACAGTCTCTTCAAATGGTGTTGGGAAAATTGTACAGCCACAAACAGAAGAATGAAACTGAACCATTTCCTTATACCACACACAAAAATAGATTCAAAATGAATCAAAGACCTCAATGTGAGACAGGACTCCATTAAAATCCTTGAGGAGAACACAGACAGCAACCTCTTTGACCTCGGCTGCAGCAACTTCTTCTTAGAAACATTGCCAAAGGCAAGGGAAGCAAGGGCAAAAATGAACTATTGAGACTTCATCAAGATCAAAAGCTTTTGCACAGCAAAGGAAACAGTCAACGAAACCAAAAGACAACTGACAGAATGGGAGAAGATATTCACAAATGACATATCAGATAAAGGGCTAATATCCAAAATCTATAAAGAACTTCTCAAACTCAATACCCAAAGAACAAAAAGTCCAATCAAGAAATGGGCAGAAGATATGAACAGACATTTCAACAAAGAGGACATCCAAATGGCCAACAGACACATGAAAAAATGCTCAACATCACTCAGCATCAGAGAAATGCAAATCAAAACCACAGTGAGATACCACCTCACACCCGTCAGAATGGCTAAAATTAGCAAGTCAGGAAACAACGGATGTTGGCGAGGATGCAGAGAAAGAGGAACCCTCCTACACTCTTGGTGGGAATCCAAGCTGGTGCAGCCACTCTGGAAAACTGTATGGAGGTTCCTCAAAATGTTGAAAATAGAGCTACCCTACGACCCAGCAATCACACTACTGGGTATTTACCCTCAAGATACAAATGTAGTGATCCGAAGGGTCACATGCACCCAAATGTTTATAGCAGCAATGTCCACAATAGCCAAACTATGGAAAGAACCTAGATGTCCATCAACAGATGAATGGATAAAGAAGAAGTGGTATATATATATACAATGGAATACTATGCAGCCATCAAAAGAAACAAAATCTTGCCATTTGCAATGATGTGGATGGAACTAGAGGGTATTATGCTAAGCGAAATAAGTCAATCAGAGAAAGACAATTATCACATGATCTTTCTGATATGAAGAATTTGAGAGGTAGGGCAGGGGGTCATGGGGGATGGGGGAGGGAAAATGAAACAAGATGGGATCAGAAAGGAGACAAACCATAAGAGACTCCTAAACTCACGAAACAAACTAAGGGTGGCTGGGAGGTAGCGGGGGTCGGGTTATGGACACTGGGGAGGGTATGTGCTATGGTAAATGTTGTGAAATGTGTAAGCCTGATGATTCACAATTAACCTGGGGCAAATAATACATTATATGTTAATAAATTTTAAAAAAATGAAAAAAAATTAAAATAAAGATTCCTCCTGGATATAACTTGTAATATTTATATTTATTGGAGTGCTGGCTATGGAACCAGGATTATCTCTGACCAGAGAATGTTGGAAGACTTTTCCCAAATTTGCTCATTAACACTGTCTGATACATATTTAAGAGGCCTCCTAACTAATAACACCAGGGACAGAAAGAAAAGTGAGGGCCAGATACAGACATTTTGTATGATTAGTTCGCACCTAAGAAACAGATTATAAGAATTTTAATAAGAAAAATATGATTTGGGGCACCTGGGTGGCTCAGTGGGTTAAAGCCTCTGCCTTCAGCTTGGGTCATGATCTCAGGGTCCTGGGATCGAGCCCCATGTCAGGCTCTCTGCTCAGCAGGGAGCCTGCTTCCCCCTCTCTCTGCCTGCCTCTTTGCCTACTTGTGATCTCTCTCTGTCAAATAAATAAATAAAATCTTTTGAAAAAAACAAAAAAAATCCCTTACCAGTTTTGTAGATTTATATACTTACACTAACAATTAGATTATTAGTTATGTGTAAGTAGAAGAGTCATTTTACAAATCACAAGTGGAGGAGCACCTGGGTAGCTCAATGAGTTAAAGCCTCTGCCTTTGGCTCAGGTCATGGTCTTGGGTTTTGGGCTTGAGCCCCACATCAGGATTTCTACTCAGTGAGGAGCTTGTTCCCCCTCTTTCTCTGTCTGCTCCTCTGCCTACCTGTGATCTCTCTCTGACTGTCAAATAAATAAAATCTTTAAAAAAGAAAGAAAGAAAGAAAAATATGATTTAAGTTGGCCAGAAATGAAATCACCTACCTTCTGGGAAGATTCATAGCCTGTTGTTACACCTAAAGAATATGCGCTGGGGACCTAACCAGTTATCCTCGATAATTCATCCAAAATAAATGAATAAAAAAGGAAAATAAAACTCTATACTGTCAGTTGATACATTGTTCAACCATCCACCTGGAAAAAAGGCATACATATAAATCAATTAGAATTTGTTATACCTTGTCTTTAAATGTGACTTTATAATACATACCCAGTAAATTATCAGTGATGTTAAATATGATCCATTTGTAAAATTTTTGTCATAACTTAAAAAATAAATCTAATATTATATTTTTTTACATTTTTTATTTGAAATAATAACATTTTGGGGATGGACCAAAATATATATAGCATTTTTCCTAAATTTCTCATTTTGTTATACTAATTCATCCTTTCCTCTTACAACTTTTATTGGTCATTCAATTCTTATTTGTAAAGGAAACTTCCCTATTAGGAATTTTAGAAACTAACATAAACTAAAAAATGATCTGTCTAAAATTTTGCCATTCTTCATGTGTATTCTCAAAAGTCATTTTTGCAGGCTCAGCCCTCCACTTGCTAAAGGAGTTGTACCCTAATAAATCTTATTTTGTGATTATAATGTGACAGAAGTTCAATACAAAGAAAATTTGAGCTTCATAAAAATCAAATCTATAGTGAGGAGATGAAGATACCCTTGTAAATGGCTGTACACAGAAAAAAATGTAGAGTTGGAACACTTTGACAGCCTTTTTGACTCTTACTTTTAAAGGTAACATCTTTGCCAAACAGTTTCCTCAGCAAAAAAAAGGAATGCATATTGTAGGGTTAGGGCTTTTTTTCCCCACTGAACTAAAATTAAGTAAATGATTTGCCCCATTTTGTCTCCTTCCTTCCCCATTTTAAAGACAAATATTTTCATTTGTACTTGCAAAGTAAAAATGCAATGAACATAGATTCTTTTTTAAAGAAAAATATATCAGTTCTTTCTGAAAAATAAAAACAAAAACCAGATAATTCTAGTTAGAGCCCAAAGCTTAGTAACGGATAATAAAATCAACTATTAATTAGAAAACCCCATTTTTATTCTTCAAATCTACAATTTTTTTATTTCTCTGCAATAAGAATGAAAATATCCAATTTTTAACCATAGAAAAATAGACTAGAATTCTAATGATTTATATAATGCGTATACCCCCCCCCAATGTTGAGAGTGAATCCAAAAGGACAAATTGATAATTTTGAAGACATGAAAAGATAAATGTTATTTTTTTAAGATTTTATTTATTTGCCAGAGAGAGAGAGAGCAAAAAGGAAGGTGGGGGACAGAGGGAGAAACAGGCTCCCTGTTGAACAAGATACCTGATGTGGGACTCAATCCCAGGCCCTGGGATCATGACCAGAGCTGAAGGCAGATGCTTAAATGATTGAGCTACCTAAGTATCCCAAGATAAATGCTATTTAAATAAACTCTATATTTATATGCCCTTACAAAACTCATAATTATGCCCCAGTTAATCTATGGGGTGAAAATGAATTTTTACATAAACCATTTACTTAATGCAATGTTGTACACCTACTGAATGAAAGTCCTGAAGTTATGACGTCTATTTAACTGACATGCCATAGAGATGCTCTCACGTACATTTCTCTTCCTATGAGGGTTCTTGAACAAACCTGCACACTGATATGATTGAGATATTTCATTCAAAATTAATATTGTTTACCATAATATAATGTACTTGTGGCTTTAACTACCAACACAAGATATGACAATATGTCCCAAAGAGAACAGTCAGAAACTGTGCTCCACCTCAGACACACTTGGGTGAAAAGGATGGTGACAAGAAGATAAACTTGAAGCACCTCATCTACATTCTAGGAGAGTTATTGCAAAATACCAGGGATAATATAAATAGTTTGAGTCAAGAAGCTTCATATAGCACAATGTGGCCTTATAAATTATACTAATGGGGTGATAGGGTAACAGAATGTCGATGAAAAAGAAAAAGATAATTAGAATCAGAATATTAAAGATGGAAGTCTTTAGCAATTATCTAGTCCAACCTGCTCATCTGAAAGATGCAGAATCCGAAACCAACAAAGGAAAATGGAATCTCTTCAACCCCTCAAGAATAGTCGCTATTTTATTGACCATTTATTATGTATTAACAACTTGCTAAACACTAAACACAGCACTGTCAAATAAGAATTTTATAAAGGAGAAAACTGAGGTTCATTTAAGTTAATGTAAACTGTCCAAGGTCACATGGTTGTTATGGTGCAGTTAGGACTTCTTTCTGGCCCTGCTTGACTCCTAATCTTATAGTCTTATTATAATTTGGTTATAATGCAAATTTCTGTAGCATTCTAATCACATAGCTCCTTTGCTACAATGCTTAATGACACATATGGGTTAATGTGTGACTGAGCCAACAGATTCATACTTGGGCTTATGCACTAATATGAGTAATTTTCCTCAAAAGCCACAGTCAGGTGGAGGTATTAAGTAAAACAAAGAAAAAGAAAAGAAGAAAGTAAACAAAGACATTCAGGTAGTAAGCAGAAATCCTGTCACTTATTGCAAGCCTATTTTAAACAAAATTTCCATTATATATTAATTATAACATTATACCAATGTTGAAATCAAATACAGTGACATTCTATCTCTGCTCTTCACCAGATAAACCTCTACATTTTATCTCATTGATGGATTCTGAGGGAAAACTGCTTCCAATTATAACTAGGGTCTTTACCTTTCTTTTGTTGGAATTTAAACAGAATCAAACATATTTAGACAGAGTAAAGTCTATTTTTCTCCTGTAGGTAAAAATGGTTTAGTTCTTTCTCATTAAAGTTGAGTGAGATCAGTCAGATTGACTCCCATTTGCTGACAAGAAAACAGAGGCATTAAAATTCAAAGAACCTTACTATCTAATAGCTCCCAGAGACTTTAAAGGTTATTTAATCAACCACCTTATTTTTTGGATGAAGAAATAGGCTCAGAGTGATTAACAAATTATTTTCAATTATTTTCACTCACAATTATAGTTCGTGATAGAGTTATTAAATGATTGTTCAACTCTTAACACTCAGTCTCATCCTGTTTTCATTGAGCCATATTTCTCTCCATAATACTATAATTTCTATAAAGCACTCTTCACAAATAAGAATTTAAATAATGAAGGACATAAGACAGATGACCAGAACCCACAGAATCAGGGTATTCAGCCAACAAGCAATGCCATTTTGCAAAGTTTAGAATGTGGCTAATTAGAAGTTTTATAGACAGCACGGCCAGGGTGAAATGGAGAACTCTAAGGAAAAAGTAAATTGAAAGTTTGCAATACTATACTGTGATTCTAACATTGATCACCCAAAGGTAGCACAGACTCCACAAGTTAGGGGTATGGTCCCCAACAAGACTGCCCTTATGTCAGTGCAAGTTTGGGGATCTTCTGTCTACTTGCATTTCTGATTAAGTGCTTACAAATCTGAGGCATAATTGACTGAATATTCAGCCACATGACTGAACTCAGTCCCCAGACCCTCTATCATTCCCAGGTGTCAGGAGATCAAGCTATTGTTATATGAGGCTCAAAGCCCCAAATGTCTAAACACATAGTCTTTTTGGTATGACAGTCTCTATCCCGAATCATTGTTGGCATAAATTCAGATGTGGCCCAAGGGCCCATCATCAATAATAAAAACATTCCCCTATCTTGGAAAATCCCTAGGGTTAAGAAGTTCCCTCACAGGAACTGTGAACAGAGATCAGACAAATTCTTTATTCTACAAAAAGGTGTACATATTGAATTAAGGGGATATGTTTTTCTTGCCTCCAAAATCT
This sequence comes from Nasua narica, assembly GCA_028533885.1. Classification (NCBI taxonomy): domain Eukaryota; kingdom Metazoa; phylum Chordata; class Mammalia; order Carnivora; family Procyonidae; genus Nasua; species Nasua narica. The sequence continues at coordinate 160,703,270 of CM052799.1, read as the reverse complement.
ACCATGCTGATAAGACAAACTACATGACCCCAGGTAGCCCTAAATGAAGGATGAGTACTGCTCTACAGACCTTGTGCAATTATGTATACAATAACTACATTTTTAGTATTGCCAGTCCAAAATTGCAAACACCTCAGTAAATTCCTTGAGTTTCAATCTGTTAAAAAACAAGATGTTAAGGAATGGGTAAGTGGTGTTTAGTACCAGTCACACACATCACTGAAATAACCAAGCACTTAATTCAAACACACAAACAGCCCTTCAACCACAAACAAATCTAAAGCCTGAATCTGACAAAATCCATTAGATAATATTGTAATAACCCTACTAATTAATGGACTGCAAAAGGCTTCCAGATGGCATGGACAAACACACTTAATTATAGTCTATCATTCTTGCTTGTACTTAGAATTGTAGTACAATTCTGAAATTTATATGGTTATGAATTGTTGTGCCGTATGGAAATGCAATTTTGATAGAATTGCACATTTAAAAATCTACTTATCCAACAAACACATACTTCTAAAATTTTTGTGCTTATAAAAATTTTAAGTCATAAATTTCTAAACTAGAATGTTAATGGACTTTTTAATCTTCTTGCACAAATTACTTATTCAAGAATCATGTCATATTTAGTACATAAAGAGCAAACAGCAGATTCATTTATAGGACACAGTATGCTCACAAAAAAAAAAAAGAAAAAAGACTAAAAGCCAAAGGAGCTCTTTGAATTTGTTTGGCACAATCAAGTAAATGTGTTTTTTTCTTGATAATACCTATTTCTTATGTTACGCCAATTGTCATTGTTATTAATATACCAAAATGGTTCTCCCCCAAAAGAGCTATGGATTTCTTTGAGGGCTAATTATCTTTTAAATACATTTATGTAAGATGATTTAGTAGCATCTGTGAGAACAAAATATGGTGGAAATAAGTTTCTGACTTTTTGATATTTTCTTGTTAATCTCTTGTAAAAACCAATCTATAATACTCTATTGGAATGATACATGAGGAATGACAAGGTTCATCATTTATGCCATTTGTTCTATTGTTATTAGGCCACCTGATTGGAATAAAACAAATGACACTTAGTGCATCCACCAGTCATATCCAATTCTACCACCATTGGTAGACATGAGACAGGCAGAAGATCTGTGGAGAAGTCATAAGTAGGAATAAGCCATCAAAATTATCCTGTATGGACAGATACTTTCCCATCTGCATTTTGATATTATTTATTATTAAGTTTAGTATTTTAAATGATGTTTGAGATAAATGCAACATCCATTTTAAAACAAGGCACTTTGTAAGTTTACTCAGGCAACCAGTATAGTTTGAGATCATTAAAAACATTAGATGGCCATCAGGGAAATGCAAATCAAAACCATTTCACACCCTTTAGGATGAATATAATAAAAAAGACAGACAATAATAAGCTTTAGAGAGCATGTAGAGAAATTGAAAGTTTCATACAATGATATTAGAGATGTAAAATGGTGCAGAGAAAAACTTTGGAAAATAGTACAGCAGTTCTACAAAAGCTTAAACAAAGAGTTATCACATGACTCAGTGATTCTACTCCTAGATATGTATCTAAAAATAAAAACATATGTACACATAAAAACTTGTAAACAAATGTTCATTACATTCATAACAGCCAAAAAATGAAAAAACCAAGTGATCATCAACTGGTGAGTGGATAAATAAAATGTACTATACTTATACTTTGGAATATTACTTGGTAATAAAAAATATGAAGTACTGATACTTGCAACAATATAGACAAACCTTTAAAACATATGGTAACTGAGGCAAGAGTAAGATGGTGGAGGAATAGGAGACTGAGATATCATCAGATCCCAGAAGTTCAGATAGATAGTTATCAAACCATTCTGAACACCTACAAACTCAATAGGTGATAGAAAAGAAGAATAGCAATTCTAGGAACGGAAATTGACCACTTTCTCCAGGTAGGACATGTGGAGAAGTGAATCCGAAGTGACGGGAAGATAGATTACAGGGGGAGAGGTTAGCTCCCAGCAAGCCACAGAGGAGCAGAGCACAAAAGCAGATCTTTAGAAGTGTGCTCCACTAAGGGACATTACTCCAAGGCTAAGCAGGGGGGTGGAGCCCTCACTGGGACAGTGTGGTCTCAGAATCTGTGGGGCCACAGAAAGACCAGGGATGTCTGAGGGTGGCAGAGCTCCCAGGTATCAGAGCAGGGAAGCCAATGGCAGAGACGGAGCCAAGAAGCAGGCTATCAGCTCAAGATTACCTTAAACCATGATCTAAGGCACAGTTGAGCCACTGATCTTTGAGCACAGAACCCACAAGGGGCAGATCTGGAGAGATCCCTTCCTTCCTCCTCGGGAAGAGCGGCATGGGAGCATGCTGCAGGAATTGACAGGGTTTGGAGACTCAAAACGGGGCCATGCGCTAAAGATAGAAACACTGTCAGGCTGGCTGAGCTCGGAGTGTAGCCTGAGACCAGGAAGATGGGAGTGATTGATTGCTTTTCTCTGAAGGTACACCGAGGAGTGGGACCCTGAGCCCTTGGCTCCAACAGGCTGGAAATTGGGAGGCCGCCATTCTCATTCTTGTCCTCCAAAGTTGTATGGAAAGCATGCAGGGAACAGAAGCTATGAGAGCGAACCTGAGCAGATTACTTAGCCTGGCCCCTGGCAAGGGCAGAGCAATTCTGTGTTGGGCAAAGATATTTGAGAATCATGGCGACAGGCCCCTTCCCCAGAAGATCAACAAGAACATCCAGCCAAGAACAAGTTCACTGATCAATAAGAAGTGCGAAACCCCAGAGTTAGGAAAAAGCAACAAATAGAATACATGGCTTTTTTCTCATGATCCTTTAGTCTTTCAAAGTTAATTTTTTTATTTTATTTTTTCTTATTCTATTTTTTTTATTTTTCCTCTCTAACATTAACTAATATCCTATCAATACCTTTTTAAAAATCTTTTCTAATTTTTACTGTTATAGTCATATTTTATCCCCTCACTGTATTTAACCTTATTTTTTTATATACATATACGTTTTTTTTTCTTTAAAATTTTGGGATACATTTCCTCTAATAGATCAAAATATACCCTAAATCTACCACATGGCTTTGTTCTAGTCTCCAGCCTGATCACATTCTTTCCTCTTTTTTTTCTTTTTTCAACCAACATCTTCTCTTATCAATCCCTTCTTTAGAATCTTTTTAAAATTTTCATTTTCACACTCATATTCCATCCCTTCATAGTGTTTACCCTTATTTTTGTATATTTATAAGTTTTTCCTTCTTTAAATTTTGGGAGGTAGTTTCTTCTAACAGACCAAAGTACAATCAAAATCAAGTGTGGGACTCTGTTCTATTTGACAGTCTAATATATTTTTTTCCTTTTTTTTCTTCTTTTTCTCCCCCCCTTTCTTAAACCCCCAGTTTTGGGTATTTTCTGATTTGGTTAGTATATATTTTTCTGGAGTCATTGCTACCCTTTTAGAATTTTGTTCTTTCATTCATCTATTCTTATCTGGATAAAATGACAAGGTGGAAAAACTCACCACACACAAAAAAAAGAACAAGAGGCATTACCAATGGCTAGGGACCTAATCAAGACAGACATTAGTAATACGTCAGAACTAGAGTTCAAAATGACAATTATAAAGGTGCTAGCTGGACTTGAAAAAAACATGGGAGATATTAGAGAATCTTTTTCTGGAGAAATAAAATCTCTTTCTGGAAAATAAAAGAACTATAATCTAACTAAGTTGAAATCAAAAAAGCTATTAATGAGGTGCAATCAAAAATGGAGGCTCTTACTGCTAGGATAAATGAGGCAGAAGAGAGAATTAATGATATAGAAGGCCAAATGATGGAGAATAAAGAAGCTGAAAAAAAAAGAGACAAACCACTACTGGACCACGAGGGGAGAATTTGAGAGATGTGATACCATAAGATGAAACAATATTAGAATAATTGGGATCCCAGAAGAAGAAGAAGAAAAGGGGGGGGCAGAAGGTATATTGGAGCAAATTATAGTAGAGAATTTCCCTAATTTGGTGAAGGGAATAAGCATCAAAATCCTGGAGGCACAGAGAACCCCCCTCGAAATCAATAAAAACAGGTCCACACCCTGTCATCTATAGTAAAACTTACAAGTCTTAGTGACAAAAAGAAAACCCTGAAAGGAGTTCAGGATGAGAAGTTTGTTACATACAAAGGTAGAAATATCAGATTGCAGGAGATCTATCCACAGACATGGCAGGCCAAAAAGGACTGGCATAATGTATTCAGAGCACTAAATGAGAAAAATATGCAGCCAGGAATATTATATCCAGTTAGGCTGTCATTGAAAATAGAAGGAGAGATAAAAAGCTTCTAGGACAAACAAAAACTAAGAGAATTTGCAAACACCAAACCAGCCCTTCAGGAAATATTGAAAGGAGTCTTCTAAGCAAAGAGACAGCATAAAAGGAACATAGACCAGAAATGAACTGAGACAATATACAGTTAACAGTCACCTTACAGACAATACAATGGCACTAAATTTGTATCTTTCAATAGTTACCTTGAATGTAAATGGGCTAAGTGCTCCAATCAAAAGACACAGGGTATCAGAATGGATAAAAAAAAAACAAGACCCATAGATATGCTGTCTACAAGAAACTTATTTTAGACCCAAAGAAAGCTCCAGATTTAAAATGAGTGGGTGGAAAACAATTTACCATGCTAATGACATCAAAAGAAAGCTGGGGTGGAAATCTTTATATCAGATAAATTAGATTTTAAGCCAAAGACTATAATAAGAGATGAGGAAGGAAAGTAAAACATACTTAAAGGGACTGTCCAACAAGAAGATCTAACAATTGTAAATATCTATGCCATCTTATATGGGAGAAGCCAATTATATAAACTGATTAATAATGAAATCAAAGAAACACATCAACAATATTACAATAATAGTAAAGGATTTAACACCCCCATTACCGAAATGGACAGATCATCTAAGCAAAAGATCAACAAGGAAAGGCTTTAAATGACACACTGGACCAGATGGACATCACACATATATTCAGAATATTCCATCCCAAAGCAACAGAATACACATTCTTCTCTAGTGCACAAGGAAAATTCTCCAGAATAGATCACATCCTGGGTTACAAATCAGTTCTCAATTGGTACCAAAAGATTGGGATCATTCCTTGCACATTTTCAGACCACAATGCCATGAAACTAGAGCTCAATCACAAGAGGAAAGTTGGAAAGAACTCAAACACATGGAGGCTAAAGAGCATCCTACTAAAGAATGAATGGATTAACCAGGAAATTAAAGAAGAATTTAAAAAATTCATGGAAACAAGTGAAAATGAAAACACAACTGTTCAAAATCCTTGGGACACAGCAAAGGCGGTCCTGAGAAGAAAGTATATAGCAATACAAGCCTTTCTTAAGAAACAAAAAAGATCTCAAATACACAGCCTAACCCTACGCCTAAAAGAGCCAAAAGAAGAACAGCAAAGAAAGCCTAAACCCAGCAGAAGAAGAGAAATAATAAAGATCAGAGCAGAAATCAATGAAATAGAAACCAAAAGAACAGTAGAACAAGTCAATGAAACTAGGTTCTAGTTCTTTGAAAGAATTAATAAAATTGATAAACCCCTGGCTAGACTATCAAAAAGAAAAGAGAAAGGACCCAAATTAATAAAATCATGAATGAAAGAATAGAAATCACAACCAACACCAAAGAAATAAAACACTTATAAGAACATATTATGAGAAACTATATGCCAGCAAATTAGACAATCTGGAAGAAAAGGATGCATTCCTAGAGTTACATAAACTATCAAAACTGAACCAGGAAGAAATAGAAAACCTGAATAGACCCATAACCAGTAAGGAGATTGAAGCCATCATCAAAAATCTCCCAAAAAACAAGAGCCCAGGGCCAGACAGCTTCCAAGGGGAATTCTACCAAACTTTTAAAGAAGAATTAATACCTATTCTCCTGAAACTGTACCAAAAAATGGAAATGGAAGGGAAACTTCCAAACTCATTTTATGAGGCCAGCATTACCTTGATCCCAAAACCACACAAAGATCCCATCAAAAAGGAGAATTACAGACCAATATCCTTGATGAATATGGATGTAAAAATTCTCACCAAAATACTAGCCAATAGGATCCAACAATACATTAAAAAAATTACTCACCACGACCAAATGGGATTTATTCATGGACTGCAAGGTTGGTTCAATATCCACAAAGTAAACAATGTGACATAATACATTACTAAAAGAAAGAACAAGAACCATATGATACTCTCAATTGATGCTAAAAAAGCATTTGACATAGTGTCCTTTCTTGATCAAAACTCTTCACAGTGTAGGCATAGGAGGTACATTCCTCAATATCATCAAAGCCATCTATGAAAAACCCACAGCAAATATGATACTCAATGGGGAAAAGTTCTCAGCTTTTCCCCTAAGATGAGGAACACAGCAGGGATGTCCACTATCTCCACTGCTATTCAACATAGTACTAGAAGTCACAATCAGACAACAAAAAGAAATAAAAGGCATTAAAATTGGCAAAGAAGAAGTCAAACTCTAACTCTTTGCAGATGATATGATATTTATGTGGAAACCCAAACGACTCCACTCCAAGATTGCTTGAACTCATATGGGAAATCAGCAAATTGTCAGGATATAAAATTAATGCACAGAAATCAGTTGCATTTCTATACACCAACAGCAAGAGAGAAGAAAGAGAAATTAAGGAGTTGATCCCATTTACAATTGTACCCAAAACCATAAAATACCTAGGAATAAACCTAACCAAAGAGGCAAAGAATCTGCATTCAGAAAACTATAAAGTACTCATGAAAGAAATTGAGGAAGACACAAAGAAATGGAAAAACATTCCACACTCATGGATTGGAAGAACAAATATTGTGAAAATGTCTATGCTACCTAAAGCAATCTACACATTTAATGCAATCCCTATCAAAATACCATCAATTCATTTCAAAGAAATGGAACAAATAATCCTAAAATATATATGGAACCAGAAAAAAACACGGATAGCCGGAGGAATGTTGAAAAAGAAAACCAAAGTTGGTGGCATCATAATTCCAGACTTCAAGCTCTATTACAAAGCTGTAATCATCAAGACAGTGTGGTATTGGCACAAAAACAGACACATAGATCAATGGAACAGAATAGAGAGCCCAGAAATGGTCTCCCAACTCTATGGTCAACTAATCTTCAACAAAGCAGGAATGAATACTCAGAGGAAAAAAGACAGTCTCTTCAACAAATGGTGTTGGGAAAATTGTACAGCCACAAACAGAAGAATGAAACTGGACCATTTCTTCACACAACACACAAAAATAGATAAAATGGATGAAAGACCTCAATGTGAGACAAGACTCCATCAAAATCCTTGAGGAGAACACAGGCAGCAACCTCTTCGACCTCAGCCACAGCAACTTCTTCCTAGAAATAGCACCAAAGGCAAGGGAAGCAAGGGCAAAAATAAACTATTGGGACTTCATAAAGATCAAAAGCTTTTGCACAGCAAAGGAAACAGTCAATAAAACTAAAAGACAAGTGACAGAATGGGAGAAGATATTCACAAATGACATATCAGATAAAGGGCTAATATCCAAAATCTATAAAGAACTTCTCAAACTCAACACCCAAAGAACAAAAAATCCAATCAAGAAATGGGCAGAAGATATGAACAGACATTTCAACAAAGAGGACATCCAAATGGCCAACAGACCCATGAAAAAATGCTCAACATCACTTAGCATCAGAGAAATACAAATCAAAACCACGGTGCAAGATCACCTCACACCACTCAGAATGGCTAAAATTAACAAGTCAGGAAATGACAGATGTTGGTGAGAATGTGGAAAAGGGGGAACCCTCCTACACTGTTGGTGGGAATGCAAACTGGTGCAGTTACTATGAAAAACAATATGGATGTCCCTCAAAAAGTTGAAAATAGAGCTACACAACAACCCAGCAACTTCACTACTGGGTATTTACCATAAAGATACAAATGTAGTGATTTTAAGGGGCACATGCACCTGAATGCTTATAGCAGCAATGTCTACAATAGCCAAAATATGGAAATGTCCATCAACAGATGAATGGATAAAGAAGAAGTGGTATATATATACAATGGTATATATATACAAATACAAGAAACGAAATCTTGCCATTTGCAATGATGTGGATGGAACTAGAGGGTATTATGCTAAGTGAAATAAGTCAATCAGAGAAAGACAATTATCACATGATCTTTCTGATATGAAGAATTTGAGAGGCAGGGAGGGGGGTCATGGGGAGTGGAGGGAAAATGAAACAAGATGGGATCAGGAGGGAGATAAACCATAAGAGACTGTCAAACTTATGAAACAAACTGAAGGTTGCTGGGGGTAGGTGGGTAGGGATAGGGTGCCTGGGTTATGGACATTGGGGAGGATATGTGCTATGGTAAGTGCTATGAAATGTGTAAGCCTGATGATTCACAGACATGTACCCCTAGGGCAAATAATACATTATATGTTAATAAAAAGTTAAAAAAATTAAAAAACATATGGTAAGTGAAAAGAAACAAGACATTTAGTTAATATATAGTGTATTCATCAGTTGCATATAACACCCAGTGCTCATAACATCAAGTGTCCTCCTATTATAATGCCCATCACACAATTATCCCATAGCCCCACCTACCCCCTCTCTAGCAACCCTCAGTTTTCTCTCTATAGTTAAGAGTCTCTTATAGTTCTCTCCTGTTTTTATCTTATTTTATTTTTCCTCCCCTTCCCATATGTTCATCTGTTGTGTTTCTTAAATTCCACATATGAGTGAAATCATATAGTATTTTGTCTTTCTCTGACTTATTTCACTTAGCATAATGCCCTCTAGTTCCAACCACATTGTTGCAAATGGCAAGATTTCATTATTTTTGATGGCTGAGTAATATTATATCATATATATATAGGAATATCTATTTCTATATATAGGAATATCTATCTATATATATAGGAATATCTATCTATCTATCTATCTATCTATCTATCTATCTATCTACCACATCTTTTTTATCCATTCATTTGTTGATGGACATCAGGGCTCTTTCCATATTTTGGCTATTGTTGGCATTGCCGCTATAAACGCTGAAGGGCATGTGCTGCTTCAAATCACTATTTTTGTATCCTTTGGATAAATATCAATTAACCAGCAGCACTTTAGTATTTTCAAGCCCTTTTTGCTTTTCTTTGCATATAATGAATACATATTATACTCTGTCCATGAACAAAATATTTTTATAGGTATTAGAAACCTGAGAATGTGCTAGTCAATAAATCTAATTCAAAACAAACTGTCCAAAGTGGTTTTTTTTTTCCTCAGCCACTAACTTAATTCCTTCAACTTCCATATTCAATCTATCAATATTTCTTGTGGGTTCTATTTTCAAAATACAGCAGGAAGGTAGACATTTCTTACCACCAAATACAAGCTGCATCATACCCAGTGTGAATTACTGAAATCACCTTCTACATTACGGAATCTTTATCCTCATAGTAATGATTTCTTTATCTGTATATGCAAGTCACATAATACTATTTTTCTTAAAATCTTCCAACTACTTCCCATCTTTCAATCTTCTAGCTATTTTTGAAGGGAACATGGTCAAATTAAGGCATTGACTTTTAATCTAAAAATTCTTAAGTTCAAATTTGTTAGAATCAGAAGAACTCCTCTTAATTTTGTACATATTTGGAAAACTCCCCAATACTATTTAATTCAATGTTTTATTAGTCCTGAAAAGCACCACTCATTAATGTTAGCTCTTTGCCACTGGAAAAAACAATGTCCCAGATGACATGGTCTTGTTCACATACCCTTTTTTTTTCTTAAAGAGAGAAAGAGAGAGAGTGAGGAAATGGCAGAGGGAGAGAGAGAGAATCTTAAGCAGGATCCACGCTCAGCATGGAGCCAGACCCCAGGGCTCACAACCCCAAGATCATGACCTGAGCTAAAATCAAAAGTCAATGCTTAACCAACTGAGCCATGCACCCAGGCACCCCTGAGCTTGTTCATATCTTAGACGACCTTTCCTTTGGCTCCACCTACACTGGACATGCTGGTGTTTCTTCAACAGTTCAAGTGTGTGCCCTTATCAGCTTTCGTGACATCTTTCTCTGTGACCTAGAGAGCATTCCCTCTAGATCAGTTCATTATAATTTCCTTGGAAAGGTCTGTACAGAATACCATTCTTTCATTCAAAAATATTCATTAACTTCTGTGCCAAGCACTATAATACATAAAAACATATCAATTTATTTACTTCCTGAAACTTAGATTTTATTAGCAATGATAAATAGTAATTTAAGAACTCTCTATAGTACTTCAGTTACAGTTTTCCTTCTGATAATTCCCAAACATTTAATAGATGCTCTTTTTGCAATATAATTTCAAATTTCAAGACTAGTCAGTGTGAGCAAGAGTTTGATTCCATTTTTGGTGTTTGACCTCTGACATTTTTCATGAACACCCTCCCTTGCCTCCCTTCCCCCAACATGTGTTCATGATGACAAGCTTCCCTTGATTGTACAAGGGAAGTTAAAACTACACAAACCCTGGCCTTCTTGGCACCTTTAAACCTCAATAAAAAGTAGAGCCACCTGCCTGCAAATCCACTCCACTTGCACCTTTTGTTTCTACTCCAGTCAAAACTTGAGCCCTTCTCCTTAGAGAATTCTTTGGTTGTTTACTATATTTTCGTTGTTGTTGTTCATTGGTACTTATCTGTCCTTCATTCTGACCTCCATAAATTCTGTAGAGGGGTGCTGCCAAACATCCAGCAGAGGATGTTAAGTGTCCTAATAAAACAATTGGTACTTTGAGCATCATGCCATGGCAATGTTCACTGATGTGAAGAACTTTTAGTTTCTCTCTCTTGACTTACCAACTGGGCCAATTACACACAGTTCACTGGGCTTAAATAGGATCAGTTATTGTTGTGCCTGTATATCTGTGCTCTGGGTTGTGCCTCTTTAGGTTTGGTTGGCTAGGTTTTACCTGTCTTAAATTTGTCTAGCCTGAGCTGACCCTTGGAGTGGGAAAAAGCGGCAAAGAGCCTAATGTTAACTAGGGTTAGAGAAGCAAAAAGGAAATGGAGGCTAAGTTGCTTAACAAGCATGGTATCACTGTGATGCCTCTTACCAGGCACTGACTCCTGTATTTCAGGAATGGTGTGCTTTAAAGGATAGTGGATCTCCTAGGTGGTCACTAGCATGACGTGGCATCCACATCCCAATGGTTTGGAACTATAAGGGCAAATATTGAGGTTGCTCTTCCCCTTGATTTCATAATATTTTGATCCACACTTGGATTCCCCCCCCCAAAAAATAAAAAATTTTAAATATGTGGAATTACAAAGGTATAGATAAAATTGCTATAAGTAAAGAAAAAAAATTGTGATAATGATCTAAATCTGGTACTGGTAAATAAGAATCCTAGGAGGAAATACAAAGTTTATGATGATTTGCATAAGGAAGGAAAAAGAGAACAACTGGCTTTATATCTAATTTTTTTTTAAGATTTTATTTACTTATTTGACAGAGAGGAGAGACATCACAAGTAGGCAGAGAGACAGGCAGAGAGAGAGGGGGAAGCAGGCTCCCTGATGAGAAGAGAGCCTGATGCGGGGCTCGATCCCAGGACCCTGAGACCCTGACCTGAGCCGAAGGCAGAGGCCTACAGAGCCACCCAGGTGCCCCTAACTGGCTTTATATCCAAAATTCAAATCAGACACAATAAATTACCTATAAGTTTAGAATGTTTCACATAATAAAGGCGGAACAATTGGCCTTACATCTATGATTCAAACCAAATATAATAAATTACTTATAATTAATTTTTAGCCCTAATGGTATATCTTATAAATAGGACTCTTTAAATTTGCCATAGTAACCCCACAATAAGTAATAAAATCTACCAAATTATAACTCAGGCTATAAAACTTTCTAAAGGAAGGAATAATTTGTCCAGTGGCTTTTCCCCTTTAATAGTCCAACTAGGACAAAATAGAAATGAATGTTACCTGACAATGAATTATCATGTAGATGCTTTCTGTAAACCTAATTTCAAACATCATTAAAATAACAAATCCATTCAATTGGTCATTGGAAAATACTTTGTGATCATATTTGGCTAATGTGATCTGTTTGGTGCCTCTTTCAATAGTCTCCCAGTTGCAGTTTGCATCCCCTTTCAAAGGAAAATAGTACATCTTGATGTGGCATCCCACAAAACCTGAATAGTCTACACATCACACATAAATGCTGCAGACAAGACCTCCATTACATCTAGTTGTCCCTTGGAGTACAGGTATGACATTTATTGATGATACTTTTTCTATACACACAAATACAGATATTTAAAAATATATATATACACTGTATGTTTTAAAGATACTTGTAAAAGTAAAAGAATATAAATTATTTTTCTCTAGTGGTATTCAAATCAAATAAGTAAAAACCAAATTTCTGACTTGCTATTTCTTTAATTTTGGATTGAAGTAGTTTTTAAATTAAGTTTCATTGAGATGAGCTCAGTTTTTCCTTCAAAATAATGACTACCCTGCAATGAGTTTTACTGAGTTGACAGATGTCTACAATATGCATTACCGGATACATACATAAACATTTAAAACTTCTATAGAAGTGCAATTGGAGCAGAGAGAGGAAAGAAAATAAAAAATAGCAGATTATTTCTTATTAAACCCATCCAAAAAGGGCATGAATTATACAACTTTAGGATGCATTTGCCACTAGATTAATGGAAATTTATTCACGAAACTCCCTAGGAACAGAGTTGAGCACATACTATTTACATTTCTCATTTTACATATTATAAGTTTATACATGTCGATAAGTTATATACTTAAAAGACCAGCAGGCAAATTGTTAATAAGAAATGATCTTTTGATCTTGTTTTGATGTTTAGTTACATGTGGAGAAACACAGGAATTCAAAATGTTTATATCAAACCCAAAAAATTACCTTGCATGAGGCAATAGAAATTACACTTATTAACATCTTGATGCTGTAACTCTAATTTAAGCTCAAATTATTCTATTGCAAATATTGTCCTTATTATTATTCTTGATGTTGGGGGGGGTCTTCTGTACCAGTTCTTCTGGATGTGAAACAATTCAGGAAGTCATTTTAAAGATCATTTCAAACATTTTCTCCAAGATTTTTTTTTTAAGATTTTATTTATTTGAGAGAGAAAGCAAGAGAGCATGAGTGGCAGGGAGCAGCAGAGGGAGAGGGAGAAGCAGACTTCCCACTGAGCAATGAGCCTGATATGGGGCTAGATCCTAGGACTCTGGATCATGACGTGAGCTGAAGGCAGATGCTTAACCTTCAAAGCCACCCAAGCACTCCTCTCCAAGATTTTTAAAAACACCTCCAGTTTTTCTCCTACTTTTATTATTACCTAGAATATATAAAAAAATGTCTTCCTTACAGAAAAGTTAACAGATGAATGGAAATATATTTTAAATAAACACTTCAAATCCCAATTATGTTGTAATCAAAGCAGTACTTGTATAAGAGCTTTGGTGAGACCAACATATAATAATAGATAGGATTCTTTTGTTTGCTTGTTTTTATATAAATTCAATTAGCCAACATAAAAGATGTTTATAAGTACATTTTTATCTTGTCAAGAGATGGGTAATACTCTAACTTTAAAATTGCTCTACAAGTTAGCAAAAACACAGAAAGAAGTTGATCTTGAATCATTGATTATTGATATATACCTGTGATATCATTTCAATTTGTTAAAGTATGGTTCTAATGACTCCAAACCTATGAGCTTGATCTTGAAAATTAGAATGTGAATTACAAAATCTTACCAGCCACCTTGGGAACAAAAGTAGAGGTGGCAATTGCTGTTTGATGAAAAGACAGATTATCAGCTCTTTGTAATCTACTAAGAGTAACCACCTGAGAAATATCTCATCTCTGAGCCGGTTCAAGAGGGCAGTGGTGGAAGACCCTGACGTTCACCTTTTCCCCCAGACAACAACAGATTGACAGCTATGTATGGAATAATTTTCCTGTTGAAAAGACCTGAGAACTAGATGAACAGCACCACCATAACAAAAGACAAGAGAGACACATCCAGAAGGGTAGGAGAGGCAGACACAGCCTTACCTGGGATGCCACTCCAGAGATAGTGACCCAACAAAGTGGAAGTAATTCCCAAAATATGGAACACTCCCTCAAAGGGTAAAGGAATTGTGCCCCATAGCAGTCACCCTGGCCCTCAGGGGCAGTACTGGAAATATAAGCCCATGAAACAGCTAGTTTTGAAATTCAATGAGGATTAAGACTAAGAGAATTACAGAACCAAAAGGAACAAAGATCTCACTCTTATCAAGCTCACACACAAACCCACCTGCCCTGAGATCCAGCATAAAACCAACAGAGTGAAAATCACCTAGACTACACATGAGGGAAAATCACCTAGACTATACATGAGGGAAAATCACCTAGACTATACATGAGGGAAACCCACTTACTAATTTTAAAGTGGCTACTGGAGAGGTAAGCACATGCAGGGAATTTATTCAGGGATAGAAGTGCTGGTGAATGCCATTTTTGCAATTTCATCTTAACTTGCTAGTTGCAGAGCAAATAGGAGCCACTTCAGTGCCATGTCTTGAGCCCGCTAGTACTGGAGGGCATTCTCTCCTCACCCTGTATTAATAGTTGAGCACCCCATGCCCTGCCCACCCTACACAGAGCTACAACCAGAAGCACCCCAGTCCTGCAGCTCATCTGATGCATGGGAAGTCCTGACCTTCCCATGCATCAGATGAGCTGTAACCAGGCTGGGCAAGTGCCCTGTGCCTTATCCTCCCCACACATCAGAAAAGCTGCAACCAGGATATATGTTTCTTTTTCAAGTGTACATGGAACATTCTCCAAGACAGCTCACGTTAGACCACAGAACAAGTCTCAATAAATTTAAGGAGGTTAAAATCATATTAAGCATCTTTCCAAAACATAATGGTATAAAAGTAAAAATTACAAGAAAAAAAGTGGAAAAAACACAAACACATGGAGACTAAACAATATGCTATTAAACAAAAATTCAAAGACAACATACTACTAAAAGCTAATGAGTCAACAAAGAAAGCAAAGAGGGAATCAAAACATACCTTGAGACAAATAAAAATGGAAACATACTGTTATAAAATCTTGAAATGAGGCAAAATTTTGTTATGAATAACAAAATTTTTTATAACTCTCAAATAAACAATCTAATTTTACATTTAAAGGAATTAGAAAAAGAAAAATAAGGAACTAAAATTAAATTTAAAATTAAATTGTCTATTTCCTTTAAATTTAAAGAAACTGGGGGGGGGAAGGCCACAGTAAGTAGAAGGAAGGAAATAATAAAGATAAGAGTGAAAATAAATGAAATAAAGACTAAAAACAAAAAACAAACAAACAAAAAAGATCAGTGAAACTAAGAGCTGTTTATTAAAAAAAAAAGAGCTGTTTCTTTAAAGATAATCCAAATTGACAAAACTTTTAGCCAGACTCATCAAGAAAACATAAGAGAAATAAGTAAAATAAAAAATTAAAAAGAAATGCAAATAATACTGCAGAAACACAAAAGGTCAAAAGAACACTATAAAAAATTATATGTCAACAAATTAGACATACTGGAAAAAAAAACAACAATAAACTCCTAGGTACACAAATCTTCCAAGAGTGAATCATGTAGAAATATAAAATCTGAATGGACTGATTGCTAATAATAAAATTGAAAAGCAATCAAAAACTCTCAACAAACATAAGTCCAGGACCAGATGACTTCACAGGTAAATTCTACCAAATAATTAAAGAAGAGTTAATACTTACCTTTCTCAAATTATTTTTAAAAAAATGAAGAGGAAGGAAAATTTCCAAACTCATTTTTCAAGGCCAGCATTACCCTGACACCAAAACCAGACAAAGATGCTCTACAAAAAATTACTGGCTAATATTCCTGATGAACATAAATGTAAAACTCCTCAACAAAATATTAGCAAATAGAATTCTTTTTTTTTAAGATTTTATTTATTTATTTGTCATAGCACAAGCAGGCAGAATGGCAGGCAGAGAGAAGCAGAGAGAGAAGCAGGCTCCCCACTGAGCAAGGAGCCCAATGCCGGACTCGATCCCAGAACCCTGGGATCATGACCTGAGCTGAAGGCAGCCGCCCAACAAACTGAGCCACACAGGCATCCCAGCAAATAGAATTCAACTTTATAATCAAAGGATCATTACCAGGTAGGATTAATTCCAGAGATGCAAGGATGGTTTTACATCTACAAATCAATCATATGATAAACTGCATTAACAAAATGAAGGATAAAAAACATATGATCATCTCAATAGAGGTATAAAAAGCATTTAACAAAATTGAAAGTCCGATTTTGATGAATACACTCAACCGCATGGGTAGAGAGGGAACATACCTCATCATAATAAAAGCAATATATGACAAACCCACAGCTAACATCATACTCAATGGTGAAAAGTTAAAACTTTTTCTCTAAGATCAAAAACATTCTTGTCACTTTTGTTCAATATAATATTCAAATCCTAGATATAGCAATAGGCAAGAAAAATAAAAGACATAAAAATTGAAAAGGAATAAATAAAACTGTCATTATTTGCTGGTGACATGATACTGTATATGATAAACCCTAGAATCCATCCAAAAATTCTAACAATTAATAAATGAATACACTAAAGTTACAGAATAGAAAGTTAACATGTAGAAATGTATTTCTATACACTAATAACAAACTATCAAAAAGATAAAATAAGAAAATAAACCCATTTATAATTACATCAAAAGGAATAAAGGTAACCAAAGAAGTGAAAGAATTGTACTCTGCAAACTATAAGAACTTGATGAAAGACGTTGAAGATTGACACAAATAAATGGAAAGATATACTGTGCTCATGAATTGGAAGCACTGATATTGTTAAAATGTCCATTCTACCCAAAGCAATCTACATATTTAATGTAATTCCTATCAAAATACCAACGGCATTTTTCACAGAATTGGAACAAATAATCCAAAATTTTGTATGGAACCACAAAAGATCACAAACAGCCAAAACAATCTTGAGAAAGAAGAAACTGGAATTATCATGCTTCCTCATTTCAAACTATAATATAAAGCTGTAGTAATCAAAACAGTATGTTACTGACACACAGATACAGAGATCAATAAAACAGAATGGAGAGTCCATAAACAAACTCATACTTACTTATATGTAAATAAATCTATGACAAAGGAGGCAAGAACAGACAGTGGGGAAAAGACATCTCTTCAATAAAAGTGCTGGGGAGGGGTGCCTGGGTGGCTCAGTGGGTTAAAGCCTCTGCCTTCGGCTTGGGTCATGATCTCAGGGTCCTGGGATCAAGCCCCACATCGGGTTCTCTGCTCAGAGGGGAGCCTGCTTCCCCCTCTCTCTCTGCCTGCCTCTCTGCCTACTTGTGATCTCTCTCTCTCTCTCTCTAAAAATAGATAAAATCTTTAAAAAAAAAAAGTACTGGGGAAACTAGACAGCTACATGCAAAAGAATGAAAGTGTACCATTTTCTTAGACCATGTACAAAAATAAACTTGAAATAGATTAAAGACTTAAATGTAAGACTTGAAACCATAAAACTCCTCAAAGGAAACAGTAAGCTCTTTAACACTGGTCTAACCTATACATTTAATTTGGGAATGTCTCCTTAGGTAAAAGAAATGAAAACAAAATTTTTTTAAAAAAAATAGACTACACCAAACATAAAAGCTTTTACAAAGTGAAGAAAACCATCAACAAAGCCAAAAAGTAACCTACTGAAGGGGAGAAGATGCTTGCAAGTGATATATATCTGATAAGAGATTTATATCTAAAATATATTAAAAATTCATACAACTCAATACCAAAAAACAATTCAATTTAAAAATGGGGAAAGGACCTGAACAGACATTTTTCCAAAGAAGACATACAGATGGCCAATATGCACACGAAATGATGCCCAATATCACTCATCAACAAGGAAACACAAATCAGAACTACAAAGAAATATCACCTCACACCTGTCAAAATGGCTAAAATTAACAAGTCAAGAAACAACAGCTACTGGTGGAAGTGGAGAAAGAGGAACCCTCTTGCGCTGTTGGTGGGAATGCAAACTGGTGCAGACACTCTGGAAAATAGTATGAAGCCTCCTCAAAAAGTTAAAAATAGAACTACCCTATGATCCAGCAACTGCACTACTAGGTAGTTACACAAAGAATACAAAAATACAGATTTGAAGGGGCACACGTACCCTGATGTTTATAGCAGCATTATCAATAATAGCCAAATTATGGAAGCAGTCCAAGTGTTCATTGACTGATTACTGGATAAAGAAGATGTGGGGGTGCCTGGGTGGCTCAGTGGGTTAACACCTCTGCCTTCAGCTCAGGTCATGATCTCAAGGTCTTGGAATTGAGCCCTGCACTGGGCTCTCTGCTCAGCAGGGTGCCTGCTTTCCCCACTCTCTCTGCCTGCCTCTCTGCCTGCTTGTGATCTCTCTCTCTGTCAAATAAATAAATAAAATCTTTTAAAAAAAGATGTGAAAATTAATTAATTAATTAATTAATTAATTTTTAAAAATTTTAAAAAAAGATGTATATATACACAATGGAATATTACTCAGCCATAAAAAATGAAATCTTTCCATTTGTAATGACATGGATGGAGCTAGAGAATATTATGCTAAGTGAAATAAGTCAGAGAAAAACAAATACTATATGATTTCACTCACAGGTGTAATTAAAGAAAGAAAACAGATGAACATAAGGGGAAAAAAGAAAAAAGAACGGCAAACCAGAAAACAGACTCTTAACTATACAGAACAAACTGAGGATTGCTGTAGGGGAGGTGGGCAAGGGGATGGATTAAAAGGGTAATGGGTATTAAGGAGGGCACTTGTGATGAGCACTGGGTATTGTATGTAAGTGATAAATCACTTAATTCTACACCTGAAATTAATATTAAATTATATGTTAACTAGCTGGAATTTAAATAAAAACTTGAAAAATAAAGAAAAAACCTTCAATGAGATATCACATCATATCCGTCAGAATGGCTATTATCAAAAGGACAAGAATAAGTGTTGACAAGTTTGTGAAGAAAAGAATACCCTTATGCACTGCTGATAGGAATGTAATTTGGTGCAGCCACTGTGGAAAATGGTCTGAGTTTCTCAAAAAATTAAAAATGGACCTACCATATGATCCAGCAATTCCGCTTCTGGGTGTTTCTATGAATAACACAAAAATACTAATTTGAAACCACATATGTACCCCTAAGTTCAATGAAGCATTATTTTAATAACCAAGGTATAGAAGCAACAGAAGTGTCCATTAATAGATGAATGGATAAAGAGGATATGACAGATATAGACAGATACAAATAAATATAGCTATAAACACACATACACAATGGAATATTACTCAGCCATAGAAAAGAATGAAATTTTGCCTTTTTCAAAAACATGGATGTACCTACAGGATATTATACTAACTGAAATGAGGTAGGGACTGATAAGCGCTGTGTTATTTCATGTATACATGGAATCTGGAAACAAAAACAAAGCAATAACAGACTTAGAGATTCAGAGAAGAAACTATTGGGTGCCAGAGGAAAGGAGAGTAGGGGGACAGATGTAACAGGTCAAAGGGTTTAAGATGTACAAACTTCCAGTTATAAGATAAATAAGTCATGGGGATATAACATACCACATAGGGAATATAGGCAATAACATTGTAATAACTTTGTATGGTAACAGATGGTAACTAGACTTATCATGGTCATCATTTTGTAAGGTATAAAAATATCAATCACTGCTTTTCACACCTGACACTAGTATAAGACTGTATGACAATTATGATTCAATAAAAAGGAAACTTCTCAACACATGTTGACTGTGAGTCATCTTTGGATAAGGGCAAAAATACATATCTACGCAGGAGTAGATTATTTCTTGGTTAAGACTCTTGTTTTCTCAGTTGCCTGCCCAAACACTAGAATTCTGTAACTCCTGTTCAGTTTATGCTTATATATCTCAATTTAAAAGTTAATATATTCTCTCTCTATATATATATTTTCCTATGAGGGAATATTGTAAATGCACTGTTGTGATTGGTGGTATTTTATCTGAGCAAATAGTTAAATAGGCTTTCCCTTAACTTTCATGTTTTGGCAAGAACTTCTAGTGAATCTTACATCTTAACGTTTTAATGGAAGAAAAAGAAATGGGTTTTGTGAGTTTCTGCTTGAATCAGAAGATATTTTGACATTATTCATGTGGAAAATATTTATGTGCAAATAACAAACAAATAAAATTAAACCATGTTGTTGTGGTAACTGCTTCAGTGTATTATATGACAGTGTGTGGTGACTGATGTATTATGTGCCAGTTGTTTTTTCTGAACAGCTAAATATTTTCCATATATTGTTTCTTTTTCCAAATAAAAAATACAGACAGCTCTAGAAAGTTTGGAAATTTAAAAAAATGTTTTTGACCTCCAGATCACACAATTTTATTAATATTCAGTAACATGAACATCCAAAGAAGAGCCATCAGCACATTTCCTGCATTCCCCTGACTTATTTTATGTGAATAAAAAATCAACCACATATTCAAAATGGATAAAACCTTCTCAAATATTACACGCTTTTCTTAACTCACAGATAACTGTGAAAAAGTACATTAACTAGTAATTCTCCACTCTCCATAAAGACAATATTAGAATCTTCTTAAAAATAGTCTTTTAGGGGTACCTGGGTGACTCAGTCAAGTAAGTGACTGCCTTCCACTCAGGTCATGATCCCAGAGTCCTAGGATCCGGCCCCACATCAGACTCACTGCTCACTTCTCTTTCTGACCCTGTCCCCTCTGGTACACTCTCTCCCTCTCAAATAAATGAATAAAATCTTAAAAAAAAAAAAAAAAAAAGTCTTTCAACCATTGCGATACTTAGTTAATAAACATCTTAAGAAAATATTCACAAAGATGCTCTCAAATTTAAAATGCAATGTATAAATTCTCCCAGGCCTACATATGACTCAGCTATTTACTCTAGCTCTTTCTTAAGTAGAGAAATTATCAACAGCTCATAGAATCCAATGTCTGCATTTGATCTACTTTTCAGAAGTCACACTTTTTGTTTAACTACACACAAAATGTGGGATCGAGCCCCACATCAGGCTCTGCACTGGGTGTGGAACCTGCTTAAGATTCTCTTTCTCCGGGCACCAGGGTGGCTCAGTTGGTTGAGCAACTGTCTTTGGCTCAGGTCATGATCCTTGAGTTCTGGGATCGAGTCCCACATCGGGCTCCCAGCTCCACAGCTCCACGGGGAGTCTGCTTCTTCCTCTAACCTTCTCTCTTCTCATGTTCTCTCTCACTTTCTCTGTCTCTCAAATAAATAAATAAACAAACAAACAAATAAATAAATAAAATCTTAAAAAAAAAAAGATTCTCTTTCTCCCTTTCTAAAAAAAAAAGAAGAAGAAGAAAAAAAAAACCCTCCAAAAAGCATGGTTGATGACATTTTGCACTAGCATCACCACAGGCTGGGAGGCATAGGCACTAGAACCCAGAGGAACAAGGCCTTATCAAAAAACATGTTAAAAATCATGTTTTCTTAAAGCATTAATAAAAGGTCCTGCAGCCTATCAGGTGACTAATATATTAGGAATCAGGAGTATCAAATCAAGTGTGTTCATTCACTATCCTTCTGAATTTAAATCATTCAAATTTAATATTATGTGTTGGGCAAGAGTTCCTATTCAGAAGGACATTCTTAGCTGAAAATTGTTACAGATGGATGCCTGGATGGCTCAGTCAGTTAAGCATCTGCCTTCAGCTTAGGTCATGATCTCGGGGCCCTGGGATCACGTTCTGCTCCCCTGCTCAATGGGGAGCCTGCTTCTCCCTCTGCCTGCTGTTCCTCCTGCTTGTGCACACTCTCTCTCCATCTCTGACAAATAAATAAATAAAATCCCTAAAAAAAAAATGGTTACAGAACTACAGTGTTCTTGAATTGGTGGACTGAAAAGTCCACAAAGGCTTTCAGACAGCAGGAAAATTGTGGGGAGGGGAGAGAAGGGGCAAGAAAGGATAGTGGGGGTTAGTTCCTGAAGTTACCACTAATGAGGAATTATATTACGTACGGGTCTATCCTGTAGACCAAATTAAGCCCACAGGTATGTTTTCTTTGTAGCCATAGTGTTTTTCTATCTGTGTATTCATTATTTTTGAGTTAAAGGAAAATTCTTTAGAACCATGCATTAACCAATTTGCCACTGGCCCCACCATTTCCTTCTATCTTACATACAACCCAATGTATACAATTATGTTTTTTAGCATCCTCTCTGGTCAAGGCTCTACATAAACTATCCTACTTCATATTTGAAATACTGTTCTCTGAAATCTGAGAAGTTCTTCCTATCCAAGAATTTAAGTGAAGATTGTTTTGGAGTTCCATGCATACAGGAGTCAGTTTATACCTGATTTGCCTACCTCATTGCTGTTTGCAATGCCACAAATTTGAAATTTGTACAATTTCATGCCTCATATTTTACAGTGGGCTATAATTTAGCTTCTCCAAGAATGGGAAGCTTATATTCTTTTAAGACATTGCTTGGATTACAAATAATAATAAAAATGGTCAGATAACCAAACCTGAATATATTTGAGTCTGAAGATTATAAGCAGCACTATATCTCAGTTGAGCATATAAAGTAGGTATTTGTCATACTGAGACTAGAAGCCTTTTGTTTGGATTTATGAAAGTCAGTTGCCCATGAATATCCTTTGGATACTCAAAACTAAAGAGTTTAACCAATTTTCTGTTTAAAATTGAAATACTTTACCAATATCCCCTACTGTGAGTGAAATTAACTTAGATTACAAAATCTACAGTCACAGCAAGGTTCAAGGGCAAATCACATCACTGTTTGAGAGTGTCTCCTGCGAGCTGCAAGCCAATATGAGAAGAAAGGAGAGAAGACATGAGGGCACAAAACAAACAACCACAGAAACCTCAGAAGCAATAACTACAAAAAAATTACGTGTTTGCAGCCTTTAAATTCTGACTCACTGGAGAGATTGCTGACATTTAATTACATCCTGATCTTTTATTTGTGTAAGATTTTATTTGAGCAGTCTTGTAGATATGACTATACTTATAAATTTCAAGAATTTTCTAAGACACTAATCACTCAGCTTTCAGTATTTACATACCTCTCATAGTAAATTAAGAATAGAGACACCAGAAGGAAATATACAATGTGTTTAATGCCCTCCTGTTGATAATACAACAAGCAAAAACAGAAACAATTGTACTAATTTGTTTTCAAGGACCCCAGAGAGAAATTGCTTATGCATGTACATATGTCCACACACATGTGCATGCATGTACACACACACAGAACTTGTTTTAATAAGTGCTATTACTCCTCTGGACAATAGTTCTTATTTTTAAAGATTTTATTTATTTATTTGTCAGAGAGAGAGGGAGAGAGAGACAGAGAGTGAACACAAGCAGGGGGAGCAGAAGACAAGGGAGAAGCAGACTCCCTACCAAGCAAGGAGCCTGACTCGGGACTTGATCCTAGAATCCAGGGATCTTAACCCAAGCTGAAGGCAGATTTTTAACTGACTGAGCCACCCAGGATTCCTGGACACTAGTTCTTATTACTAAATGAAAACTGATTTTTTATATTTTTTAATGACAACTTCCTATTTCAAACATTATCTCCTTAATAGGATAGAAATGTTTACCATTGGACTAAAAAGCTACTGTCCCTTCGTTAGGCAAGAACTTTACTATAGCTTCACCATCTAGCTGTTCCCAGAATTTAAGTGCTATTTCCAACAGCAAGGCCCAAAGATCACATGCATCAGAATCTTCTAGAATGCTTAATAACAATGCATTTTCCCCAAACTTCCATACCACAATCTTTGCGGTTAGACAGTGAACATTCCATGTAATCCCTATAATTTGGGAATCATGGCTTTTACTATAAAACTGCAGAAGAAAAACAGAATAGCTATAATTCTACTGTTCATTAACTGAAAAAAAATATGTGATGAAAGTAAGCAACAATATGCTTTCAGGGAACATTTTAATGTTAATTTGTCATAAAATTCATTCATTCATTTATTCATACTATTATGATGCTGATACTGGTCCTTTCATTGAGTTTCCAATTACATTGCCTAAGTGTATGAAATACATATTTTTATCTGTAGATATGTGGCACAACTATGGATCCATGAATTTTTTTTTAAGATTTTATTTATATATTTGAGAGATAGAGAGAGAGCATGAGGGTGGAGGAGGAAGAGGGAGAAGGACAAGCAGACTCCCCACTGAGCGTGGAGCCAAACATGGGACTTGATCCCAGAATCCTGAGACCATGACTGAGCCAAAGGCAGATGCTTAACCAAATAAGCCACCTAGGCACCACTAGATCCATGAATCTTTACAAAAACTCTGTACCTCCCTTCAAGTTTCTTGGGTTGCAGTTTAGGAACTACTGTTGCAAATTATAAGTAGTTTCCCTGACCATTTTTCACCAAATAAGAATATTTATCCTTTCCTAATATCTCTTACCAGTCATAGCTATGCAATGTTCGTATAACAGAAAGGAAGAAAGATGTTCTGGGATATGTTCATCCATGAGTTCTCTCAAATCTAGGAAAAATTATAAGGAGAACAAAATCAGTGCCTCTACATTTTGAACATCAATTTTTAGAATTCTATTTTGCTAAAGCCATGTATAGTAGATGATTCAGAGTCAAATGATTCTGTTTCGCAAAAGGTAGATTTGCATGATAAATGTTTTAAAATAAAACTAACGATACCTTTTCCTTGACACGTCAGTCCACGCTTGTTTGTAAATCTTTTAAGTAGAAACAAATGCAAAAAATATAAAATAAAAGATGGCTTCTAAAAAAAAAAAAAAAAAGATGGCTTCTATCTCCACCTTTCAATGGTGGCCGACTTTATTTGGGTGAACTTTCTGGAATTCATGTATTTTTTTCTTTACAAACTGTTAACATATGATAAGTATTTTTTACTTAATACCATATATCTATATTTTCTGTATTATAGATTCTTTGTTATTATAATAAAAATGACTCTATAATATTTCATAAAGAATATTCTACCACAGTTTGCTTAAACATTATAGCATTTCTAAGTATTTACGTGATTTCCAGTATTTCAAAGTAATAAATGACTCTGAAGTGAATTTCAGCCTTAAAGCACTATATAAATTTTGGATTATTTCCTTTAGGCGAGTTTTTAGGAGTTGAAATAAAATATGTAATCAAAGGGCATAAAATATTAAGGCTTTTGATATCCACTTAGAAATTATTTCTCAGTTTTTATTAGCTTTGTGGATGACAATATGAAAATATATGTCAAAATCTTTAAAATACCTTTTTTATTGAACTTGCCTATTAGGTAGGCATTTGTAATGAAAAATAATATTGAATAGGCTAAAATATTTAGAGTTATTTATTGATTTTAATAGGGAAAGTAGTAATATAATATTATGTATTTATACATATATAAATTGTATATATATATTTACATGTCAAAAATAGACATTATAATCAGAAAAAAACACATGCACAAGGGGTGCCTGGGTGGCTCAGTGGGTTAAAGCCCCTGCTTTCAGCTCAGGTCATGATCTCAGGGTCCTGGGATCAAGCCCCGCCTCAGACTCTCCACTCAGCGGAGAGCCTACTTCCCCCTCTCTCTCTGCCTGCCTCTCTGCCTACTTGTGATCTCTTTCCTCGCTGTCAAATAAACAAATAAAATCTTTAAACAAAAAAAAAAAAACCACATGCACAAATTAGGAATACAATTTTTGGGGGAATACAATTTTGAAAAATACTTTTGGAAATATGTTATTCCTTAGATACATGATAATTATCACCTCAAATAAAAATATGGTATATTAGATGGCATTAATTTCAATGTATAATTACTAATATATATTAGACCATGCCAATGTAAACTAAAATCCACTGATACAAGATCTGTATTAAGTAGTTGTGAGCCTAACCTCATACCCATGAATAAGATTTTATGCTGTAAGCATAGTGGAACATGGTAAGTCAGATGTTTCATTTTTCATTTCGAACTTAATGATTACAACTACTTTTGCTATGTTCTTGGGTAACAACTGCACAACTTTCAATAACCCAACTGCTGTTTCACTTTGGGGATTCTCAGAAGTACTATAGAGCTTTCCACAGACAATGTTAAATAGATCATCACTTATCAAAATGAGTATTTCATCCATTTTTGCATATAG
This sequence comes from Nasua narica, assembly GCA_028533885.1. Taxonomy (NCBI): domain Eukaryota; kingdom Metazoa; phylum Chordata; class Mammalia; order Carnivora; family Procyonidae; genus Nasua; species Nasua narica. Next base: position 160,676,797 of record CM052799.1, on the reverse strand, counting down.
TTTTATAAAAATTGTGCTTTTCCTTCAGGATATCATATAATGGTATAAAAATTAGATTATTAGTTATGTGTAAGTAGAAGAGTCATTTTACAAATCACAAGTAGAGGAGCACCTGGGTAGCTCCATGGGTTAAAGCCTCTGTCTTTGGCTCAGGTCATGGTCTCGGGTCCTAGGCTTGAGTCCCACATCAGGATTTCTACTCAGCGAGGAGCCTGCTTCCCCCTCTCTCTCTCTGCCTGCCTCTCTGCCTACTCGTGATCTCTCTCCTCTCTGTCAAATAAATAAATAAAATCTTTAAAAAAAAAAAACAAATCACAAGTAGAAAAAAGTAATGAGTAATGAGTAAACTGACCTATCTCAAGAAAGTGTTAATAATCTATATGTCTACTTCTCGTTTTTCCTAAGATTAAGACAAAGCCATGTGTTTATGTTCTTTTTACAATGAATTACTCTCTTTTATACAATATGTGATATTAATTGTCTCCATATTCCAGGAAATTTTAATATTTGTATGAATCACTTCTCATTATATTAAGAACAGTTCTTCCTCTTAGCTACATACAGATCACAGTGAAGACTGAGGGAGTTTTTCATATGCAGAAGCTTTTGTTCATAAAAGAGAGTGTACTTGCAGAGGTTTGGGGAATAATAACAAGCTCTTTTTACTGGGCAAACATTTTAAAGGAAATACATTAGCTTGTCAATATCATCCTTAAAAATGATGAGCATTTTAAGTATTACTACTCAACTTCTCATTTCGATGTGCTTTCTTTTACAAATAAATGCATGATATTCTCTGTCACTTATGTCGAAGCCACTTACAACTGCTTTCTCTTGCTGCTTCCCCTTCACTAAAGAAAACAGACTCTACCGAAGACAAAGAGCTTGAACATGCAGCTAATAGCCATTCTGCACGTCTGAACTGTACGCTTCTAAGTCACTTCAAATTGTTTTCTGATTTTGGAGGCAATTAACGTCTGAAATTAGTGTTAGGACAACAAATACTTAACAATGTCAAATACATGTTTATTCAAAGTATACATATAAATAATAGAATCTGTGTAGGTTTAAGTGCTTAGAAAAAGCCCTGCTACGTGATAAGTGCTGTAAAATTATAAACACTGAAACAATGTGAGATAACTAGTTCAAATTTTAAAGCCTCACATTGTAATATTTTACATTTAGTGCCTTGGGTGCTTTACTTGGGAGATTACGACTCTAGGGCAACAACCATCTCTAGCTTATTCTAACCGGGAACTTTCGCATTTTGTAGAAAGCAGAAGTCTTCAAAAACCTTGCAATTGATTAGGTAATATAAAAGTACCATCCACTGAATTTCCATTTCTGTTTATTCACAACTTTTTACTTATTAAGTGACCCAAATCTGCAATTCCAATTCACTACACGGGCCTTTTAAAAGGGACAAACTATTGAGTCCACCACTAGATGGCAGAAAAAGATCAGAAAATTTCTATTACATAAGTTTAGCATCGAAAAGTTTGTACAGTGCGTTTACATAATATACATTAAATTATACTTCTAATTATCAGTAAAACACGTCTTATAAATTTGATACAAAGATAAAATATTCTCTGGTAATCTTTAATCTTTACTTGACCAAGAAAAGCCAAGTTTTTGTCTAAACAGAAAATTAGGAAAAACGTCAGACGGAGCTGTTAAACATGGGATCCAGCTTTATCTCCACAAGGGATCTGCTCTGTAATTCTTCGCAGGTCAACATCCAGATGCCAATAAAGAGGTGGAAAAAAGTTTGATGCCTAAAAGTTCTCATGCAACAGAGGAGAATGACTTCATTAATACACGAGTGGGTTTTTTTTTCTAATTGCCCACTTTTAGAAGAGCTTAGATGCAATGGTGTTGTGATTCAATTTTATACTATCATGATCTTGCTTATTTGCTTTAAGCCTGAATTGTTAGAGTTCTCCTTACATTCCATCTTGCCTAATTGGTCTTTATCTTTCTTACTTGCCTCCCGAAACTTATCACCTGTTTCGGATCTTCCCTAGTTCTCTCTTATTTGGATTGATAAACTGGAATAGAGGATGAGGTGAAAGAATTAGAAAGTTACGATTTTAGAATTACTTGAGCAAGGGGTGCCTTCTGTCTTTCTGAATTCCTTAGGAATTTGAAAAAAATTGAGTTTATTGACTTAAAATTTGGCATAAATAAATTATACTAGATGTAAGGATGATTCTCACTGGGAGCCTGAGCAGAAATTTGGAGTCATCTCTAAAAATTTTCTACAAACAGGTTATTATTTTTTCAAATATCTACAAATATCTATAATTCCAAGCCAAATACATGCATACCTACTGACCTACCGACCTAAATACATACATGCATAAATTTGACTCAATTCTGTGAATGATACGCTCACTTTAAGTAGATAAGTCCTTTTTATACTTATGTTTACAAAACACTGAAATATGTCTTCAACCATAATAGCACATTTTATAATGTGCTATATTATTCTATACAACACTCTGTATTCTATACAGCCTTCTCTGAAGTCTTACAGTTCTTCCTGTTTATGTTACATCTTTGGCATTGCCAGTAATGCGTTTAAAAAATTAATATTATTGAAGTATTTTTCTAATGAGATTGTAGGCACGTTGTGGGCTGGGGCAGTATCTGAGGCATTTTCAATTTCTAGACATTCTTACCATATAGGCATTTAATAAATATTTATGGATTGATTACCTTATTATATAAACTCAGAAAAACCAATTCTTCTGATATTTAGAAAATATTTAGAAAATATTTAGAAAATATGATGCATACCCATTTAGTATTTTCTAACCAGTGTTCCCTCTAACCTCAAAAACTACCATGGTCTTAATATTTTTTATCTTGTTGCTACTATCTTTTGGCACTTCAAGAATAGTTTGGGATAAATAGCATATGAGAAACATTAAGAGCCTTCTGACTTAAAGCTGTGGAGTGCAACACCATAACTAAGAGCCTGTAGCCACATTGAGTCTACTAGAAGTGTCTAACTTGAACCCTCATTCCTTCCCTGATTTCCAGAGATTCTTGGGATTCCTGTTTAGGTTTTTAGAAATGTCTACTGTTTTATTCTTAAGCTAGGAGAGATGACTTGAATATATATATATATATATATATATATATATATTCAGTAGCCTTTGATTTCTAGGCTTAACAGAAACTTGCTTCTCTAGCCCCAAAAAACCAAAAGTAAGATCCAGATTATTTATTTATTCCCACCAAACAGCATCTGATTATTTTTTTAGTCTACTGTTCAATCCCCTCTAGGGATTGTTTCTTGCCTAGTAGTATTCAATATAAGCACATGTTTCCCAAATCTGTGTAATACATATAAGCAGGGTCCTAGGGTCCAACAAGTCCATTTCTCAGGAATACAGGAATACTTAAAAATCCAACAATTATGAATAACAACAAAATGATGATGACAATAATTCATCAACATGAACTGATCTAGTGTGTCATATCCTGTCCTAGGAACTTAGCGGGATGTAACAGCTTTTGCCAGTTGTTAAGATAACAACCTCAAAAAGCTGAACAATAGGTTTTATGTCACTGTTTTACTTGTAAGCTGGAATTGGGTACAGTCCTACCACACAAATCTTTTTCACTTGGGTTTCAGGCTAAAGTAACAGCCCTACCTCAGTGTCACTGAAAAGGGAAAAGCAGTAAACCTCACATTTTAATGGGGGCATATTTTCATGATTTAATAATCTCTGATATATAGTCTGTTTTTTCCTAATGTTTTGGATTTGCTCCCTTAATGTGTTTAGATTACTCCTATAATCATCCTAGGAAAATTAATCCTTACCGCATATCAATTTACCAACAGCTGGAAAAAATCCCCATTCATTCTTTCAACTCAAAGGAAGAACTTTCAGTGAGGAAAAACCATAGATATAATCTACTTAATCTTTTCCTAAAAGATCTATCGATGGTGTCACTTTAATAAGAATAACCACAACTCTCTATGGACACTTCTTATGTTTTTTTTCCAGATAAAATGAATTTTGAGAGATTTGAAGAAAGCAGAATGGAAATTTCACCAACTAAAGAAACCCGTATTATGGTCCTGCCAAACTTCAAATAATGTGCCTGGATTTTTGCCGTTGTTGTGCTTGAAGTTAGAAGGAGTTTAGCAACTACAAACTTACCTTTTTAAAGATTATTCTATTTGAGAAACTCCTTACTCTCCTATTCTTTGATAGGATTATAAAGTTAGAAAATCATATATTCTTAGCATCAGTTAATCTTATGCTTACCGTTTACCTCCTAAATTTTGATGTCCTCTGAACTTTCCACATCTGCCTATAATAAGAAACTATATACAAGAATCTATTAAGATTTAAAATATTAAATCTTAAAAATATTAAATAATTTTTAATTTTATTAATTAAAATTTATTTAAATTTTATTAAATTATTATTAAATTATTAAATTTAAATTTATTAAATAAAATTAATTTAATTTTATTTAATAAAAATAATTTCATTTAAATAAATTAAATAATAAAAATATTAAATCTATTAAAATATTTCTCTAATATAGAGAAATATTTTCTTTTCTTCACATTCTATATTTTCTATAAAGATATATGCTTTCCTAAAACACCATTGCTAAGAAATAGACTGCTTATGGTCTATGGCAGTCTAAATTTTATTCGTAATCAGTTGTCCCACTGTTGGCTCCTTACTTTACCCTCACATAATATAGAGCAAGTATGGTAAATATTGTTCCTGAACACTTTGTCTTTTATTTCCCTAGTATATTTTATATGCTTGTTGATATTTCCTATCACTTGACTTTCAAGGAGAGTTCAAATTCTATTGAGAACTAAGGTAGTTGTAATGCTAGCCAAATGGTATCGTGGACTCACACAGTGTATCATAATGGCTTAATTATCTAATTCTATTTTGAGAATTTATCAATCTGGGAATTACCTCTTATGAAATATTAGCAATCTGCTTATAATTCCTCCAGATGTTGAAGAGAACATAAAGGAGTGTTGGGATAATGGCCTCATCCACAAGGAGGTTAGAGTTCAACAACGATATGATATTCTGACAGAGAAAAGTTATTTCTTCCTCGTTCTCTTATTCCCTGCCAAGTTTTCCTCAGCTGTTGAGAGTTTCTATGGCTTTTGTCCAAAGAGATTTTGCTACATAATCAGTGCAAAGTATCTTCTGAAGAGGATCGAAATATATCCCTATGAGAACAGCTCCTGAACAGTGGTCAACGGCTGCTTGATGGCCTTCTTCTTCAGAGAAGAACACTTGAGGCAATACATGAAAAGGATTACTAAGCTCAAGCTTAGGTAAAGGTGTCTGGTTGTTATCAAAATGATATTTGTTGTTATTTAATTGGACTGGCTGTGAAAGACTATCCTTCTAGAAACTTTCTAGTTTTTGTAGTAATTCATCTGATATCTGCCATAAGGTTAAAAAAAAAAAAGCCTGCACATTTTTGAGTATGAAGATTAGTTAGAACACCTCTTCAGTCTTTCATAATGGCACTACTGGATTTGGCGAAGGGCAATCCTTTGTTCTGAGAGGCTTCCTATGAATTATAGAATATTTATTTAAGATTTCATTTATTTATATATCAGAGGAAGAGCATGAGCAAGGAGAGGGGCAGAGACAGAGGGAGAAGCAGGCTCCCCACTGAGCAAGGAGCCTGATGCGGAACTCAGAACTCATGACCAGTCTAAGGCTCACTCTTAACTGATCGGAACTCAGAACTCATGACCAGAGTCTAAGGCTCACTCTTAACTGATCGGAACTCAGAACTTATGACCAGAGTCTAAGGTTCACTCTTAACTGACTGAGTGACCCAGGCATCCCTGCATTACAGAATATTTAGCATCTCTGTCCCCAAGCAATAAATGCCAGTTGCTCCCTCCCTCTTTAGTGGTGTTTGTTACCACTAAAGCATCACAACTATTTTATTACAGTCTCTTGGGGGTGGAAGAGACATTCTATGCCCTGAGAATTGCTGTTATATTATTTTTTCCATTAATATTAAAATGCGATACTCTATACATTATAAATTCCTATATTTGAAATATACATACAAAATTAAGCAGAGGAGAGTTCCAAGAAAACATAAATTCCTAAATATTACTGTTAAAATGCTCAGATGTGGTCAAACTTGGATTGAGCTTCTGAAGAGAGGTATTCAAAGGCATGTTCACTTTCATACAATGCCTTAGACGTTTCTAAGAAGTGAGAAGTGAGAAAGTCATATGTCAAAATGCTCTTTAGTCAACAGCGTCACCTAATTTCTGAAATTAGGACTATTTCAGTGTTCTGTCTAACACCACTAGAGCATCTTAGGGAAAACTTTGTTTTTGTTTTGTTTTTTCAAAAGATTTTATTTATTTGACAGAGAGAGAGATCACAAGTAGGCAGAGAGGCGGGGGCGGGGGGGGGGGGAAGCAGGCTCCCCGCTGAGCAGAAAACCCGATGCAGGGCTTGATCCCAGGACCCTGAGACCATGACCTGAGCCGAAGGCAGAGACTTTAACCCACTGAGCCACCCAGGTGCCCCGAGAAAACTTTGTTTTAACAGAAAAAAAATCCTTTGTCTTCCCTTCCATTCTAATTGAAATAAAGAGTAAACAAAACTTTCACACATAAGTCTCATTCTCAATGATGAATGCAATCAAAACTTCTTTGGCTGCAGATATCATCTCCTAACTGTGGTGTTCAGAACTGTTGTAAATATTTCTTTATATATATTTTATTTCTAATAACCCGCTAATCTTAATCAAGATAATCAGTTCCTTTAAACACAGTTGAACATAAAGTAATAGATAATAGGTGATTTAATCATACTAGTCATGAAAAACTAGTATGATTAAATTAAGAACACTTTCTTAACTTTGGGCTAGAACTCATGGAACATGACATATGTTTCCAACTGGCTCGTTTTTAGGTCTTACTTGTAATAGAATGCCATCTTGGATGGAAACAGATCTTTTGTGAAATTCAAAGATATCATTACTGTTAAAGTGAAACTTGGCATTGTGTCATAGAAAGAATAAAATTAATAAAATTAGTTGAACTAAATTTATTCTTCACAGAGCCTTGCTGTTCATACTATATTCATGTTTGCTCTTTTTTTTGGTAATATGAAAATTGATTATTCAATACATCAAGGAATCAAAGCTAAACTGTCCAAGTTAGGATCATATATTCTCCTTCTTTATTATTTATGAAAGAGAGAAGCTGCATATATATGTTGCTTTTCTTTTGTTCACAAATTTTGCCTTTCCTACCCAGGACTGTAATTAACCAAATTCCTGACTAGAAATTTTAACTTTTACTGTTTCCACTTTACTCACACTACCTTTCTAATAACTTCCACTCTTTCCTACAAAATCCTATTTGGAAATTAACCAGATAAAGTTGCTCTCAGAGTCTCTCACTTGTGATATGACCTTGCCTTTCTATTTCTTATGTGAGAGGGGAGAAAGGAGAGATTGAAAACCTCCCCTAATACATTCCAAGTTTTCTTATTCCCACTGTTTTTTGTTTTTTTTTTTTTTTTTGCTAGGATTAATTGATATTCACACTACCTTCATTCCATCCTTCATCCTTAGTCTCTGGAGATCGATGTGAGCCCTAGGAACAGATTGGCAGCTGGAGGAGCCAGTAGGCAGATATCAGCTTGTCATTCTGCACATAAGCGTGAGTTAACCAAGGGTGGAAAATCTTTCCAAATATGTCTGAAAGTATGAAAAATGTGGTTCTTTCATGCTTGAATAACTGAAAGGTAGCCAAACTACTTCTATCAAACTTTGAAAGAATCAGAGTGAGAATAGCATGATAAATTTTGACTCAAAAGTTAATTTATTCAAAAGGTTACAGAGCACTTGAAATCAAGGAATTTAAATAGGGAATGCCTCTTGAACATCTGGAGTATCCTTGCAAGAAAAGTGAAACTGATAAGGAAATATATGAGAAAGCAAAGAGATATCCAGTTAATTATAAATTCTGTTCAGATAGGTGGATATATGGAAATAAATTTCTCTTATCTTTTTGTACCTGTATCAGACTCACATTCCTCCAAAACTTCATTTTGAAATATGTCGTCTGTGCAAATGTCCTTTCCAATTCCCCATTTGCTATAATTTCCCCAGTGTATTTATTAGGTGACATGAATAAAAACATTTTAGGTCCCTGTGGTGAGTTTTTAGAAATACCTTTTTTTTCTTATTTTGATCTATTTTGAGGAAGATTGCCTATTTGTTGTCTGGGTAAACATTTTCATTCTCAGCTACCATTCTGGAGGAAGCAAGAGTTTGTGGTTGTGCTAATAATACAAAATTTCAAAAGATTACAAAATCAGTATCATATAATTTCATAGAAAAATCACATACCTTTACTAGATGCCATGAGCAAATACATTAAAATATTCTATTTCCATTGATAATGGAAAATATTTTTGGCTTTGCAACTTATTATCTATTCCTTCATATGTTCCCATATGCTGAAACAATATCCATAATGACCTGACTGGAAAGTTAAACAATCAATTTAACATTGCAAATAGGTGCCAAATAAATGGCTCTTGCTCAAAAAATAAGTGAATTTCCAGACCTCAAATCCTGAGGTTAGATACCTATACAGGATAAGTGGGGTCTTGGGAAAAATCCAACTGCTTAGGTTGTATTACTCCTTCACCTCCTGTTTCCTTCTCATTGCAAAATAGACTCAAATTCATAATGCAAACACATACTTGACATTCTAGTTTTATATCACGATACACTGTCCAAAATTTGTAGTGAAATGCTTTTTAACATAAAAAGAATGAACTGAAATATAGATACAAAGAGTAAACTTGTTTATGCCTCAGGCTTAGTTTGATGTCTGCAACATGTGTGAAGTACTCAAGAGCCTTATAAATGTTGTTACCTCCACCTCATAAACTCCATCTCCTTGTCCTCCAAGAAAAATGTATTATAATGATCCTCATTGTTACCCAGTTACATTTTGATGGTTAGAACATTAAATAAAAGATTAGTGCTAAAGTTAGAAGAACTCTATAATACAGATATTTTCTATTCTACTTAAGATACACTGGAATTTTTCCTTCCAAAAAAAAGTTCAACATGTCTTGCCTTCCTCTATGTGTTTGCTTCATTTTCAATAACTGAGTACTTTTGTTTTCTAGAGAAATCTCACATTTCAGAACAGCAGTGTGTGTACTACAGACCTCAAGCGTAAGAATTATAACTTCTGGACAAAGGTATAATCAAATGTTAGCAAATGTTATCTTCCTAGTTAAAATTAAAATGTATTAGCAAAACAATATATTTGAAGTATTCAGATTTAAATTATAGATTTCTTTTATTTCAATTTCATTTTCCCATTTTTATTTCTATTATAGGGGCAGTGACTTTTTGTTTTGTTTCATTTTTTTCGCTAATGAGAATATCAACGATGATAACTGAATGTAACATAAATGTTATGACCATGTGTCTGAATGTTTATATTCTTTCTATATTCTTTGGAACTGTAACTACTGTTGAATAACCCCATACCTGATGTTAAGTTAGTTTTTAATAATCAATATTTCTAATAATACTGAACATACCTGTATATAACTTCCATCATGAATTTCTGAATTTATCTTAAGGATAAATCCCAGAAGAAAATTATTGAATTAAAACATGCTAACGATGTCCCAAAAGTTGTACCAATTCCCTGGCCATCAACTAGACTCCCAATCCTTACCAAAAGACATTATCACTTTTTAAAGATACTTAATTTCAGGGGCGCCTGGGTGGCTCAGTGGGTTAAAGCCTCTGCCTTACGCTCAGGTCATGATCTCGGGGTCCTGGGATTGAACTCCACATCGGGCTCTCTGCTCAGCAGGGAGCCTGCCTCCCCCTCTCTCTCTGCCTGCCTCTCTGCCTACTTGTGATCTCTCTCTCTGTGTCAAATAAATAAATAAAATATTTAAAAATATATATATTTAATTACAAAATGGATTGGAGAGATGGTAATTCATTCATTGTTCAGGGAAATCTAATCCATTTTGTCACTTAAAAAGGAAAACAAAATGCTAAATACTTCTAATTTCTCTAAATAAATGAGTTCTTGAATTTCCTTTATTTAAATAAATATTTAATCTCCACTTTAATATCTGCTTCAAAGAAGGGTTTTCTAGTGTAGTCATTCAGTAAACCCTGCACCACAGGTTAATAAAAGTTAATGATTACAAAGCTTATGGGGGTAGAGAAATATAAGATTTTCAAAAACATCTCATTTTGTGGTTTATCTATTTATTTATGCATTCAGTTATAATGTACTGAGTAACCTCTATGCCCCTAAAGGTAAGACCTTATGTGCAATGGCTTCTATAGTTTGTACTAGAAGAATCTTTATGTCCCCAAGTGTAAAAATCAAAGTATGGTAGACTCCCTCAAGTGGAACAATCTTTGCCTCTGTTCATATATTCAAGTTACAAAATTGGCAAAACATTAGATCTTAAAGGAACTGATGGATTGTTGCTATCACTCTCATAATTTGCTTTTATACAGAAGGCAAGTGGGACGTGAGGAAGTGAAATGACACAAGTAAGGTTATACCACAGGCTACAGAAAGCTGGGGCACAAACCAGGATGTCTTGACTTACGATCTGATGTTCTTTCTGTTACTGGACTAATAGCAGAGCAGCAAAGAGCCTGATTCCTCTGTGGGTTAATTAGAATACTTGGACGTGCTAAAATGTCCCTTTATAGGACATATAAAGAAGATGCCTGCACAGTCGGCCTTTAGACCGTGACTTTGCTGACATTCTTACACTGTGCTTCTTCAGCCGATAGATGGCACACTTACTGCTTATAGTTGTATGACCGTCTGGTTACCTACCGACAGACTCCATTTATGAGGACTAAACAAGCTGTACTTTGTGACAGGACTATGTAAATTTCTTTACTAGTCGTTTAAAAAAGCCAATCACCGGGGCGCCTGGGTGGCTCAGTGGGTTAAAGCCTCTGGCTTTAGGGATCAAGGCCTGCATGGGGCTCTCTGCTCAGCAGGGAGCCTGCTTCCTCCTCTCTCTCTGCCTGCCTCTCTGCCTACTTGTGATCTCTCTCTCTCAAGGCCTGAATGGGGATCAAGGCCTGCATGGGATCAAGGCCTGCATGGGGCTCTCTGCTCAGCAGGGAGCCTGCTTCCCCCTCTCTCTCTGCCTGCCTCTCTGCCTACTTGTGATCTCTCTCTCTGTCAAATAAATAAATAAAATCTTAAAAAAAAGCCAATCACCTATCAATGATTATAATGATATGTTAGAAGTCAAATAACTATTTGTGCCAACTAGGAAATGAAATTTCCTTCTGAATATGCTCTACATATGTATATGCTCTGTTTATATCTTCCATATTCCTATAGAGAGAAAATATTAATAGTATGTACAAAACAGTTATGAATACTTGATCCTTTATAATATACCTTTTCCTATTACTTCTAGCTTTATCTCTGGACTTACTTTTACGCTACTCTGCTATACATTTTTAAATCAAAGAATAAATAACCTGTTAAGAAAGTGATTAGAATTTACTCCTCAATGTAACATGTATTCTAATCTATTTTCTCAACTTTCCTAATAGAACTAAATCAACTGTATTACATAACTATTTCTTAACTTACTGTCCACTTTTTTAAAACATCCATTTAGGAGAATTTTGTATTCTAGACTAAAATTATTTTAATTTTTAAAATTATATTGCTTGGACTTTTGTTATGAAATAGAAAACAAAATTTCCTAATAACAGGCAAATACTAGATAATTTCAGAGAAATTACTCTAACTTTGTCGAATAGTCAAAGTAATGGGAATGATCCATAAATGTACATAGGTGCCAATAATTCTCAGATTTGATCAGAAGCATTTTTCTCAGGCATTCTGATATCACATACAAAGTCACTTCACATTAGTAGTTCATGCGTACTGTTTAGTGGCGTGATAAACCAAATTCATTCATCCCTAAAAATTAAATTATTAGCCTACAGTTTCTGGAAAGGCAGAAAAAGACAGTGGTCTTAAGATACAAAACCATCCCTCACCCTTTAACATTTTGAGTGAAAATGTATAGCAATTCTCCTAGCTTATGATCATTTTTAGCACTTGGTTCCCTGATTTCTCCTTTGCTACTCCAGTTACCATTCTTGGGAATTCAATGTCGATCCAACATCTTTGATCTCTTCAACTTCTAAGGTTATTCCTCCTAGATCTTGTCTTCATCGCTATCAATTCTACCTCAGAAATCTGCATTTTAATGATCCCATTTCACTACCACATTCTAACTTTCTTGTTTACTTACTGAAGTAATTATAAGCTAGCTAAGTTTCAACCTTTCACAGGCCCTGATAGTTGATTCTACTTTTCACTCTCCAAATCTTTTTCTTTACCTTCTTCCACACCCCTATCCTTACTGCCTTCTTTACCCAACTGAGATTCCAGAGATTCCTTAGATGACTACACAGCACTATGACCCATGCCTTGCTAACGCTCTTGTCCTCCTCTCCCTCTGACCTACTTGCTGGCAAACCCCCAATTGTGGTTCAATTCAACTATTCACCCACCCGTCTCTTCAGCTATATATGGCTGGAGGAAAAAATTCTCTCTTCTGGGTGGACTGATCTCACTTTAAATTTGTGTTCGCAAATCTCAAATGGACACCCAGCACACCATAACAATTCTACTATACTTCCCCAAGCTCTTAAGGTTCAATTCCACACATTTTCTTCTGTCTCCAGAAACTTATACCACTCTCTTTCACTCTACACTGTGATATTGTATCAAATGTCATTGAAAATAATTTGTTACTGTAAGAGTGGATCTTTCCTTCCTCAACCAAATTCACCCATTTGTCTTTGCTTATATTCAAATAGTCTTCTTTCTCCTGCTAAAAGAAAGAGATGTCTGCTGTGCTCTAAGCCCAGCTTCTTCCTAGGTAGTCTGAAGAACCCCTTCAGTCTCACCCACTTATGGGCTTTGCTTTTCATAATTACATGTACAATTAGCCTCCTTTTCTCTCTATCATCAAATTTTTCTCACTCTTATATTACTTCTGACAGCAAAACAACAACCAAAAAGCCTTAATACACTCCATCTTAAAAACAAACAAACAAACAAACAAACAGACAAAAAACTTTCATTAGGGCATATGCCAAAAGCAATCCTACCTTATAAACTTTGGACTCTCTGGATGATTTTTCTTCAATGTTTTAAAGGTCTCCTCACCACATAGGTTTAGCTGAAATGTCTTCAGAGTTCTTCACAAGTATGATAGCTAAATTATCTCCCATGAAGTTTCTATTTCTTCCTTAAACATATTAGTTATGTATTTCTTCATCGCCTATTGACTGTCTCTCTAGTGTAATGTGAACTACAGGGTGAGCTTCCCTGCTCACCGATATATCCAGAATGCCTCAAGCAAAACTGTTCATACGATAAGCTCTTAAAAATATAGATTAAAAATTAAAAGGTAAGTTTTAAACACAGGTGCTCCATCATGCAATCAAATTATTTTCATTAATATTCTTTTCTTTATTTATTTCTTAAGTACACTCTACATTCAATAATCAGGCTTGATCTCACAACCCTGAGATTAAGAGTTGCATGCTCTACTGATGAATCCACCCAATTGTATTCATATTCTTAATGTCAGATATTTAGTCCCATGAAAATCATATTTCTCTTAAACTTTTTAGATATTGTATTAGTTTGTTATTATCTAAGTACATTACACTGAGTGGCTTAAACAATAGAAATTTACTTTCTAAGAGTTCCGGAGGCTAGGAGTCCATTATCAAGTGTCAACAGCTTTGGTTCTTTTTGAAGTGTCTCTCCTTGGTTTGCCAGTGGCCACCTTGTCCCTGTGCCTTCACATAGTCCTCCCTCCATACATATGTGTGTCCAAATTGTTGGACCTTTTAGGAACACCAGGCATATGGGATAAGAACCCTTCCAAATGGCTTCATTTTAACTTAATTACCTCTTTAAAAACCCTATCTCCAGATGCAGCCACATTCTGAAGTACTAATGGATAGGACTTTGACATCTATATTTTGATGGGGACACAATTTGGCCCATAATAGATATCTATTGAGAAAAAGGCAGATCTATGTTCTAATCTAGCTTCTCTAGCTTTTCAAACCTTGTAGAATTTCCTTAATCATAACAATTCTGTTTCTTTATCACTAAGGTGGTAACTAATAAAAGCCGCCTCAAAGGATTATTGTTAACATTAAAGGGAAGAAATTAAGAGACTATAATATGTGCTTGTCACACAAGAAAAAAATTAGTCATAGTGTGCTTTCACACAGGTGATCATTTTATATTACAAATTAGTGTTGTTCCCATGTCCTTGTCTTTCTTTGTTTTGTTTCCCTATCATAAAGTGTGTATCTATGTATTTCCCCATTATCTTCTCTTTTTTTTTAATTAACATATAATGTATTATTTGCCCCAGGGGTACAGGTATGTGAATCATCAGGTATAAGTGTAAGTTCTCTCTATAGGAAGATTAAAGGTAGAGTAAGTAGTGCCATTAACTATGTGAACATTTGCTCAGTGTGCAACCACTCTGGCTTGAACACCAAGAGTCCCAACCACTCTGGCTTGAACACCAAGAGTCCCGCTCACAGGCTACAAAATCCCTCTAGGCCACAGTATTCTCTGTTAACATGTACAGTGTAGGCCTGTTTTGAATTGGCAATCACATTGGCATGAGCAAGAATGAATGGTCATTGGGAATCTCCTATGTGTCCTTTAATCTGAGGGATGTTAGACATAGATGAAATATGGTCTCAGACCCTAAAGAGTAAATAATCCAGTTCAGGGGTGGGAAAGTTTTTTTTTTTTTCTGTAAAGGGCCGGATAGTAAATATTTGAGACTTTGTGGCCCATACAGTCTCTCTTTCTAACTATTCAACTCTGAAGTCCTAATGCAAAACCAGTTAGAACGACACATAAATAAGGCTGGCTGTGTTCCAACGCATATTTATTTACAGAAACTGAAATTTGGATTTCATGTAGTTTTCATGTGCTGTGATATATTTCTTTTTCTTCTTTTGGTTGTTTTCAATGACTTTAAAATCATTCTGTATCTTATGGGCCTACAAAAGACAGGTAGTAGACCTCACTTAGCCTGTTGTCCAAAGTTTGCCAACTCCTGACCTAGTTTAAAAAATAAGAAAATACTTAGGAAATATTTTGTGATTTGCACATGAAGTTGAGTGGTTATGTTTTGCAGCATAAACTTTATGTGATTTTAATGACCTCATGCCCTTAATATGAATATTGATTATTTTGTAAGAGTGTCAAAATGGGGTGTAATGGATCCTTCTACCCCTGCCCCTTAGAAGATAACTGTGTGATCAGTTAGGACTCTCACTGGATCTTTACTATGTTCATACCAGACAAGCCTCTCACTCCCAGCTTGGATAATTGGGTTTATTGCATGCTATGGGAACCTGGAAAATGGCAATTCTCAGAGTCAATTCCTTTCTGGCAATCATTCAAGAATCTCAAGTGTAAACCATTTCTGGCCCCCGGGGGGGGAGAAAGCAAGTATTCAAACCTAGAGAGCAAGAGGAGTGGGTGAAGTATAGTTCTCACTGTTGAGGAGATAAATTACTGAATCCATAGCCCATCTGATAGGTGAGTTGCCAGTAAATCTCTATGGATAACACCAACTGTGAAAGACATCCATAACCATCTGAGATACCTTCCTACTTTCATTTGTCTGGCTTGCCAAGACTTCACAATGCTGGCATTGAGGCATATGGCATCATAAGTAGATAAATGTTTAGACAAGTGGACACCACCATGAGGCCATGAAGGGCAGCAATTAAATCAGAATGGGATCATTTCTAGTAGAAAGGGTACCTGAGTAAAAAGAATGTCCAAGTAGGTAGATTTATACAATAATTGAGAAATTCCACAAACCTGTTCTATTTTAGAGCCTAAAAATATCTTAAACTGCAGGAGCAGAGGTATTTGACTTTTATTAATGAAAAGTGACATTCATTCACGGTTATAAATTAAAAGTTACTTTTACAGCAGGAAAAGTCCTATATTTGAAAATATTATCAATTTTAAAGTTATAGAAGCTCTGGAGCACTAATTCATTTTCTAGACTAGGAAGTCTTTCTCAGTTTTTCATCTCCTATGAAATGAATATCCTCTAACTTCACTGCTCTAATTTATAATGCTATACAAAGGTTGCATCCAATCTATAATCTTTAACAATAGACTGTAATTCTAGAATTTAAAAGTCAGTTTAGTAAATAAATGACTGTTTGAAGTGTACCTATGTTATAGGAATATTTGCTGAAACACTTTAATTCATATTTATCCACTCATGCCATAAAATAAATAATGGCATTTAATATTTGGTCTCTTTAAGAAGTTTTCTATACTTTTTTAAAAATGATTTTATACTTAATTGTGTAAACTAACTCAAATCTTCTTTAGAAGTAAACAAAAAGTATACTAATATAAATAAGAACATAAATTTAATTTTAATTTTGTTCTTCTATGCCCCTGATCTATAAAGCCAGATATGAATATATAGGGAAAGATACATATCCCATAACAATAGTAATGTAATCATTCCAAAAACCAAAGTTAAAATGCACCTGAATTTCCTGTTTAACAAGTTTGCAAGAAAAACCCTTTTTCTAACCAAATGTCTTGGATTTGACTATAAGTTTTCTTTTCTTTTCATCCCTCTACCATAATTGCCTTTGCACACAGCAGAATGGCTAATGCGATCGCTTGTTTTACATTTGTTTTGCTTCCTGCTGTTGAATGAACAATCAGTGTTTACAGATTAGCAGCAGTTGTAGTCTTCTGACTTTTACTCCTTTCAAACTGGCGAATGAGAAGCATTTTATATTTGTTGCTTTGGCATTTTTGAAGTAGCTAGGACATTCACAGTGCAAACCACTGTTATTCGTACTGTTATAATTCCTTTGCAGTTAAGTCATTACGAGCAATCATAGCAGGCTTGTAGTACAATACCTTATATGGGAATGTCATGTGAGATGCCCAGAGCTACACAAAAAATAAAGGCCAACTTGTCTGGCTGAGGAGGGATTTATTGCAAGCCCCCTGGCAGAGGGATCTTTTTGGAAAGTATTATGTGCTTCTGCGGGGCAGATCATATGAACCTGAAATGCAGCAGGTGTCCTGAGCCTCAAAGGAAAGGTGCCATGAGCATCCAAGCACACAGCATTTCTTTTAGAATTTATCACAATTCCAGTTGCATTTCCTCTACACACAAAACTTCAACAGAAATTACATCGATAATTAAAATATTAACCAAAACTAGCACAGATCAGCAAAACCATGAAGACACTGTGGGACATTTAGTTAGCCCCACTTCCCTACTTACTTCCCTGCTTAGAAGCAAACTGGAAAGACAAATTCACTTTCTTGCCTATGGACCTCTCAGAGTGCCTGTAATCTGCTGTGAGATACTTAACTTTGAAAGAATCATTCCAAAGTACATGTGGAATGAGGGCCTTAATTTATCAATCCCAAGAGTCTCCGGAATTTAATTCATGCTACCCTGGGGCAATATAACACCTGGTCCTGCCTCAGATATAAACCTCAAGTCAAGAGAAAATTTGCTATTTTTAAAGAAGTAGTCCCAACAAGGAAGACACTATAGGGAAAGACAGCAAATGTGGAAGTTCTAGAACTACTTCTTGAATCACCTAATGAAGTCATTTATCTTTTTCTGTGTGTGTGTGTTATTGTTTTAATTAAAATGAAAATAATACCCCATTTAAATGTGTGCTAAGACAATAAATTCCTAAAAACTAGCATTTGTATAACATCTTATTGCTAACAAATCTAACATCGGTACATTTGACCCTCACACCTATGTGGTGAGATATGGTGAGAATGGATATGTGAGAAAACAAAGCATGAGAGATTTAGTGAATCGGTTAATTCCAAGAAAAATATATAAAAACATCAAAACTAGGTGTTCTTATTAAATAGTTACTATTTTTTTTTAATTTTCTTTTTAAGTAATCTCTACACCCGACATGGGGTTTGAACTCACAACCTTGAGATCAAGAGTCATATGCTCCACCGATGAGCCAACCAGGCATCTCAATCCCTATTTTTTTTCATATACTTACTGTACAGTGTGAAATATTTAAATTATTTCAGAAGGGAAACAGCTTGTTTCAGTGCAAAGTGAAAGGTCTAAATGCAAAATAACATGTTCTGAATTCTCTTAATTGCAAGAATTAGCAAGGATTTCAGAGAACATCCTCCAAACCGCTGGTTCGACAAAACAAATCAACAAATTCTGTAGACTTTTTGTAGAACTGATAAGCAATAGGTAATTTCTACACCCTGTGGTAGATGCCAGATTTTTGACTCTGATAATGTTAAAATCTCTGAACTGACTGAATAAACGTGAAAGTGAACACCCCATAATGCTGACAAGAACTGAAGCTAAGATCCCAACCACAATCAATTGTAAGCACAGTCTAATACGTTTTAATCTTGTGTTGCATTTCTGTTCTGCAGGAGACAAAATAATGACCTCTCAAAGATGTCCATACCCCAATCCCCAGAACCTGTGAATGTTACTTTACATAGCAAGAGGGACTTTACGTATGCTATTAAGATTAAAGATCTTGAGATGGGAACATCATCCTGAATCATTTAGGTTGGCCCAATCTAATCATGTGTACCTAAAAGCTTTCCAAACTGGGTCAAAGATAGAGATGTGACAATGAAAGAAGGGACAGAGAGATGAAGTTCCTGGCTTTTAAAATGGAGGAAGGGGGCCATGAGCTAAGGAACAGAGGTGAGCCATAGAAGCTGGAAAAGAGAAGGAAATGGATTTTCCCTAGAGTCTCTGGAAAGACCACAGCCTGCTCACCTCTTGATTTTAGCACAGTGAAACATTTGTCGAACTTCTGAGAATCAAAACTAAAAGATAACCAATGTGTTGTTTTCATACACTACATTTGTCAGAATTGGTTACAGCAGAAATAACATTAGTATATGTTTTATTTCTAAACCTTTGACTTTACTGATTGGAATCTAGATGATGTTCCAAGTTACATTTTGTTACTTTGAGCAGCATTCAGACATTTGCATCAGAAAAATAATAGAAGTACATGGTAGACATGTAGAAGAATGTCACACTAGAACTGTAAACACTTACTGATATAAACTGACTTTATCCTTTTAATTGCCTTTTGGCTGATTTTTGTTTTTATAGCATCTTTGTTGAAGTTGTGCTTTCATGGATGATTTTTCTATCATGTCTTTTCTAAACCTGAAAAAAAAATTAATTAAATGAGTGTTTTATTCATTTGATGACTAACATTGGTTTGATGATTTTTTTTCATTGAAATGGATGAATATATTTTTTGAACAAGCAACAATTTTGAAATATAAGTGTACTATTTCTATAGTAGTACCAAGGTTGATCATCTCTCACAATACCATGATATAAAGACATGTAGAGTAGTATAGCTGTTACTTGGTCATTTTATTTGAGTTAAATCTGCCTTCTCTACTATAATGGGCAGCTGGTTTTAAATTCTACAAGAACAGTGCCTCTCATGTGAGGATTTTGATAAAGAAGATTTACCTGTCATCTGGCTTTTCTGTCTGAATTTTTGATGGATTATGCTTGCATAACACTTGAGATGAATATTGGATTACCAATGAAATGGGAGGCCATGGTTACATTTATAGTTAATGTTGTGTGTCACATTTATGGAGGGTTTTCTATCTTCACGTGTGGTTAATTCGGCTGGCTCACTGGTTATATATAGTTCTTGATCCATTTCAATCCTGTTTCAACACTGTAATGAAGTGAACTTAAATATTTTATATGCCACATTTTCAGCAATATATACAAACACATTAAAGGGGTTGTTCCAGGACATTGAAATAACACTTATATTCCTTTTGCTTACTCCTTACACTGATGAAATTCAAAAATATGTGGAACAGCCAACTGCTCCTGGAAAATTTATGTGCATTTAGAAAACTATCATTTAATAAATTATTCTTTTTTTTCGAACTAGAAATTCTATGGAAGGGCTATAGCCTCAACTTAGAGATAGTTCAGTTATTCCTTTTATGTTTTAAAAACTAATATATATATATATATATATTTGCTGTTCACCTAAAGTGCTCCTACTTTGGGGAATTATTTCATGGTAAGTAAATTAACAAGGACATTTATTTATAAAATAGCATGTCAGTGAATTAATGGACATCGATAAATGTGCCACCTTCTAATCTGCAATAATGAAATTGACTAGTTAGAGAAGTCTATCTCTAAAAGATGAAGGGCTTGGAAGGGAAAGCAAATGAATATGAAAAGGATGTTTTAGTGAACACAGTTGAGTCTTTTTCACTGACAAGACCCTTGAGGTTTCTTTGGCTTAATCCTATACATAGGGAAAATCACAGTCCAAAGATGTTGAACCTAGAGTATCCAGAAGTCCTGGGTAAACACTGTTGACATTAAATATTTGTGGTGGCTATCTTTTTACAAATAACCAAGTGAATAATACATTCAGAGTTAATCGAGAGTTGAATGAGAATTAACCATTATAAGAGCTTGACATCGAAACTGAATAAATGACTTCTAATGGGCAATTCACTGAGCAAAGCATGCATTTAGTATATGTTTAAAAGATGCTTTCTCAGAGGAAAATTTATTAAAATCTATTGATAGTCATGATAGTGATATAAGTAATTATAAATATTTATATTTGTATTGAATTGTCAAGGATCACATACCAGTTAATCTCAATCTGTGTCTGTTGCTCTCTCAACTACAATAAAACAAAATTGGACTGTTTTATCTTACTATCTAGTATCAGTACACTTGATAGTTTGGCATGTCTATTTCTACCATGAGAATATTCCAAAGGTAGATGAAACACTTTCTTGAAGTACATAGTATAAATTTAACGCTATTTTTTCATGTTCCAGATTCCAAGAATATATACTTATACTGCTACACTATGTAATGTGTTACCAACCCAATCCCAGCTTGTTTCATTTTTTCCCTCCCTACTCTCCATGACCCCTATCCTGCCTCTCAAATTCCTCATATCAGAGAGATCATATGATAATTGTCTTTCTCTGATTAACTTATTTCACTTAGCATAATATCCTCTAGTTCCATCCACGTCGTTGCAAATGGACAAATCATAAGAGGCTCTTAATCTCAGGAAACAAACTGAGGGTTGCTAGGGGATGGGGGGTAGGGATAGGGTGCCTGGGTTATGGACATTGGAGAGGGTGTGTGCTATGGTGAGTGCTGTGAATTGTGTAAGACTGATGATTCACAGACCTGTACTCCTGAAGCAAATAATACACTATAGGTTAATTTAAAAAATAAATATATAAATGTAATACATTACAAGTAATTAGTTCATAGCTTACCTCATATTGGTTTTATTTTATTCTTGCTGATGTGAGATTTCAAAGAAAGCATACCAGTTTTCTCAATCTATTGTCTATTATGCATGAGATTATAAAATGCTTATGCTCCTATTGCCTTCAAGACAGTGGTAGGCCAAATTCCATCTCTATTCCCTGCTTTTTTTTTTTTGCTTTTTTTTTTTTTTTTTCAGTAAGCTCTACATCCAACATGGGACTCAAACTCACATGGGTCCCAAAATCAAGAGTTACATGCCCTTAGTGCGACAGCTAGCCCCCTGCCGACTCCTCTGCTTTTATTCATCACTAAATATGCTCCCAACTGCCACAAAGCTATTTCCAAACTTTAATTTTTCTATAGCTGAATTTCCAAAATAAATATTTTGGAAATATAAAATTACAATATTAAATCACACATACATATGCTGTCTGAAATCCCTTGATGGAATTTGTAAAGAGGTCTACTCCTACCAGCATTAACATCTGCCACTATCAGTGGTCGCTAACTTACATTTCTCATGCTCTTACCCCATGCCAAATTATGTATGAACTTTGCACATATTTGTTTATTTGGTTCATAGATGAAGACTAAAACATTTAGAATGTTGAGTATTGTGCCCAAGAGTCAACTTGGAACTCAGGGGGCAATATTCCAGTTTGGGGCTCTAATGTTTATTATCTAAGATAACAATACATCTAAACAATACAAAGAGTCACATTATACGTCAATTCAGCTAATCGAAAGCAATGATCTTTCCTCCAGATCTTCCAGAGGTTCTCCAAGTCCCTCAGAGATGGCCTGTCTATGTACATTCATCTTCAAAATCCTCTGCAATCTGGCCCCTTTACCTTGCTGGCCTCATATCCTGGCTACACCCAGTCATGTTACCCTGTTCACTTTCCTGCTGTTCTTTGAACAGCACAGGCATTATCCTGTCTCTTCACTGGCTGTGCTTTCTACTTCGAATACTCTTTCCACAGATACTAACATGGTGAATGGCCTTAGGTCCCCTAAATCTGTGATCAAAGATAACCTTCTTTGTGATGCTAAAAATTCTATTTAAAATTACAACTTCTCCCCACCACTCCAAGTCCACCCCCCAGTTCTCCCAATACCCTCTCCCCTATTCTTTTTCATTCATAGTAGTATTTATTGCCATAACGTTTTTAAAAATTTACTTTCTAAAATCCACACTGCTAGGGTTAGTATCCAAAATATACAAAGAACTTACACGATTCAACACCAAAAACACAAATAATCCAATTTAAAAATGGGTAGAAGACACGAACAGGCATTTCTCCAAAGAAGACATACAGATGGTCAACAGACACATGAAAAGATGCTTGACATTATTCACCACTGAGAAATGCAAATAAAAATAACAATGATATCACCTCACACCTGTCAGAATGACTAAAATCAAAAACTCAAGAAACAACAAGTGTTGCCAAGGATATAAAGAAAAAAGAACCCTCATGTACTGTTGGCGGGAATGCAAACTGATGTAGCCACTGTGGAAAACAGTATGGACGTTCTTCAAAAAATTAAAAATAGAACTACCCTACAATCCTGTAATCTCATTACTGGGTATTTACACAAAGAATAGGAAAACATTAATTTAAAGGGATATATACACCCCTATGTTTAATGCAGCCCTATTTATAAGGGTCAAACTGTGGAAGCAGCCCATATATCCACTGGTAGATGAATGGATGAAAACACGGGTGTGTGCGGTGTGTGTATGTGTCTGTGTGTCTACGTGTATGAGTATACCTATACGTGGAATATCATTCAGCCATAAAGAGAGTGAAATCTTACCATTTGCAACGATACAGTTGGGTCTAGATAGTATAATGCTAAGCAAAATAAGTCATTCAGAGAAAGACGATTACCTATGATTACATTCATATGTGGAATTTAAGAAACAAAACAAATGAACAAAGGAGAAAAGGGAGGACAGGGGTACATGGATGGTTCAGTCAGTTAAGCTCTGCTTTGGGCTCAGGTCATGATCCCAGGGTCCTGGGATCGAGCCCTTTGTCAATATACCTGCTCAGTGGGGAGTTTGCTTCTCCTTCTCCTTCTGTCCCTGCCCCCTGCTCATGCTATCTCTCTCTCTTTCTCAAATAAATAAATAATTTTTTTAAAAAGGGGACAAACAAACAAACAAACAGAGTCAACTATAACGAACAAACAGATGTAACCAGAGGGGAGGTGGGTTGGGGGAATGGGTTAAATAGGTGATGGGGATTAGCAGTGCACTTGTCTTAATGAGCACTGAGTAATGTATAGAATTATTGGATCATTATATTGTACACCTGAAACTAATATTGCACTGTATGTTAACTATATTGAAATCAAGATAAATATAAATAATAAACCCCCAAAATGGAAAAAAAATATATCCACATTGCTCTACTAGATTGTGAAGTCCACAAGGTCTGGTTTTTGGTTTTTGGTTTTGTTTTTTGTTTGTTTGTTTTTTTTTTGGAGGGCAACCTCTTTGTTCACTTTTATTTACCAAATGCCTAAGGTACATATTAGCACTGAATAAATATTTGTTGAATGAATGAGGAAATGAATAATGATCTCAGCCTCTTCACTCCATATATTTTATTTTCTGTAATATAATCAAAAGCTTTACAGCATTGATTTATACTATGTTTTCTAACATTTCCATAAAAGATCTTCACACAGATTCATTCTTTATGTTCATTTTATCATTCAGGAATCATTAGATACAGTGATATCAGCTAATTTTTTTTTTTAAGATTTTTGTTTATTTGTCAGAGAGAAAGCACTAGCAGGGGGAATGGCGAGAGCAGAGGGCGAAGCAGGCACCCTACTGAGCAAGAAGCCTGATCCAGCACTTTCCATCTCGGGATCCTGAGATCATGACCTGAGCCAAAGGCAGATGCTTAACTGACTGAGCCATCCAGGTGTTCCTAATACCATCTAATTTTATGCTGAAACTAGGAATGGTAATTGGAGTTCTGCATTAATCTTCTGTGAGCCAGGATATTGTAAATTTTGTCTTGTCTCTTTTTTTAAGTTAAATATCATTTATAAAAAGGGAGATTAAAACAGAATTTATAAATTGTACCAATATTGTGGAAAACAAACTTGACTGCACTACTCTACAGTCACAGATTAAGTCTAACCACAGTCAGTTGTTCACATAGGGTATGTGAAAATGTCAAGAAGAATCTGCCAAAAATATTAAAAGAATCCTGAAAAAAATTCAAATGCTATAGTAAATCATATAAGGAGAGTTTAGAATGGACTATGCTTATTTGCCCAAATAAATAAATGCAAAGCTTCTATTTTTTTCTAAAGATAGCAACTATTTCCCATGTGGACTGTAGTATTTTAGTAGAAGGCTATTTGGGACCATGTGGAGTTTATACTACCTACTAATACCAAAAAGTGTGGTATACTTCTCCAAATTCTATTTAACTCACTGTTAGTAAATCACTTAGAGATTTTTTTTTAAGTGTTAGTAAATCACTTAAAGATTTTTTGGGGGGTTGTAGGTTCAACATGGGGCTTGAACCTACAACCCCAAGATCAAGAATCACATGCTCTACCAACTGAGCTAGCTGGGCTCCATCATTTGGGATCATACTGCCATGCAGGGAATCACTATTAATTCTGAGTACCATTCATTCCTATCAGTGTTGTTATTTTTTCTGAGTTCATTCATTTTTTTCAAGATTGCTTTCATTACGTAGTATTGGATTTCTTACAATGATAATAGACATTTATTATTTTTTATCATCCAGCTTCTGACCCATTTTTAGGAGTGGAATATTGATTCCCCACACTCAGATTTGAAGATGTTAAAAAAAATGGTTATTTGACTCTCCTGATGTGAAGATACAGGCACATGATCTAGATTTTACCCAGAAATCTCTATCCCAGACTTGTTAATGAAACATTAACAAGAAAATTCAGGTATCATACAGAATCCTGCTTGGAGAAGAGAGGCAGAGTTGGTATCTGCAGTAGCTACATTGATTCCAAAAGCAGTAGTAGTAACAGAGGAAGCAACAGTCTGGAGTTGGTAAGGGAGGCAATGTTTCCATGTCCAGAATCCAGTGGCAATGACTGGCATTATCAACAGTCTCTGAATAATGGGTGGATAACCTTCAGCCTTGTTCTCTGACTTTGCCAAGCTTTTTGGAGCCACTCCATGCCCTCTCAATAGCTTGTTTTTGTTTTTTTTTTTAGTTCAAATCAAGTGGAATCAGTTTCTGTTTCTTGATTCTAAAAATCTAGCTGCTATCCTAATAAACGGGAATTAGAAGTATAATCATTAAAATTTAACAGTGATTGATTCATATTTCTATGTACTAAAATATTTGTAAGCTGTGTTTATGTCCTCCCTAAAATTATAAGCATGTTCTACATAGACATAAGTTGGTTAAATTAACTGACTAAAGCAATGTACAAAAGATATAATGTGTGATTAGCAGTCTTAATGTATCACCAGTATTACTGTGGAGCAAACCCAATCTTCATACAGTTTTATAAACACACAACTGTATTGGGAAATCAGAATTTAATTCCCAAAAGTGTGATCACTCTTTTTTTTTTTAAAGATATTTATTTAATTATTTAATTATTTATTTGAGAGAGAGAGCAAGCATGAGAGGGGAGAAGGTCGGAGGGAGAAGCAGACTCCCCGTGGAGCTGGGAGCCTGATGTGGGACTCGATCCAGGGACTCGATCCAGGGACTCCAGGATCATGACCTGAGCCGAAGGCAGTCACTTAACCAACTGAGCCACCCAGGCGCCCAAGTGATCACTCTTAATGGTGCTGACAACTAGCTTTTATTGTCTTCAAATATCAAGTCTTTGAAATGATGGAGAAGAAATTCGACTGAGACTCAGGAAATATTTTTAATATTATCACTATTATTATTACCATAAAGCAACATCCTCCTTTGAGGAAAAGACCTAGAATTATTAATGTATAAATTTCCCATTAAGTATCCATCAACAAATTGGTCTTGATTTACAGTGTTGAAACTGTTTCTAACTTAAAGTAAAAATATACAAAGCAAATATTATAAAATGTTAATATTCGTCAATCTACTTTGTTGAATCTGTTACATGGAGATCTGTTGTATTAATTTATAAATTTTATTTGTAATAATTTATGTTGAAAATTTTAAAATATTTTAAAATAAATTTAATAAAAGAACTCATACAACTCAACACCAAAGAAACAAATAATCCAATTAAAAACTGAGTAGAGGACCTCAATAGAGGTTTTTCCAGAGAAAACATGCACTTGGCCCATAGGCACATTTAAAAATGCTCATTATAAGTCATCATCATGGAAATGCAAATCAAAACTGCAATGGGATAGCCCTTCACACCTGTCACACCTGTAACAGCTAGTATCAAAAACAAGAAATAACAAGTGGCAAAAAGGGAACCGTCATGCACCATTGGTGGAAATCTAAACTGGTACCACCACTATGGAGGTTTCTCAAAACATTAAAAGTAGAAACACCATACAATGCCATAATTCCATTTCTGGGTATTTACCCAGAGGGAAAAAATACTAATTTGAAAAGATATATGCACACCCACGTTCAATGCAACATTATTTACAATAGCCACGATATGGAAGCAACCTAAGTGTCCATCAATAGATGAATGGATAAAGATATGGTATATGGGTGTGCCTGGGTAGCTCAGTTGGTTAAGTGTCTGCTCTTGTCTCAGGTCATGATCTCAGGGTCCAGGGATCAAGCCCCATGTCAGACCCCCTGCTCACCACGGAGTCTGCTTCTCCCTTGGCCTTTGCCCCTCCCCCTGCTCATGCACACTCTCTCATTTTCTCAAATAAATAAATAAGGTCTTTAAAAAAAAGATGTGATCTATATAATAGAGTATTAATCAACTGTAAGAAAAAAATGAAATTTTGCCTTTCACAACATTAATGGACCTAGGGGCATTGAGCTAAGTGAAAGAAGTCAGATAGAGAAACACAAATGTCATATGATTGCATTTTTATGTAGAATCCAAAAAACAAGTGAACAAGCAAAAAACAGAAATAGACTCATAAATACAGAGAAGAAACAGGTGATTGCTGGGGGGGGAGAGATAGGAAAATAGGTGAAACTTCCAATTATCAAATAAATCATGAGGCTGAAAAAGGTAGCAGAGGAAATACAGTCAAAACTATTGTAAGAACTTTGTATGGTGATAGATGGTAACTATAGGTCTCATGGTGAGCATTTTGTAATATATATAATTGTCAAATCACTATCTTATACACTTGAAACAAATATAATATTGTATGTCAATTATATGTCAATAAAAAAGATGACTTCACAGGAAAATGTTTTTTGTAATATTTCATATTAATAAAATATTTTAAAATTAATTCAAGAGAATAAAATATTTTAAAATTAATTCAAGAAAAAATGTCATTTTTTCCCATGATAATGTTAATTGTACATTAAGAGTCAGTACATAGGACCAAGTCTCACATGTTGTTAAACTAATTTCTCTTTTATTTCTTACATTTTATAATTCAATCCATTCTGAAGCATTACATCAGAAGCTATATGATAGACATGAGTTACAGGTGAAGATACAGACGTGGATATAGATATAGGTACAGATATGGTTTTTTATGTATACACATTTAAGCTACTTTCACTAAAGCTAGTAAGGTTGTTATTGCTATCAGTGCCTATGAAAAATATGTTGGAAATAGTATATAATTTCTGAGATTCAGGTTTTTCCAGAGGCTGTTCAGGGTAAAATCTGTTATTTACTTTGGTTCTATAAAAAGCTTCTTCAAATTGCTATTTCTTTCTCTCTCTCTCTCTCTCTCTCTCTATCTAAAGAGATAGAGATAAAGAGATAGAGGACTTTCCTTTAAGCTTTATTGAAATATAATGAACATATACAATTGTTTAAATTTAAAATGTGTAATGTGGTGATTTGATACACATATACACTGTGAAATCATCACCACAATAAGGTTAGTTAAACATCCATCAATTCATATTGTTACCATTTCTTTCTTAATTGTGGTGAAAACATTTAAAGTCTACTCTGCTGGCAACTTTCAAATATATAATAAAGTATTGTAAACTATAGTCACCATGCTATACATTAGATCCTTACAATTTATCTTAAAACTGGAAGTTTGTATGCTTTGACCACCTTCATCAATTTCCCTCACACCTCTGCCCTGGTAATCAACCAATCTACTTTCTGTTTCTTTTATCTTTATTTTTAAGCTTTAATAGTTCTTTCACTTTATAGTTAAATTAGAGAAAAATTGATTTTGGGAGATGAATATAGGTGAATTACCTTTTTGACTGATTTTTTCTGCATCAGCTTCTACTTTAATATTAATCTATTTTCCAAAAGCAGAAGCTGATAATTTCCCCACATTGTGCCATGACTCTATGTCACAGAGACAGCCTAATCAGGTATAAAATGAAATCTAATATAATTTCACTTGAATAAGCTCAAGTAAAATTGGCCTGTGAGCAAAGAAGAAGCTATAAATTAAACTGTTGAATCACACAGAATTATCCACACAAAAGATACTTAAACAGTGGGAGAAACATATTTTTCCAATATAAACGAGGACTACTGAATTGTGGTCAGAGTCAGATGTAAAAAAATGATATAAAATATTACTGTGTAGGAGCTCCTGGGTGGCTCCATCAGTTGAGCATCTGAATCTTGATTTCAGCTCAGATCATGATTTTGGGGTTGTGATGGAGCCCTGAGATGGGCTCCCTGTTCAATGAGGAGTCTGCTTCTTTCCCTCTCCTTCTGTCCCTTCCCATGTTCACATAAACTCTCTCTCAAATAAATTTAAAAAAAGAAAAAAAAATGATATGTTATTGTGTATATTCAAAGCTTGCTCAACAATGATAAGAGTACTTTTCCAGTAAGTATAGAAACATTTCTCTTATTTAGCACTATTACCATCAATTAGTTTAGCAAGACTCCTTATAAAATTTTGGATCATGCAAGGACCTCTGCCTATAGACTTCTTTCATTGCAAACCAGTGCATCTGATTCTCTTTGATTAAGTTCTATGGCTAGGATGAAAACCAAAGCGCCTACTTAGAAAAACTTCATAGGAAACTGCTGAGATGGTAACTGTGCCTATCATATTTGTATATGTGACGTTACATATATTTGATTACCATATATGTGATCATATGTGACATATTACAAATATTACTTCTCTTGAGAAAATTAAATCCTCTACTAGATAGGTAACATAAATCTCATGTTGACTTTCATCAAAGACTGTCAGCTCCAAATATTAATTCAGTAACTTTAAAACAATTTTTTGAAATATTTTCACTGAAATTGAACTCATACTATTAATTTTTAAAGAGGTGATATTTTGATAAGTTACTGACCTCACACCCTGGCAAAGATTTATGGTTCAGTTCAAATTGTCTATCATTGGGTTTTGATCTTCAATATTCAATATTTATGTGACTTAAAAAAGCATCTTGTAATTCTTGTTTTAACAGTGTTAAGGGTAAGGTTTCATTTTTCTATGATAAAATATGGCATTAACTTATATCTATACACTAGTCTGAAGAAAATAATCAGAACTTAAATTGTAGTCAAATAGATATATTTGAAGGATTAAAGGATTGATTGGCTATATCACTGAATTCAACTGTTTGTTTTTAAAAGAACAGCGGTAATTTTAAGTGAAATTAATGCATCTTATTGGAGCCAAGATCTAATCTCAAAATAGAGTATTTTATTTCTGTACTTTAAAAAAACTTTTGTGAGTCAAAAATAAAGAAAACCTATAATCACTCCCACTATATTATATGCTTTACATTGTTTTATTTTTTTGTGAGTATTCCAGACATACATTTTATTAAACAATATCATGGGTTAACATTTTTTCATAATATCATCAGTATAAAAAACCATTTTCAACATGGATTAGGCTTATTCCAGCAATTTTCTCTAACACTCTGAAGATAACAGATTTTATGTTTAGATAAATAGTAGAAAAATTAGATTTATTAATGTATTTTTTATTTTTACTTTTTCAAGCTTTATTGAGATTTAATCAACATATATCACTGTGTAAGTTAAAGCATACAACACATTACTGTCATATGCTTACAGGTTGCTAAAGGATGAACACACCAGCGTTAGTTAATGCCTCTACCATCTCACATAATTACCATTTCTTTTTGTGGTGAGAACATTTAAGATTTATTCTCTCAGCAGCTTTCAAGTTTCTAATACTGTATTATTAGGCATAACCACCATGTTGTACATTATATCCCCGGACCTTATTTATTTTACAACTGGAATTTTGTACCCTTAGAACAATTCTTCTGACCATCACCATTCTACCCTGTTTCCAAGGTTCTCTGAGTCTGGCTTTTTTAGATTACACACATAAATAATATCACAGAGTACAATAGTCTTCTCTTATCCACGGTTTTACCTTTCAAGGTTTTAGTTACCTGTGTTCAACCATGGTCTGGAAGCAGATGATCCTCCTTCTGATGTGTGGTCAGAAGGTCAATAGTTACTCTATGCTAGGTCACAGTGTCTATATCATTCTTCTCACTTCAACTCATCACCCAGACATTTTATCAGAAGAAGTGTGAATATCAGATGATATTCAGAGAGCAAGAGACAATTCACATAACTTTTGTTACAATAAGTTGTTATAATTATTCTATTTTATTATTAGTTGCTATTAATCTCTGTGCCTAATTTATAAATTAAAATTTATCATAGGTACGAATGTGTAGGAAAGAACATAGTACATATAGGGCTCAGTACTATCAGTAGTCTCAGGCATTCATTGGAGTTCTTGGAACATATCCCCTGTGGGTAAGGGAAGGACTACTGTAATTGTCTTTCTCTCCTTTATTTCACATAGCATAATGCCCTGAAGGTCTTTCCATATTGTCCCAAGTGGCAGGATTTCCTTCTTTCTCATGGTTAAATAATATTCCATTTTCTTTATCCATTCATCTGTAGACAGGTTATTTCCATAACTTGCCTAATGCATAATGCCATAACTAACATGGACATGTAGATATCTCTCTTTGACACCCTAATTTTGTTTCCTTTAGATATGCACCCAAAAGTTGGCTTGCTGAATCTTATGGTAACAATATTTTCTATTTTTTGAGGAACCTCCATACTGTTTTCTATACTGGCTGTACCAATTTACATTCCCACCAAAGGTGCACAAGGGTTCCTTTTTCTTCACATTGTTGCCAACACTTGTTTCTCCTGTCTTTGACTATAACCATTCTAACAGGTGTGAAATGATATCTCATTGTGGTTTTGTTTCATATTTCCCTAATAATTGGTGATATTGAGCATAATTTGCTTGTTCCCTTTGGTTGTTTGTTTATCTTCTTTGGAAAATGTTCCTCTGCCCATTTTTAAATCAGATTTTTTTTTTTTTTTGCTATTGAACTTATGAGTTCCTTATATATTTTGGATTTCAACCACTTATCAGATTATGAGTTACAAATACTTTCTCCCATTTTGTAGATTGCCATAATTATTAGACCCAATTAAAGATACTTTTAACTTTACATTGACTATTTCCATAGGATAGGTTCCCATATGTCTATTTTTTTGCAGGATGCCCAAATAGTACACATACACAGGGCCAACAACCATGCAGTATAGGGATATTTCACAGTCAAATATTTTCAGCTGAGTTTTTATGTTACTAAACAAAAATCTTTAAATTATTTAACAATTTCTGGTCAATAAGTTATATTGTGATCAGCCATATATTTTGTCCTCAAATTCAGAAAGTTGGTTAACTTTATGGTTTAAATTTCCTCAAAGTTAAAATAATAAAGTTAATTTCATGGATCTTTAAGCTTCCTTCCACCTCCAGAACATTATAAATTAGCTGTAGAATTATGTTATGCTTCCCTTCTTTCCACCCAAAATTAAAATTAATTTTATGCATAGTGAAATATTGAATATTACTGAAGTGAATAGATAGGTAATATCACCATAACAAAAATAATTTAGATATAAAATAAGCTACTTCAATATCTTCTACTTTGTATCTATTACTTACAGATAAAACCAATCTCTTTCAATTGTAACATAACTAATTGAGATACTGTAAAACTATTCTCCAAAGAAATTAAGCATTGTTGAAAGGATCAATGAATCAATGAATATTCCTTTGAGGAAAAGGAATATACCTGTTTTCCTGTCACCAGTCCCTTAAAAAAAAACAAAAACGTGCTCAAAATTCTTATCTTGAATAAATAATTTATATATTTTATAATTTTTGTTTTAGCACAATGAACAAAATTGTCATTGATCTGGTCAAATCAATTTTTAACGATGACTATAGTAAATGAAATTTATATATTTGCCACTTTATTCAAAAGATGTATGTACGTATTCGTATGTATTTGCTTGTTTAGGGATAACATTTTTTGATAACACCACTAAAACCATAAAATAATTTCAATACATAAAGTAAATGACTGAAATTTAAATAGGAATTTTGGATATTTGTGAAATCCATTTTGTATTTTTGTCTTGTTTTCTTTATTTTCCAGACAAATTCAATTCTAATTAGCCAGACGAAAAAAATATGTGTAAGCAACAAAAAAATAATTTCAGTGATATATTCTACACTTGAGTACCGAGAATTTTTTGTTGCTTTCTACAGTGTTCTTTATTTTCTACAGCCAGTGCTACTCAAGGTTTTTAAAAATCTCCATTTCTGGGTATACACAGTATGGGCTGACTCATTTCATAAGGCCAAATTTTGCCTGAAATAATTAAATCAGCTTATACTAAGCTCATCCCAAAGTTAATAAGTGATCAGATGACTTTTGTATTCAAAAGTCAGTAATATAGCTCAAAAACATCTTCTAGCCTAAGAGTATTTTCAAACTAGTTAACATTTTTTATTAATGACCTGATGATGATAGGTTTCTGACATTATATACTAAATTTGGGATAGGGTAGGTTCCCCAGATCTTCATGTACCAGTTCCCTGGGTCAGTTTGAAAAGATTCTTGGGACAGATCCTCAAAATGAGGCATAAGGGAGAATGTTAGTTATGCGAGGCATTCACAAATGTATGCAGTGCCACTCACTGACATCTACAAAGAGTCTATTTTATAAATTGTCAAAGAAGCCATTGTGACAGAATGACACCAGAGAAGAGCTGTCAATTCTATTATTAAATTGACATTCCGCACATGCTGCTTTCAGATGGAGACCCTTAATGAACTTAGTCTCCTTCTTTTTCCCCCTGCACTATAATTTAGTGTCTCTGCTCTTCAAATAGACATCAGTTTATATTGGTGTTGGATAAGGAAGCTGTATAAGAG
The DNA here is from genome assembly GCA_028533885.1 of Nasua narica. NCBI lineage: Eukaryota > Metazoa > Chordata > Mammalia > Carnivora > Procyonidae > Nasua > Nasua narica. The sequence goes on along the minus strand of CM052799.1, from coordinate 160,642,938 downwards.
GCCATCTTTCTGGTTCATTGACAAAATACCTGGAAAAGAGTCTTCACAGCCTCTCTGTTGCTCAAGAATACTGCAATGATTGCTACAGAAACTATGACGTCTCCTAGGGTATTGTCAATCAAGTATTTGAGGGTAAAAACAGGAACAACAACAACAAAGAGTGTTTTAAGCAAGATAACAAATAGTATGATAATCCTATTTGTGAAAAAGAAGAACAAGGCATTGTCTTAATCTGTAGAGCACTGACACCCAGCACTTGGATGTTTTTGACAATCTAAAGCAAAGAGCACATGCCTTAGCCAAAACTGAGAGTTTGCTACAAGCTGGTTGTTAATTCTCTTGGGATCTCCATTATTCTCCTAGAGACTGGAGTCACATGTGCTAAACAGGCATCCAATGAAGAAAGTGCCCTACCATCCTCGTTCATTTGTTGAATGCCATTCTTATTGTTCTATATCCCCCCAGCTTGGTTTTCCCAGGTAGCCAATCTTACTATCCTGCCTGCTGTGAGTCTTCTATGAAGATGACAAACATGAAGAGATGGCTAACTTTTGTTCTCAGGGGTGTCTTGTTGTGGATATCCTGTGACTGACAGCTGTTGGGAAACAGGACAAGGAGATTTTTACATCTGTTTACTGCCTTGAAGGTTCCCCATTCCTTCTCACATTGACTATTGTCATTCGAGGAAGAACAAGAATTCCTATCCTTCTATTGCAGATGCCACAGAGCTATGGAGCTGTAGGGCTATGAAGTGGTTGTTATATGAGAAATAAGAAGTGGATTGGGGTCACTGGGAGTGGAATGCTGTGACAGTGTATAAGTTAGAACATAAGCATTCCTAACATTAAGATATTTCATCTTACATCATTCTTTATACAAAGCAGAGGGGTTTAACACTGTATATTTTCAGTATGATATTGGTAGAATGAGAACTAAATTAATTGTTTTTATTGTGTCCCAACTGTTTTCCTTTAAACTTTTTGATTTCTTATCACAGCTAGTGTTTCTTATTATAGCTAAAAAAACTGGCTGAGTGGAATTAAGATATCTCTGGCAGCAAACTGACAGATTTACCTGTAAGGTTTGCATTTTCAACAATAATTATTTTCCTTTCCTTTTTTTTAAACTTGTTTGTCGCTTAATTGTTGGGACTGTACATTCCATAATTAGTTGCTTGACTATCATCTATCTATACTTTACTTCAAATATGATGGTGTAATAAAATCTGAGTCTTATATAAAACATTAGCACAGAAACTGTATTACAGATCTTTCCTGAATGAAGAAACCAAATTGATGGAATTCCCGTGCCCATTATGTGGTCTAAAACTTTCTGAAAAATGTTTTACTGTGGCATATAATTTACTCAATGTTAAGTGGTTTCTATAGAGCTATTGAAAAGCCTTTCTGTCACTTACTGGCTTTAGGATGATGGGATTTTAAGCCCTTTGATCCAGAGCCTATGTTTCGCAGTCAAGACTAAAAGCCAAGACTAAAGCATAATTGAACTTCCTAACTTAAAAAAAGGATTGAATTATGGATACCCTGAGGGGAAAAAAATCAGTATGTCTTCAGACACAGAAATATGTGCTAAGTGAATATGAAACCTTGAAATATACACGTCAGCCAAAAAACCAAGTCTCAAATTAAGTACAGCTACCTGTCTTTTTTCTAACTAGCTACATATGTTATTCATTTATATACATATATTAAATATATAAAATAAAATATTTTCTTTCATGTCATTTCACAGTAAAATTATCTAAAACACCTTATTCTGCTTTAGAACAAGAAAAGTTTGAATACTTTTATAAGGGAGGAAAAATTACTTTTCCTACTACCCTCCTAGGTTTTCTGGCTATGGCTCTTTAAAATAGACTGTCAAAGGTAGATTAACAAAGGGGAAAGCATACAAATGTATTTATTAGAAGTTTTTTGTGATAGAGAGCCTTCATAAGGAAACAAAGACCTGAAGAAAAGGTTAAGTCTGAGGCTTTTCATACCAGTTTTGAGGAAGAGTGAAAAGTCATAGAAAAATATGATAAGACAAAAAGGTATGAACTAAAGGTAGTAAATGGGGAAACAACAATGCCTGTTCCTTCAGATTCCTTTTGGCATCCCTTCATCTTTGGAGATAAGGATGCTCCTTTCCTCCGGGTATAGGGAAGGAACCTCTCACATGAGGGTCTTATGATCTGCTTCAGGGGACAAGGTGGAGGTCAGAGAATTTTCCCTGCACCTGCTGTTTCTCAAATTCCTTGAACTTAAAATATTCTATAGGACAAGTTGCTGTATTTTGGAGTAGTGTGTTCTGAACCTCTTTCAACATAATAATTTTAAGTATTCTTAATTTTTTAAACAACTTTGATATTTTTTGTTCCTTTTTACCTCTCAATCCCACATGACTTGGAATAAAATATGTGATTGACATCAAGAAATACTACAAAAAATTCAACATGATTGGAGGGTCATCTTATTATATAAATATAATGATTTATAGAAAATCATTAGAAAAATCTTATACTTTTTGTCAAGTGAAATAAGAATAATTTCTAATGCTGTATGAGCTGTAACATTTCATGATCCATCCCTATAAGTGCAATTGATTTTTGATATAAGGAATCCAACGTTGCTCATTTTAGAAGAAATACACTTATAGATAAAGCATAAATTGAATGCAATCATAAAATTAACAGTCAGATACCAGAAACTTATAAGTTTTTAAACATTTTGAATGTCTAATTTATACAAATCTTTTTTTTTCAATTATCTGTTTACTTAGTAAAAAATATAACGACAGCAGTTATGTATTGCTGGGAATATAGCAAAAAACAAACAAAATGATCCCAGACCTCATAGAGCTTACATCGAGGCACAAGCAGATATTAATTAACTATTAATAAGTTGTATTATTATTTGATAATAGTAAATAAAATACAGCATAAAAAGAGGCAGTTATTTTAAATAGAGTTATCAGGAAAGGCTGAGAAGCCTATTACCTGCTCTGAAAAAAACACTAAAAAATAGAAAGAAAGAAAGAAAGAAAGAAAGAAAGAAAGAAAGAAAGAAAGAAAGAAAGAAAGAAAAAAAGAGAGGGGGGAGGGAGGGAGGAAAGGGAAGGGAAGGGAAGGGAAGGGAAGGGAAGGGAAGGGAAGGAAGAAGGAGAAGGGGAAGGGGAAGGGAAGGGAAAGGGGAAGGGAAGGGAAAGGGAAGGGAAGGGAAGGGAAGGGAAGAAGGGAAGGGAAGGAGAAGGGGAAGGGAAAGGGGAAGGGAAGGAAAGAAGAGAAGGGAAGGGAAGGGAAAGGAAGGGAAGGGAAGGGAAGGAGGGAGGGAGGGAGGGAAGGAGGGAGGGAGGGAGGGAGGAGGGAAAGGAAGGAAGGAAGGAAGGAAGGAAGGAAGAAAGAAAGAAAGAAAGAAAGAAAGAAAGAAAGAAAGAAAGAAAGAAAGAAAGAAAAAGAAAAGACACAGAAGCAAGTAAGAGATTGAGTCCTGTAGGCATTTTGTAGAAGAAGTATTCAAGAGAGGGAAGAACATGTAAAAGTCCCTGAGGCAAAAGTATATCTGGCTTATTTCCAAAGGAGGGTATGGCTGAAATAGCAAAAGCAAAGATAAGGAGCATAGAGAATAAGGTCAGAGATATAAAGAGGTCAGGTTATGCAAGGGTTTGTGGAGCATTCTATAAGCTTTAAACTTTACTCTGAATAACACATAAAGCCACTGAAAAGTTTTAGGCAGAAAAATATAACAATCTAATACGTGTTTTTAAACCACTGATGTGTTGTGAACAAACTGGAAAGTTAGTACACCCCGGCCTGAAGCAGGTAGCTAAGTTAGTAGACTTCTACAATAGTGTAGACTAAGATGACGGTGGCTGCTAGGTCATGGCAGTGAAAACAATGAGAAACAGTTCAGTTCTGGATAGATTTTAAATGTAGACCAAGAGGATTTGTTAATAGATAGTACATGGAGTTTGAAGAGCCATGTGTTTCCCCAAAGATCTTTTACCTGAGCAAGACTGGAATTGTCATCTACTGAGGCTGGATGACTGTGTAAGGAGCAAGTTTGGTAGGTAAGAAGAGGAAATTGATTGTAGACATATTATGCTTGAAATGCCAGTAGATGATTTAGAGATATAGACAAATAACTACATGAAACATATTAATGGGAAAAAGCTGGCATAAGAAAACAAATTTGGGAGTTTACACGTCATATATACTATATAGTCAGTATATGAAGTCTAAAGACTAAATGAAATCATCTAGAAAAAAAAACAATTATATTTAATATATAAAATCTGAAGACTGAACTCTGGGACATTTCAAAGCTCAGAAGCCAAGATATAAGGAATCAGAAAAGACTCAAAAGGTGTAGATAGTGTAATAGAAGAAAAGTCAGAAGAGTAGGTATCCTGGCAGCCAAAGCAAAACAATGAATTTTTGAGGAAGGTGCTTAGAAATCTCAATAAGAATACAATTTCATATGCATTTTGAAGAGAAGGTAATAATAGGAGTACTTTCAAAAGATAACAGTGGGGAGAGGTCTGCCTGGCTCAACTGGTAGAGCATGTGACTCTCAATCTTGGGATCATGATTTTGAGCTTCATGTTGGGAGCAGAGTTTACTTAAAAAACAAAACAAAAAGAGCAACCAAAAAAAAGGTGGGGGGGAATGTCATTGGCATTAGAGTGGTTTTGGACCTCCCCATTAAATGGTCATAGTGACTAGAGTAGCAAGACTAAAGATCCACAGACAATGTTTACAATAAAACCCAGTAATAAATTCATTTGGAAAAAATTAAATAAAAAATAGAAGTTATTCATATTATCACACCCTAGAAATAACTACTGCACACTATGATTATTTCCTCTCTCCTTTCAAAATAAATAAACTCAGCAATGTGGGACTTCATCATTTCACTTAAAAATTTAACTTTTAGATGAAATGAGATTTGTTCTGAATATGGTGTGCTATAGGGGTATAATGACTGGAATAATACAATATATTAAGTAAAAATGCTGACTGCAAAACATTGCAATCTTTATTTAATAAACAAAAAATATATATGAACTTTAAGAAGTACACTTGCTGTGACGAGCACCAGGTGTTTTGTATGGAAGTGCTGAATCACCAGACTGTACACCTGAAACTCATATTATACTGTATCTTAACTAACCAGAATTAAAATTAACACTTTTAAAAATTAAAGATATATTTGTAAACTAAAAATATAGTAAAAAGCTAAATAAAATACTAGTAATACACTAAAAATATATAGATGCATATATGGATGGGGCTCGTGATGCAGAAAGGAATGTTAACAGCAGTTGGCTCAGAATGAGAGGATAGTGAGTAATGTATTTTGATCTTGTTTACTTTTTTACATTTTCCAAATTTTCTATAATAAATATAGTTTTTCTAATAAAAAAAGAATGTTAGAGGATTCCCATTGCTCTAAAATAAACTATAACTTTTTTCTCATGAGACCTACCCTCCAGGCTCCTTTCACACAACTCTGCTTTCTTGGTCCTCGAACATTGTCCATGCTCTGGTATTAATGAACTATTTTTAACTTCCTGAACCAAGCATGCTGCTTCATGCCCCTGTGCCACTGCAGATACTAGTCTATCAGAAATGTCCCTCTCTCCCTCATTTACCTGGTGAACTCACTTGGTGAGTCACATTTTAAGACTCCACTCAAATATTTCTTACTCTGAGAAACATTCCGAGAGAGAACTCTGACAATGTTTTTTTCCTCTCTTCTGTGACTTTTCTTACTGTTCTAGAATTTGAAACAGCTCAGTTCTACCCACTTCATGCCACCTACATGTGTCAATCAAATTGGGAACATGAAAGAAGAGAAAAAAGGTCTCTATCAAGTTCATTGGGAAAACTTGCTAGTGGTATCCATCATTACCCTCCTTTATTTCTTTTTCCTGGACTCTTCACCTTGGAATGCATGTGGCTGGCCAAACATAAAGACCATTTTAAAACCATGACTTGAGTTTACTTGGTCTCTGCCAGAGGAATTAATTCCAACAATTTTCAAATAGTAAGAGGCTAAGACTTAACATATTTTCTTTACAAACTGCCAGGTACTATGACAGTCTGGTTTCCTGATCAACTCTCATATCAGAAACAAGATGTGATTCACAAAAGTCAAACTCCACTAAACTCGTATCAAAAGTGGGATTTTACTCTCCTTTGGCTTATTAATGCCCAGGATGTCTCCTAAGAAGTATTTAATTATTATTTGTCCTAGTCTTTTAGTTTGCTTTCAGAATCAATATTTAGGTACATGTTCAGAGAAAACATTCTTGAGTTCAATTCTGACTCATTCACATTTAAGAGGTGGTTTTGCTTGTTTTCTTATCATAGTACTAGCTCTGCAGTAACAAAGAATGAGATAGATAAAGAAAAAAAAAAAGGAAAGTAAAAGCTTGCACTTGTTCTGTTTTCTCATGCCCCAAGGCCAGAGAAGCATAAACAAAATGTAGAGATACCCTGTATATGTACAAATACTTCTATGATAGCAGTTACCATTTTGCATTTTTTTGTAATTTATCTCTGTGCATTTCTCCACTCTTGAGCTGAGATGCTTAAGATAGGAACTGTATCTTACTCATTTCTCTATTCTTAGTACCTAGAAAACTATTGTCATGAAAGAAGTGTTTAATAAAAAAATTTTTAATAAATAAATGAATACACGGATGAATATTGGAATAATAAGGGGTAGCTTCTATCTTTAGTGTAGCTAAAGGTGCAGCTCAAAATTATAGGACCTAAAACAAATGTACAAATCATTATAAGGCAAAGGAAAAACATGATTAATAGCTACATATAAAAGTACAGCTGTATCTCACGAATTATTTTACTTTATATTACCCTAATATTACAAGACAGACATCTTGATCTAAACCAAATTTCTATCATCTTGTTGTAAAGTGTTACTATAATAACATAAATGAGATAGGAGATATAAGTGTAGAAAAGTAGGGATGGCCAGAGCAAAAAAAAGGGGGAGCAGGGGGATTGAAAAGTGAGGGATAGGAGTTATATTTGAGGGTATATATTGGCACAGGCATTCTGGAAGTAACTGACAGTACTTAGTAAAATTATGTGAGTATGCCCTTTGATCCAGGGATCCTGGTTCTGGATGCATGTCTCAGAGAAATTCTCACATGGCCTGTATGAGAGCAAAAAGGCAGATATGTACTGTGGCTTTCTTTGTAAGGGCAAGAAGCCATAGGCAACTCAAAGAGGAGTGAGTAAAATGTGGTGTACACATACTTGTGAAATATTATACACCAATTAGAAACAACAAGATGTGCATGTAAAAAGATAGATGGTTCTTGGGGTGCCTGTGTGGCTCAGTGGGTTAAGCATCCAACTCTTGATTTTAGCTCAGGTCATGATCTCAGGATCATGAGATCAAGCCCCACTCAGGAGAGGGAGAGAGAGAATCTTGAAAGCCTGCTTAAGATTCTCTCTCTCCCTCTCCCTCTGCCCCTCCCCTAACTATCCCCCCCCAAAAGACAGTTCCTAAAAGAGGCATTGAATTAAATAAAAAATAAAAAGCAGACCAAGACTTATACCTCAATATCATATATGAAAATTTAAAACACGTAAACATTAAGGCTACATATTTTATAAGATTATATGAATATTTAAAGACATATCAAACACTATAGAACAGGATTCAATTGATGGGAATGAAAGTAGAGCTCAGGAGTGAAGGGAAAATAGAACAAGTGCAGACACCAATGAGCAGTGTAAGTAACTCAATTTCTTGTGTATGAGAGGTATTGGTTTTATAAGTGAGGAGAATTAGCACAAGAAAATTTTAATAGACAATTTACAAATAAAATTTGAACATACAAATGATATTTAAAATTATTACAAATTTGAGATGCACTTTTAAAATATATTTATACTCATTTATGAAAGTTAAATTTTACCTAACAGTACCTAACGGTACCTATAATCAGATTAAAGAGATCACAAATCTCTTCTTTAGGATATCTGCATTTCTTCATTTTTTAATATTTTATGGTTTTGTGAAATCCCAACTATTGTTTGTTAGACACTGTTGATGTTGTGATAATGAACCAAATGCATGAGTAATATTTTAAAAGAGATCCAAAAATGGAAAGTAGTGTGAAATTCTAAGATACTGTTTTCTAGAAGTCATGTCTTAACAATTTACAAATCTATATTGGGAAAAGAAATAGACTATCTGTTGGGGAGACCGTAAATGTGATAGCAGATATCCAAAAGTAGAGAAGAAAGCAGACCTGCCAATATCCTGCAGAATAATAGTCAAGACGGGAGAAGTAACAAGTATATTAGTCCTAAAGTAGGAGATTTCATAGCGTGTTATGGTGACAGCAAACAGACCAGTGTTGCTAGAGGAGAGAGAGTGAAGAATAAATAGGATCAAATCACAAATGTTGGGGATCAGAAAACATACGGCTTGATAGATCATTTCTCTGTCTGAGAAAGACAGAAAGCCCCTAAAGTGTTTTGAATAGAACAGTGACCTGACTTACTTGACTTCCAAAAGATGCATTCCGGAGTCCATTTTAAGAATAAACCAAGGCAGGCCAAGCACTGAATTAGGAAAAATCATCAGTAGACTCAATAATGAGTACAACATGAGGATAGAGACGGAGAAAAGCAGAGGGATTTTTTTTTTTTTTAATGCGCTATATGGAAAAAACAAGAGGACAACTTCATTAAAAAAGTGGAGTTGAGGGGCACCTGGGTGGCTCAGTGGGTTAAAGCCTCTGCCTTGGGCCTAGGTCATGGTCTCAGGGTCCTGGGATCCAGCCCCGCATCAGGCTCTCTGTTCAGCAGGGAACCTGCTTCCCCCGCTCTCTCTGCCTGCCTCTCTGCTTACTTGTGATCTCTCTCTCTGTGTCAAATAGATAAATAAAATCTTAAAAAAAAAAAAAGAAAGAAAAAAAGAAAAATGTGGAGTTGAGGAAGTAATTCAGGCTGTAGAAATAAATGTGAGAATAAAAAGTGGTCAGGAAATCTGAGACCTGAGAATTGTCTCCTGTATAGCAATATGAATATCTTTGTAGGTAGATGCCTGCCAAGAGAGTTTCAGGCAGAATGAAAGGGTAAATGCTAATTAGACTCAATTAAGACTGGGAAGAAGAGAATTAAAGAGAAATTGTATAGATAAATGTTTGTGGAGATTTGCCATAAGGAAAAGAGGTGGGTGTAGTAACAGTAAGAAAATAAAGGGACAAGAAAAAGTAATGTTGATACATTTTCCGACATTGGCAAGAATTTCTCAATAGGGAAAATCTGATCATCCTAAAAAGTTGGGAATATTTCTGGAACTATAGTCATGGATAGGCAAGGAAGATTGAAATGAAGGGCCAGAGTGGAGAAGTTAGTCTAAGAAAGCATTACAGATAGTTTATAGTTATAGGACAGAAGGTGGAGTGTGTGGCATACATGTGTGGTTATAGCTTGAGAAAAGTCTTTTTAATTGCAAAACAATTTTCCTAGAGGAATAGGAAGCAAAATATTCACCTATGAGTGAGTTTGGTGTTGCGGAAGAGATTTAAGGAGAGAGGAGAAATTTTAAAATATGAATTAAATGTTATTGGAAAATAAATGGATAAGGGAAAAGCATATGTAGAAGTCATGAATTTAAAGCATGTTAGGCTGGTTTTTTCCTAGTCATATTCATTTGCAAAGGCAGAGTTGAATTCAGCCAAATGGAAGGTTTTTCCCGGGGAGCATCAAAAACCAAAAAGGGACAAACGAGTTAAAAGAATTTGCAAAGAAGTGATCATAATAATGCTCTTAGGATCTAGAGAGATAGGAAAGTGAGAACATGAAGGGGCCGAGGATTAGTGAAAAGTTGAATAATAGATTGTAAGTCCCAATGAAGTTGAAGAATAATATGAATTGAGATATTCTATGGAGTTGGCTAGAAAGACAGAAGCTAAGAATTAGAGGAGAAGATGTTCAAAATTGAAATTATGGGTGATCATATAAAAACTAGTATATAATCATGGGAGTGAATGGCTGGAATAGAGTGGGGGACAAGACAATTTTGGTGAGAAAAAGTCCAGTAACAGAAAGGCTAGAATACTCAAAGTGCCATCAGCATAGGTATTAAAATTGCTAAGAATTAGGACACCCCTAATGAGGAAGTGATAAGAAATGATGTCTTCAAAAAATAAAGGAAGTGACCAGAATGTGGCATTCATGTAACATCAGATTATGTTACAGGAATAATTTTTTTTTTCAGCTCACACGGTCACTGACACCATCATTCAGGTAGTCAGGCTACCGGAGGATCTCCATGTTGAGGCTATACCATACAGAGCACAGGGTTCTAACTTTGCACCAAAGGGGAGAGAGATAGCTGAAGGAGTCCTTGACAGAGCTCGCTATCCTTTGGCACAGTCCATAGCCAGGACTAGTCACATGGCCTTCCCTAACTGAGAAGGGCTAAGAAAAGAATGGGAACACACAGTTACTTCAGGAGCAACAAATGTCTGACACCTCGTATATGAAGATGAGTGGTATAAAGACAGGTGGTAGTTGGTTTATTTCCCATAATGCTGCCTAAGTAATCTTTCTAACATGCAAATCTCACTACATATCCTTGGCCTACTGAGAATCCTCCCACGAATATATTTCACTCTATGTAAATTTTACCTCAATTTAAGGAGGGGTTGGAAACCCCTCCTAACCTTCTTCTAAAATTTTGGATAAATTTCAATCACCTTATCTTGGAAAATAAGACCTTTTGTGATCTGGCCCTTGTCTACTTCTCCAGTTTCTGTTCTCTCTCTGCTTCACTACTTAGTACTTGGAACGTCCTTGCCTCATTTACATTTAACTATCTTCTACTGCCTCAAAATTCAATGTAATATAATAGTTTCTAGAGAAACTTCCCTTACCCCCCACATGTCCGTCTCTTTGAAATTCTACAGAACCCCAATCCTTTACAGCACTGTCCCAGGCCACTATTGATCACCTCTCCCTGCCTCCCGCAGACCCCCTCAAGGGCAGGACCATGTATAATTGGACTTTGTATACTCTGGGATTTAAGGTTACTGGTACACAAAGCAGGCAGTTAATAAACATTTGTTGAATAAATGAATGAATGAATGAATGAATATGTATGCATCTTTGTTTTGGCTTTATTATTCCTGTGGCTTTTCATGAAATGCAGATTTTTTTTTAAATCTGTTTTCCTTTTTAAAAAAAACAGCATGGGTTGTTGTATCAAATGTTATCTTTTATTCTTCAGCATGTCCAGCTCTCTGAGCAACCATTTCTCTTTTTGTAGAGCTTAATCTATCTTTGAATAATTAGTATTTAAACCATTAAAGTCCTTCTCTTGGCAAATTACCATGATAATAATAAAACCACAAAAAAAGTCTTTGTTTTTCTGTGCCTTAATAAAACACAATTAAAATTTAATAAAAGCTCTGGATTTCCATTTATCCAATTCTGCACATCCGGAGGGAGGTAACAGAGGTGTTACAACCAGATCAATTAAATAGCCAGTTGTGGTTAAACTCTAATTCACAAAAAGGTGAGTGTAATTCTGTACTTAACATTCCAGGGTGGCTCATGGCTTTTTTGAACAGAACATTCATTTTTATTCAGTCCTGTCCATATTTCAGTATGTTGCAGAGCTAAGAGTTCTTAATTTATTATATTTGTCAATATTATAATGATATTTCTAGCATGTTTTCTTGGCCATCCATTTCCTTCCAACAGATTAGTGTCTAAGTACCATCATTTTAAAATGCATTTTCCTTTAGATCATTTACCACCACTGTCAACACAGAGAAGGAAAAGAGAAAATCAGAAGTGGAGTATATACTTTTAAATGGCTGGAGGTCATTTTAAAAATACAAGCAGCAGGGGTGCCTGGGTGGCTAAGTGGGTTAAAACCTGTGCCTTCGACCCAGGTCATAATTTCAGGGTCCTGGGATGGAGCCCTGCATGGAGCTTTCTGATCAGCAGGGAGCCTGCCTGCCTCTCTGCCTACTTGTGATCTCTCTCTCTCTCTCTCTCTCTCTCAAATAAATAAAATCTTAAAAAAAAAATACAAGCAGCAGCAATATTTTCCAAATATCTAAAATATTCACGAAGTATTCCTGCAGAAGTATGCAAACATTTTCCCTTTTATAAGATTTGAAAAATATATCTTGAAACATTGGTGAAAATGGAATTACTGTATGCTACCCGCATTTTGGCATCCCCCAAAATAATTGAGGCCCTCTTTCTTCATTCTATTGAGGACAATCATAGAACACTTTGTCAGATAGTTTCTGATGTAAGTCTTGTGTACTAATAGTTGCTATCAGAAACATATATATTCACAAATGTCTGAATGTTTGCTTGGTGTATCAATCTGGTGAGATGGTAGTTTTAGAAACACCATTGGAAAGTGGAAAAAGGCAAGTAGAGAACGTGAGATTATTTCCTTCCCTTATCTGTGTTAGCCGGTGGTTCCCGAGAGAGGGTGAAGTACCACACATACTTGTTTTGTGGTTTGTTTTGATTAAGAATCAAATAGAACTTACCGTTGCCTAATAAGATATTTAAGGTTCCAACATGAAAGATATGCTTCATATTTCAAGCCCAATAAATCACAGTTACAGCTTTCAACTGAGGCATTTGTCTGGCAAACTTAGAAAAGCCAGCAGAAACCTCATAGTCATTATTGAGTTTTTTTTTTTTTAAATAAAACTATTTGTGGCCAGGGAAAACAAAACGGGTGTTTTCAAAATGTAATCTTCATAGAATTATAGCGATAATCAACAGAGTAGATTTTTTTTTATTTTGAAGGTCATATATAGTTGAAGGGTTCTATAGTCAAACCTTACACCTTTTTTTTTTTTTTGTAGTATCGTCACCAATGTTCTTATTCCCTGAAAAGACTAGAGCTCAAAATGTAACTAGAGGGCATAGAACATGTGTTGTTGTTTTAGACTTTGTTTGTTAATGCTATGAATTTTATTTCTGATAAGTGCTGATATGATATTATTTAAGAGGCATTGTTGACAGATTAATACATTGGAAGAAAATTACAGATTATTTAGAAACTAATGAAAACATTGACATGCCTTTAATAGCCAATAAAGTAATTAAAACTGTTTCACTTGCTTTCGTTTTTTGTTTTTAATGTGCCATTGAAACTTTTAATGTTAATTCCAGAGAAAGGAAAATATTATGACATGCTTTTTACTGCTTTTCCATCTGACTAAAATTATGTTAGAACTGGTTTAAATATACCGTCTAAATAATACCAGACTGAGTCTCACTCAGGCATTTGTATTAAGTTCTGAGTGCTTTATTTTTTATTTACATACAATACTGAAATCGCACTTTGGCTGTGTTTACATGTATACCTGTGTAACATTTTAACTACATTATCTGCATTCCAAAGTTAACATATCAGTTCACTCAAAATGGATTAACTACTATTCTTTTAGACCCAGGATTCCTATTTGGGAGGGAGTAGGAGAGGTAATGGAATGCCTGAATTTTCAGGATCATTTGAATGGATACTGTTGCATACTGAAGTAATCTATACTTCCTTTACCATTAGCTTCTAAATTGTTATTATACACCTTTTTGACATTTTCCATTACAACAATTTCAAGATGAGACAGATTTCTTTGCTTGCATTTTGTAGGAGTTAGGCAACTTGAAATTTTCCAACTGGCTATTTTTTACTGCAATCTGGTTGTTCTCAATCTTGGCTGGGGAGCTTTGAAAGCAAACTGAAACCCAGGCCTCACCCCACACCAAATGAATCAGAGCATCTGTGGGCGGGGACAAAGGAGAGGTACTAAACAAGGCAAGGACTGTTTATGTGTCACAAGCTGGAGAACCAAAGTTCTATAACCTTGAGATATTTTCTTGGAAGTAGCACCTCTATCAACATGTTTGCATGAATAGTTCCTGATAACTATTTTAGTTTTCAGGAAGAGAACTAAGCCATTTCTACTACAGATCAATGTGAACAAAACAATCATGTACAAAATACAATAACCACAACAGACTGGATTATTTGTTAAAAAGGAAAAGATTTCAAGCAAGCATATTATGCGTAATTGTCCTTTTGCAAATTCAATGCTCTAATCTACCGAGTTTAAGAGATATCTATAATTCCACTAAATGTCTTATCTGTAGGGAATTTACTCTTCAGTTGGGGAGAAAAGACTATATTGACTATGCCTGGTGCCCTGATCAGATGTCCAGTAGTTCTTACTGGTTCTGCACTACTTTGCTAGTCATGCTTCCCACGTGGGACAACATTCTTCTGAGGATGGACTGTGGACCTCCTGGTTGCTTCTGAGATTTTACACCACTATGATCTCCCCGAGCCCTTCTTCCACAGCCCATAGGAGGACTAGTACAACATACAAAAGTCTAGCTCTATAAACATTAAGTACAACAATCTTGGGAAAGCCATTTATATTCCAGAACTTTCAATGGGATCAGGCTGAGGCTCAACTTCACCCAATCATACCCTTGTTTACTTTCTTCTCTTTCCTGTCCTGCCTGCTTGCAACCATAATCAGTTGCAGGGGAAGTAGTCCCAGGCTTGCCTTCTAGCAAGACAAACCAAAACTGTAAGACTATCTCACATAAACGAACACCAGAACACTAAAGAACACAATGATACTGATAATGACAGCTCACATAAAGTGAGTAGCTACGTTGTACCAAGCACCATGCAAACAACTCTAAGCAATTGTCCATTACCTTAATACTTATAATAGCTATTGTTATCCCTGCTTCCTCCCCCCAACTTATAGATTCAGAATCAAAAGTTTTGAGTGGGCATGTGTTACCCCCAAGACTCCCAGCTAGCCAAGGGACTGAAGTGTATAGCTTTAACTTCCCTATAAATTCAGTTCTTTTTTTAAAAAAGATTTTATTTATTTATTTGACAGAGAGATCACAAGTAGGCAGAGAGACAGGCAGAGACAGAGGGGGAAAGCAGGCTCCCTGTTAAGCAGAGAGCCTGATGTGAGGGCTCGATCCCAAGACCTTGAGACAATGACTTGAGCCGAAGGCAGAGGCTTTAACCCACAGAGCCACCCAGGCACCCCCGTAAATTCAGTTCTTAAACCCTAATCAATATAGATTCATATAGCATAGAGATCAATGGAAATACTAGGTATAAAGGGTGGAGGTTGGGATCAA
Source organism: Nasua narica (assembly GCA_028533885.1). Taxonomy (NCBI): domain Eukaryota; kingdom Metazoa; phylum Chordata; class Mammalia; order Carnivora; family Procyonidae; genus Nasua; species Nasua narica. Next base: position 160,627,736 of record CM052799.1, on the reverse strand, counting down.
ACCTGTCTGCTATAGACCAGTTATGAATTGTACTGTTTAGCAAAACTACTTAGGTCTGCAACTGCAATTATCTCTGCCTTATCAGATTTTCAAAAATTTCATGAGGCTCTTAGTTAAAGCTCTTAACGTAATGTGTTACTGAAAATAAATAAATAATAATAATTGCAAAATTCCATCCATTTTTTGGAGTCATAGAGTAACTTAAAATTCCAGTTATATGGCCAAAGTAGTTAGATATATAATGTTTCTTAGAGAACTGAAGTTTCTAATCGAGACATTTGGCTTATTCATCAATATTGAGAAGGGAATACACACACACACATATGTGTATGTGTACACATATACATATATAATCTTACACACACACACTAATATGGTTACAGCTAGAATTATATAAATTAATGGATACTTAGTTCACACAGGTCCTGGGGCATAGCAAACACTAAATGATATAATTTACTTTGCTAAAAATGGCTTTATTCATACTGACATAAATAATTGCAAAAAATAAAGGGGAATAAGTAAGTCTTTTGTACAGAAGAATTGCAAAAAAGTTACACAGATATTCCTCTCTCAAGGAGTTTGCACCCATTAAATGTTGGTTGCACTTAAGAATTTGCTTCCAAAGAATATAGTACAGAAAGAAAGGGGAAATAGCTTTATAGTGGAGAAAACTGGCAAACAGTCACCAGTGTGTTGACAGTGGAGAAATCTTACAAACACTAACGTCAAGCCACATGATTAAGGTTAACATTATCAATGATAACATATGTTGATAATCTATTCCCTTGATGTGATAAGAATAGTACTTCTGAAGTTTTTTCCAAAAAAAATCCATAACCTTAGCCTAACCATGAGATAAACATCAAAATACTTGAACAGTATTCTGAAAAACTACCTAGGTCTTTAAAAACAAAGAGAGTCTGAGAGTCACAATCCAGATGAGCCTAAGGAGACATGACATCTAAATGTAATGTGGTCTCCTAGATGGGATATTGGAATAGAGAAAGGAAATGAGGTAAACACCAAGGAAATCTTAAGAAAATATAACTTTAGTTTATAATACTGCATCATTGTCAGCTTATTAGTTCTAACACATGCAGCGCACTAAAGTAAGATGTTAATAACAGGCGAAATTGCCTGGGAGGCAGATAGAAAGTATCTTTGCTACTTTTCTGCAAACATAAAACTATTCTAAAATAAAAGGTTTATTTCTTTAAATAAAAAACTTCACCAAAGAGTTTTAAAATACAGATAGAATTTTCCAGAAGGAAGTCACTGGCAACCATGAGAATGTAAAAGGCACTTAATGTCATACATACAATGTAACATTCAGTCTTAAAAACAAAAGAAATTTTGACACACAGTATAACACGGAAAAATCTCAAAGATACGCTTGGGGCTTGGCGAAGTAGGCCAGTCAAAAAAAACCGTTCCTAGAGCAATTAAATCCATTGAGACAGAAAGTTGAAAGTTGTTTACAGGAGTGAAGGGAGGGAGAATGGAGAATTCCTGTTTAATGGTTACAAGGTTTCAGCTGGGGAAGATGTTGAAGTTCTGGAGATGGATGATGATAGTGAATGTACTTACTACCGCAGAACTCTAAACTTAAAAATGGTTAAGATGGTAAATTTCATGTTATACATGTTTTGTTTTTTGTTTGTTTTGTTTGTTGTTAAGTAGGTTCCACTCCCAGTGTGGAGCCCAACACGGGGCTTAAACTCACAACCGTGGGATCAAGACCTGAGCTGAGATCAAGAAACAGACACAGGGCACCTAGGTGACTCAGTTGGTTAAGAGACTGCCTTCAGCTCAGTTCATGATTCTGGGGTCCTCGGATCGGATCGAATCCCGCATCAGGCTCCCTGCTCTGCGGGGAAACTTCTTCTCCCTCTGCCTGCCTTTCCCCCTGCTTGTGCTCACTCTCTCTGCCAAATAAATAAATAAAATCTTAAAAAAACAAAAAAACAGATGCTTAACCAACTGAGCCACTCAGACACCCCATATATGTTTTAACACAATGAAACAGGTGCCTAATGTCAAAATCAGTTCACACATAGGTAGGACTATGAGTTCTTTGAAAGGAGGTATCATATATTTTTATTCATTTTATTATTCTATATCTCTTAGCACCTGCAATGGCAGCTAAAATATATCAGGCATTTCAAGATGAAAACATCAGGAGGTGATACTTAAGATTTAATTAAATATGAGGGAAAGGTGTGATTTCATAGGAAAATTCAGCATTAAATGATATTATCACCACTATTTTCTTTGATTATCATGACTTTTAATCATTGTATTGGAGACGGTGGTTTCACACCTTAGGAAGAGTCAAGTTTTAATAGGTGTGTATAATTGTCTTTAAATGTTCTATTGGGAAGATTAGAGGGACTCTTTTAAAAGTTGCCCTTGCAAATTCTTAAAAGAGAAACGTAGTTTTAGAGATTTAAAATTTATACATTTAACATAAATCTTACCTTAATCCAAGGCAATTCAACTTTTTGAGTAAATTTGAAGTTCTTATATACCCTTGTTACTATACATTATTTTGAAGCATCCACTATCACTTAAAAATCCACAAGTTTCATTTCAAGTCCTTCTTGGACTGTGTCTGGCCTCTAGCCCTGGCTATCCATTCTGTATTTGGGGTGCAATATCCCGGGGAGAATCATCCACCACCCACAGTGTCTGCTTTCACAGAACTAAAATTCGCAATGGACAATACAGGGTTTTTTTCTACTGGAGCTCTCTGCATTTTTCCAGAGGGTTTTGCCCTACAAAAATCAAAGTCTTTGGGGGTACAATCATGAATACCTTTTCTCCTTTTGTGTGAAGTTGTAAAGTTTGGTTTTATAGGCAGTATCCCCAAATGTCAGATATTTAAAGCATGTTTAGAGTTATTAGTATTATTACCAATTGACCTGTAACTTGAGGGTAGGATTTTGTGGGCCGATATTGAGAATGAATAGATAATATTGGCAGTAGATACAGTAAATAACCTCCTCAAATGTTTTGTACTAAATGTTGAAATTTCTTTAAAAGTACCTAATATAATACTTTTATCTGACAATACCTTTAATTGACAAAGTACTATGTGCCAGGCATTATGCTACTCCTTTAAAATTATTTGGTTTCATCTCAAAATAACCATATCAATAAAGATTATTATGCCAACAATATGAGGAAACTGAGTGGTTAGTAATTAAATTTAAATATCTACCTCAAGATTTATGCGGCCAGTAGGTCAAGAAGTTTGATTCCATTCCAGTCATTATGCACTTTCTATTTCTAAGGAAGATGCGAAGTATGGAATAGGAGTCTCTTAGGGTACTTCTTTAATTTAGGTGTATGGTCAACAGTTGAAGTTGTTATTTGACTTTTTTTTTTTTTTAAAGATTCCATTTAACAGAGAGAGAACACAAGCAGGCAGAGAGGCAGGCAGAGGCAGAGAGAGGAGCAGGCCCCCCACGGAGCAAGGAGCCCGATACGGGACTCGATCCTAAGACGCCGGGATCATGACCCGAGCCAAAGGCAGCCGCCCAACCAACTGAGCCACCCAGGCATACCGTTATTTGACATTTTTTTTTTAAAGATTTTATTTATTTATTTATTAGGAAAGAGAGAGAGAGAGAGAGAGCGCAGGTCAGAGTGAGAAGCGGACTCCCCATGGAGCTGGGAGCCCGATGTGGGACTCGATCCCAGGACTCCGGGATCATGACCTGAGTTGAAGGCAGTCGCTCAACCAACTGCGCCACCCAGGGGCCCCCGTTATTTGACATTTTTAAGCTGTAGAGATTTCCACCGTAACCGCTATAGTTTACTTTGGAATTGAAATTAGAGGCAGAGAATTGTTTAATGCTGAAAGACCCTAACAGCTTAATAGTGAGACCTAGGGACACCCATTTCAACGTTATTTAAAACCATATCCCATCCCTAAATACATCACTTTTTCCCTAATGAAAAGGCATCCATAAAAATCATGCAAAGGACAAATGAAGGAGTTGGGCTAGTTGCCAGACTGCTTTTTGGTGGAAAGATTTGTATCTGCCAGGATTGCCCTGAAGATGGAATAATGTCACAGTACCATTCTCTGCCTTCTTCCATTTTCTCCTTCCTCCTTCCCTTCCTACCTTCCTTCCTATCTTCCTTCATTCCTTTCTTCCTTCCTTCTTTTTTCCAGTGATGGGTCCTTCCCTTTGTCTCTTTTTTCATATTTCTTTTTTTTTTCTTTTACTTTTACTCACTTTCCTGCTTTTGTTTCTTTTCCCCCATTACCTGCCCTTGGCTATTAGTTTGATTGGCTCCTCCTCTCCCCTAGAGGGAAAGGAAATCATCCCTGGAACTTGGAAAAGGAGAGTTTAGAATGAAGCATTTTAAGATATACCTTTCCACCTACGCTTTCTTGACTGTTTTGTGTAAGCTAGGTCTTTTAAATATTATTTTGGCTCTAAGGTTAAAACAAATATAAAAATCCATTTCAATCCTTTCTCACCTCATCTCCTCCTACATTTTCCTGCCAAAAATATTGGCTATATAGCAATAACACCTGTATTTGCTGTTGGATCAAATTAACGTTATTTTCTCCATTTTAATAGTTCTTAAATAATAGCTCTCAGTTGTTTATATTTATCAACTGATGACAATGTTAGCTACTATGTAGCCATTAGAGAAGACCACTCTAATTCAAAATAAAGCTTCAGTGAAGTTATTTACTCATGACTCTGGTTTAGGCTGTAGTTTGTCTTGCTAATGTAAAATATTGTTCTAGTTTTTTATTCTGATATTGTTCATTTCACATATGATGGTTATTACCTTTGAAGTCATATATAAAAAGTAAATTAATACAGTAACCTACCAATATAGAATATTAAAGAGGCTCTGATTGGACATCGAGGGAAAATTAAGTATGGAAAAATTTTTAATTTCATCTATTAGAACATATTTATTCACATCCACTCAGAAAGATTGACATACATTTATATGTACATACTATATGAAATAAACACGTACTTACCCAGTGATATGGCATCTGGATAGTCCCTTGGTGAAGGGCTTGCTACCTCAGCTACTGGAGCTATGCCAACAGTTTACACAATGCTCTTCAGGGATCACTTCAGACCCAGAGCCCAGCTTCTTGAGGTCATCTTTCCCTAAGGTTGTGTTCCTAATTCTGAGCATCCCACATTACCGAATGACTGATAGATAAAAAAGTTCTGGCCATCTTGACCCAGTTCAGAACAACTCTGAAAGGCATTTAAGCTCCACATCCACTTGTGTGGGCAGCTGAAATGTATTAGGTTTGCAATACAACTTGGCTTTCTCCTCAGCCCAATCCTGCTTCCTTCCCCTCCTTTCCCTGGGTGTAGATGTGGTTAGGTCTGTGCTGTGGTTGGCATCTTCCTTTGCCCAACCCTGCTTCCTTCCCCTCATTTTCAGAGATGTTGGTCTGGGAGTTCTCCATAATAAAGATCCTGCATGCTCAACACTTATTTTTAAGAGTATGTTTTCTAGAAAACAAATAGTCTTAACACTTTTATTCCTTCATATTTAAAATAATTTAAGGAAATTATTTTTAAAATGTTATAGATAAGATGGATGGATGAAATCTTTAAAAAAAAAAGAAAAAGGGGGCACCTGGGTGGCTCAGTTGTTGGGCGTCTGCCTTTGGCTCAGGTCATGATCCCCGGGTCCTGGGATCGAGCCCCACATCGGGCTCCCTGCTTGGCGGAAGGCCTGCTTCTCCTGCTTCTCCCTCTCTCTCTCTCCCCTGCTTGTGTTCCCTCTCCCTCCCTCTCTCTCTCTCTCTCTCTCTCTCTGTCAAATAGATGGATGGATGAAATCTTTTTAAAAAAATATTATAGATACTTTATTGTATATAGATACTTTGGTTGCATTCAACTCTGTGGCTTTCACATTATTCAAGGTAATTGAAGAGACATCTCCATAACCTATAAAAAATCAACCAATTCATGCACACACAGAAACACTTTTACCCAGGAGGATAATAATTTCATGAAAAGAAAGTCTGGAAATGGATAAAGTTGGGGAAAACCTACAGTGAATATACAATTCAAAATTAAATGTTTCAATTAAAATGAAAGTTATTTTTTGCCAATAGAAATTGGAACTACAATATATATCCACTCTTTCAAGGAGAAAAGGGAAAAGAATCAAGATGAATGGGAGCTAAACAACAACAAGAACAAGTGAAAGTCTGATGGCAGGAACTCTCTGCTCTGTCGTCCCCGACCTTCGGCTCCAAATTGGTAGTATACCTTGACACTCCAGCCCGCCTCAAGCAGGCAGCAGCTGTTCCTAAATAACTGCAATTTTCTACAACACAGAATATAAATTTCTCTTCAAAAAACATTTTCAGAACCAAGTAATTAAAATTGCTTATGTCCGTTAATGAGTCCAGAAATAAAGACGAATATAGAGAAAATAAAAGCATGACAAGAGAAGGAATGGGGTGGGGGTAGGGAGACCTCTCTTCAAAAAAGAAATCTAAAACAGTATTGTCTTTGCAATTCGAATGCTTTTCCCTTATATCATGATGTAACCTAACAAAAGTGTTCATCTGGTAAAATCCACAGATGTCATCTCTTTTGACTTTTAAGTTCATTTGAAGTATCTAAGTGTTACTAGAGCCACTTGGAATTATGGAAGAACAACAACAAAAACAACTCTTGGAAGAAATATTAAGATATTATAGAATCCTTCAAATAGTTTTGCATTTGGTGTTGATGTTTGCCACTGACCCCACTCATAACTGATGCTATAGTTGAAATCATGTTAAAATTTATTTTTCCTTCTTAGGGTGCCCATTTGAATAGTCCTCAGCAAAAAAGAAAAAAAATACCATGGCTGCTCTGACAGACTGATTAAAATGAGTTCAGTTGTGGCCTGGACCACATTGTAAGTGGATTTTGACAAATGGTGACAAATTGGAAATAATTTATTGATTCATATTATTCTTTAGTAACAGAACTAGCAGTACTGACTAAATTTCAGATTTTTATAGTCTTATAACAAGTTTTCTGTGTTATTCATTCGCTCTGTGCTGCTTCCTTCATCTGCCTTTCTCATACTGGGTCTATTTAAATAGCTAAAGAAAAGGGACTGGAAAGTGGGTACTGATCAAGTGCTGATGGTCTTGGAGAGAGGAGAGAGTTACAAGGATAGTGTTTGGGGGAAAAAAATGGAGTTCAAAATTCAGAGAGAGAAACCCACTGTTGTCTGACTGAGTTCAGTGGCCACAGTATTTTGATTTCATTTCACATCATTAAAAGAAAATTAACCACACTTTTAACTTCTATAAGTACTTGGGAGGAAAAAAAACGAGGACAAGAAGAGCAGAGAGAGAATGGAATAGAGACAAAGAGAATGGAACAATCAAGAAAGCCTAAATTCAGATGTGGGAATATAACTTAGTGATTTAAACAAGAAAGGTTTATTTTTTTGTTAATACCAAAAGTCCATCAGAAATTGGGAAAGGGCTTTTCCTGTGCCATCTTCATTCAGGAAGAACATGCACTCTTTAGAAGAGGGGTAAGGGAAATGGCACCTCAGCTCTTCAATGCTTCGGCGTCCATTTCATTGACCAATGTAATTCATGTGGTCATGCCTAATTTCAAAGGGCTAGCTTCCCCTGTGTTCAGAAGAAGAAAAAGCTAAAATCTTCAGTGAAAAATTTAATGTGTACCACAGCTTGATTATTTTCAAATAGGAAAATGAGATTGCATATACACACACACTCAGAAGTTTAGATAGATTGCTTGATTAATTGGTTGGTTGGAGATGAACTAAATAGCTTGTTAAAACAAGAAAACAGGCCCAAATGGAGCTGCTCATGCTAAGCCCCACATCACCAAAACAAGACTATAATTACAGTTTGGCTCTCCCAGGAATGGCATCTTCAACCAATCAATCAGGAATCACCTGGTCAGCACTAGTGAGGTCATCTGATGGCTAGATTCCCACAATCCCCTAAAGGACACTGACCTTTATAACCAACCTGCTTTTTTCTCTAGAATAATTTCCTTGTTCCCTCTCCCTTCTGTCTATAAAAATCTGTCATTTTGCTCAGGCCCTCAGAGCTCCTTTCTGTCTGCTAGATTGGATGCTGCCCAGTTGGAATCGATGTTTGCTGAATTAAGCTCTAAACATTTTTAATATGCCTCAGTTTATCTTTTAACAATCTAAATCCATTTTCTTGCACATTGCAATGGCAATTGCTCTAGGATTATTATCTAACAGGAAATTTGAAAAATATGTCCTTTTTTTCTGTGGAGTACAAAACAAACAAAACAAAAACATCCCTGTAAAGGAGATTAGGGAGGGGTGACTTGAATAGTTAATCATGTTATTGGTATATTTCAGTTAAGTGGCTTTTTACGGAAAATATACTTGTAGCATTTTCCCCATATTTTTTAAGATTTTTATTTATTTGTTTGACAGAGAAGAGAGAGATCACAAGCGGGCAGAAAGGCAGGCAGAGAGAGAGGGGGAAGCAGGCTCCCCGCTGAGCAGAAAACCCAATGCAGGGCTCTATCCCAGGACCCTGAGATCATGACCTGAGCTGAAGGCAGAGGCTTTAATCCACTGAGCCACTCAGGAGCTCCTTTTTTCCCATCTTAAATCAAGAGAGTATCAATATATGTATTTAAATAGATTCTATCTAAAAGTAGCAATCCTAGGATGCCAGAGTGGCTCAGTCATTTAAATGTCCAACTTCTGATTTTGGCTCAAGTCATGATCTCAGGGTCATGATATGGAGCCTTGCCTTGGGCTCTGTGCTCAGTGGGGAGTCTGCTTGAGATTCTCCCTTTCCCTTTGCCCCTGCCCCCCACTTGTGTAGTAGCAATCTTCACAAAACCTTCTCTTTTAATGTAAACAGTTTTATAGCTCTTCAGTGTCAATGTTATTTTTCAATATTTCTGTTAACATTCTCTGCAAATTTAGTAATGCATTTCTGCAATATTTAAAAAGTTATTTGGAGATACATATTTTCAAACTTTTACTGTGATAAAGTTCACTTATAATACATTGTTTAGTTGGGGCTTACAATATTGATAGAAAAGATAGAATGGAATTTGAGGGAATATAAATGTCAATAGGAAGGCAGAGAATCATGTAAATTTTTAAATGATTGATAGAATCAAATGGCTAGATCAAGCTGGCCCAAATACTAAACTCTAATTCATGAAATCTAATCTTAAATTTAATTATTTCAAGAATAAAGCTTTATGTGTGTTTATCCCTCCACCCTAGGGTCTAGATAATATGGAGGAAAAAAATTATAATTTTTTAAAATTTTTTATTCATTTAAATAATCTCTACACCCAACATGGGGTTTGAACTCATGACCCCAAGATTAAGAGTCACATACTCTTCCAACTGAGCCAGCCAGGAGCCCTAAATTTCTGTACTTCAAGCAAAATAGATATAAGCTGGGTATAGCTAAAAAGTTATTCTAAAGAGTATGATTGCAAAATAAAAACTGTTAGTAAGATTTTTTAGGATTAAGTTTACTTTGAATTAATCCATGTATGAATAATTAAATCATAGATCTGAGACACTAAAATGTAAGCCCATAAACAAACTTGATTTCCTTAGTATATTCTTTACTAAGTGACAAAAATATAACAATATTATTTTAGATTTGAAAAAACATAATTATGAACAGAAAATAATTTTTCATTGTAGTTTTCCATTACATTATCCATTAAAAAAAACCACATAGCAATTATACATTCACAATATAGTCCCTAAATTTGAAGAACAATCATTTCTTGGTAATTTCATCTATGTCTATCTCAGTGAAGCAATCATAAAAGAAAGCTTGGAGTTATTGTGGCAACCATCTCAAAATCAATCCATATTTTCCTAAAGTCAAAAAAACAATATGACCAAGAAGAAACCCACTCTGACCAAGTAAGTATTCTGAATCTTTAATTTGATGGTATCTATGGCTTGTGTGTTAGATAATTTATAAGCTAACAACGCATGTTCCCAAGCTTTCAAGAACTTCAGAATGATGAAACAACCCATTTTTTTTCCTCCTGCAATCCTTTCTCCCCCTCTGCTGACTTTCAGATTTTGAAATCCAGTCCTTCCTTCTGAGCATCTGGCATAAATCTCCATCAGACTCAGAGAGGAGGGGCAAATTCTGTGGTTTGCATGAGAACAGCCTGGCAACTGCCAGTTTAATCCCTTGACAATGCAAAAATTTCTTCAAGGAGGGAATCCCACTTAACATGCAAACAGTCAAACTCAATAGAGTTGGTTTCTTTCCATTTTAGTGATATTAATTAGAATGAAGCAGAACAGCATCCATTTTTTTTATCTTTTTCTGAAAAATAGTTGAAATTATAGAAAAGGAATTTTATGTCAGCATCAAGATGACTCAGATTTACATGGTAAATTTGAAATTACATTGTATGTTTACAAAATGCCAATTATTGGGCATACTAATAACTTTGGATATACTATAATGCAACGGTTTGGTAGAAACTTTGAGGAAGCCTTAAACGTAAGGCCCCAGATACAGGCTGGAAATTAGAAAGAAGAGATGGGCTATGGGTGGACAAAAGATGATTTTCATGCTTTTACTTTTGTGCTTTTATTTTTTTCCTGAAGCATCCCAGAGCTTTAACCAGATAATCCTCACCACCAGGGCAATGATTGGTCCAATCTTGTAATTTTGGGCAGAACTCCATTTCCTGGAAACCTTCTATGCCTTGCTCTCCCAGAGTTATAGCTATTTGTCCTTTCATGTGATATTCCTTGAATCCAGTCTTCTTCAGTTATGCATTCCAGCAATTCACAAGCCTTGGAGCCAGAAAGAGATACAACTAAATGGAGACTTCCCGAGAGAAAATCAAATACTATCTCCCAAGTATTGTTCTGGCATCAGCTTCAAAAGCATGGCAGAATTATTTTGCTCCCTGCTGCGGTCAGCACCCCTGGGTGCATTGGTCATAATCTAAATTAGAGTTGAGCCTGTTCTGAAATCACTCTTTGTGTCTTGGTTGAGAAAAAAACTTGTAAGAATTGACCATTTCTAGTTCCCTTTTTGTGTTTCTAATCTATTAGAGGGAGCTGTAATTATGTCTCAGTCTAACCCATGACATCAGAGACAATCTTGGGACAATTAGAATCTTGTTACAATCACGATCAAGTACAACTCTTTATTTACAAGTCTCATTCTTATTTTACATCCTCCCCAGCCTGCCTCAGAGCACTAATGGCTCACATAGAAATTATTTACCATCCTTGGGCACTCTTCTAAGTGCTTTACACATATTTATTCATTGTGTGAAGCACTCTGGACACCTTCTCAGATTTCCCTGATGGCCTATCCCACAGAGGCCTCCCAGCGCTGGCTCTTCTCCCTACTTTCAGACTCTGGATGAGCCTCTCTGCAGGGTTTCTTGAGGGAACACTAAGGGCTGAATGGCAGTCTGGAATCCTAGGAGAGCCAGCTCAACATTAAGGTGAACTTTGAACATTGACCAATGGGAAAGAACAGATGAGGGCTCACAAAGATAACTTCTCCCTCCCTTCTCTTCTCTGTGGCTATTCCCTATTGCAACTTTTCCAGGTAATTCCCAAGTACAGAATAAACATGCCTCCCAAGAGACCTGCTTTTCTCTAGGTGATTTGCTGTGAAATAGCACCCAGATCAACAAAAATCACATCATATCTTTTCACCTTCTTTGTTAGTACAGTTACCTTTTTCTCCGACTCTTATTACCCTGGGCTGTAACTGCCAAAATAAAAGGCTAGACTCTTAGATCGTCCCTCAAGCTATGCTTTCGAGAAGACCTGGACAAAGGTTCTTACTTAATTTCCTTAAAATCCTATAAAGTGGGTATTGTGGTTTTGCACATTAGATAAGAAACCTGATGTGGATGGAACTATGTGAATGGAACTAGAGGGTATTATGCTAAGTGAAATAAGTAGTCAGAGAAAGACATGATTTCACATGATCCCTCTGATATGAAGAATTTGAGAGGCAGGTCAGGGGGTTATGGGGGGGTGGGGAAAAGAAATGAAACAAGATTGGATGGGGAAGGAGACAAACCATAAGAGACTCCTAAACTCACGAAACAAACTAAGGGTTGCTGGAAGGTGGGAGGGGATAGGGATATGGACATTGGGGAGGGTATGTGCTATGGCAAATGCTGTGAAATGTGTAAGCCTGATGATTCACAGACATGTACCCTGGGGTAAATAATACATTATATATTAATAAAAAAATTAAAAAAAAAAAAGAAAACTGAAACAGTGTGATTAAGTAACTTAATCAAGTTAGCACAGCTAGTAACTAGCCATCCAGGATATAAATACAGGCTCCATGGGTCCAGAGATGCATGTTCTTGAATCACTGCTGTATGATGTCTGGATCAAAAGGCCAGTTTGGAACCAAATCTCTGTCAGCTATATCTCTACAAGCACAAAGAATGATTAGGAAGATAAAAACACTGGGAATAGTTGTCTCAGTTGTCTTGGCTACTGGACCAATACCATGGAAGATGTGAAAATAGACAATGCCATATATATATATATATATATATCTGTATATATACACATATATATACGCCATATATATAGTTCTATATATGCCATATTTATATAATGCCATATATATATTGTTTTGTTTGTTTTGTTTTGTTTCAACACCATAAATGCCAGAATATTCTAGAAATACCAGAAAGCCATGTTAATAAACATACTCTGGATTACCTCCGAAGAAAATCCTACATCTATCTCTTCCTTTATATATTTCTCATGTAATAACTAATGGCAAAATATATCTTTATTAATTTTAAATAATAAATCTATCCATAATTTAGGACTAGGCATTTATTAATTGTTGTTCTAAGTTTTGACTGCATATCTATTTATTTTTTGAAAAGATTCATTTATTTATTTTAGAGAGAGAGATAGAGAGAGTGTGCACAAGCAGGGGAGGGGCAGAGGGAGAGGAAGAGAGTGAGAATCTTCAGAAGACTCCTCACTGAGTGTAGAGCTCAAGCAGGGCTTGATTCCTCGACCCTGAGATCATGACCTGAGAGAAAACTAAAAGTTCCATGCTCAGCTGACTGAGCCACCCAGAGACCTCTCTTTTCCCCCCACCAGAGGGAGAAGGGGGTCAGGAGAGGGGTGGAGGGAAAGGGAGAGAGAGAATCTTAACCAGGCTCCATGCCCCATGTGAGCCAGACAAGGGGCTTGCTTTATCTCATGACCTTGGGATCATGACCCGAGCCAAAATCAAGAGTCAGTCACTTAACTGACTGAGCCATCCAGGCACCATTTGACTGTATATTGTTTCACAGTGGAACTTCTCTTTTAAAAATCAAACCTAATAAAATCTCAAATTAATGTAGCAGTGCAGACTCCTACTAGCCAAACCTAAAAAGCAGTCGTAGTAAAATCATAAAACAGGGAAGTAGTTACCTGACTGGGGAAAGTATAAAATTAAAATTTGCTTATTGTGGGTTGGAACTTGAATTGTCAACATAAAAAAGTTGGGAAATCTAAATATTTATTCACACATATATACAATAATAAATCTGGTAACCTATTTATTGCAGAATGGACTGTGGTCTGCTTCAAGCACATATAATCCATTCCATTCATTCCAAAAAATCAGTTATAGTTCTTCCAGATAATTGTGGAGGAGTCTCCAAATCCAGTTGAATTTTTTAGGAGTTCAAATTCCAAACTTTGTGTTCTTCAGACTCATAATCTAAATATTAGCTTTTAAATCCTCAGTCCTCTATTTCCCACATTTAAATCATCAGCTTTTATCAATTTTCCCTTTACAGTATTTTCTCAGCATTAAAATTTCTTTTTCATTTTCAGAGCTGGAGTACACTCTATTTTCAGGCTATAATTCAACCAATATGGCCCTGGGCATAGTAAATATTGTACTGCATCCTACAAAGTTAGGGAGAAACATTTCCCTGGATGACTTTGTGAAGAGCATCCCTCCCACAAATTTGTGATGTAGTTCATGTGCCCTTATAATCACAATCGTCCATTTGATCAAAAATATCTCTTCAAATACAGTTGGCTTCAAATTCTTAAGTCATTTTCATGTGCTCTCTTCCTATTTAGAAACCTCCAGCACTATTCTGTTGATTTTTACAACCTATTACTCAAATCCTTCAATTAAGGGTAAAATCTACAGACAGAGTGGTATCACTGCTATATTTTTTTGTGTTTCTTTTTTTGGTATTACATTGAGTTTTCTTTAAGTATATTTGATTTTTTTAATCCAATCAATCTCAAGCATAATTTTTGGGGTTCTCTAAAGAAGCATACACACATATGTATATACATATATATGTACATGTTAATATACACATATACATCCTATGGTATCCTATGCATGTATATGTATGCATGTTTCATACACACACACATACATGCACATGATATTTATTTGTGATAAGGAATTGGCTTACATGATCACGAAGGCTCATGATTCTAAAACCTGCAGTATAGACCAGGCTGGAAACCCAGGAAAACCAATGGTACAGATAACGTCCAAAGGCAATCTGACAGTGTTGTGGAGAATTATCCAAAGAAGCTTGAGAGAAACAGTGGTCTTTTTATTCTTTTCAGGCTTTCAACTGATTAGATGAGGCTCACTCCCATTACGGAGAGCAATCCACTTATTCAAAGTTTATTAATTCAAATGTTAATCTCATCCAAAAACACCCTCCAGCTTGACACATAAAATTAACCACCACTCATAATGACTATGTCTATTACCTCTCTTCTATTTTTTTTCCAGTACCCACGCTCTGTTTAGCAGTGGGTAGTTTATAACTTAGTTGACAAGCTCATAGTATGTTTTGCAGACGTTGGAGAAATAAATTACGTTGGAAAAGATAATTTTGCATGACAGAATAAAAATGTAATGGGTTAATAAAAGTCAATTTTTATGATCTTAATTTTTATATGTTATATCCTTAGAAATCAATGGAATTCACAATTAATGCATGTTACAAAAGTATTCTCAGTTTCTGAACTATCACATTTTTAGGTAATTCTTTGGTAACTTGCAATACAGGGTAGAGGTGAAGCTCAGATTGGAGTCTAATCTCTTGGGATTTAAAATCCTGGTTCTCGCCATGAGAAACTGTGTTATTTCAGACAAGGTACTAAATCTCTCTGTTCCTCAATTTACTCACCTACCCAATATTAATAAAATCTTCTTAATGGGCTGTGCTGTGGACTAAATGTTTGTATCCCCTCAAAAAACATTTGTTGAAACCTTAACCTTCGAAGTATTATGGTTGGAAGTGAGACCTTTGAGAGATAATTAAGACTAGATGAGGTCATGAGTATGGCACCCTGATGATATTACAGCCCTTATTTTAAAAAGAGGATGAGACAGATCTCTTTCTTCCTCCTTCATATGAGGAAACCAGAAAGAGGGCTCCCACCAGAACCTGACCAAGCTGGCACCCTGTTCTTGAACTTCCCACCCTCCAGAACTGTGAGAAATAAATGCTATTTAAGCTACCAGTGTAACGTATTTTTGTTATAACAGCCCAAGCTAACCAAAACAGATCATTAGGAAAATTAAATGAGCTAATATTTGTAAAGTTCTTAGAAGAATAATTTGGCTGTTATTAACTATTATATGAGTTTGCTAAATAATAAACAAACAAAATATTTATCTTGTGTTAAGCAAGGGTCTTTTCACTGCTGTGGATTGACTTTGGAGAAGTGCAAAATCAGCGTGACTATGTTAGCTAATTAAATTCTCAAATTCACTTAAATAAACATTTTACAGAAGTCAAAATAATGAGCTTGGAAGTGTTTGCATGAGATATTTCCTTTAATGGTCAGATTTATGTGAGCAGGATAATGCTGACTTGCCCTATTAGAGAAATAAAGTTGTGTATGTCTTTATGACACACCAATGTACATAATGTGCATGCAGATGAGCAGACAGTTTAATCTCTTTGATAAGCACAAAGTTAGCAAGTTTAGAGAAGTGAGGCTGAGGGGATGTTTGACATCGTACACACAATAATTTATTAGCCAGCTTTCCTTTCTCAGTTTGCATCCAGTGAATGTCACAATACCTAAGCCCAGACCCATGAAAATATTCCTGGGGGAGAAGTGGCAGAAAAGTTGGGCCAAGTCTTCTTTTGCTGTATTTGCTATAGTACTGAATTATAATATCCAATCTCCTTTTATGCTATTTTTATGCTGTACGGCAGGTAATAAATCAGGCCATGGTCAAATATTAATACTTATAATTATATGAGGCTGCCTGAAGAAATTTGAGATGTTTCAAAAATTTGAAAATTTTTTCTGGATTTCTAATATCAAATGCACTCTCTGAAGCAGCTTCTACAGATAAATCCTATCTACTGTGCTGGGTCAAAAGACAAGAGCTCACATATCAATCTCCCAAAGGCTTAGGTGGGCAAGCATGAGTTGACTAACCAAGGGGATTTCTGCAGCTTCTGCATTGCCGTTACATTCAACCTCTGTTTGATCAGCAATAGATGTTGATGTCTGTTTCTAATTGCTGACTGGCTCTCCAGCTCTTGTACTACAAGAGATTGGGTCACGATGACCCAGAAGAGTAAAAACCTGACAGTGAGGTAGCTCAGCATGTCCACACAAGTATATCCTCTCATGTTCCTGTCAGACTCGGAGTCGGATTCCAAACCAAGTAGAGCACTTAGGGGTATCTCCACACAGAGAAATAGGGAAAAAGATCATGAGAGTACGGTGTTGGATTTGAAGAACTTTATTATTTTTTTAACCGTAGTGGGGGAAAAAATGTAAAGCACCTACCCTCCCATGCTCACTCCAATTGAATATAAGAGGCCGCTATAACCCCCTGTAACTCCCACATGTTCCTAGCCAAACTTCACTCCCCCATGGGAATGCGAGGACAGTCCAAGCAATAGCGAACAGCAGTGATTCTCTTTCCTTACTATTGAAAGAAATTTTCAACACATATTTCTTATTGATTTATAAGAGCTCTGTAATATATATATATATATATGTATTTGATATGTTATTCTTTCAATTTATACACTGAAAATGTAGGCTTACAGAATTTCTATCTTGTTTTGGGGGCATGTAGATGTTAAATGTATCCTTATTTTAATGTATGTTTAATTTGTAGTTAAAAAGGCTTTCTGTACCACAAGATTACAGATTATTTACCCAGGATATTTGCACATACTTACATGATTTCTTATTTTACATATGAATCTGTTACTGATTTTGTACAAATAGTGAATAAATGTCCATATTTATTGTTAACACCATTTATTGAATGATCCAATTTCTCTTCACTAATTTTAAATATGACATTTATAAGGCATGAAATTGCCACCCTATGTGAGTCTAATCTAGCTCACTGACCTATTCCTATGTCCACATTGCTTTTTAAATTATGAAACTTTATAATACATTTACTGTAAAACAAGGCCTCATATTTTTATTATTTCTAATATTCTATTTCCTTATGTTTGTTCCTACAGATGTCCTTCTAGTAATTAAAAAAAATTTAGAGTAATTTTTTTTTAAGATTTTATTTTTGAGTAATCTCTATACCCAATGTAGGGCTCAAACTTACAACCTCGAAATCAAGAGTTGCATATCTACCACCTGAGTCAGTTAGGCCCCCCAAGTAATATTTTTCTTTAAAGAAGTCTTTAAGAATTTGATTTTGATCGATTACACAGCAGTAACAGATTAATTTTGGGAGAATTGACAAACTGACAAATTCACTATTTTCCTGTTCTAGAAGACAAAAAATATATATTTTTCCTTCTTTAATGATCTTTTGTTCTGTAATAGGTTTCAGGGTTTTAATTATATGTTTTCTATATTGTTCTATCATGCTTTGTATTGATAGTACTGAGTTTCTTTTTATCTTTTTCATAACGTTTTGACCATGTTTATAGATACAAAAGCTATTAAATTTGTTTCTGGGAGTGCCTGAGTGGCTCGGTCAGTTAAATGTCTGCCTTCGGCTCAGGTTATGATCCCCGGAGTCCCAGGATGGAGTGCCACATGGGGCTCCATGCTCAACGGGGAGTCTGCTCCTCTCCGTGCTCATTCTCTCTCTTTCTCTCTCTCTCTTTCTCTCTCTCACTGTTTCTGAAATAAACAAACAAAATCTTTTTTAAAGCTAAATTTGTTTCTGAAAGCCTTTAAATGAATTTATCAATTAAAAATAATTGCTGGGACACCTGGGTGGTCCAGTTGGTGGAGTGACCAACTCTTGGTTTCAGTTCAGGTCATGATCTCAGGGTCATGAAATGGATCCCTAGATCAGGCTCTGCACTCAGCGGGGAGTCCCTCTCTCTCTGCCTTTCCCACCTCCAACTTGTATACGCATGCTGTCTCTTTAAAAATAAATAAATAAATAAATAAATAAATAAATAAATAAATAAGTCTTTAAAAAATTGTCTTCATAAATTTTTAAAATAGTAATAGAGACATTTTATTTCCTCTGTACATAATGCTTGGAGACATGTGCAAAAAGAGTTCTCAGACTTATTGTGATGTTTTCAAATTCATCCAGCACTAAGAGGTCCACAGGTTTGTGGGCAACTGAATCATGATTGTTTAAGTTCATTTTTCCCAGATGAGTCTGTAATTCACATTGATACAAGTCTTGTTAAAGCATAATTCCTGTCATAGAATTTAAGAGCTAGATGAAGCTATAAGACATCACAAAATCCAATCCATTAAACGTTTCCCATACTTCAAATGTATTGAAGTCTTTGAAAATATTGAAGTCATTTCTTAGTTTTTTTTTTATGAAATATAATCATCTCTCCTCCATTGTTCCAATTACTGGGCTTCAGTTGATCGTGTTGTATCTCATACTCAGATGAGCAGATGGCCAACAATCAACTAGAGTGGCGGCCCTCCTTTTATAGAAAATAAAAAAACTGATGTCAGGAAAAAAAGAAAAAAAAAACAACTATTAGTGTCTGAAAGAAGATCAATCTCCTTAACAGTATATCAGAGTCACTGGTTCCCAAAGGTTGGGCAGAACCCAGGAAAACTGTTTATCAGTGTCAAAAAAAGAGATTATTTGGAGAGACATGGGTAACATAGTGACCATCTATGATTCAGCAATCTTCCTCTACAAAGTCTTCCAGTAGCAAAAATCATAAATCTTTCTTCAAGTAACAAATGGATCATTATTTTTCTATATCTGCCAAGATATGAATGAATCAGTCTCTATCATTTATAGTCAAGAAACAGGTCAGATACTAAAGATGAAATCTAGTCCCTACACAGCTGATCAGGAATTAGGAAAAGAAGCTCAAGTTTTTGGTACAGACTTCTTAGGGGGTATAATATTCAAATACATTAAAAAAATAAACATATGATACATCATAACTTCCACTGAAGAAGCCTAAACCTTGAAGAAATTCCTTTCAACCGAAGGAGTATTTTCTCTTGTGGGCCATTTGAATGGCAAGAGTCTATTAAAGCAGTTTTCTCTTTCCTTACTATTGTCTATGTTTTCAGAATAGCTTTACCTTAAGAATTTTTCAATTTGCATTAAGAATCATGTGGAGTTAAAGTTAATTGTGTTTTTAATGTTGCTAATGACGAAGCTAATGGTGAAGCTAATGGCAGCCCATTGTTTCTGTCAAGCAAGCTAACCAGTTCCTCTTAATAACGTGTGTTGGATTTCCAATCACATCATTGATTTCCTGTTGGCCGAAACAATAAAGCAAAATCTCCACGAGGCTCTCCATTATCTGGCAACTGCCTTATTCGGCCCAACACTTGCCTGAGGTATGGCAGCTGTGTTGACTGTGTGATAGGAAAAAAAAGAGGAATAGCCTAAGGGACAGAATGAAGTGAAGTGCAAGAAGGCTATAAATGGGTTACTAATAAAGGCCAAAAGGCTTATTCTACATTTGCAGGTGGGTGGGTAACACCAAGGGTGCGACTACAATCAGGAATCTCTGGCTATTTGTCCAGACTTCTCTTCAAGCAGTCTTCATAATGGCTTCATGATCGATCTAGCATGCTATTTTATGACTTTATGCCTTTGTTGATGTGGCTCCCCTTTGGAAGGCCCTTGCCCTCTAGCCAGCATGGTGAACTCCTACTGATCTTTTAAAACTGAGCTCTTTATAAAGCCTTCTCTAACTCTTCTATTACTCCTCTAACCAGAAAACCTGGTACCCACTCCCTGCCAACACTTCAGCTAATATCTACAGGCATTATATAAAAGAGATTGAGGAATAACTCTAAGAATCTGGATATAATGAAAATAAGATTTCACTAAAAGATTTAAACTACAACATGAATGTTTAATGAATTGCTACAGAAATCCACACAGTCACAATTGTCAGAGTAACTTCTGAACTGTGCAAATTCCACACTAATAGAATTGTTGATACTAGTTCAGAGTGGAAATAGTGAGGAAGGAATTCAAGTGCAAAGGAATGTGATTCACTCTCTGCCAAATTCTTCAGTGAATGAAGAGGATTGACCTAGAGATCAGGAGAAGAGAAGAAAAAGGAAAGGCAAAAGATAACACAATGGTGTGAATCTAAATGGAAGAGGACATTTTATTAAAAAGCTGTGTAATAATCATCATAGAGCTGCAATGGAGAGAATAAAAGACACAATGTTATTTTCCAGCCATCCGGAAAGTGAGTTGTTCAAGACTGAGAAATGCAAAGAAAGTGGTATCCTCAAAGAAGATTTAGGTTTCAGCTAAAAGAAATGTAGAACTAGCTGGCATATAATCTGTGACTAGTTTAAATTTTGTCCTGATGATCTCTTGGACATGAGTGAATACTGAACCAATAGGCAGAGGATGTGTTCCAACTTCCTTGGGATGGTGTTTGCCTAGTGATAAGGGTTTATGCAGAATGTTGCAGGGATTACGTCAGCAAGCAGTCCACCAGGTTTCATGGAAATGGACAAAATAGACTTATATGCATGAAGATTAAGCAGCAAGAGTCCCTTGCTATTTTACTCTGTGCACAAAGCAGTGGTGTAATAATTCATCTTTTTCAGCTGGCTTGAAGGGAAAGAATATGCCCAGAGAATGACTATAAACATCTATTCTTCCCATAATTGTTCTTCTTACTGTATATTAATAAATTCATATATATTCATTTTAAACATCAGTCTTTTGTGAATATTTTCAAAGTTGGAAACCTTGAAGGATCATTTCTGGAACACTGAAAAGATCATTTTTCAGGCATGGCCAGGTTATGAGCCAACTCTGGATTTAGGTCTATTATTAAAAATAATTCCATTGCAGTGCCTGGGTAGCTCAGTGGGTTAAAGCCTCTGCCTTCAGCTCAGGTCATTGGGTCCTGGGATCGAGCCCTGAGTTGGGCTCTCTGCTCAGTGGGGAGCTTGCTTCCCCCTCTCCCTCTGCCTGCCTCTCTGCCTACTTGTGATCTCTCTCTCTCTCTGTCAAATAAGTAAAATCTTAAAAAAAAAGAAAAGAATTCCATTAACACTGATTATCTCTGTACACTGAGGAACTGTATTAGAGAAATATCTCTGTAACACAAAGACAAATTATTTTTCATATGTATCTTGCCTACCAGTCTATGAGGTTTGGAGGTCAGAAATAGCACCTTATTTTCTCTTACATCCACCAGCATCTAGTGCAATGCCTGGTACATGCTAGGCAAACATTTAATAGTTTTTGAAAGGGAAGGAACAGTACTATGAACTGAATATTTGTGCCCCCCTAAAATTCATATTCGAAGCCCAATCCCTAGTGAGATGGTATTTAGAGGTAGGGCCTTGGGAAGTGATGAGGTCATGAGGGCAGAACTTTTATTAATGGGATAGTGGCCTTATAATAGAGACCCCAGAGAGCTCTCTAACCCTTTCTGCAATGTTAGATCGCATTGAAAAGATGGCTGTTTGGGATACGTGGGTGGCTCAGTTGCTTAAGCCACTGCCTTCAGCTCAGGTCATGATCTCAGGGTCCTGGGATCGAGTCCCATATTGGGCTCCTTGCTCAGCGAGGAGCCTGCTTCTCCTTCTGCCTGCTGTGTCTGCCGCTCCCCATGCTTGTCCCCTCCCCCATAAATAAATAAATAAAATCTTAAAAAAAAAAAGAAATGACGGCTGTCTAAATAGCAAACAATACATCTGTCAGCACCTTGACCCTATATTTTCTAGCCTCCAGAACTGTGAGAAATAAATTTCTGCAATTTATAATCTACTTGGTCTATGGTATTTTGTTACAGCAACCCAAAAGGACAAAGATAAACAGTTATTCAAATGGTAGCATTATAGGGACGCCTGGGTGGCTCAGTGGGTTAAGCCTCTGCCTTCGGCTCAGGTCATGATCTCAGGGTCCTGGGATTGAGTCCCATGTGGGGCTCTCCATTCAGCAGGGAGCCTGCTTCCCACCCCCATCCCCACCCCTCAACCTCCACCTGCCTGCCTCTCTGACTACTTGTGATCTCTCTCTCTCTGTCAAATAAATAAAATTTAAAAAATGGTAGCATTATAGGGAAAAAGAATCTATTTCCATTGACCAAAATTATATTTTATATTATTATTATATTTCATATTATATTATTATAATATAATGATATAAAATTGTAATATTCTTCAAATCTAATGAATGCTTTCTTGGTTGTCTGTGTGGCAAGTTTTTCTTGTGGCAGGTTGCATTGTGTAACAGTTGTTCTGTGTGGGGGGTTGTACTAAGTAGCTAATAAATGTAAATTATTGAACTATGTGACAGATTTTTGAGACCTGTTGTGTTATTAAGTCCTATCATGGGGGGTTGATTTGTAAAATACCTCTTTCTCCTTTATTTTTTTAAAATTTTTTTTAAAGATTTTATTTATTTATTTGAGGGAGAACGAGAGAGCACAGGCAGGGGTAGGGGCAGAGGGAAAAGCAGACTTCCTGTCGAGCAGGGAGCCTGAGGCAGGACTCCATCCTGGGACTCTGAACTCTGTTCTCCAGAATAATGACCTGACTTAAGCAGAAGGCAAATGCTTAACTGACTGAGCCACCCAGGCACCCCATCTTGCTCCATTAATTGTGTGATAAAGGCAGGCACCATGGTAATTTGCCTAGCTCTCTCAGTGAATGTCTGAGAGCCTTTCTTTTTTTTAATTGAATGGCATACTTAATACAGATTTTGTTTAAACAGCCTGACTAATGTAGTAGTATGTTTGAAACAGAATATTTAACACATGAGTGATTGGATGACTTGAGCTGCAAACACTAACCATATTCTCCAAAATCTTGGGGATTTTTCATCTGTATTGCAGCAGTTTCCAGGATAAGAAAAGGTACTTGGGAAGGGGTTTTTTGAAATCAAAACACTTTTTTCACCCTCAACTCCAAGTAGTCTATGGAGAGCAAATTGTGTTTTTTTTAAGGTCAATTTATAGTTTATTGAATTTTTCTTAATGTTTACTTCCATTGATTATCTTAACAAATACTTTCTTAAAAAAATGGAAGCAAATGCAAAAGCCTATGTAAGACAGGAAACTGGGCAGAGGACTAGGAATGGTTCTCCTAAGACATAAAAGTCACAGAAACCAATTGTTAAGGGATCCACTCCTTTGAGTCAGATAATGAACCAATAGAGAGCTCAGCAGCAGAGCTAAATTTATAAACCTAGGGCTGAAAACATGGAGATTCAAATCCAAGGGTAAAAGAGGAGAACAGGGAAAGAAATTGGAAGAAACACAAAATATCAGAGCCAATTAGCCAAACTAAAGCTAAAGTGCAGCAAATCAGGTAAGAATTATGAGATCTGGCCATTTGATACCCAATCCTGAGCTATTATAAAATGATTCTTACCTTGAGCAAAGATATTGTCTAGTTTGGAGGTAAGAGTAAAGGGTCAAAATTAGGCCATAAAAAACCGGCAAGGGACAACCAAACACTAATCAGTAAAATAAAAGGAATTACAAGATGAGATCAAAGAACATACAAAAGTACATGTGAATTTAAAATCAATATCTTCAGACAAGAAGGTCCAGACCCCTAACTGTACCTGGAAAGGAGTCTGCCAAGGCAAAGAAGGGCTCTTGACATCCTGTTCGGCATGTTTATCTTTTTCCCATCAGTGAACTTAGATCCCCTAAAGTTCTTAGAGAAATGGTTAACAGTGGAATTCCCTATCTTAACATTCAGCAGATTCTGATTTTGATGAAATTGTTTTTGAGGGTTTTTTTGTTTTGTTTTGTTTTGTTTTGTTTTAATGACCAAGTCACCATCAAAAGACATTTCTGCCCCCTTCCCTTCTGGTGAAGTTATCATGTAGACACAATCCGAAAAAAGATGAACTACTCTTATTAGATAAATGACAAATTGCCTGTGATTTATTAAATAAGAATTGTGCACTTGTACCTTATAGCATAAATTTTACTCACTGTTATCTTTTTGCTTCACTATAAATTTCTTTATATTTTCCTCTCTGTTGTATTCCTGAGTTTGATTTATCCAATGTGTTCAAAAACTCATATTAAAGGCAAATGAGTTTATGGTGCATATATCATAAAACATGCTTAGAGAACAAGTTTTGATGGATAGGAAACCTTTTGGTCAATCTTGTGGTTGGTTTCCAAAGGTCATTTTTTTTAAAACCCAGATTCAATTAGTCTCATAAAATGTGAGTTATTCATGTCCATCCAACATCCAACTCCCAGTATATCCTGATCCAGTAGCATATAGCTGGTGATAGGTATGTCAAAAATAGCAAATATACCTTCAGTTTCTTCCTGCGCATTCCACTTGATGAAGTCCAATTAACCACAAAGGAATTTGGTCTTCTATAGAAAATGTCAGTGACTACTGAAGTAAAAGACTATTGCCTTTGAAAAATTTGGTTAGGAGAATAGTCAGTGTTTATTTGTACCTGAAGCTGGATCTTGTATGTCTTTTTCATTAGTTTTTCTAATCATAAACAGATGAAAACTCATTGTGGAAATTGTAAAAAAAAAAAAAATCCTCAAACTTAGAATAAACCATTATTTTTTAAGAGACTTTTAAAATGGCTTTTGATGAGTTTTCTCATGTAATAGCTTTTATGTCTGGTACTCAAGTAGTCTCAGGAATACTATAAAATCTCTTACATACCATTTATTGTTTTCTAACATTTTGAGGTAAAAAACAAATTAAAAAAAAAAAGATACCAGTGAGCTAATAAAAGTTTTTTTTTTAAAGGTTTTTTTTTCCTAAGAAAACTTCTTGGTAAAATTTGACTAATGTTAGTATTTTATAATAAAACGAGGATCCCATGCCATCACTGAGTAATATTTCCCTCTATAAAGATCTAAAAGAGGATGTCATTATAAAAAACACCAAGAAGGTCTTGATGATAGGAAAATGCAGGGAATTTCCTTTTCTAGTAGGTCAAGCTAGTTAAGACAGTCAAAGGAACGTTTCTTGTTCATGGTTCCATTAGCAGTTTCACGTGGCTGAAACCTGGATTGTGATCTAGTGACCGTGGGGCACGCTTTGTTTCTCCTGCCCTCCCTGCCCTTGTTCTGCTGAAAACAAACATGGCTTGAGAAAATATCTGAACACAGTGGTCTTCTTGTGCTCTTCTTAGTGCAGCAAGATGATTGAGAGGCACAACATGCTATGCAGATGTGGAAACCGTGTAATTCTGAGCTTCCTCCAGGAAAGAATGAGCTTTGATAGGCTGGAACTAAAGCTTCTCTAAAGGTGTAAAATAACCATGAATTTCCTATTACCATGGACAACTATTTCAGATATTCACAGCCAATTTAAGCATGGTGGCTAACAGCTGTTCATAATATTGCTGCCTTAGAGTACATGTGCCTTCTAATAAGAGTGAGGGGTATATTCCTCACTCTTCCTTTTTTTAAAAAAGTTATACCTGTGTTACTTTTGCTCAACTTCTGATTCACTCCTTTACTTGATGTGATGAGATCTGCAAATGTAGGTTGACCTTTTATAAAAGACATCTAGAAGGACTACATTCTTTTATAAAAGTTTGAATTTTGCCTCAAAAATGCATTTTATTTAGAAATTAACACAAATCTATTAGTTGCAAAGTCTGAGAAGCAAGCTTTCTGATTTTGCCCAATTCTAAGGACAAGAATTTTAACTATATTGATAACTACCCAGAGATGCAGCCCACATAAATTCAAGTACTTGCCCATTTCATTTTAACATTAATAGAATGTTAGTTCAAAGACAAAACTGAATGTAATGGAAATGGAATGGTTTTCTGTTAGAATGTCTATTTCTTGATTGAAGACATAATAGTTTGGATATTTACCTGGAAGTTTTCTATGTCTTTTGATCTGGAAGGAAGTTTTGTAATAAGCATGCTAAATTTTAATATTAATTCAGATCTATGAAATTGGCTTCAATCTAAGAAATCTCAATGCCATAGATAACAAAACTCTAGTATATAATAGTTTTGTACATATCACTCACTAAGTATCAATAGAAGAAGTATCAATAGAAGAATCAATCGGTAAGAATCAATCTTCAAAAGAAGCAGCAGCAGCAGAAGGAGGAAAAGAAGAGGAAGGTGGGGGAGGGTGTTTATGAAATTGGGGTGCTGGTTATGACTTTAACATGAATTTTTGGAAATAGAAATAATGCAGTACTGGTAATTTTTCTCCCTCAAACACATTAATTTTTCAGAGTAGAAATGAATTCTGTTGGTTTCAGGGGACAATTTGTATGCATGGTTATTGTACATTGGGAAAGTACCAATAGACTTAAATAGATGACTAGATCTATTTGTGTACCCTGCAAATCATTTTGTAATCAGCACTTCAATTAATCACCCTTTTCATCCAATTTAGGAAAACTTATGAGAATTGAGGCACGGTACATACTTTAGAAAGTCTTTCACTTGGGAGTCTTTTTATTGGCTTGCTTTAGAAACTCAGATTGATAAAGTTCAAACTTTTATTGCATTTGCTTGGATAATCCTATTTCAACACCACAATCAAAGAGTATAATTTTTTAAATAAAATACACCTAACTACAAACTCCATGATCTAACAAAAGGTAAAACGCAAACTTAGATTCACTAAATTTTCCAATTCATTTTCTTTTTTTTTTAGATTTTATTTATTTATTTGAGAGACAGAGAAAGTGAGAGAGAGCATGAGAAGAGAGAAGGTTAGAGGAAGAAGCAGACTCCTCATGGAGCTGGGAGCCTGATGTGGGACTCAATCCCGGAACCCAGGAATCATGACCTGAGCCGAAGGCAGTTGCTCAACCAACTGAGCCACCCAGGGGCCCCTCCAATTCATTTCCAAAAGTTTGTTTTTGTTTTGTTTCTTAAAGGGGTGTAGATAATGTAAGAAAGTTTGCCTTTAAAGTATTTTAACCATGATGGTTGATGGAAAAGATAGAAGTTGAGAAATGTTGTGATACTTTAATTTCAAAAATTATTAATGTTGGGGCACCTGGGTGGCATGGTCAATTAAGCCTCCTACCTTTGATTTCAGCTCAGGTCATTATCTCAGGGATGAGAGCAAGCCCTGTGTTGGGCTCTGTAGTCAGGGAGGAGTCCCTTGAGATTCTCTCTTCCTCTGTCCTGCTGTTCATGCTCTCTCTCTAATAAACAAATATTTTAAAAAATCATTAATGTTGTTATTAATATCAAAATGGATATTTTGCCAAAAAATGTTAGGGAACATCAGTGTTATTACAACCCATTAGCTTCTCTAAAAATAATTTATTATTGTGCTCGCTTCGGCAGCACATATACTAAAAATAATTTATTATCTCTCTTATGGAAAAGATAGCTTTGTGGTATCTGAATTTTAATCCATCTCAAATTCAGTGTTAAACCTCAGAAATGAAAATCAACTATACTTTTTAGAGTTATATATCTCTAAATTAGATTAACGATTGATATATTTTGTCATTTTGATATGAAAATGTTCTCATGGTTAAAATTATGTACAAATGTATAAAACTATTTAAATCTAAGTAAAATGATATTATTTTTCAACTACTATTTGGATTCATCTCCCTTTTAGAAAGTATTCAATTTATAAATAATAAGGATCCTAAACCTTTTTAAAAGTTATTACTGAGTCGAAATATACAAAGCTTTTATATTTACTTTTTTCTCTGATAAATGATAAAATAAACCCTTCACAAAGCAATAAATTCAAAAACTACAAAGGGATCACCTTCCCACACTAATAATAATAACTATCCTCATATAAATAGTACTTACTGTGGACTTGACAATCCTAAGACCTAATCTAGGTCTTCTGTATATATGGTATATATGTATATGTACATTAATCAATTCTCACTATAGTGTTTTATATGAGGATGATGTAATGTTATGGACATAATATTATTTTTCTCTGGAATACATTATAGCTCAGATATGAAAAATCTTTGATTTCCTAAATTCCCAAATACCACCACTAGAGTGAGTCGTAAATAATACAATTTAAATAAAAATGATAATTTGTTAAGATAGGCTGACTAGTCAGCTGGGCTTTCTCTCATTGTTTTAAGTAATTTGTGCCTAATTGCATAATAATATAAAGTCATATATTATCAAATTTACAAACTGCTACAGTTTAGAAACTTGTAGTTACTTGCTCTTAAAGAGATACAGCAAAGAGACTATTCTATTTTCGTTGTGAAAATTGTCTGTAAAGAAATCTTAAAAAAGAGAAAAAAATGGTGGGGAAAGAAAAGGAGTTTTTTTGTACCTTCTCTTTAAAAACTGTTGTTATTGTGGTCATTATGTTTTTCACTGTGCTCAGTGGATATTGTCACAGGGGAGGAAAAAGGCTTAATAGCATGAAAAGAAAACTTCAAAATTTATGTTTTTATGAGACTGTCCATTAAGATCAGACTAGAGATTGGCATATAAAATAGTTCCCACCAAATGAGTCACTTGAGATGACATTTATTTGTTGAAATCAATGTTTTGAAAATCAGTGCTGCCTTCACAAGCCATTTAAAAAAAGAAAAATCAAGGGCTAATTTATGAGTCCTATTTTCCTCCCTAAAACAAATGCTTCTAAAAAAAAAAAGAAGGGGCCATAATGCCAATTCTATTTGTAAATTAGTTTACAATTAGGAAACTGGATAAATAGAAGAAGATGGCAATAATAAAGATAGGGCGGTGGAATCCAAAACTCTATGCCTCATTCAATCTTATCTTTAATAAACTTGTATGAGTTATTCTCATTTTTCAGGAATTCCTGACAATCTTAATCTCATTTCCCCATCCTCTAAAAATGGCTACCTAGGCAAGAATGGCCCAATTCTGGCTCCAGTGAGTCTAGTGAAGAAATAGCAAATGTCATAAAAAAGCGTAACTGATTCTTATTTTGGTAATCTTTGAAAAATATAAGAAGTTAATCACTCCAGTAAAATGAAAATAAAATTCCACAAGGTTATATCTATATATAAATTGATAGACAAGTAAAAATCAAACAAAAACAAAAAGCATCTACAAAAACATGGTTGTTACTTATCTGGCAAGTGACTCTTATCTGACCAATAAAAAACAATTGATCAATTTAGGATAAAACATAATGGGGTAGGGAAGACCTGGCTTTTGAGTCTGACAGAAGATATGGTTCAAAACCTGGACTCCAAGCTTACCCTTTTTTTTAAATTTTCTTTTTAAGATTTTATTTTTTTAAGTATATCTACACTCAATGTGGAGCTCGAACCCACAACCCCAGGATCAAGAGTTGCATGCTGCACTGACTAGCCAGCAAGGCACCCTTTATCATCTTTTTAATCCCTTTAAACAAGGTAACCCATATCTCAGCCTTAGAATCCTCATAAATAAATAAATGATACACCCTTTATTAGGACTATTATAATAATTAAATAATATAGAGATTATAAAGAGCTTCACACCAGGAGAACAATGTCTAGAGAATTTTGTCATATTTATACATGTGTATGTGAATTTGGGGGGAATTACATTTCCCCCAAAATTCATATGTTGGAGCTCTAATTTCTAGTACCTTAGAACATGGCCAAGAACCATATGATACTCTCAATTGATGCTGAAAAAGCATTTGACAAAGTACAACATCCTTTCCTGATCAAAACTCTTCACAGTGTCGGCATAGAGGGCACATTCCTCCACATCATCAAAGCCATCTATGAAAAACCCACAGCGAATATCATTCTCAATGGGGAAAAGCTGAGAGCTTTTCCCCTGAGATCAGGAACACGGCAGGGATGCCCACTATCTCCACTGCTGTTCAACATAGTCCTAGAAGTCCTAGCC
>CM052799.1:160540623-160596974 GCA_028533885.1 Nasua narica | reverse complement strand
GGAACTAGAGGGTATTATGCAAAGCGAAATAAGTCAGTCAGAGAAAGACAATTATCACATGATCGCTCTGATATGAAGAATTTAAGAGGCAGGGCAGGGGGTTATGGGGGGGGTGGGGAAGAGAAATGAAACAAGATGGGATGGGGAAGGAGACAAACCATAAGAGACTCCTAAACTCACGAAACAAACTAAGGGTTGCTGAGAGGTGGCGGGGGGTGGGGGTGGGGTGGGGGGGGTGGGGATAGGTATATGGACATTGGGGAGGGTATGTGCTATGGCAAATGCTATGAAATGTGTAAGCCTGATGATTCACAGACCTGTACCCTGGGGTAAATAATACATTATATGTTAATAAAAAATTAAAAAAAAAAAAAAGAACATGACCACATTTGAAGATTGGGCCTTTAAATAGGAAATTAAGTACAAACGAGGCCTTTAGGGTGGACCTTAATCTCACCTGACTTGTGTCATAGAAAGAGAAAATTCGGGCACTTAAAAGAGACACCAGGGCTTCTTGCACACAGAAGAAAGACCCTATGTGATCACAGCAAGATGGCAGCCATCTGTAGGCCAAGGAGAGAGGATTCAGGAGAACGCATCCTGTTGACATCTCAGTATTGGACTTCCAGCATGCAAGACCATGAAAAGAATACATTTCTGTTGCCTAATATTTTATTGTGGCAGCCTTGGCTAATTAACGTAATATGCACATGAAGAAATAGCAAATTGGGACTCCTGGGTGGCTCAGTCAGTTATGTGTCTGCCTTTGGCTCAGGTCATGATCCCAGGGTCCTGGGATCGGGCCCTTTATCGGGGTCCCTGCTCAGTGGGGAGCCTGCTTCTCCTTCTCCTTCCCTCTCATGCTTTTTCTCACTATCTCTGTCTCTCCCTCTCAAATAAATAAAATCAAAAGAAAGAAAGAAAGAAAGACCAAATTACTCCAATGTAGGCAAAATGTATAATGCTGCATGTCATAGTTGTTAGGAATGTGTCTCATAAAATATTTCAAAAACTACATGTATCATTTCATTAATATTCAAAATAGTGATAATGGATTAAGTGCTATTTTAATGTTCACTTTACAATAAGGAAACTAAGTCACAGAAGTTTTTAATAACCTAAGGTCATACAGTTAGCCCAAAACTAGAGCCTCAGTTCATGACCACTATGCTCCAAGAGAAACAGCAAAATTAAAAATAAATAAGTAAACATTCAGTTTTATGGACATGCCATACAAATTGATATTCTTATTCATTAAAGCACAGGAAACCCCACACCTTTTGTTAAGAAAGAAGGAAAAGCCATACAGACTTTAAAGCTAATTTGGACATACATGAATGCATGTTGTCAGATCGATTTTTATGATAACTTTTCAATGCTCATTTTCATGAGTAATGTATATGACACAAACAGGTTTTAGAACACTAAGAGTTGTTTTTAGTGTAGCCTAGACTATAATTTTAGAGTCCCTTAGCCCTATCTGTTCCATGTACCCATTGATTAATTCCATGAGCATAAACACAAAGCAGATAACTCAGAAGGAAATAAAATATTCTATAAAATATTATTTTATAAAAAAATTTCCTTCATCAGAAGGAAATAAAAGCTGAATACCTTGTCTGACCCATGGTTAAAATGCTCATATTTTCAACTTGAAAAATTGTATTTCATTTTGCTAAAGTAATTTTTTGGAAGGATTTGAATAGGTCAAATATCTGAATTATATTTTATTCTTAACAGAAACTTGGCTTGATAATTTAAATTGCTGCTAATCAAATATTGATATGATGAGGCCCTACGGGATGTAAAATAAGAAATTGATACAATGTTGAACATCAGTAACTTATAAATAAATGTATCTAAAAAGATTAAAATAGCATGGTTAGTAATGAAAAAACTTATTACCAGGTGCCAGTCACTTCCTTAGATTTCAAAAATAGTAATAAAAGGCAAAAACCCTTTTATGTATTTTTCATAAATGAGAAGAATACCTAGTAAAATGTATTTAATATGATTACTTTTTGTTGAAATGCTCTTTTTTTTGATGGAGCAAAATGAAACTACCTGATGATCCTATAAATATAATCATAAATTCTATTATTTAATTCTGCTAATGCAGTATTTTCATTAGCTTACTTACCTAATCTCATCTTTTATGTGTCCTACTGTCTAGAAGGATTGCACTTTAAATGTTTTCTCCTGTTCTAAGAGCAGTATATAACAATTATGGAAAATTTTAATAAAAAAAATACTAGCACTTGTATTCTCTTCACCTTTATGGATTGGTACTACTCATCTATTGATTTGATATGCTGCATTTTGGTTTGGTATTTATATATGTGTGTTTGTACCCTGAAAATTTGATTCATGTATTCAATTATTATTTAGTTTAACAAATATGGATCGTACAGAGTAATTGTACTTGGTACCAGAGCAACAAAATTAGGAGTGACAACTATGTATTCCAAGGTATAGAAATTCATGGATGGATAATAATGACTAGGAATTGGATTTGGATGTGTTGGTTTTAGATGTGCATTAAACTTTCAAATGGAAAAGTTGAGCATGGGGTTGGGTCCAAAAGAAAGTCTGGTCTGGACATGGACCATCCGGGAGGAGAAGTTATTAAACCCAGAAGCCACATAAAGCAGCAAAGACATAGAGTGTGGGGAGAGACTAGAAGACACCAAGGACTGAGCATTGAAGTTCTTCACTATTAAAAAAGTGAGAAGAGGATGAACCGGCAAATGCCACAGAGAAGGAGAAACCGAGAACCAGTGAGAGAAGAGGAAAAACAAGTTTATCTATGGAAAGAGGGGAAGTTTCAACTCTGTTAAACTGGGGTGTTAGATCAAACATGACAATAAATCGGAACTGACTGTTGGACTTAAAACGAGGACGGCATCAGTGACCTCAATGAAGACTGTTTCCATGGGGCATTAGGGAAGAAAACCAGGTGGAGTAGAGTGAAAAGAGAGTGGGACAAGAGGAATTAGAGTGAGCGCATGCAGGTCACTCTTGAAGTTTTGCTGAAAAGAAGATAAAAAAAGGGGGGGAGTGGTGTTTCAGAAAGAGATGGACAGTGGGGCCAAAATAAGGTATCAATTCTTCTTTTAAAAAATAATTTCTTGTTTGAATACTAATTAAAATCATCTAAAAGGAAGCAAAAATCTGGTGGTATAAGAAAGACAGGAGAACTGTAATACCCTGGAGCACGATAGAGAATGGGAGTGCTTTCCTCAGACTGGTGAAAGGGTGAGCTCAAGGGGTAGGCAAGAGGGCAAAGGAATGAGGACAGGTGAGGATAGATAGGTAGTCCCCAGGGTCTGAAATGATGCCTTTCAATGACTGAGTGAATGGACTAGAGATAGGATAGGGTAGACATGAATGGTCAAGGATAATTTCATGAACTAATAGTGAGAGGAATCAGGGTGGTGTGCTCCCCACTCATGTTCAGCTGATCAGATGCTGATTTGGATTTAGATGGTGTTGGCTGGGCCATGGCATGGCTGAAAAAGCAAAATAAACGTTTTCATCAAATTTTTCTCATTTCATATTAACTGATGAGTTTCTTTCCTGTGTTATCGAATATCCTTTAAACATTATTTTAATGCTTGTAAATAAATACATGCAATCATGTATTGAAAACTTTCCCTATTTTTAAATATTTGTTTTTACTTATTATATATAATATTTCTTTTAAAGATTTTATTTTATTTATTTTAACAGAGAGAGAACACAAGCAGGCAGAGAGGCAGGCAGAGGCAGAGAGAGGAGCAGGCTCCCTGCCGAGCAAGGAGCCTGATGTGGGACTTGATCCCAGGACGCTGGGATCATGACCCGAGCCGAAGGCAGCCGCCCAACCAACTGAGCCACCCAGGCATCCCTATAATATTTCAATAATTATAGAATTTGAGAGTCAAAACCAAGAACCAATTACAAGAAGAAAGGTGTCTGAAAAAAACATAATTGCAAAGAGATTCCAAAGGAATAAGCTGTTTTAGTAAAGATCTATTGCTATATAACATTCACTCCCAAAATTCAGAGGCTTCAAAAAGAAGAGCTATTTATTTGCTCCCATTTATACAATTTAAGTATTACAGGTGGGAATAGATTGCTTCTCCTTCAAAATGTATCAGCTAAAGCAACTTGACTAGAAAAATTAGTTCCAAAGGGGAGTCACTCACATGACTACTGCTGCTAGCTGGCCCTAGGAGTAGATTGGGGATATTTGAAAGATTATAACATACCTTAGAAATCAATATTTCATGATGGATATGAATTTAGATTAGATTGGAAGAATTTTTACTTATTCCACTATTTTTCAAATGTCTTTTAAAAACTAAAACTACTTTAAAAAATAATTTTTGCCTCTATTTTTTTGAATACCTCTTGGAGGTATACATTGTTGTTCTTTGTATGGCCTATTAACTATTTAAATTATTTTCATACTTTATTTATAATTGTTAAAATATGTGAATCTATGCTTGTGCCTCTGATATAGTTTTGGACATGTGTTTTACAATGACGTTGGTTGCCAAATAATCAGCCATTGTAATTTGTTTTCTATTTTATCCAGTACTTTTTAGCCCAGATTTGTTGTTTGTTCATTTTCTGTGTTTATTTTTGGCTTGTTGAGATTTTTTTTTTTTAGATTTCTAATTCTGTTGATTTAATGAAAGAATGGGAACTCAAATTTCTTTTTGAGAAATACATTGAGGTTTTCTTTGTAACATGATCTAAATTCACTCTTTTTGGAGAATTTTTCATGAACTCTTAACATAAAGTCATATTCTAAGTTTTGGCAGCTAGGTTCAATGTTTCCCCTTTAACATAGCCTAATTATTAGTCACTCAAATATTTTATTTTATTCTAAATATATTATGCCAGTTACTTGGATGACTAAAGTTTTTAGTATGTAACAAAATTATTGAACCAAATTCATGGCTGAACCCATTTTATAACATTGTCTCTTTTATAGAATTACACTATTTTCATTTACATTATTAATAATCTACTACTATATTTGCCAAAACACAATATGAATAATCCATTCATTGTCAAGCCAGACAAATAACTTAAAAGACTATTCTATTATTTCATTATTATTATGATATAGACTAGTCATTAGCCTCTTACATCTAGAATCATTTTGTTCCCTAATCCTAAATTATATATTGTTTCTGGTGTTCAAAGTCATATATCTTGAATTTTTTTTTTTAAAGATTTTATTTATTTATTTGACAGAGAGAGAGAGAAATCACAAGTAGGCAGAGAGGCAGGCAGAGAGGGAGGGGGAAGCAGGCTCCCTGTCAGGCAGAGAGCCCAATGTGGGGCTCGATCCCAGGACCCTGAGATCATGACCTGAGCCGAAGGCAAAGGCTTTAACCCACTGAGCCACTCAGGCGCCCCATATATCTTGAATTTTATTTATCTTCTCCAATACCTAAAAATACTTTAAAAATATTTTTTTTATATATTGAGGCCTAAAAAGAGTTACCATTTTATTCACAGGATGCTTCTTCTTACAATCATAGCATCTTGAGTTTAACACTACAATCTCTTGTGATAAAGTTTATTTTAAATATTCATGCTTTTTATGACTTCATCAGTTGTACTAATCATTTCATCTACCTGGGTATAAAGCAGAGAAATAACTATATTAATCGCATGGTTAATAACTTTCTAGTCTAAGGGTATTTACTGAAATCACATATCACTTCTTTTGCTATAATTTTACAAAATAGATTTCAGGATTTATTTTTACACTGTTATTATGATTTTGTGGAAAAGTATTATTTAGTTCAGTTAATATTTTAAAATAGTAACCATTAATTAATAATGTTTTCTACAGTTATTATTGATAAGTTAAAACGTTTCAATGATATATCTGTATGTAACATCTCAAATGTCACAATTACTTGACTTTCATCATTTGCATACTAAGGAAATGTCTCTTATAATATTTCTATGGAACAGAAAAATATTTTCTTTGTGAACTGCATTAACATAGATATTTGTCTTCTTCATTTAAAATTACACTTGTCATAACATGAGCAAATTCTATGTGAATTAAATGCTTCCTAGGTGATATAAATAAATATATTTTTGCAGTCAGAGCTGACTAATAGCTAATTATTTTTATAGACAAGCCTCTCTGGTAGAATTTGTGAGGTTTATAGGTATATTTAAATGCCATTTCAACAAATGTACCTCCATACCCAGAGAATAAGCCTAGATTATGGAAATGATCTACTGGAGTTCCAGAACTATTTGACAAGATACTCTTTTTTCTATAAAACATGTTTACATTTTAAGTTTACTATTATTCTATGTGTAGCTTTATTTTTTGCTTGTTTTGTTGTTCTAAATACAATTTCTATCTTCAATCTTGAACAGCATAGTTTTCTCCTTAAGATATAACAAAGGACTATATAAGAGAGTGAATCACTTTTGTTGCCATCTATAGGAAAATAATGCACAACACTTAGTTTCCCCAGGTAAAGAAATCTAAAGGAAAGATAAATTTTATTACAGTAACTATTTTAGAATGTAGAAATGAACTCTGTTAATATTATTACTGCTGGGTTTGCCTGTTTTTAAAGACCCAACATCCATACGGGAAATTTTGATGTTACCTTATAATCATATATATATGTGTGTGTGTGCATGTGCATGTGTGTGTATTAAATACACACATCTTGTAGAAGATCTCACACACTCTCACACACACACAAGTAATATCTCAGTAATTGTAAACCTAACCTAAATACATGTCGGCATGTAGAGTTTTATGTACTAGATCTGAGATAGCAGATCTCTTGACTAAAATCCTGTGTTCTCCATTTACTACCTACTTAGTATTAAAGCTATTAAATCTTTGCAAGTATTAAAGCTATTAAATCTTTGCAAGTTTTGAAATTCTTATATGTAAAATGCTATTTTTACCCAGGTCCATAGTGAAGATTTAAGGAGATAACATATCTAAAGCGTGATGTATTCCTGGTACATAGTAAGCACTTGTTATATGCTAACTATTATTTTTATTGTGTTTATTTTCATATCAATATAATTTCAAATGGAAGATAAGTATATGCAGATAATTATGTGTGTCATTGTAAAAAAAATACTATGGTTTAGGGCAATATGTGATGAATAGTATATAATGGATACGACAAGGAAATTTGAATAAGATCTATGTATTTCAAGGAGATCATTTTTAATTGATGTTTTCAGGAAAGACTCCATGAATGAATAGTCACTGACACAGATCTGTAAGTTTATTTTGTTATTAAAATAAACTGTATGGATAATTGATTGGATGACACAGGCACACTTTCAATAATACTAGAATTAGTACATATTTTGAATTAAAATGGATTTAATTCAATATATATGGTTTATAATTTAATTCTTTACTATATTTGAGTTCTTCAGGTGTGTTCAAGAAATAAAGCAAAGTACAATTGTTTTTAAAAGTTACAGGTTAAAAAGTACGTGAAATACTTTTTAGAAAATATTTCAATTGGTTGCTGCACAGATAATAACCTTCAGCATGTGGTCATGAATTAAATGCAAAATAACATCAGGAGCCCTGCTTCAAGAAATAATTAGGCCTTCTGCAGAGTCATTCAGTAAAATTACATTATTGTGTTCAACTGAGAGGAGCTGTGTAGAATTGTATTTGTAAAATATAATTGCAGGGACAGCTGGCCTGAAAAAGGAAGAATCTTAATAATATATGTTGCTGAGGTGGTTGGTTGTTTACTCCCCATTATGAGAGTGGTTGATAAGAAGAACAGTCATTGTTGCATAGGAGAGAGAAATTAATTCAGGAAAATAATGATGTAGCTTCTCATGCAGTTTAACTGAATTTTAAAGTGAAATGTATTGTTAGCCATGCAAGCAACATGCCTTGAGGATTTGTTCTCCTTGCTCTGTACTCCTGAAGCTTCAAATCTTCTATGTGGCCTTTCTCAGTTGGCTTCCTCTTTTATTTTCTTAACTTCCCCCTTGTAATGTAAACATGGGAAAGAGAAAGTGGTAGAAGAACAAAGGATAAGCATACAAAATAGCTCCACTCTCTTTGCAGAAAGATTTAATAGGGAAATGGTACCACACTGAGATTTTATGAAAAGATTGATAATAGCGTGTTCATTTAAACCGAATGGGAAGCCACTGTATGTTTTGCTATTTTAAAGTTAATTTCACGTTTTACTTAAAGGCCTTCTGGATTTTTTTCCATCTTTTGTGAAATAGGACAATTAATTTTATCAACATGACCTTTCAATGTCATTGTAAACTGCCATGTACTAAAATAAATGTCTTAACACCCTCGTGAACATGAATTATACAGATAATCACATGAAATACTGGGGCTGGTATTTCATATACAATTTACTGTCATGTAAATTAAACACAAATCAAGGAAAGACAAAGAAAAATTGTTAGTTGATTAACTCCAGAGAGAACTGTAAGTTTTAATATGATACTTAATAGTAAGCTAATCTTTAAATGGCTTTGGCTATATAAATGAACATCAAGTAAATATATGTCCCTAAAAATAAAAGTATTATTAAATTTATGTTAATCATTTCTTTAAAAAATAAAAATTTCTATCTTTAGACAATGTCAGAATACCTTTCTCTTTAAAAATATTGGGTGACTTATATTTTTATTTATTAAAACCAAATTTATAATTTTCAGGAAAGAAGACAAAGTTTTACTTCTATAGCAAATATTTGTTGAAGCTATTATGTGCCAGTCACTTCTATGCAGGAAACAAAATAGAGAACATTCGGGAAAGTGATATGCAAAAATGTCAGTAATGATAGGTATAATGATGAAAAAATAAGCAGAGTAAGGAGATCAATGGAAAATGCACAAATAGGTTGGCCAGGGAAGGCTTCTCTAAAGAGGTAAAATTTAAGCAGGTTTCCATCTTTCATTCTGTTTTGTTTTTGTTTTTAGAATTCTCTAATATATTTATTCTGAATTTAAGGAGACAAAATTGTAGATCTCTATGCAAGAATTCTATTCTATTTATCACAGGAAACCAAACAAGTTCTCTCAACTATATTGTTGTTATTGTTGTTATTGACAAAAATGTTTTTATTGGCTTAACTTAAATAAAAAATATAATTTAAATGAAGCACTGGGTGGGGGCACCTGGGTGACTGAGTCTGTTAAGCAGCTGCCTTTGGCTCAGATCATGATCCTGGGGTCCTGGGATCTAGCCCCACCTGTTCAGCAGGAAGTCTTTTTCTCCCTCTTCCTCTGCTCCTCTCTACCCTCCACCCACTAGTGCTTTCTCTTGCTCACTCTCTCTCTCAAATAAATAAATAAAATCTTTTAAAAATAAAGCACTGGGAGATACGTAGAACCCATCTCTGGATGTATTTCATGCTCTTATGGGTTAATAATTCAGACAGAGCTCAGCTGGGCTATTCTGTTCCATGTGGTTTTGGCAAAGGCTATTCTGGGATTCAGGAACAGAGCTGCTCTGGAAGGTCCAGGGTGGTTTCATTCATACATCTGGGGCCTTAGTAGGGATGACCAAAGGTTGAGCTTGGTCAGGGGCTGTCAAGGAGAACGCTGAATATGTCAGTCAGTGCAGTAGTCTCAGGTATTCAAATTTCTTATGTGGTGGCTCAGGGCTATCTGAGAGAGTATTCCAAGAAATAGGAAGTAGATACTCCTAACCTCTTAAGGTCCAGACCCAGTCCCTGTCCACAAGGTTATTGGGGCTTCATGTTATTGCCCAAAGCAGTCATAGCACTTACCCAGATTCAAGGTGGTGACAGAGACTCCACTTCCTCAGGGGGGGTAGCATCAGAGTGTGTAGCTATCTTGAATCTGCCCACTATCCATTAAAAAAGTTACAAAATTTACTCAAATATAATGACCAAAAGCAAATTCACCTAAAGCATTTGGATCATTCTATAGGATTTCCTGTGTGTGTGTGTGTGTGTGTGTGTGTGTGTGTGTGTGTGTGTGTGTGTAGTATTTGGACCAAACCTAGAATGATGTAGGTATCATGGGAACATGGCATTTTTCCATTGGGTGTTCTGGAACTCATACATTTAAAATCCAGTCAGAGAAACATTATTTACTCACACATTGAAGGTAGTAACATAAATCTGTGAAATGCAGCAAAAGCTAATGCACTATGGCTATTTTCCTTACAGAAAAAGTTTCATAGTTTATTTTCATTTCAATATTGACTTTAACCCATTAATTCTTACATAATGATCTCTTTATTTTTAATATCCCACTGGAAATAATAATAAAATGAAGATATCTATGCAATGTCAAAATTATGATATCCCTATTTAACTTAAAAGCTGTATTGTATTTGCTCCAGAATAAACTTGCAAATCATTCTTTTAGTCTCTCTGAGCTGTCATTGTGGTCTTCACTTCTGAAGTCTTGTTGGACAGATTAACTCTCGATTAAACTCGATCAGTTTTACCTACAGCAGCAATAAAATTACCCTAATTCTCTAACAATGGTACATTTTTTTATTCACTTTCATTCACTAGGTCTACTTCAATAGGACTGCTATAGTCATAGAAATCCTTAATTTGGGGAAACGTGAAGGATTTACAATAATTGGGATCTAACGGTAGCTGTAAATTCATTATATGATTAACTTTATTTTCTATGTAAAAGATTTTTGACTATGATATTTAAATTGCCAAATGTTTACTATGATATTGGTATGACTTAGCTAAATTAAGATTTATTACGTAGAGCACAGGATGCTGGCTGGTAAGCCATGGTTCAGCTACAAACTACAAAAAGAAATCTATTCCTCATAGATCCAAGCGGAAACACACAGCGTGTCTTGAGGGGTCACATGGAGAGGTCAAGGCAGGGTACAGGCCGAGAGAGAGAAGGGACCTGGAGCACATGCTTTTATTAGGGTTCATGGGTGGAGTGCTTTGAAGTTCCTGGGCTAAGGTGGGATCGGTCAATTCAAAGTAAAAGATTGGGGGTTTTGGCAACCTCCATGGAATCTTATCTAAGGGGAGTATAAAGGATAGGCCCTGAGAGGCAAGGGAGAGTGCTGATCGCGATGGCCGTTGGGTAGGTCGCATTGGAAACTTACATTTGCTTGTGACTGTGAGGGCTGCTGTCTGTGTCATGTGCTTGCGTGAGAGGCTCCTGTCAGCGTGAGGTCCTGTAGTCTACCTGGTCAAACAAAATGGCTATGGAGGCAAAAATACCAGGGAGTTGCTTTGTTAAACTCTTGACAGATAGCTTAAATAAGAATATGTAAAATTTTAGAACAGTTTTGGCTTCATTATATTAGCTCTCTGATTTATCCAAATTTTGGTTTGCGTGGAGAGCAAGATTTATACTTTTATTGAATTGCCTTGAGATTTAACAGGGATTCTTATTTCTGTATATTCAGGCAAGTCTGAGGATGGCTATGGGCATTATTCACCTGGATGCAATGTACTTTTTTTCAGAGTTGTTCATTTGAAATTCTTTTGACGCTAGGAGCTTATATAATTAGATAGACTCTCTCAAGCCCTAACTTCTTGTAATTTATTTTTATGGTAACGAATCTGGAAGATCTATGGCTGTCTGACTTGGAAATCAAAAATTCCCCTTGAATTTTTGCTCATTAAACATACAAAATTTACTCAGAAACTGGCCCAAGACATTGCCAGTTGAAATAAATTCAGAAAGAAAACTACATTCCATTCTTTTTGTGCTGGTCTCGTGAAATAGTCTCTTTCATTCTTTAAAATATGTCTCTAAAGTTTGACCTAGCCAGGAAGGTGAGAGAACATAGTCACAATCTGTTCTCTTTGAATTGAGTGGGTCTGCTGGCCAACTTCCGTTTGGGCATTCATAGTCTCCAATTAGTCATGCAATTAATAATCATTTTAATTCCTTTCTTGAAAGGCATAAAAAAATGATATCCCGACATTTAAATGTCCAGCCATATAATCACCTGGAGATGAGACAAATCTCTGTCTGGCTAGATTTCACTGTCACAGGAGTATCTAGTTTAGATATTTGGGGATATTTGAAAGCCTAATAACTAACCTGTTTGCTTTCTTTCAGATTGTTTCTCCCTTCTCTGGGCTTTTAGCATTAGATAAGCCTAACTAGAGACGATTTGATAACAAATATTTTTTTTTTTAGAGGAAGCACTCATAGCACTGAGTGTCTTCCTGGATTTATAAATTTTATTTCCTAGAAGCCAAAAGTGCTTTATAAGAGTTGTGGCCACATTCATGAACATTGATAATAAGAGCTAACACTTACTAAGGTGTTACTCCAGGCAGGTGCTTCTTTGTGTATTAACTCAATTTATTTTCGTGATAACCTTACAAGTAAGATACTGTTTTGGAAGGGAAGAACGAGTCATCCCTAGTTATAGATGGGGAGTCTGACCTAGAGAAATTCACAAAGTGATTTTGGCTTAGGTTATGATCTCAGGGTCCTGGGAGCCAGCCTTGGGCTCCACGCTCAGTGGGAAGTCTGCTTGGGGTTCTCTCCCTCCCTCTTCCACTTCCCCTCTTTTGCTCCTGTGTGTGCTCTCATTCTCTCTCTCTCTCCCAAAAATAAATAAATAATCTTTTTAAAAAATAAAGACAATCCTTCGTTTTTCTTTATAATCTATAAGTCATGGGATTATTTTTACCGGTAAGATTCTTTGAAGTCTTATCCTAAAATATTTTCTTGAGTTAAAAGAAGAAAAGAAAACCTCTCTCTTGAAAATTTTCTCTCTTGAACTACAATTAATGATAACAGTATGTTTAACAGACATCTCTAAGGAAAGTTTTCTTTTTCCTTTTAAGAAATAATTGCCATGTATTATATCAGTTTCAGGTGTACAACATAATGATTTGACATTTGTTTATTTGACATTATTGCAAAATAATTACCTCAATAAATTTAGTTAACATCCATCACCACAAAAAAATAAAAATACATAAAAAAATAAATTAAAAAAATTAATGTTCTGTGCTCAGGGACCTCATGAAGATGTTCCAAATGTGGGAGGTGGGGGAATGGAGGGTTGGGAAGGGAACATCTTTAAAAAGCAAAATCATTTCATGTATTTTGATGTTCAGTGACATGGACTGTTAAGTGACTGAAACATTGCTAAGAAAAGTAAAAATCTGATGTTAAAAAAAAAATCATTTATTGTATGTAAGTCTTATATATACAACTGGTCATAGTACTTAAGTGA
Source organism: Nasua narica (assembly GCA_028533885.1). NCBI lineage: Eukaryota > Metazoa > Chordata > Mammalia > Carnivora > Procyonidae > Nasua > Nasua narica. The sequence goes on along the minus strand of CM052799.1, from coordinate 160,583,761 downwards.
GTTTTGACCTCATGAATACTAGTATATAAATATATACTAAGATATAATTGACATAATTTTAGGAAAAATGTCTATTGGGTTTAGCAAAATTCACTTTAGGAAATTTCTAAGATAATTTTAAAAATTATTTAAAGGTGTGAGAATATTTTTACATTAGCATTTATGAGTCATGGAAATATTTCTTAAATATAAGAAATATCAAGATAAAACTTTTCAAAATGGCTATTTTTTTCTTTATAACTTGTTAAAACAGAGCCTTTCTTGTGGAATCAGAAATTGAACACATCAGCAAATATGCTTGCTAACTTGCAGTGTGTGGGAAATGACTAGCAAATTTTATTTAAATTGCTATTACATGGTATGCTTTTTCTGCTCTGACTATGCCAGGTATGGACTCGTTATAGTATAAATCAAAGGAAATTTCTATTTGAAAAACATTATAACTAGATCCCCAAATAGGTGATCTCTTCAGAAATGCACAGTTTTTTCCAGACATTATTTAGCTTTAGCATTTGCTTATTGAATCAATAGATAGAAAATTTGTAACCTTGATGGATATCTTAAAAGATCTGATGCTAGGTGTGAATATAAAGGAACAAGCATTTTGGAGACATGATCTTGGCAGTTCTTTCCGAAAACATTTTATGTTCTCTGAGGCTGGAACCATATGTTATTCATCTTGAGTCTAGCACAATTTCTGACACATAGTAGGCAGTTAAAAAATATTTATTGAATGGAAAAATGACTGAATGACTGGATGTGTTTAGCTGTTCCTGCTTAGTATTTAGAGGCTATTTTTAAAACTCTTGGAGTGACGAATATACTCATTGAAAAGAGCAGAACATATTTTCCTTTCACAAATCTCCAAGGAGTCTTGATAGGTATGTTAACTCCCCAGTGTGCCAAAAGCTCCAGTCACTGTTTTCTTTTTAATGCAAGCACGATGAAAGTCTTCGGTTAAATCCTAAAGAACTTAAGTTTGTATTTCCAGTTGTTCTATTTATGGAAATGTTAATTTTAATGTTGAATTTTCCATTTTAAGGAACATCATTAATGGTTTTTATGTATGATAAAAAGAGTTAAAAACAATTTTTCTTAAAACAATTCTCCCCTATTAAACACCATGTAACAATTACTTTATTATATCCTGAACTTCACAGCAACTCTAAGATATAGGTATTATAATTATTGTTCCTACTAAGTTAGGCCTAGTTATGTTTAAGAATATTATTCCACTAGTAACAGGGTCAGATGTGACAGATTCTAAATTGTTGCCACTTACACTATGGTCTTTAACAAAGCTATTTTTGTTGGCATTGTAAGATGTACCACATTCACTGCCTTAGTGTGCATCCACTAATATGTAATTAATCTAATCCTAAATTATACATAATCAATTTAGAGTTTTTGCTTTAGCAAATGAATTCCTTTATGTTTAGACCCAAAAGTGCATGGCTGGAAATGTTATGTTTCAAAGTATTGTATAATAACAATATAATTCACTTTTAATGTTTTAAAATATATAGAATTTCTTTCACTTTTTCATATTCCTAAGGACATCTACCCAGAGATATAAAAGCCTGAGAATAAAGACATAACTTGCTTATTTTTAAGCACCAGATTTGTTTATCATAAGGTAAATATTGTGATCTGTTTTCCCCACTTCCCAAAATGCATACATAGTTATGCCTGGACACAGATCTACTCATTTATGATAGTTGAGTGTTTTTCAGGCAAACAGTTTCTTTTATTTTTTTTCAGACTGTCCTTTTATTAATATAAGCCAATATACCACTAAAATTTCTATAAGATTAGTTAAAGAACAAATCTGAAACCATTATTGTCCCCAAATGAGTAGAAAACACATGTATTTAAATTACCAAAAAAAAAGTGTTCATATTACTTCTTCAATCTGTACAATTCAGATATGACTAGCAATGGACCAGACTCTCTGAGAGCCATAATTGTATTCCTATTATGTCATTTGGATGCTCTTAGCTGCTTTTGTATCAGTGAGCCACATTATGGCCATAGAACAGACTGTTTCTTGCCAAAAGCAGCAACGCTGTAACAGTTCTCTGTATGAAGTGAAGCAAAGTATTGCCATGTTTGTATTTTTGCATTATCCTTGTTTTTATAAGTTGCTTCCATTTTCCAAGTTCAACATTCATCGGGGTGATTATTATGTCCAAAGCAACTATATAATTTAAAAGTTTAAATTAAAATTAAATTTAATTAAATTTAATTTTTTTAATTTATTTAAAATAAAATTAAATTAAAATTAAAAATAACTATATAATTTAAAAGTTATTTTGATTAGTGTGGTAATGTAACAACTAATTCAATGGGATCAATATAAAACTTCAGTTCTGTTTTATAATACTCTTAGTATCCATATTCTTCCCCTAGACTGTCTAAATAGACAAATAGATTGACCACTTTAATATGCTATTTATTTATGTCAATAAAAATGTATAAATTGAGATGAAAAGACTTCCCTGATTATACATACAGGGAATCATTTCCTATCTCAGTCCAGTTACATATTTGTTGAATAAATGAGTGAACTAAACCCATCTCAGCTGTTTGTGAGTAAAATCAAACCAGTGAGGCCGTGAGGCTAAAGTGAGAGACCATGGATGCTCGTTTGAGTATTATAAGTAGTAAAGATAGAGAAAATCTTTCCTTTTTAAAAGTATGGATTTGTTTAAATGGAACAATTTGAAGATGAGTGATTTGGGAGACAATGGCCTAGATGCTTATTGGTTCTGCCATGTAATGCTCTGTGATCTATTTCCATTTATTTAACCACACTGGCTCCCAATTTTTTCATGGAGATCACAACTTTTCTTGACTCATAACTTTATAGTGACTATCAAAAAATACAAGCTATGGTACAAAACAACACAAAACAAAACAAAAATGTAAATTGTAAAGAGCCTTGCTAATAGATTTTCCTTATTAATATAAAGTTGAAAATTATCTGGAGCTTGCCTTATTTAGATGGAATCCCTACCCCCCATAGCTTGTTCTTTTTTAAATCTTTGGCATTTTCCATGTCTATCCCAAGAATAGTAAGTGGCAAATTTCCTTGATGAGTTTATAGATCATAGAGATAAATGAAGTGTGCACCTGTCATTAGATCAGATGACTAACTGTAGCCGCCATTCCAGATTGCCTTATAGTCTCATGTACCCAAACCAACATCAGTGGTCTTATATGTATGTGTGCACGTGTATGTGCATGCACTCATATGTGTTTGTGTGCATATTTGGTGTGTTTTTGTCTTTATTGTAAACGTTTATTATCCCTTCAACAAAATATGCAAATTTTCAACTCCTGAATAATCCACTGCATATGGAAACTAAGTTAATACTCTATGTATCAGAGGAAACCCCTCACACAAAGAAAATAGATTTATGTTTCCCACGGAACAGCAGAGCAGGAAGACATTATACAGGAGAAATAGCTGGCTCGTTTAAAAGAAGCAGTCTTAAAAAGACACATTTTATGTTACCATGTAGAAAAGATGGATGGGATCAGATGGCAGTGAGAGGAAACATAACGGATAGCTACAATATTGGAACCAATTAGACAAATGGGACAGTAGCACCTAAAGGACAGCATACATTTGCTGTTACAATGTGAAGTACTCCAAGGAATTTGAGGATTACACAAGAAAGACTAGAGGAATTTCACATATTTCAACTTAGTCTCAAGTTGATAATTTCAGCAGCTGAGATACCATAAACTTATTTTCATGCTAGAGTAACAACTTTCCAAAAAACGCCAACTAACTAAATATCTTAAATATTGTAATATTCAAAAAGAAAGAAAACTGATATTCAAGAAAAAAAAATCTTTGCTTTCTAGTAGTTAACCAAGAAAAAATACACTATTATTAATTTTGTTGCAAAACTAGTCAGTCTTGAAAAATGAAATAAAATTTAGCAATACAGTTGGCAAGAAACTAATTTCTAGTCATCACATAGATAGGTACTTTTTTTCTGCTATGAAAATGAAGAATGACAATTTTTAAGTAGTAATGGGCTTCAGTGACAATGATGTGTTATTATAATCAACTATCTATGTCGGAATGTTACAAAACTTTGGTGCTATTGAACTACCTAATGGTCAAGATACTCAAAATTAGCACATTATAGCTTTGAAAAGGAAAGAAACTTAGTTTAATTTTTTTTTTCAGAAAAAGATAATTTTTGAGGGGGGTAAACTGATGTAAATTGATTTTAGTATTAACCTATTTTTCAGGTTCAAGTATGCCTACTACTTTCCTATTAGAGTTTTGACTAAAAATGCATTAATGACTCTTTCTTTCTTTCTTTCTTTCTTTCTTTTTCTTTCTTTCTTTCTTTTTAATGACCCTTTCTTTAATCAGCACAATTAACCAAAGGATTATAAGTGTCTCCTTTAAAAATAAACCACAACATAAAAAACAATTTGATAACTGAGCAGTAAGCCCATATTCTAAAACCTCTGATATATACTATTCTCTGATCCTAAGAACCAAGAAGTAAAACTTACATATAAGAAATAGGCCAAAAATTATGTTGCAGTATTTCTTCTATAAACTTGGCAATTAATGACTTTTACTATGAAACCAATAAAAGCATTTGGTAAGCTCTCCATCACATCATTATTTTTTAAGCATGCCTTTAAGTTTCTCTAAGTTACACATGCTATTTGGAGAAGAGAAACAAAGTCAAATCTAGTGGCACATAGCCAATGCTATTAAAGAGAGTTTGCTTTTGCCTTTGGACTAGTTGATAATCAGGATGGTGGTGAAGGTGGGGGGCAGTGTCTTTACGTCAGCAATGTAGAAAAAAGTACTTTTGAGGATAACAAAGTTCAACTTTTATAATTATTTTTCAGTGAGTACTTGGAATCAAGCCCTAGGCTGCTAATGACTTAGTTCATGTAGAAATTTGAAAATTCAGAGGGTCTTGAGAGAAAAGAAAAAAAAATCACCCCGAACTGAAATATTTAGAAATAATGTTTTTTTTCCTACAAGGCTCAAGCACCTTTATTTCCGTCTTAGTGCTGTAGTTTAAATAATGCTGAGCTAAATTACAGAAGGACTTCATTTGTATAAGCAACAGATGCAGTGAAACTCAGATACATTAGTAATGATTCGATGATATATCTAGCACGTACACAGTATTTACTATTACCTGGAATTGTTCTAAGACACATAGAGAATAGATAGAAGGATGGATAGATAGATAGATAGATAGATAGATAGATAGATAGATAGATAGATAGATAGATTTATGTATGACACATGTATATATGTAGAGAGATATGTACACAGATATAAACATACGTACACACACAGAGAAAGAAACAGAAACAGAGAGAGAGAGTATCTTTACCACAATTCCTTATGTGGCAAATGTAATTATCTCAGTGTCAAAAATAGGAAATCAGCACTAAGTATCTATATTGTGGAGGCAGTGCTCAAAATCAGAAGCAGGAAGGACTTGGAGTCTACATGCTAAACCTCTACACCAAAGTGGATTTCACTGTTCATTAAAGCCCCAAACTTCTGAGTTGCATCCCCTAAATCTGCCTTCAGGCAAATAACTTCGGTCATGTTATTTTTATTGCTTCTCACTCCAAAGTGGTTCAAACACTTGACAGACTTCAAAGTCTGCCATTCTTCAGTTTGAATTCTGACCAACACATCATTTAGTCCATGTGTGATTTGGGGTTAATCACTTACAATTCCTGAGCATCAGTTTCCTCATCTCTAAACAATCAGGAATAATCATTTCCTTTTCCTATCGTATACAGAATTAACCAAAGATCAATTTTATTGTTTGTGAAGTTCTTGATGTAGAGCCTAGAAAACAGAAAAAGCAGAATAAATGGTATTATTATTAATATAATTGCTGCTGCCTTCTTCCTTCTCCTCCTCCTCCTCTTCCTCCTCCTCCCCCTTCTTCCTTTGGCATGGTGGTCAAGATTTTTAGAAAACTGAATAATATAAAATAAGCATTTCCTACATATGTACTGAATAATGAGTAAGAGTTCATGTTATCCTGCAACATCTTATAGAATATCAACTCTATTGTATCAATTCTTTTACTCTTTCAGAGGATATAAGCCTTATACATTAAACTGAAAAAGTATGCTTGGGATATGTTTGGGATTTCTTGGTATATTTCATTTGTATTAATACATCCATTTTCAATGTGTACCTACCACCCAGCATTCCTTCACTGAACCAAAGTTGTATTCATAACTATGTCCATTAGACTTCAATGTAATCCCTGATAAGTTTTTGTGGTTCAGCCTGTATCTTGATCCAAGTCTTTGGGTCCATCTTTTTTCATAAAAAGAGACCTAATAACTTCTGTAATTAACTGCACTTAAATATGTTTAAGGAAAAGTGACATCTAACACAAGAAACACTTTGCCTTTGAGCCATCTTTGAGGAGTGAAGGCCAATTTTCAGAGATTCCAAATTTTTCATTTAGATAGTCTCCTGATCTTGAACACATTAAAAAAATTAGAACTGTATGTGTAAAAAAAAAACCCACCATGTTGGTGATCCTGCTTCAAACAGATTTTATATTGAAATTATATGATAAATGTACTAACAAAGACTCATGTTTTCTTTAATAAGAGAAAAAGAGTTGCTCTACAGACTCTTCACACTTCCTTTTCTTTTTTTTAATTAGTGACAGCAACGATACTGACCTTTATATGCAAATCTAAGATCCTGAAAATCTCATTTAGTTCAACAAACACTTATACAGTACCGACTAATAAAATAAGCTATTATTTATTATTCACTTCACATTCAATAGATCTTTTAATTTTGGAAATAATCCCATAAGGTATCTTATGGGAGATAAAATATTATCTCCATTAAAAACAGAAGGAAACTGGGGCACTGGGGTGGCTCAGACAGTTAAACCTCCAACTCTTGATTTCCACTCAGGTCATGATCTCAGGGTCCTGGCATCGAGTCCCGTGGGCTCTGTGCTCAGTAGGGAGTCTGCTTGAGAGATTATTACCTCTCCCTCTATCCCCCCCTTCCAAACTCACTCTTTCTCTCTCTCAAATAATAATTTTTTTTAAAAGAGGGAAACTAAGACCAAACAGATAAATAGTACAAAAACATAAAGCTCTCACTATAAGTAAATCTTGCAATCTACTACAGTGGGAGACAACCATTAACACAAATAGCTTTACACAGGCATGATATAAGCTAAGCAATATATTGTTTATAATTATAAAATTATAACTATCAAATTATAATCAATATATTTTTAGAATTATCAAATCAAACAAGCTGTCTAATTTTGACCTACAATGATAAAATCTTATGAGTGAAAGTGTAATTGAATATAACACCAAAGGCTCTATTGAGAACGGACTCATCACAACGGAGTGGGCAGTTCATATGACCGTATATTGGAGCACCCCAGGGCCCTAAGGATAAAAGCACTGTTAATATTGACATAAGACCAAGCTGCTTCTAAGAACAAACATTAAAGCAACAATCAGTGCCCCGGTTGTAGTAACATATCAACAATAGACCCCAAATGGAGGCAAGAGAAGCAGAGCAACACCATGTGACATATGCTAAAGGATACCACAGGAGACCAAAAAAAGGTCTTTGAAGGTTCTCACCTCTGAGAAGATCTATTGCAAAAGGTCTATGAATTTGTATACACCCAAAAGGGTCTAACTGAAATAGATAAGGGGAGTTAAGGTCCACCTCTAATCTTTGTACCCTGATGCTTGACATGGAAGCCAGGTACAGTTTTTACTGACACAAAATATTCATCAGTCAGATGGTTCATTCTCTTCTAACTCATCATCCTACTTCAGGAGTCTATCTTTTCATTCAAATCTAGTAAGCCAAAGAATTTGGGCCAATTTGTCAGTTCCTGAAATAGAAAAAACAACCACAATCATAATGTGGTACTATAGTAGTTGGTTACATGATGGTAAGTAAGTGGTCTAATTCTTCTGGATGACAGTTTCCTAAAACATAAATTGACATAGTTGGAATAAATAGTAAGTACTATTTCATTCCTGATATCTCATATGCTTTAGAATAAAGTAAGATAGTATGTGAATAAAAAAAGAAACCATGAACATTGAGACTGAGCAACTCTGAGTAGAGATTCACATCCAGAATACTTCCCTTCTGAATGGTTTTAGATGCACCATTTAATCTGAGTTTTAGTTTCTTCGTCTGTAAAATGAGGATAATGATTCTTCATAAGAACAAGCAAAACTGAAGAACAATGAGTTCCAACATAAATATTTTGTTAAAGTCATTGAAGCAAATAATTGCTTCCACTATATGTCTGCCTGTGGTAAAATAAAGAACCACACAGAATGAAAATTCACACCCACCCCCATATCAAATCTCCCCTCGTCCAATCCTGGAAGGTTTAAATCTATAGATAAATTTCTTTAAAAAAAATAGTAAAGAAGAAGGAAAGGACAGACACAGATGGAAGAAAGAAAGAAGAAAACGATGTGGGGAAGGAAAGAGAAGTCTTTAAACTCTAGAAGAGAATTCTTTCTTTTTAATCCAAAGTGCCGAAATCAAATCATGACAGTACAAAGATATATAGACCATGTGATAAGTTACTATACAAATTAAATTGTCAACAGCTATATATATAAAGTATGACCACAAAGGAACAAACAAGCAGCACAAGAAATACTTTAATGGACATCTGCATAGAAAAAATATTCAGCATTAATATGTCAACTTCTCAGGAGTATCCTTAAAGGATAAGAGTGCTATCTATTTTCCAGGAATACTGGAAACATTGTGGGCACAGATGGTCGAACCAAATCCTATATGAATCTTGACTCCAACACTTATACTCCAGTAATGTAACTTGGAGCCAGTTATTTATACTTTCTCAGACTTAATTCCCTCATTTATCAACTGTAGATAATACTACTTACTTCTCCAATAAGTCTGTTGCTTACTAACCAGGCAACCCCATGACAAAATCAATGTAAACACTCCAGCCCTGTTTCTGAGCTATCTCTAAGTATTGTCTCTTCTGAGGATTAAATATGATAATGTACTGAAAGTTCGTGCATGTAGTATTCTTTCAATAAATATCACCTTTATTAATATTAAAGGTTAGAATAAAAGTACTCAAGCTACATTCATTTAAGGATATTTACCTACGGATACCATCATTTCAATTATTCTAACACCCTATGATTTTCAGCTTTGTGAAATTAAAGTATTTATGTTTCCCTCAAAAACTGGGAAAAGTTCAATGAAAATGAAGAATTTTCTATAGATTCTGTTACTTTTCATGGGACATAGGAGAAACACACTTTTTCCATACAAGTCAAATCCTATTTCTACCATTTCTCAATATTAGTCAATTTATCCATGCAAGCAAACATAATAACACAAGCAGCATTTGCCTAAAACACAAACAGAAGAAGTGGCCATTTTTGTGTGTGCCCTGAACATTGTTTTTCACAAATCCCAAAATGATAATGCCCCAACAAATATCCTTTTATCTTCTCAGTACCTGAAATTCTGAATTTTAGTGTTTGAGTTCAAACTATGATCCTTCTTATTATGTTCAAATACTGCTGAAATCCATGCTTTTTAATATAATCATTGGTTTCCATACTTATTCTCCTATGCAATCATGATTTTGACCAACTGCCTCCCCTGACATAGAGAACCTTATAATCTAGGTGACTTTTCTTTTCTTTTCTTTTTCAGGTGACTTTTCTACTCCTTTTTGGTTGTGTACTTAAAATTCAAATGTTAACCCATTTGAAATGATTAAATGATCAGTAACAGTAGTCAGGCTACAAACTAAACACTTTTTTATTGTTGTAAGTAAATATGTAGGCACATCGTACAGATTTTGAAAAATACAAAAGTTAAAGAAGATCTAAGTAGTCCCTACTTAGAAATATCTTATGTGAATAGCAACAAAAAAACTCATACCCTACTATTTTCATATATCCCAAGTATTTTCCCTTGTGAGTAAATGTTGTAACTGTTCTAATGAGTGTGTAATATCCATTGACACATCTGTACTATAATTCATTTCAACAACTCTTACTATTGATGCCAAGTTATTGGTATCTTAATGGCATTACAATAAATATAAACAAACATGAGAATTACGTCTTATTTTAAAATAGCTTAAGAGGGTAATTCCTGATCCAAGGTTAATAAATACAGCTACTTTTGGTAAGTACTTTATTTTACTTTCCAGGAAGATTGTACCAATTAATATTAAATAAGATCACCGTTTAAAATGTTTCCTTCCAGGATGCCTGGGTGGCTCAGTGGGTTAAGCCTCTGCCTTCCGCTCAGGTCGTGATCTCAAGGTCCTGGGCCCGATCCCTGCATCGGGCTCTCTGCTCAGCAGGGAGTCTGCTTTCCTCTCTGCCTGCCTCTCTGCCTACTTGTGATCTTTCTCTGTCAAATAAATAAACAAAATCTTTTAAATAAACAAATAAACAAACAAACAAATAAATAAAATATTTCCTTCCGGTAACAGTGGTGCCCCACTGTCTCAGTCATAGAATACCTGATTTCTGGATGTGAGTTTGAGCCTCACCCGTTGGGGAGGGGTTAAAATTTAAAAAAGTAAATAAAATATTTCCAGTAACATTTACTTTTAGTTTAATGGAACTATAATTCATGTTCATTTTAAAAAATTTAGAAAATGCAAGAGAAAATTTTTTAAATCTTCTAAAAATGTTTATCATTTGTAATGAATAATTGTTCCCCTTTTCACCAGAGTTTTGTGTGTATATTATACACATACTTTTTTAGTGGACAATTAAGAATATATACTTCTGAGTGCTACTTGTTCTTTTTTACATTGTATTATGAGTATTTTCTAACGTTCAGTTCTTTTTCTTCCCTATCTCAATCAACATCACTATCTACCCTGTTGTCTTCATCAGAAACAGAAGAATCACTCCAGACATGACTTTCTTTTATCCAACACCAAGAGCTTACCAGCCCTCAAATGTCTACCTTAAAATAACCCTCATGAGCCTCAGCTTTCCTCCAACTTATTTCCACTGTTTTTTTCACTCATGTTATTGCAAATACCTTCTACTTGCTCATTCTATGTCCAATCCAGCTATTCTGTATCCCATACTCTGAGGCTGGAGAGTATTCTTTCTATTGTTGAAATAAAACCCTCATTCCTATGTTTGCAATGATTCATTTATGATAAAATCCTGGTGTTTCAATGTGACAATGTTCTCATTTACTTCTTCGGCCTCAAGTTGTCCTCAGGCAATGCCAAACCACTTGCTCTGTGTGTTGCTCTTTCATGAGTATGTAAATTCCATATAGGAAGCCTCCCATAGGGACTAAGAACTGGGGCTCTGGAGGCACGCTGCCTATATTTAAATTCTGGCTGTGCCCACTGACTTTAGGCACAGCTGACTTTGGGCAATTCGCTTAACATTTTTGTATGTAAAATTAGGATTGCAACAGTGCTTACCCGTGGGATAATTAGGAGGGTTGAATGAGTTAATGTTTGTGACACACTTAGAATAGTAACCAGCACAAGGAAGTGCTATGTGTCTATTAAATAAAGGCTTTTATTTTGCTTGTTAATGACTTAGTTTATACAGCCTGCTTAACTTTGAGATCTCTCCAAAAGTGTTTCTTCTGAAACTAGCCTGAGTTGCTTGCTTCTACTCTTCTATTTTGGTCCTATCACTTTTCAGAGTTGATACTGTGTACATCTGTGACTCTCAAAACAGACAGGTGTGTGAGACAATAGGTCATTTTTCCTCTCTTCACCCCAGCAGCTAGCACAAAGCCTCCCTCAGCAATGCCCTGCTGTTTGTGGTCTATCACTATCTGTTTTGCAAATGAATAGTATTTCATAACTGGCAGTTTCGATTAAGGTCTTGTTCACCACTTGTTCCTTTTGTGTGCAAAGTTTTCAAGACCCTCGTTAATAAAATATCTTAAGAGCCAAACCTCACATTACAATAAATTACAAACACATAATCTAATTTCAAAAAGAAACTGAGTCAAAATCAACTTTTGTCTGGTATTTTGCTGGGTTTTTTTTCATGAAGCAAGCAAGTAGCACATGCCACATAATAATGGTGCAAATTAACAACCAATCAGCCGTATTGCTGAGATTATAAATTGTAGCAATCAGAGCTAAGTACAATGAGAAGATGTGAAAGAAAAAAAAAAGACGTAGACCTTTCTTTAAAAGATCTTGGGGTTCTTTTTGGTTTCAGCACACACAACTACATGATTTCTTAGGATTACCTAAAGTCCTATAATTCGGTCCTAAATCCTAAGTCCTAAGGGCTATAATTCAAAGAAGCAAATTAAGACAATGTAGTGTCCACAGGATAAAGAGGCCATAAATGGAATAAGCTGGACAGACTCAGCTCCACAGTTAAACAGTTTAAGGGAAGTGAGATTTAATTCAGATTTCAAAGTGAGACCACTGTACAAGAATTTTAATAGAGAAGGCTACACAATAGCTCAAGGAGATGAATAGCACACTTAAAATCATGAAAGTGGAAGTAAGATGGATAAACTGAAAGCTTTTTGGAGAGCGTAAAGCAATTGGCAAATTCTCTCTCCCTGACAGTCTATCAGAAAATGAAATAGGTGAGTACACTACATAGCCTGGAAGTCTTTTTTCTACTTGAGCCTTCAATTTACAGGAGGTTAAAACACTTTGTAAATAAAGAGATTATAAAAACATTTTTACAACCCCATTAACACTAATGGTCCTATTAAGTTTAAAACAACAATAATGGTAAATAATACAATAATGTCATCACAACTGATTGTAATGAAAATGATGAAGATTGCCATTACATTACTAGATGAGGGGAAATAAGATCGGAGGACAGATATAGATATTGTAGATTATGTTATTTATATACTTGAAAAACTGAACACCTGGGCATCTAAAAAGAATTACCCCCAAAAATGTTATTCCTTTCCTAATAAAAAGAACTTCAAAGGAAAATAAATAAATTCCAAAGTCTTTTTGGTCTCCAAGTCGCTCTTATACAAGAGGAATTTGATGAGTTAAGTACAAATGCATAAGAAACATGTGGATTGCATTTTCTTTAAAAATACACAAGGGCTTAAAAATTAAGGAGAAAAAGTGTTTGGCACAATGCATTTTTCATGAAGCCAAACCAAAAACATTCAAGATCGTTTCAGATTGTAGTATGACCTTCAACATTGTTGTGTTTATATTTGTTAAGTTAATCTAAAAATAAACACTGTTTTTAAGTAGGAGAAGTAAAGTAATAAAATATTTGCCAAGCTATAGTTTTAAATGAATAATTTCTTAAAAGTTCTGAGTTTTTTTTAATAGTCTCCTATCCAGAGATGCTCAAACAAATGCCCACCATATGTGTCATACTCTGTGTCTATTCCATTATTTCTTCATAATGTTTCTAGTTCACGTAGTAGAGGAGACAACATCTGAATATGTGTAAGAAAAATGTCAACCCTCCCCTAGTGGTAGGATTAACTTAACCACAACTTGTGATCTTCAATTGGTTCAAATGTATTCTCAATTTGAGTCATTTTTTAATACTTTTGGCCTGTGCTTTGTTCCAATCTCTGCCTATGTATTTGTTGCAAAGACACTTTCTGAGGTGACATTTTGTTCCTGTAAATAGGCAAGAATGAAACTTGAATAGCTGGGTTGAGCTTCACTGGTGGGTGAGTCAACGCGGTAGAACACATACTAGGACAGGCAACGTCCATCTCGACGGACTGCCTCAACAGTGGAAAGAACAATGAAGTGAGTGTGAAAATCGGTGCTTTTATTTTCATTGTTTGCTGCTGGCTCACCTGGTACCTCTGCTCGAGCATAGCATTTCAATGACTTGAGGCTGTTGCCTTGTTCTTCTTGAACCAGAATTACTGCAACGGACATTTTGCTATTCCTCAAATTACCCCAGTCATCATTCATGGTCCTCATCTCCTTCATCCCTCTTATACTAAGCATGAAGTCTTGTCAGTGATTACTTTGCACCTTTCCTCAAAGACATCCTTTTTTTATTTTCCATTACCAGCTTCCAAAACGGCCCTTATTGCTCTACCCTTAAAACACAGTTATAAAAAGGGAGAAATCATCCATCTGTCTTTGCTTCAAGTATGTCCCCATAGTCTATTCACAGGGATGTATTTCTAAAGGAGGATTTTTTTATTCTACTACTTTTCTGCTCAGTAATCTTCAAGAATATCCTATTGTTCAAAAGCAAAAGTTCTAAACCAGAATGGTAGAAAGCAGTATTTACTCAAATATTTGTTGAAAGAACAAATGTATTCTCCTCATTCATAGTTCTCTAAAGCCTATTTCCAAACCACCTCTGCTACTTTTTGAAGCACACTAAGTCACCGGTAGGCAGAATGGTTCTCCCAAGATGTCCAACCCCTAATCCTGCGAACTCATGCATATGTTATGTTACATGGCAAAAGAGATTTTGCTGATGTAATTAAGATCACAGATTCTAAAATATGAAAGATAACCTGGATTATCCAAGTATGTTCAGTCTAATCATGGCAGCCTTTAAAAGCAGAGACCCTTTCCTGGCTAGAAGCAGAAAAGAAAAAATGACAGAATGCAAAGTAAGGGATATGTGGCAGAAGGAAAAGTCTGAGAGATTCCAAACATAAGCATATTTGATAAACCCTTACTGGCTCTGAGATAGAAGACCTGTCAAGACCACAAGCAACCCAAATCACACAGCCAGCAAGGAAATGGGAATCTCAATTCTACAAGTACAAGGAACTGGATTTTTCCAAAGCCCTGTGAGAGTCTGAAAATACAGATGCTCCCAAATTTATGATCATCTACACTTTTCTTACTTTACCATAATTCAAAAGTGATCCACGTAAGGTAGAAATTGTACTTCAAATTTTAAATTTTGATCTGTTCCTAGGCAAGCAATATGCAGAGTGATACTCTCTCCTGATGCTGGGGAGTGGCCATGAGCAGCAGTTCCCAGTTTCCCAGTTAGCCATGTGATCACAAGAGTAAACAACTGATACACTTACAATCATTGTTTGTCACTTTCAGACAATATTCAATTAATTACATGAGATAGTCAACACTGTATTTTAAAATAGGCTTTGCGTTAGGTGATTTTGCCCAACTACAGGCTAATGCAAGTGTTCTGAACATGTTTAAGGTGTGCTAGGCTGTTATAATTTCTGTAGGTTCAGTGTATTAATACATTTCTGACTTAAAATATTTTCGAGTTACAATGGGTTTATTGGGACATAACTCCATCATAAGCTGAAGATGATCTGTAGATTCTTCCCAGGAACTCATGATAAAACTCAAGTTGGCCAAAGTCTTTATTTTAGCCTTCTGAAAATGTCGAGCCCCAGAGGAGAGAAATTGGCCAAGTTGGAATCACTGTATGATAATAATCACTGTATGAAAATAATTCATTTTAAGCGAAGATTTTGGTTGTTACAGCAGCAACAAAATCTAATACCTCTAATATACTAATACTAAATACTATTAGTATATACTAATACTAAATACTATTAGTATATACTAATATTAGTATATACTAATACTAAATACTATTAGTATATACTAATACTAAATCTCATATACTCTAATATATTCTCAAAAATGCTTTCCTTGAGTTCCATGCATGGATATCTTTGCCTCTTTGCCTCTGATTGGCACTGCTTATCTATGACAATAACACACTGTTTATATCACTACATTTCTCAACCCCAATCCACAAAACTTCTTTAAAAAAAACTACAGTGAGGGGCACCTGGGTGGCTCAGTGGGTTAAAGCCTCTGCCTGCAGCTCAGGTCCTGATCTCAGGGTCCTGGGATCGAGCCCCGCATTGGGCTCTCTGCTTAGCGGGGAGCCTGCTTTCCCCTCTCTCTCTGCCTGCCTCTCTGCCTACTTGTGATCTCTCTCTCTCTCTCTGTCAAATAAATAAAATCTTTAACAAAAAAAAACTACAATGAGTCCCTCATAGAAAAATATTTTAATTAAGGTTTGAAAAAATTAATCCCTTTGTTTGACTGAAAGGAGCTATATAACTTTGGTTTAACTGAAAATAATATACCTTTTGGAGCACTTGCTATTATGTAGAAAACCTTGTTTGATTTATGACTATCAGCATTTAAGAAAGTGAAACACTAAGCTGGTACTTAGCAAACCTAAGTATGCGGGTATAGCACCTAGAGACCATGTTAATGCACATTCTGATTCAGTAGGTCTAGGATGGGACTGGAGAGTTTTCATTTCTAGTCAGCTTTCACTACATTCTGCCATTTACTTTCTGTGTGACCTTGAGTCAATCATTTCAAAACATGAATTTTCTCATCTGTAAAATGGGTATTGTGAGTATAAATGAGATCATGTATATAATGGAAATGTTTTTTGGGTGTTTTTTTTGTGCCCTATACCACACACCCTTGGCCCTGCATTTGTCATAGACAGAACACATCACACTTACCACATCCCATATGCAACACGAGCCACATTCACTGCTCCTCCTGTACAGCGACTCAGACAAAACCAGCAAAGCAGCCCAGGAATACGTTGATGTCCACAGACAAATCCATTGATCAGTGGAGCTCAGGAGTTGGTGGTGAAGGACCAAGCTCTGGTTCTTCATTCAGAGGTACATTCAACAGTTCTTAAAGAGATCAAGGCTCACAGTGGGATGAGTCCTAGCTACTTTCAGTGGGATTGAGTCACCATTTGTTCTCAGTGGGAATAGGTTTGCTTTTTTTTTTTTCCTTTTCATGTGTCATTTTCCCCATCCCTTTATTTCTGTCTCTAGGAATCAACCTCCAAATAAACTACGTTTTAATAAGTCCTTGTCTGAAGCTCTGCTTTTGGCATCACATTCGTTACTAGTCTCGCCTTCTTTGGAATGGGATTGGGATGGAAGAGAAACACAACTTTGACTTATGGAGTAGCTCTAATATTTAAACTGGTGACAATGTAAGGACGGTTTTTAAAAATAATGGGAATAGCTAACTTTTCATTGGCATTGGAAACTTTCGAGAAATAAAATGTCAGCCTGAAGTCAGCTACCTATAAACTCAGAGAATGCTAGGAAAGACAGAAGACTTCCATGAACATTTTTTTTCTTTTTTTTTTCTTATTGTGTTATGTTAGTCACCATACAATACCTTATTAGTTTTTGATGTAGTGTTCCAGGATTCATTGCTTAAGTAAAGATCTTCATTTTCTATAGCTGGGGATAGACACTGTTGAAATTCTATCCTAGGATTTAATAGTAAAGGTAGAAAGACTGCAGGGAAGAATATGTTTGGCCTTAGTAGGTCATCTATGCTAAAATATGGCCAAGATACTGAATATATAGGAACCTGGGATCTGGCAATACTTGGTGTAGCCAAGGTGTGTATGTGTTAGTGTGGAGAACAGCAGCATCTTTGAAAAGCTCAGTGTGACTGTCCTCTATAGAACCAAAATCACAGGAGATGATGATTCCAATGAGAGAGAGGTTCCCAGTGTCAGCCAAGAGGATTCTTCAGGACAGGTCAGTTCCTGTCCAACAAAAGCAAGGCATCTACCCATGAGAAGCAAATTAAACATAATTACAATAAAGCACAGAATACTAATATGGCACAGAAGAGATCTTTCACCTGTAGTGTTCTGTTCTGATGGCTAAGAGACTGTGGTGTGTCTGGCAGTGAAATAAATTAGCAGCCAACAAGGGCGTTGCTTGATTTGCAGAGAAATCTCAAGGCTTCTCTTAGCCTATACAGCAACAACAGCAACAAAAATCGCCATTCCTTGCTCAGTTTCCAAATCTGAGCTAGCCTCAGATACAGGATCCTGTGACCAAAATGGAGATCATTCTCTTGAGGAAAGATTTTGTTATGCCACCAAAAGCATATATAATAGATGTTATGCTAAACTCTCCTTAAAGGACCTCTGGCCTTGTGCCAGAATAATTGTGTATTAAGAAAGAAGAACATCCAAGACCTTTCAAGAGATGTTGAAAACTGAGTCTTACCAAATACTGAAATTAAAGTGACTCTAATCCCTGTACATTATTGCAAGGACAATTTTACATGGTTCTACAGAACTTAGGAAGTCACTTGAAATTAGGAGATGGCTAACCAAGAAAAACATGGACCTTGGTATTAAAATACACAGACGTAGGAAACAAACATTGAGAGGATGGACAGCTATCATCTTCTCCCCCAAGAAACCCAGTGGGGAGCTTGTGTTGCTCACTCTGGCAACGTTAGACTCGGCAGTCTTCAACCCCAGTTGGAAAATGTTTCTTCTAGGTGACATAGTGAGGGTTCCTCCAAAGCAAAAGCTTTAATTTTGCCTAGTCATTTTTGGTTCCTTATGGCTCTAGACTGGCAAGTAAGGAAAGGAATTAGCAAATCAATAGTGTCCTTGATTTTATCATGAATTTCTAATGTCTCTGCCACATAATAAATGCATAGAGGAATTTATTGGAACCTGAAAGGGGTCACTATGGTATCTATTGATGTCTTTATGGTCAATAGTAACAGAAAAGAATTTGTAGCAACAATGCCGGATAAGGGGCCCTGTAACCAAAGACTCAGACACCTAAGGCAAGAAGGTCTAGGTTTCTTTATCACGTAAGCAGCTCATATGCCAACTGGAGGTCTGGCTAAGTGTAAGGGGACTCTAAAATGGATGGTCGTGAAGGGAGATAACGAATATCAGTAACAGACTTGGGACCCGCCACTGTAGCAGGAACCTGTTTCATATTCTTTATTTCAATAGTTCTAGGCCAGCTCAATTTTTATGTGTTATTAAAAAGTGTGAACTTAGTGTGAGGCAGTAACTTTTCTGAGCAATGACTAGGGGTGCTGCAGCAGACAACGGGAGGCTCTGTGTTAAGGTTCCCTGAACCGGGAGTGCCCGAGTGGCTCAGTCAGTTAAGCATCTGCCTTCAGCTCAGGGCATGATCCCAGGGTCCTGGGATCAAGTCCGACATCAGGCTCCTTGCTCAATGGGGAGCCTGCTTCTCCCTCTGCCTGCTTGTGTTCTTTGTCTCTCTCAATCTTTCTCTTTCTCTGACAAATAAATAAATAAAAACTTAAAAAAAAAAGTTTCCTGAACTGATCTGCAATGCAGCTGTACTTGTGGAACTCCATCACTCCAACAGCATCCCACCTCAAGGGCCTGCTTCTCTTGTCTGCTTTTGTGGAAGTTTCCAGAAGCTTATCACTGCACACAGGAAGGCTAAGATGTGTGAGATAATTAATGCTCCTGAGAAACAACCCTCAACAATGGAAAAAAGTTATGATAAAGACCCCAGCTTCCTATTCTTCAGAGAAACAATGCTAAGGGTCCCCAGCATTGACTGGTCCCCAGCCATCAACTATGGCTATGACTGAGCCATAGTTGACCACAGTGGTAAATCACTCTCTATTGGCATCTCTTCCTGCCCTATCTCATTCAGCTTTCTTTTCCATAAAGTCTGTCTACTCTCACTACTTTTACAATAGTTGTGTCAAACAGAGTGTCCCTAGGTCCCTTCTCAGAGATACAGGCAGCTGGTTAAACCTTCAGAGAAAGGTCTGCTCCTTGCTATACACCAAATTTTCCCAGGAACACCTATCTGAATGTAATTTGTTTTTAAATGTGTAAACTTGGTATAGTCGAACCTAGAGTAAAACTTTTGTTTGAGATGAAGACGGTTAGAGCTTAAATTCTGAGAATTATAAAATTCCAGATTCAAGGTAACTCCTAATTGATTCTATTTAAAACAGAACCACTTATCTCAAGAAAATGAAGTTGAATAAAATCTAAGTAGGTAAGAGCATGAGTGGGCATGCTGTGATTAATTGATATGAAACATAATCATTTTATCAGACTAGATATGCCCAGTGAATAAATATGAACAGTTAGAACCTTTTCTAAAACTTCCAAAGAAATAATATATTCTTAAATATATTATTTCTGCATATATTAGATTCAAAGACTGTAAAAGCAGTCCTAGGATTATAGAATGTTAAACAGACAGTCCCATAGAGTGGGTCTGTCACTTTGTCATCCTTTTGGCTCAGGAAAAACAATGCTGCATTAAGGTTAAACCTAGAATCGGGAGGCAAACCACCCAGGTTCCAATCCTGGCTGTGACCAAGTTACCCAACTTCTCCATCTACCCGTTTCTCACCTGTGCAATGGGGGTGACCATAGGAGTAGCCAGTTAACAGGGCTATTGGAAACTTGACTAACTTAATACATAGATCTTAGAAGAATGTGTCACACACTAAGAGCACAGTTAAGTTTTATTATTTTTGATTTTCCTCCTTCAGCAACTGTTTATTGAATACCCCCTGGATGCAGTCATTGACCAGGTACTGAAAATACAAAGATGATTATTAGTCTTTGCTTTCATGATGCTGAGAAGCTTGGAGGAGATGAACACAAGATCACAAGGACAATGGGGCAATGAATGGAATGAATAGATTTCCTTGGAGCAGTCTCTACAGATGCGAGGATATTTTAACTACCTTTTGAAAATTAAGTCAGAGCTCTCTGGGAAGTTGCTGCTGCTGCTGTTGATGATGATGATGACAATAATAAATAGTAATTAATAATACAATCTTTAGTTAATAGCTAACATTCACTAGGTCCTTATAATAGACCAATTTATAATATCAATATGTATTATTTTGTTTAATCATCAGAAAGATCCTGTGAATTCAGTTTTATTTTTATCTCTAACCCTGAATTTAGGAAACGGAGACCCAGAGAGATAGGGACATTTTCTCAAGGTCATTGGGAGAATAAATGGAAGAGCTGCAAAGTGAGCACAGACAGCAGAAATGTATTTGAAGCATTGAGGCAAACAGTGGAGAGCACACCTAATTATGAAATTGCAAGGCATGATCTGAATAAAAAAAAATTCGGAGTGGCTCTGGCACAGAGTGCTCCAGATGTTAAAGATTGTGGCAGGAGATGAAGAAACTTGAATATTTTGCTAAAAGCTGGAACATAATACAGAAGGATCCAATAGGAAAGGAGAAGTTTGTGGAGGCTTAAGAGGGGAGAAACAAGAGTAATTGCAACTGCTTACCAAAAAAGTTACATCCATTCATTATCTCTATTCTCCCCAAATCTGTGATCCATATAATCATATCTTGTTTGTACAAAAAATAAAAAAGGAAGCTTACATTTAGAGAGATCAATCACTTTCCTAAAAAAATTTGCAAAGATCACTTGGGAGCCAGTGCATCTGAGAATATCTTAATTGGAGGGGAAGATAAGATGGAGGGAATGATAAAGTCAAGAGTAACTGTAGTTTCTGTAATGGGGCATCAAGTAAGAAATGATACCATTAAATGAGATTTACAAAAGACTTTGAGGGGTAGAGGAAGACATAAAGAATTAAAGTTTACACAAAGATTTTGCATTGATTACTGGATTTCCCAGTAGAAATTTTTAAATGGGCAGTTGAAATAAGCATCTGAATTCAGTAGAGAAGACAGATGAGAATAGCAATGCAGGTAATGATTTGAAAAGTATTAATATACCATTCTCTATTGAACTTTTCTACATACATAACCATCATGCTGATTGACTTGAGGTCCAAGCCTAGAGGCATCACTGGGGGAGGAGAACATAAAGTGTGCTTCCAAAGAAATGTAAAGAGAGAGAGGATCATAATAGTTACCCTATCAGTAATATTTTAAAAGACTGTGATCATAAATTTTGTCACTGCAGAGAAAAATAGGATTGGTTTGATTTCTTGAGTTTTTGTTAAAATATATAAGGCTAAACTATGTATTTTGGGATAATTAGAGAAAGCAACCATGTTTTCCCCGAGGTTAGTACAAGAAGGACCACGGTAAGTGAAATAACACTTTGCTCTGACCCTGAAGATTGTCAGAGGCTGGAGGGAGAGAGAAAGGGAAATTAACTTGTGTCTCAGTATTTCTTCTGTGGGTTTGACCTGAAGATGAGGAAAGTCTATTAGATAATTGAAAGAGTACCAAATTCAAGGACTAGACTCACTCCTTCAGTTGAGATCATTTGAGTGGAACCACTATGCTTTGAAAATTTTGCTAACATGAAGTACCCCAGTCTAGTAAAGAAGATGGAAGAGTATGCTAAAAGAGAAACATGGTTGACCTTCTTGGTCCTTCCATAGTTCTATAGCAGGGAGACCAATTGGAAGACACCAGGTCTATAAGCTTCCTTACTCTAGTGGGATAAGTTGTGTCAAAGCCAGGAAGATGCATGGATAAGTAGTCTATGCCTTAGCCAGTTAAAAGTGATGGTAAGCTTACTTAACCAGGTGGGAGATAGTTATGCTCTGGAAGGAGTGTCACAGCCAAAGTTCAGAATCTCAAACTTTGATTTCAGAAGAACGTAGAAAGCCCAACTATGATGTAGACAAGATTGATGGGGGGGGGGGGAAGAGAGAGGTTAAGGCATATGAAAGAAATAGAGGGAGGTCAGAGGAAGCCAAACCAAAATAAGACAAAATTAAGAGCCACCATGAAGAAGGTATGTGAAGGATATGTCCTTCTTCTATTTTGAGCACTTTGAGTCTGTCACCTTAGACTCCTGGGTCATCCTGACACCTGCCTTCTTTTATTTTGAAAATCCAATTTCCTAGCAAGTGAAGTAGGAAATTAAGCTGGACCTACTTTCTATTTGTTGTCATTGTTCTTTGTTCTTACTTTTGTCTTTTACTCTTTCTGGCTTTTGTAGTTTTAATTGAACATTTTATATGATTCCATTTTCTCTCCTTTCTTAGCATATCCATATTTTTTTAACATTTTTTTAGTGGTTGCCCTAGGGTTTGAAATATACATTTACAAGTAATTCAAGTCTTTTTAAAAATAATACTATCACTTCATGAGTAGTGTAACTTAAAAACAAAATAACCCTAACTCCTTCTTCCTATCCCTTGTATCATTAATGTCATTTATTTCACTTACATATAAACATGCATAATATGCGTATGATACATATACAAACATACATAACTGAAAATTGTTGTTATTAAGTCGAGAAAAAAAACCTGTTATCTGTTAGAACAAAGAAGAATAAGAAAAATGAAAGCTTTTATCTTCATTTATTCCTTTCTCAATGTTCTTCTTTACATAGGTCTGACTTTCTGACCTATAGGATTTTCCTTTTCTCAATTTTGTTTTTACATTTCTTATAAAGAAGGTCTATTAGCAACAAATTTCCTCAATTTTTGGTCAGTTGAGAAAGTCATTATTTCTTATTCACTTTTGAAGGATATTTTCATAGGGTACAGAATTCTACTTTGGTGTGTTTTTTTCCCCCTCTTAACACTTCTCTTCTTGTTTGCAAGGTTTCTGGGAAGAAATGTGATGTAATTCTTATCTGTTCCTCTATGGTTAAAGGTGTTTCCCACCCCAAAACCAGCAAATCTCCCTTCCCTCTTCCGTTCCTCACTCCTTTGCCCATTTTAGAAAATCAAAGATAAAGTCCTATTAGAAAATGATATGCCAAGGTGTAACTGTATTTTTTCTTCTTTTTTTAGTGTTTTTCTTGCTTTGTGCTTTCTGAGCTTCCTGGATCTGTGGTTTGGTGTCAGACATCTGACATTAATTTTGAGAAATTCTCAGTCATTATTGATTCAAATATTTCTTCTGTTCTTTGCTCTTTTTCCTCTTTCTGATACTCCCAGTACATGTACATCTTTTTCAGTTTTTTTCCATGGTCCTTCAACATTTTGTTATGTTTTTCTCAGTTTTTGCTCTCTTATGTGTTTTTGAGGATACCATTGATAAATCCTTTAGATCAGAGATTTTTTTCCTTGGCTGTATCCAGTCTGCTGATGACTTCATCATTTTCTTTCATTTAGATTATAGTGTTTTTGATCTCTAGCATTTCTTTTGGTTCTTTTTTAGGATTTCCATTTATTTGCTTACACTGCCCATCTAGTCTTGCTGCTGTCTACCTTACCCATTAGAGCTCTTAGCATATTAATCACAGTTGTTTTAAACTTCTGGTCTGACCATTCCAACCTCCTGCCATGTTTGGTCTTGATGCTTAACCCTGCCTCTTCACATTGGGTTTTAGGATTGTGGTTTTTCTTGAGAGCAGGACGTGAGGTGCCAAGGAAAAGGAACTGCTGTAAGCTTTCAGTAATGTGGTGGTGAAGTGTAGGGGAAGAGGAAACTACATTCCTAGCATTGGATCTTAATCTTTTAGTGAGAGCCTCTTTAGAGAGGCTCTGGGCTGTGAACTTTGTAAGAGTTTCTCTGGCTTTCCCTCCCCAGCTAGGCGGAACAGGGTAACTAGACAGGGCTGGATTTAAGTATTGCCCTTCTCCCACATGAAAGACTAGAGGTCCTGGAGTTGGGTATTCCCCTTCCCCAGGTCAGTCAGGCTTTGTTAATACCCCAATACTTTGGACCTGTTTAACACATTCGCCCTGAGGGCAGGGCTTGTTAAGAAAAACGGAGTGTTCTGGTTTATTTCAAATGCCTCCTTTTCCCCCACTCACATTGTAGGAAGCCTGAGGAGATTTTTCTAAATAGTTACTGTGGGAATCTTGTCAAGCTCCTGGAGGTAAATTTCACAATCTCTTGAGGGCCCCTCTCCCACTGAATACTCCTAGAGTTTTGAACTCTCAGACTTTCCCACCATACAGAGCCTCCAGAAATCTATCAGTTGCAGTTCGAGGTTTCCTACCCCAGCACTGCTTCCTGCAGCTTGTGAGTCTCCCTCAGCCTTGATTCCCTTTATTCGCCTGTTCCTCCAATCTTGGAATCAGCAGTTTATCCTGGGTTCTTTGCTTTTAGGGATGCAAGATAGTTGTTGATTTTTCAGTCTGTTCGGCTTTTTACTTGTCGTTAGGATGGAGTAGTGACTTCTAATCCTCTTAACATGCCAAACTGGAAATGAAGTCCATCCATACTCTCTTCCAGCCTGCCATCCGTCTCAGGAGAGAAGAATCCGTATATATGTGCATGCGTGCTTAAGGATGAAAGGAAAAAAAAAAAAAAAAGAAAAAATACCCAACAGCAAAGCCTTCTTCAGGGTCTTCAAAATTAAAAGATAATTTGAGTATTATTGTATTCAAGACGGCTCTCTGGCTGGGAACTAGCAAAGGAAGCAAGAGAGGGCATTCCCTCCCCCTTGTTGCAGACTTCTGGTCATCCAGCAATGTAAAGAGGAAGAAACTTTGGGGCAGGACCACCAGAAAATTGCAGTAGAGTTGATGCTGACCTGATTGCCTACTCATAAGCTCTCACAGACAGAGCACCAGATCAAAGTACTGAGAGTATAAAAAATATATATATATCCCAGGGTTTGTTTGGAAATAAATGTCTACTTGAAATACATACACTAATAAAATCTGATAGAACTATGATCTCAAAAATCCCTTTGATATTGTGAGGACTTGAGGCATCACATTAGATATATCTTCTATGGAGGAAACATGTTGCAAAAATATATATTGGGCATTTAAAATGGAGTAAATACCAAAAAAAAAAAAAAATGTGTATTGCTCAGGGGTCAGATAATGGGAGACTACAAAGCTTCCCAACAGCCAAACAAGAGTAGGCTGAAGAATCATTGGTTGGTAGGAATTCAGTTCCTTTGTTTTGCACTGAAAAAATATTTCCAAGAACTGCAAATAATGTTGAAATTTCCAAAAGTCTGAACTGAAAGCCAAAAGTTTATAAAAATGGTTGGATCATTTCGACTGCTACAGATTTTGCAACTATGCTATCAGGCATGTTCTTTTAAACTCCCTGGGCAATAAGTAGGAGTAGGTGTAAAAAGGAACAAGCCTGTGGAAGAATTTAAAATCCTCTTCCCCATTCCCTAAACAAGTATTTATTTAACTGCCATAAGGAAAAGAAATACTCTTACTTGAAAATGAAAAATCCTCTCATCCATGCTTTCTTTTGAAATTTAGACTTTGGCTGTAGGTAGACTCCTTAAGGAAAACAAACAAACAAACAAACAAAACACCTCTTTTTCCAAGATTTTATTTTTAAGTAATCTCCACACCTAACACAGGGCTTGAACTCATTACTGCCATGATCAAGAGGTGCCCATTCCACTGACGGAGCCAGCCAGGCGCCCCAAAAGAGTAACTTCTGAAGATACTTCAAGGAGAATTTTAACCCTAAATTGAAGGGAGTAGAAACTTGTAAACTGAGACCTCAAGATCTTATTAAGGAGAGTGATAGTAAAAGAGCTCAAATTTATGCTTCCAAGGGTAACATAAGAATGCAAAAAACATAGAAATGCCAACATGATGGTGGAGACTTTTACAGGTTACCTCATTTAAATTCTTTCACCTATATGTAAACTGGAACTTTTTGTTCAGCTTAGAGATGATAAAAACTAAACTCAGTAAGGACAGTATCAGATTCAATATTCACTAAAAATTAGAGCCTGGATTCAAACCCATATCCACCTTTTTTTTTTAATATATAAAAACATAAGAGATTATGCGGAATGAATTAAGTCAAGCAGAGAGTTGATTATCTTATGGTCTCACTTATATGTGGAGCATAAGGAAAAACATGGAGGGCATTGTGAGAAGGAAGGGAAGGGTGAATGGGGGGAAATCGGAGGGGGCGATGAACCATGAGAGACTGTGGACTCTGAGCAACAAACTGAGGGTATTGGAGGGGAAGGGGTGGGGGGTTGGGCGAGCCTGGTGGTGGGTATTAAGAAGGGCAGTATTACATGGAGCACTGGGTGTGGTGCATGAACAATTAATCTTTTAACACTGAAAAAATAAAATAAACATATTTGGGGGAAAAAAAACCTGGTTTTTCAATTAATTGATGCTTCCTTTTGTGACCAAACCAGAATTTTTTTTTAAAGATTTTATTTATTTATTTAACAGAGAGAGAGAGAGAGAGAGAGAGAGAGAGAGATCACAAGTAAGCAGAGAGGCAGGCAGAGAGAGAGTGGGAAGCAGGCTCCCTGCTGACCAGAGAGCCCCATGTGGGGATTGATTCCAGGACCCCGAGATCATGACCTGAGCTGAAGGCAGAGGCTTAACCCACTGAGCCACCCAGGCACCACAAACCAGAATTTTTTTATGAGTTCTTCAAATGTACAGGAGGAGAAAATGTCAAATAGCAAAGAAATAGTGAAGACTGGTAGAATTGTGAGGGCACAGTGTACTTTTTAATAAGATTCTATGATTTAATAGGCATTTACCTTATCTCCAAACCATCCAGCTTCCTCCTTGTATCACTGGCCCCAAGGTGTTCATTTTCTTCTTGAATAAGTTCTCAAAACTCACTGACTTCCTTTTTTTAAGTTGAATCGCTTAGTTTCTACACTGCTACTTAGCAATTATTCAGAAATTTCTAATCTTTAGTTCTCTGAATCTCGTACATGTGTTCTCCTATTTTTCCTATTTTTCTTTTTTTCATATCCATGCTTCATTTTTCCAGAGTACATGTTACATATTTAAGGAATAATTTACAAGTAGTAAACTGAGTTTTTATGTTGTCAGAATGCCTTTGCTTCTCACCTTAATATTTTGCCTCAGAATAGATAGCAATTTTTAAAACCACTTATTCTAAACATTTGAAGGCATGTTCTATCACCTAGTGTCCAAGGATGCTTATGAGAACTATGATGGCCATCTGAAAATTGATCCTTTGTCGGTAGCCATTTAGTCTAGCTTTCAGTTTTGTTCTGAATCCTTCTACAACAGATTCTAAAAATCTTCTCTTATTCTAAGTTTTGTGGTGTATCTAGCTGCCTTCCCGTCCCCACCCCCACCATTGAATGTTGTTTTGTACTTAGATTCATTCAATCTCAAAAACACTGTTTTGTTTTTCTATTTTCCCCTTAATTATTTCATCCTCTCATTATTGATTTCTCACTGCTACTATAACAAATCACCACAACCCTAATAGCTTAAAACAATAGAATCATTATCTTACCATTCTGGAGATCAGAAGTCCTGAAATCAAGGTGTCAGACCAGGTGCATTAGTTCTGGAGGTTCTAAAGGAGCATCATTGCCTTGTCTTTACCAGCTTCTAGAGCGAGCCTGCCAGCCTGCCAGCCTGCCAGCCTGCCAGCCTGCCATGGCTCCTGACCCTTCCTTGATTCATCCAAACCTATGCTTCCCTAATCACACTCTCTGACTCTGCCCTCCCTACCTTTGTCTTATAGAGACCCTTGTGATTACATTGGGTTCACCTGGATAATTCAGGGTATTCTCTCCCCATCTTAAGATCCTTAACTTAATGACATCTGTAGATGCTCCTCAGCCATGTAATCTATTCACAGGGTTGTGGCAATAAAGACAGAGACATCTTTGGGAGCCACCATTTTCTCTACCATACCCTCTGTTTTATTCATTCTGCCTTTAAAGAACTCTGATGCTGACTGACCCTCTTGGAATGACCATTTATCTGTAATACTGTGTTCTTACATTTTCATCTCTTTCTCTTTTTGTATATATTTTGGTAATTTCTAAGATCTTTTTTTCAAGTCTATTTCTAACATTTTATGTTAGTGATTTTTTTTTTTTTCATACACGGCAGCTCATTTTTATTTTGTAAAGTTTTTTTTTTGTAAAGGATTTAAATTTGAGTGCCCTTCATCTGATGTATATTTTGAACAATTCCATCTGAATTTCATTATTTAGAAATTAAATTTTCTAATGCTAGCCTCACATCACTCAGCAATCTTCTTTGTCATCTCTACTTCTATATTGTCATTCCACTGAATTCCCAGGAATTGAAATAAATACAAGCTGTGTAACAGCTTGAACTGGAAGCTCTATAAACCTGAAATTTAGTTTCACAACACTTTACAAATAATAAAAGTTCTTCTGTGACGGATGGAAGAAATAGGAAAACCTAAAGAAAATCATCATAAAAGAAATAGGGGCAACTGGAAAGGCAGATGAATAGCAGTGATGGGAAAAAGAAGAAGAAGAAGAAGAAGAAGAAGAAGAAGAAGAAGAAGAAGAAGAAGAAGAAGAAGAAAAGGAAGAAGGAGGAAGAGGAGGAAGAGAAGAAGAAGAAGAAGGCAAAAGCAAAAGAAAAGAAAAAAGTTGAGAGAGGCATCCTAATACTGAGTAGACAGAAATCTTTAATATTTGAAAGAAAGTAATTATACTTGAGATGAAAGTTAAACTGACCACTTCACAAAAGGATGGTAGGAGAATTATACATAAGGCAGTGCATGAAGGAATAGAGCCCCTTTTGATCTAAGTGCTAAATGAAGAAATAAATATCAAGCACAGGCTTAGATGGGAGCTGCAGGGGTTAATATTGAGGCTTTTAGTGTTTTGAAGTGCTGAGGAGTACTTAAGGATATAAATTTTAGTCCGGATAAATTGGTTTGAGTTATGTAATAGTTCATGTTCTATGTTAAACAGTCAACAAAATACTAAAGTGTGATGAATGAATAGCGTGGGTATTTTTACTATCTAACAAACATTAGTGTGGTGTTTGCTAACATTGTAGGTGTGAAATTTGTTAGACTGGGGATGTGACTTGACCTGCACTCAGTGTTCTGTCCACTCTATGAGAGCCAACCAGGTGACACTAACTGAAGACAAACTCCAGGTCATTTTCACTGACAACATGTAGCAACTCCAGCTTTGAAGAGGGAACCACTGCAGAACCAGACCTCATGTCAGCATCAAAGCACAACTGTGCTAAAGCCAGGGATACAGAGGACACTATGGCCATCTGGATTGTTCCTGAGCAAGCATGACTGCCAGCACTCAGGGTGCTGATGGTCAAGGACTTCACATATTACCAAGCAAGGACTCTAGGTTACCAACTATAAACTTAGAATCTGCCCCATCCTTTCCCAAACCTTGCCACACAACAACCTGAAATATCTAATGACACAGTTTAGTGGGGACCTTCCCCTTGGCATCCAGACTGTGTGTGTGTGTGTGTGTGTGTGTGTGTGTGTGTGTGTGTGTGTGTTTTAAGATTTTATTTATTTATTTGACGGAAAGAGAGATCACAAGTAGGCAGAGAAGCAGGCAGAGAGAGAGGGGGAAGCAGGCTCCCTGCTGAGCAGAGAGCCTGATGCAGGGCTGGATCCCAGGACCCCGAGATCATGACCTGAGCCGAAGGCAGAGGCTTTAACCCACTGAGCCACCCAGGCACCCCTGGACTGTGTGTGTTTTAATCCCATTTCCTCCACTCACTAGCCATATGTGAGCTTGAACATGTTGCTTAACTATCTGTGCCTCCGTTTTTCCTTTGGAATAATCAAGACAGTAACAGCACATACTTCGTAAGGTTATAGTGAGAATTAAGAGGATCAATATATGCAAAGCTATCAAAAAGTGCCAAGATAACTAGGCACTGAAAGAATTTGAGTATTGTTACCTGTGGTTTCTTGTCTCCCTTCCTACTAGGAATAAAGGAAGGGCAAACCAATCAGTATATCCATCAATAGCTGGCTGCTTTTTGTTTTAGTAGTCATGAGGCTGACTGATGCTTGAAGTATATCTGTGATGTTCTTGGACAGCCAACAACGTTGCCAACTTACTCCCAACGCAACTGACCCCGTGGAAAAGGCCCTACTTAGCTCCTTCTGCTATCGCTTCCTTAGTAGAGAAGTAGACCTGGACCCAATGGCCCAAGAGTTGATTTGAGGCCAACCACATGTTTTCTACTTGCAGGCTCTTCATTTCAATTTTGGCCTTCCATTTTCTTTCTGCCTACATTTCCAGTAAATATCTTTGTTTAATTCTCAAGCTTGTAAGGGTTAAGCTACTTTCTCACTCTTGCTATGAGAACTGCATTGCACTCCACCCTCTTATTGGAAAGGGGTTAGTCCTTAAATGAAAGGCAAACTTGAATACTATTGAGTCATGATAAATGGTGAAACTTCAGCCCACAGAATATTTATCTTTGAACATATTTTTGTTATGACATCTTGAAAATATTATATGATGCAGTTATCTCCCCAAGTCTTTGTTTAAACCACTTTCCATTCCAAATGGGACTTCAGGTTATTACCATTATCATCATCCCATGAACTCCTACTCTGTGTAAGATGTTTTAAGAATATGGCTGACATGACGAAGTGAATCACAGATCTTGGCCAATTAGAGGTTTATAGTCTAGGGGTGCCTAGGTGGCTCAGTAGGTTAAGCCTCTGCCTTTGGCTCAGGGTCCTCAGGGTCATGATCTCAGGGTCCTGGGATTGAGGTCATGATCCTAGGGTCCTGGGATTGAGCCCTGCATCCAGCTCTCTGCTCAGCGTGGAGCCTGCTACTCCCACTCTCTCTGCCTGCCTCTCTGCCTACTTGTGATCTCTCTCTCTGTCAAATAAATAAATAAAATCTTTTTTTTTTTTTGAAAGAAGTTTATAGTCTATTTGGGGAAATCATACAAGCACAGAAAGACTATGGTCCCAGACAGGATTTACCATGTGGCTTATAATTGTAGCAGGTAATATGTGTGACATACAGAGTGTAAAATGGCTTTGAAGGGTCTTAAAAGATGAGTAATATCAAAACAAGGGAAATAAATATATCGGAGCAATCTTGACAGAAAAGATCTTCCGTGTAATGTCACACATTACAGAGTCTGAAAGTCATGTGACATGCCTGAGAAACAATAGTAGAACTGTTTGGTCACTGCGAAGAATTTCAGTATGGACTCATCTTTCTATTTAATAAAACCTACAAAGTTCATAAGAGAAGAGGAAAAGAATCCCCAAACATCAATAAAAACACAATATGCATGAAAGCTGTTAAGTGAATATTCCTCTTGCTGTAAGCAAATATTTCTTTTGCATGTTTTTTCTCCTTTCCCTTCCTTTTTGATGGTAACCTAATGTTCAAAGAATTCATTTGATTTTGTCAAGTTATATGACACCAAGAAAGAGCATCTAAAATTTGTTTTTATGAGACAAAGAAATAGAAAATAAAAAAACAAAAACATCTAGAATGATTATCACCTGAAGAATATGGAAACTAAGAAGAGCTCAGTTGGTGTATGTAGTGTGAAATGGGCCCAATATCTCCAGAAGGCCCCTGCTTCTACTGTCCAGGCTAGTTTTGTTGTATTTCACAATATGGTGTGCTGAACTTCTTGTTCTTTTTCTCCTTCTCTTCCAAGGTTAAAATAAGCAAGAGAAATTGGGCGATGATCATAACAGGAAGAATGTGGGTGTGGGAGGTGTGAGGGATCAGTGCCTGGGGCTTGAGTTGGTTCTCCCTAGAATGACTGGAAGTTACCATGTGGTCTGATGACCAGAAAGTACACCAAAAATTTCAAGTAGAAGTTTCGGTCCAGGCCCAGGGGAACAGTATTCTGCAAGGATGAATCTAATCATCCCTCAATCATGTTAGTCAAAACAATTAGCCAGGAGAAAGGCGTCCCTCTCCCACCAGGTCCTGTTTCTTTCTCCCAGGATGTAGTATTGCCTGTTGCTAATGAACCTTTAGGACAGCCTCAAACACACCCTGACAGCTGCAGGAGATTTTGGTAACAGCCCTGACTCTAGTTTCCCTTCCATCTGTCTGCAGATGTTTTAAATTTGACCCTTCAAAAAAAAAAAGTATCTTACCAAGAAGCAATTACTATGCTTTTATATTTCCCATTTAAAAAAATGACAGGATTGTGATTTGCAGGAGTCTTGTAATTGTGGATTATGTTGGGAGTTTAACACTCATTCTGGACATGGAGATTTTTTACACTATTTGGGGCTGGATTGCTAATATTTCATTTAGATTTATTCAAGCTGTCAATCATAATGACATAGAAAATAATCAGAAATGTCAGCCATCATGCTGAAGGAAGTCAATCCTTTCAAAATTATTCGTTGCTTTTATTTTTCTTTTTCAAAATATCTTTCAACTACAACAGGATGATACAACACCAGAATGTTTCTGTTTATCATGTGCCATCTGGATTTCCTTTATTAAGTATATAATTCTTTCTACAAAATTTTTCTTCTGAGAATTGCAAAAACAATTTTAAGGTATTATTTCAATGTTCATCATACTTTAGGAGGATTATCTTAGTATGAATAATGTAACCAAGATAATTTAGGAGAAATAAATATGTGAATAAAATCCTAGAATATTTGAAAGAATTATAGAACCTTAGAATCTTTAGGGCCTTAAAGCTTTCTGATCCAAATTTTTATTTTGCTAGGTGGGGGTCTCAGGTACAAAAGGGTTGACCTGTCCTGAGTCACTCCTTTAGTTAGCCACTGAGCCAGAAGGAGATGCCAGTCCTCCTGAGGCTTGATTCAATACTTCTTATGCTGAATTTTTCTGAAGATGTACTTTTGACACCTAAGTCACACATAAGTCATTCTTCTTGAATAAGTCAAATTTTTGTAATGATTTCATTCCTCTCTAAATAAAAATCTGAAATAGAAGACATTTCATTTATAACATATCAAAGCAATATTTAAAACACTTGCTTTGTGTAATGTGCCATAGAGCTTACCAATAAGAGACAAAAGGGATTATGTCTAAGCATAATAACATATGCATATTATTCTCTAGGGAAATAATCTTGGAGAATCAAGGCCAATACATGTGAAAATATAATTAAGACTCTAAGGATGTATATGATAGGAAATGAATGACGCAGTAGATATAGGAGAAAATGGGCTTCTCATTGACTTTCAACAGGTGCAGTGTGAATACTTATTAAGTCATTGAGCTTTATTTACTTGGAGAAAACCTCTCTGGGAAGAGGAAGGATGAAATCAACAATGTCACCTACTAATTTTCAGTAAAAATCCTATAGACTTCGGCTTAATCATGTGCTTTTTATGTATTTTAATTTTTTTTTAAAGATTTTATTTTATTTATTTGACAGAGAGAGAGAGATCACAAGTAGGCAGAGAGGCAGGCAGATAGAGAGTGGGAAGCAGGCTCCCTGCTGAGCAGAGAGCCCTACGTGGGGCTCGATCCCAGGACCCTGAGACCATGACCCGAGCCGAAGGCAGAGGGTTTAACCGACTGAGCCACCCAGGCGCCCCTGTATTTTAATTTTTAAAGAAGATTTATTTATGTATTTTAGAGGAAGAGAGCTAAAGAGAGAACACGAGCAGAAGGGGCAGAGGGAGAGGGAGAGAGAATATCAAGAAGACTCTGTGCTGAGCCCAGAGCTCAACACGGAGCTCAATCTCAGGACCCTGAGATCATGACCTGAGCCAAAACCAAGTCAGTTGCTCAACTGACTGCGCCACCCACGCACCCCAATTGTGTGCTGTTTAAGCACATTTAAATGTAAAATAAGTCTGGAAAGACATTTGATGTTATGCATTCATTCTATAAACTTAATGATAAAATATGGATTATATTAATATATGAGAAAAAATCTTTCTTTAAATAATTTTCTAAGGATTTTACCAGTAGCTTTCGGATCTGTGATGGTGAATTTTATATGTCAACTTTGTTAGGCTACAGAACCCAGACATTTGGTCAAACACAAGTCTAGAGTTTGCTGTGAAGGTATTTTTCAGATGAGATTAACATTCAAATTAGTAGACTGAGTAAAACAAATTACCCACCATAATGTTAGTGGGTCTTATGCAACCAGTTGAAACAAATGTTTCTTGCATTAAGCACCTGAAGTTTGGTGATTGTAATCTCAGCATGAATTTAGTATTCTGGCTAAACTACATGTGAAAAGAAAAACAAAACAAAACCACCCAAAACAAAAACTGACATCCCCCAAGAAAAATGGAATTCTGACCACAGTCTGTCTTCTG
This sequence comes from Nasua narica, assembly GCA_028533885.1. NCBI lineage: Eukaryota > Metazoa > Chordata > Mammalia > Carnivora > Procyonidae > Nasua > Nasua narica. The sequence continues at coordinate 160,549,043 of CM052799.1, read as the reverse complement.
ATTCTAACTGTAACATCAACTTCTCCCTAGGATCCTGCCTACAAGTCTACCCTGCCAATTTGGAATTTGCCCAATGAATGAACAAATGAATGAACGAACAAACAAATAAATGAATAAATAAGTAAATAAAGTACACACACACACACACACACAAACACACACATATCCTATTTCTTCTGTTTCTCTGGTGAACCCTGAGCAATAACACATCATCAACTTACAAATTTAATAAAGTATCATAAAAATGGGCTGCTCAAAGGAAGATTCAGTGGTTCAATAGAAAAACAAGAGTGACACAGAGATCAAGAGAAATCTATCACTTTGTGTGACTATCTGACTAGTGTCTTGGATTTTGGCAGTTGGAATATTCTTTTGCAGGTAGAGAACTGCTAAGTTGTACTCTTAACACAGAGTAATTTGTGCTCTAGACTCAGAAATGAATTATGCCTTGTATCCGTACGTATCGGCCGTATGTCTTGAGTAAGGCATTTAAGCTCTCTGAATCATTATTTTTAAGTTGTAATTAATTTTAAAATTACATATTATAATAATAGTACATATATAAGTATATAATAATAATATATAACTATGTTCTTATCCATAAGAAAAATACCCTACAATATTTCATTATTTTAATTGGTTATTCTTTTTCTTCCAAGTGTGAATGAATTCTTGATTTTTGGAATCCTTTGGAGAAGTTGTACCATTTCAGTTGGATGACTGTAGTGTTGAAGAAATACTTCCATGGTTAGCTTATAGGTTTCCAGAGGACAGTTGGGGATTAATATCTTGTTCTGTGCTCAGGATTTTGCTCAGTGATTTACATATTTATAGGTACTCAATAAATATTTGTTACCATTGGTGGCCACAGTGGAGAAAATGTTCACCAAGCATTTCTTGCCCAGCTTTTCCCATGTTCATTTAGCTGGATAGGACCATGTGAATAGTTTGAGCGAATTAAATATGAGCAGAAGGAGGAACATGTTTAACTTCCAAAATGAATCTATTACAAAAAAATAAAAAGTAGAAAGAGAAAAGACTAAAGGTTCCAAGTGTTGGAACTTCAAGATGCAAAATCTTCTTTATTCTGGGTTCCAGAGTAGATAGAGGTTCCTGTCAACTTCTATACTGAGTGTAAAATAAATGTTTCTTACATTAAGGCTTTGAGTTCCTATAATTATACTTTCAACCTACCGTTCCTCTCCTGTCCAAAACAGTGATGCACCATGCTTACCCTTCAATAAGAATAATCAGAGACATTCCCAAATAACTGGAGACTCCAAACAAAGTAAAAGATAATGAATTATCTACATAATATGTGCTGAGAAGACAAAACAATGAGATGACTCAGATTGAAAAGAGCGTTTTCTTTTTAACATTTTGTTTGTTGATACATTTGTGTTTAAAGTTTGATGTTCAAGCAATCTGTATACTCTTCACTTCAAATAAAACTTATTCTGAAACTCTTTACAGTAGGTTCAATTAATTTTAGGGAGACTAACATGTATTAAATGTGTTTGGCACTTTTAATTATAAGCACATTTTAATATTTAAGATAAACTCTTTTATCTGTACAAATTCAAAAATTTAGTTTCAAGAGTTGAAATACCTTTTCCACTGTCACTCAAATATTGCAGAGTTGAGATTGCATCAGAAGCTGAAGAACAGTATCCTTTAATTATTAGAATGTTTAGATATTGAAATTGTTCTAGAATTTGAAACAATAGTTTCAGTCATCCCTGACGAAATTTAGAAGATCTGTTCTAGTACCAGTAGGATAATTTCTATAACTCTAATTCTAATGATATCAAGAACTATAACTGGGATGTATTAGAATGCTAGATTGGCAAAATCTTTATGTTTAACAACTCTCCAACCATGGGAGCCTCGTATGTTCTCATCAAATGTATAAATCATTTTAAATTCCAAAAAGTAGATCTCTTTGAAATTTAAAGCACATTTGACCTAAGGAGAAAAAAATCAAGAAATACATTAATCCCATATACTTTCTAGAAATTGTAATGCTTATCTATATTTCCAATAATAGTCATTCTAGATTTTTTTAAAAAAAAAGCATTCCAAGTAATTTAACCTTGCTTTGTGATAATGCTGTTGGTCACAGCTTGTTGTTTTTAAAAAAAATTACCTATATTAATAATGACACTGGAAAGGTCATTTGCCGTCAAGAAATGTTCAATTTAAAAAGGTGAAATGTTCCTTTTATAAAATTTCCCACACAAATACCATTTTAACTCTAATTGTGCATGCAAAGCTAAGTTAAACGAAGGCATGTGAAAAAAAATCCTTAGAGATAACAGTACAAATATTATTTTCAGAGAAGATCTGTGGGGTACCTTGGTGGCTCAGTTGGTTAAGCATCTCACTTTGACTCAGGTCATGGTCTCAAGGTCCTGTGATCGAGCCCCGCCCACATCAGGCTCCCCACTAGGTGGGGAGTTTGCTTGTCCCTCTCTCTCTGCTCCTCCCTCCGTTTGTTCTTTCTCTCTCTCTCTAATAAATGAATAAAATCTTAAAAAGAAAAGACCTATAAAGAGTTTCCATATATAAAATACCTGTGACTATAAGTTAGGTTTTGTAAGTCAGGAGGAAAACTAGCAAGAAGTCAGATTTTAAAGTTAGAAATTACAAGCGAGGATGATTTGTGTAAGCAATGTAGGTGGTTAGCTCTAGACAGGGTATCTTCATTAACAGGGAGACAATTTGAAGATGCTACCTGCAGAAAAAATAATGGTTTGCATGTGTATAACATTTTAGTGTCTTCAAAATGTATACCATAAATTCCTTATTAATTAGGGGAAATGTATTAAGCATGCATACCAGTAAGTCATGAAGGCAAACTGTTCAATGCGCAAACATCTTAAAATGCAATTACATATGTCTCTGTCTTAAAAAAATATTAAGATAGTAAGATAAGACATATATGAAAATAATACTATGTCTGAATTGTTTACTTATATACTAAAGAATTATATATTACCTGGATTCAAGGCCTCCGTTTGCTTTAAATGTGGTGTGAAATTATTCAAGGGAATAAAATGAGAATTTCGTTTATGCTCAAGTCCTGCTCATGGGACAAGTGTTGGTAGGGAAATCTGGTCCAGAGAGACAAGAAAGGTTTTGCCTAAATGAGGATGACCTCATTTAAGCAAAATTAATTAAAATTAATTTAATTTGTTAATTAAATTAATCCTAATTAAAAAATCAAGTTATATTGGGAAAAATGAAGTGTGCTAAATCAAAATCATGAAATGGAGTCAGATCTACATAGCTAATTATTTGGTATCTAGAAAATCAGAAGAAATAGCCAAAGTGACCACCTTGACCCTCTCAAGTCTGACAGATAAGGAAGCAGAAAATTAAATATTCTTTCCTATTTTCCAGATCCTGAGCCCCTGTGAGATGAACTCATGTCTGAATCATTCTTCTCTCTTTTGACCACAAGGACCAAAAAAAGAGCAGGAATAGATATAATTCCACAAACTCCCCACATAACAAGGGCTAAAGGTACCATGTCTTTGATGCTTGAAGGCTATGTTATCTCACCCTTATAACTGTGTTACTCTTGCCCTCAGCCTGTACCGCAGATGGTCAGGTTTCTCACCTACTGGGGTGATCAAACCTACACTTCTGAAGGATCTGTTCCTAGGTCCTGCCTTTATAGGTTTTATGTTATCTTCCCCTGATCTTATTTTGAAATATGGAAGTAATAAGATCTATCCTAAGACTCCCTTGAATTCCATACATATTTCTTCTTACCACAAATTATTAGCAACCTATTTTCCCCCTTCGTTTTATAACTGTCTTCCATACCCATTGGTTCAGTACCATGAGGAGCCCAAAATAGCCAGGTGTTCGTCTCCACTCCCAGTTTAATGAAACAACTATTGCTATCCTCTGGTAAAACTATTCCTTCATTAGGGACTGAGATCACAGCAAAGCCCTCAAATCTGCAGGAAGGTAAAGCAAAAACTTGCCAAGTGGATTGTTGGTTGCAAAGGAGTCACAAATATGCACCATGAGGAGCACATATGCTTATAGTGTGTATAGAATTTATAAGAGAAGTATTTATATGTGTGTGCATATAATGATATATATGATATAATGATATATAATGATATATGTATAATATATACATAATGATATATCTATATATAATTAGAGAAGCATATATAGTCTCCTGAACTCCACATCTTAGATAGACATGGCCTGGATGCACCCCGATTACTGTTCTCCCAAAGGGGACCTGCCAGGATAGAAGGCTGGAAGAGCAAGCGAGATCATGCCAAGACAGCAAATGAGTCCCAAGCTCACACTGCACTGCACATTTATAGGTGAGTCTAAGAAGAGATAGAAAAAACGTAACTAGGCTAAGAAAGAAATATATCAAGTTATCTCTGAGCCCAAGTACGATGTTACAGAGGAGGCATTAACATAACTCAGGGACACATCTTAAGGTACTTGCATGCGGAGAGTGCATACATAAATTAAAGCCCTTCCTGTTGTTCTGTAGGCTCTTACTCCGACTGAGCCAGCTCTCTGCTAAGGTACCAAAAAGGGAGAGAAAAGGAGCCTCAGGTCCATCTAGATTTGTCTCTTATCAGGTTTATCAATGTACCAGTGAGAGAATTACTCCTACTTCTCTCAGTCCCCACACTAGTGTCTTTGGATTGTGGGGAAAAAAGAGCACACCACATATTAGTTACAGCTTCAAAGCAGGTTCAGCAAACTTTATAAGACAGCAAAACCAACCGTGGAGCATATTGTCCAGGGGGTCCCCAGATGGAAGCTTTAGCTGTTCCACTATCCTTCCAGAACAGCTGGTACATGAGTTAAGTGCATTTGATGGATGTGGATTACCCTCTTCTCTGGCTGTGAAATGGGTTTCTCAGTTAGAAGCTGTGAGCTGTGGGATACGTTGACCGTGAGGCACTCTGTCATTGTACGGAGATTGGTGTTAGAGGAAGAAGCAAGGTGCACAGCTAGAATAAGTCCACTTGTGAAAAATATGTATCTATATTTATGAAAATAAGTTTTGCTCCCCAAAAGTCATTTCTTCTTCTGAGAGATACACTGTGCAAGTTATAACAACCTGCCTTTCACCTTAGAATTTTACCACATGCTTTAGAAATGTTGCTGACAAGGCAGAAGTTGGGATTTTTCACGTATTTTATTTCCTGTTCCCTACACACAAATAACTTCCTAGGTTTTCAGGTTATTCTTGCTACTCCTTCCTTACCCGACTCAGTCAGCAACAATGTCAGGGACTAGAGGAATGTGCTGAAGAACATCCTGAACAGTCCTGATCTTGAGGACTTTATTTCACACAGAAACCAGGAAAATTAAAAATCCCTAAGATACAGCAGTTTCTGTACTTTATATCATATATTTATACATTCAGTATTCTGATGTCCCTGACAGGTGAAATTCTCTTAATCTTTGCAAATTATTATGGAAAGGAAAAAGAATAAAAGCTCTTTGCCAGCCAGATCAATAATTGTGTACTGATTTCCAAAGACTGCTTTGATTTCTTATACTCAGGATACACACCTGGGAGAGTAGTTATAATTGGAGCCATCACCTGATTAAGTTTATGATAGTCTATAGCCATTCTCCAAGGCCCCGCCTGCTTTTTGTGCTTGAGTTAAATGTGCAGATCCTGGGAACTGCTCTTCCTTCATCCTTTAATTCTGTATAGAGGAAACTGATAGATATAATTTCTTCAGAGTTAGAGGTTTGCTTCTGGTTTACTGGTTAAGTATGGATGGACAATTCCAGGAACTAACATGTGGTCCTTCTTGTCATAATGGCCACTGAGGGGATTCTGTCATTTTCATCTATTTTACCCAAATATGTGATCAGGACTTGGGACAATAACCAAGGATGGACCCACGGATTCCATAGGCCCACTTTGAGATAGACTGGGGCCAAAACCATTCACCAGCCAATTTCCATAAGCTTCAGTGAACCATAGTGACATTTCAGGTCCACAGAGATTAGGGTCAACTCACGGTCAGTATCTGGGATTTTTCCCTTTCTCTAGTGCAGAGTGACAGGAAAAACAGCTATATACCATAGCAGGGGATGCTTAGAGAGACATTTAAAATCAGTTCACATGACAGTATTGCAAGTCATTCTCAAGAGGAACCTGGTCTTTCCTTCAACTGAGGCGTTCAGGCTTATGACTAGCTTGGGTGGAAGAATTGGGTAAGAGGCCATGACGAGGCAGTGATTCATGTAGGATTTCTGCTCCACAAAATTCCTGTAATATAGATCAAGTTGTATTTTATGATTATTCATTTTGTTCCTGGGACTCTGTAATCTATTAGCCATGCCCCAGATCCCGAGCAGTTAAAACACTCTGAATGGCGGTCCCTCCCTACAGCCAGTTATGGTAGTTGAATTGTCCTTATCTCTGGTGGTTAAGTACTGCCACCTGGCCTCTGTCACTCTGGGATCCTACAATTCCCATTAAAATCATGGAGACTACGTCAAGGGTGGCAACTCCCACCATCATCCCCAATCTACGGATGACAACCAGCACCGACTTTTCAAGGATTCTGCTATTTCTCTCATAACACATTTCTCAATGCCCCAGGGATAAGAGTGTTTTCTGTAACTTTTAGGCAACATTGTCAAAAGGAGAGACAGTAAGTTGCATGTAATAATTTTATTCTAACATTATCAAATTTGTAATTCTGTTGGATTTCTTCTTTTAAATAATTTCAGGGAAGTTCTGGCATCTTGGCCTCATTAAACTTAGACCCTTGTGGCATCCATGACTTAATCAGTCAACCAAGCAAATTTTTAGAGTCATTTCCCGCCAGTCAAATTAGTATATTTAGTATATTCTATCCAGGATCCAACAGATCTAGCCAATCAAACTTTCTATTCCATCTTCTTGAGCATGTTATGCTCATGAGCATGAGCATGCATGTTAGCATGCTCAGGATCCATTCGTGTGTATGCTTCTCAGTTTCCAAGTGGTAAACATGGGCAAATTCTTTCAATCCTTGTGATGTGTAGACTCTCTTCTCCCAAGGTAACTAGTGATTCTCCCCTGGGTCTTATTGGAATCTTTTCTAGAGGCAATGAGGTGTGATATGGGTAGCTCATGCAAGAAGGCTAGTATCCTCAGAAAGAAGGGAGTTGTTTCAAGTAGCAAATGAAGTTTGGGGTTCAGTTATGGAATTTATTTAATTATGGGAGTCCAAAATTTCCAGCTTCATCTGAGAACACCTAAATGTTTCTGCTGACATCTAAAGGAATCATTTCTTCCTCTCTAAATCCCCTAGGGTTAATGGAACACTCTTGCCAAAGTGGTCTGACCATTCTGTTTCATAATTCTCCAAACTGTACCATAAGATTTTAGTCCTGATCATCAGCCATGCTTCCCCTTGTGTATCTCTATTACATAAAAACATTCATTTAAAGCAGTCATGAAGTTCTCTGGTTTTCTACTTATGTTTTGATCTAACAGTTCAAAACCTTGAGTTGGTTTTTTTTTTCTCTTTCTTTTCTTTCTTTTTCTTTCTTTCTCTTCTTTCTTTCTTTCTTTCTTTCTCTCTCTTTCTTCTTTCTTTCTTTCTTTCTTTCTTTCTTTCTTTCTTTCTTTCTTTTCCTTCCTTCCTTCCTTCCTTCCTTCCTTCCTTCCTTCCTTCCTTCCTTCTCTTTCCCTTTCCCTTTCCCTTTCCCTTTCCCTTTCCCTTTCCCTTTCCTTTCTTCTTTCTTTACTTTGGAAGCCCTTCAGTATAGTTCCAAATACTTTTCTAACCTCTGCAATACTTGCAACCATCGTCACTGCCATAGTGGCCAAGTTTAGCAGACTTAATTTCTTAGACTCCTGATACTTCAGGTGGTTGTGATGCCACTGGATTACTATGGATTGGATTACTAAAATCCCTCTTTCTGCCTGTCTGAGGGTCATTCCTACACTCATGCTGTAACATGTAAACTCTATGCCACAAATCTTTCTTGAGAATTTGTTTTCTGGGACAATATAATACTTATAATACTTATAGGCAAAAGTATTCCTGTCACATTCCAACTAGGTAAATAAAAATCACTCTGAACACTTAAAATAGCAAATTCAACTTAGGAATATGGTTATAGGGTAATAGAAATGCTAAGGAGATGGTGAAGCAAACCAGAGAAGAGCAATATCAGGAATTCACTCCCATGTGTAGAGGCAAAAAGGAGAAGCAATATTAAAGGAGCCTGGGGCCAGGGAACCTGGCAGAAGCTGGGAGGGTGGCAGGAACTGAGGCCACAGAGGAGCCATAGTCATTGCTGGAGACAGAGCTGCTGCCAGAGATGTTTTCCAAATTGCACATAGGGCAGGAGGCAGCAACATATCTTGGCTTCTCCCTACCTCCTGGTTCCATGCTTTAATCTCCAGCCAG
>CM052799.1:160401940-160540123 GCA_028533885.1 Nasua narica | reverse complement strand
TTCTGGGCCTCTTTTTTGCACAGACCACCTTCTGAAGCTCTAAGATGAATCCTAGCATTCATCTTGACAGAAGTTTTTGCAAATTTTAATTGATAAGCTATTTTAACTACAATCATATAAAAACACTCTCTCTTTCACTCAGCTGTCCCCTCCACCACACTTTCCTTTGTGGGGTGGTAAGAATCAAGCTATCTACAAGATACATATAGTTTGGATTTGGATTTAGCAGGATATATTTATACCATTCTCAAACACCTCCAGATGTAATCAATCATGTCCTAGTGAACAAATGGTGTCTATGTATACGGCAACCCCCCACTATGTTGTTTCAAGAGGGACTGAGAACATATTACTCTATGAACAGAACCTACCTGTTCTACCACCAAATAGGAGAAAGAAATGAAACATGTTTGAAATGTACTAAAGATAAAACAAAGATAAATGTGCTAGTTGTTGGAAGAGTGGTATATTATACATACGGCTTGAGCAGGTAGTGAATACAAATTTGCATGATATTTCTGAATTTTGTGTTTATAGTGTTCATCACCTTTTCAAAATCTGTTGTGACTTCTCATACATACTCTAAATACTCACTCTCACAATTTAGTATGCTTTTATATCTTCTAACCACCACCACCACCCCCCCACCACCCCCGGGGCGCCTGGGTGGCTCAGTGGGTTAAAGCCTCTGCCTTCAGCTCAGGTCATGATCTCAAATTCCTGGGATCAAGCCTTTGGCTCAGGTCAGGATCTCAGGGTCCTAGGATCAAGCCTTTGGCTCAGATCAGGATCTCAGGGTCCTGGGATCAAGCCTTTGGCTCAGGTCAGGATCTCAGCGTCCTGGGATCAAGCCTTTGGCTCAGGTCAGGATCTCAGGGTCCTGGGATCAAGCCCCGCATCAGACTCACTGCTCAGCAGGGAGCCTGCTTCCCCTCTCTCTCTCTCTGCCTACTTGTGACCTCTTTCTCTCTGTCAAATAAATAAAATCTTTAAAAAAAAAAAAGCTCCCCTCTGCACAACTTTTATAGGTTTCAGATCCTAGATCAGCCCTCAGGTGATCAACTTGCCAAAGTTAATCCTTTTTGCTTTCAGGTTTGCCAGATCCTGGCTCACTCCAGAAGCTAGAATTCAGCAGGAGTGGGGCAGGAAAGACCCTATTATGAGCAACTGAAGAAGTCAGAACAGATACAAACTTCTTTGGGAAACACAATAAAAAGATCAACATCAAAGTAGTTGAATTCTACTGATAGTCTAAGGGCATTATCACGGGGCCAGGAAACAGACAAGTTCAGAAGCTTCACAGGCACAAACATATGGCAGAGAGCAAGAAGCAGGGGTTGCATCTAAGAATATTTTCTTGAAAAAGCTGGCTTTTTAAAAACTTGTTTTTAGAATGGGCGGGCACTGCCTAATAGGAAGGTGGTTGGCTTATCTCAAATACTCAATATGGACACTATATCCACTGTTAACCATTTAGGCTAAAGAATTTAACATCCATAGGACTTTGAGACCATGGTCCCAAGGGATTGGAATCATTACTTCATTTTGCTTGTATGAATGTTATTAGCATATATAAGTGACCTGTGGAAAAAGTAGATGGAGAAAAAAAAATAGGTCACACACACACACACACACACACACACACACACACACACACTTCTGAGATTCCAGGAATGGAGAGATTTCTACTGCTCCATTTTCATAGGATTTGGAGGAAGAAGAAAATGGGAATTATTCCAGTGGGCTAAGAAATTATTAAAATATGCTCACTGCGAATATCTTTACTTTAGAGGGTGCTGTGGTGGTCTAAGATTCTTTTTTTGCTTAAATCTGGGTTTAAATCCACTCAGTCACTTGTAGTCAAGTGCCCTTGGGCAAGGACTTAACTGATTTCCTAAATTCCCTAAATTACTAAAAATAAGGTTAATAATAAGAAAATATTATTTACTTAATAGTAAATGATTTATATACATTATTTAATTGCCGTAACAATTGTTTGGAGTAGTTACTTTTAGTATCTTCATTTGACAGGTGAACACACTGAGACTTAACAAGGCTGAGGAAATTGTCCAAGGACATCCGACTTCTAAGTAGCATGACTAAAAATGAAATCCGCATGGTTTTTATATTGCTAACTGCCTCCCAAATAATGCTGTCTACATATTGCTATTTGTGAGAATTCTTTAATATAAATTCATGCAATGCTCATGATATATACAGGAGTCTTAATATCAGTTCCTTCTCTTTGTACAGTACTTTTAATTTTCTCTAAGCAATTTACATTTATTTCATTTGATCTTTATGCTACTGATAAGGAAACTGACTAAATGATATCAACAAATTATGAGTGGATCAGATCCCAGGTCCCAGGGTTTCTCACTTCATATTTGCCACCTTCTTGTCTCTAACCTGTCAAGATGCCTTAAGAAGAAAGTTTCATCTTTAATTTCTCTTGGGTCCTCCCTTCCTTTTTCAGGCTGTAGGCAGAAAGGCAAATGCTTATTACTTATAAATGAATGAGTGCCTTGATGTTACAGAACCCAATAGCACACATTTAAAGTGATTACTCTGTGTTCTTTGGGAACATCATAGCAGGAAGGCCACGCTCAACCAAACATTCCCTCCCCTTGCAATGACAAGCCTTAATGGAATCTGGCCTGCAGAGTGTCTGGGCTGTGTGAGAGGCTGGTGTCAAAGCAAGTGCAAGCAAGTTCTTGAAGTGCAGCCTTTATGACATCGTGTAACTCAAAGAGTCCTTCAAGGCACCACCCACCTTTTCCAGGGGGAATCTGCTGAAGTGATTCTCTTGGAAACAGTGTGGAAAAGGGGGGATGGAGGGTGGGGTGGAGGGTGTTAAGTATGTGCTTTTGTATGTGGATGGGTGAGTGGGTGGAGACGGGTGGGGGTGGTGGTGAGGGAGATGAGAAGCAAAGATGGAAAAAACAACCACCACTGCCACCAAAATATTCTGTTCAAGGATGAGGGAGTACACCCTACAGCTGTTAGCACTGTTCAGCATATTCTGCATATTTACATACACTAAGTATTTCCAAACAGCCTTGTGTTTGTTTTAAAATCCCACACGAAGATGTCTGGTAAAGCTGTCACTCGAAAGCTTATTTTCTTGGTGATGTTTGCAAAACTGTTTTCAAAATTCTGTGTATACATCATAAACCAAGCAGAAGAGTTAACTGTCATTACCAACTTCATAATCTAGACTAGTCAGTCCATCTACTCATCGGACGACATTCAGAACAAAACACCCATGTTCTAAGGCAAAGAAAGCACCTGGTTGGTTGAAGACAATTTTTTTTTAAATTACTTTTTGGTTCGATACAAAATGAAACACAGAACATCACCCAGTGATACTCCGTCTTGAAGCCACCAAAGTGTGATTTTCTTTAATTGCTGTTGACTCTCATCTTTGATTCAGAAATGTTATTAGGGTTTTTTTTTTTTTGCTTGTTTTTTGTTTGTTTTGGTAAGAAAAATGCCTAATACTGGCTGGATTTCTCATATAGCCATTTTCTCTAGAAAATATAAAACACCAAACCACACATAGTCCTTTTGAAAAAAAATTAGGGAACTTTCAGCAGAAGGAATGGGGTTGTTTAAAGCTGTATTTTCCTTTTAGCAAGATCCACAAGAAAAGGATAGAGTGTCATGTTTAAAGGGGAGCAGATTTTGTATTTTTTGGCAAGATAATAAATCCTCTGTTGCTATATTTGGCTCCCTGCAAATAGTCTCTTTTACGAGTGTAAAGCAAAGATCAATGCCGGTGTTCTTCATTCAGCCACAGCCAAACTTGATGTGGAAAGTAAAACGGTTGTACTTGAGTGTTGTTTTGAAGACAGTCTAGCTCATTTATTGATCAGCAGCATTCCAAAGTATAGGTACCTACTTTACACATTAAATGCATCAAAACATGTTTGCTTTCCATCACAGTTGTTCCACTGCTTAACTGATAACAGATGTAATGATTCAATCTGAACAAAAATGTAAAAGCTTTACCAGGTCGATGTGGTCATATATAGATATTTTTGTCACATGCATATAAGCAGGTCAAATGAGATGCTTGGAGACTTAGGACATCATAGGATGATCATACGTTCCCAAAAAAGGAAGCAAAACAATTAAATGGTAGTTGATTATCCCCAGAGAAAACACACTTCAGCTAGGAAGAATCTGCACCAGATGTCCTGCTCTCCAACCCCCTGAGTGCTTGTCTGACATAAATACCACATCGCCCTTTAGATTCCAAGGCACTATAATAACCACGTGAAATGTTTGAAATAACAACAGAAATTCCCTTTGTATGCAATTGTTTAAGTGAAGGAAGATGAATTCTCCACAAATGGCCATTGTAAACATGGAATAACTTTGCTAGTTTCAGTGATACATTAAATACCCCCAGGTTACAGGGCTGATGAAAAAAATATATTGAAATCTACTACTAATTGTGATAGTAGAGTAATGCCCCCTTCAAAAAAATAACCACATCCTAATCTCTAGGACCTGTGAATGTTACCTTACATGTAAGGACTTTGCAGATGTAATTACATTAAGAACCTTGAGATGAGGAGGCTATGCAGGCAGACTCAACGTAATTACAAAGGTCTTTAAACATGTGAGAGAGGTGCAAAAGAGAGGGTCAGAGTGATGCCACGTGAGGAGGACTTGACCAGTGTCTGATGGCTTAGAAGATGGAGGAAGGGGGCCATTAGTCAAGGACTCTACAAGCTTGCAACAACAAGGAAAGAGATTCTCCCTTAGAGCATCCAGAAGGAATGCAGCTGACACTTTGATTTTAGCCTGAGAGCAGTGCCGAATGTCTGACCTACAGGGTGGTTTAGATAATAAATTTGTGTTTGAAGCCATTAAGTTTGTGGTAATTTTTTACAGTGGCCATAGAAAACTCATAACACTAGTCTCGTTTAAATATAGCGAACAGTTAAGAATGCCAAATTATCTCACCCAATATGTTGGAGGGCCTACTGATTTAAACACTTATTGCTAGACTTTTGAACTTCTAAATGAAAGATTCATTTAAGAACAAAGTAGAGTCCAATGTAGGAAAATTCTATCTTCCTTCAAAAATAGAAGGTCTTGGAATTTTCCTTTCCAGGTGCAGTTGTTCAGTGTCAATGAATTGTTAGGAAAGGATTTGTTTTTGTTTTTGTTTTTTGTTTTTTTCATAATACTTATAGCAACTTCTGTATCCAACAAGTGTAAAAACAAAGCAACAAAATGCACTTCTCATAGTCAATGATAATTTTAGAAGCATTGTACTAAATTCATTCGCAAGCCTCCTGCTGTTATATAATTAACATAGCCCATTTCACTTGCTCTTCCATTATAAACACTTCATTTATAACCCACTCCTCACTGTAACAACTAGATTCCCTGGCCTTAGAAATTAATCTCATAAAAACAAACAAACAAAACACTAAAATGTTTTAATTTCCAAAGATATTTATAAATTGCTTAATTAGATAAGAAGAAAACAGAGCTTTAGTTAATTGTCAAGAAATGCAGACCAAACCAAAATGCTACCTTAAAATATAAACATTAAATTCACATTAATTTATTGAACATATTGAAGATAACATTGTTTTTACTACAAAGTCCTCCACCACCTTTCATCACTGACACATATTATGCGACCTGCATTTGAAGAGTGAACAGAAATATGAAAATGTCTTCTTTCCCGAACCCCAGAAAAAAACAGAAAAAAAATTTAAGATTTTATAATTAGCTTGTAAAGCCAAAAGTTTTATGAATTTGTAAATTAAGACTGACAACATAGCAAGATTAGTTAATTTGTCTTTCTGGAAATGTAAAATTAAGATAGCATAAAATTGCTCATAAAACTAACAAGTCTGGAATTTTATTGTACTCCAATGTTATAGGATAATATTTCTATTAATAGTTTTCAGTTTACCTAATCAAGTGACAAATATAAAGTCTTCCACATTATTTTTTTATAAAAGTATTTCACCTTCCTAGATTTATATGATAAAAATTAATTGAAGTTTCCCTTTCAATATATGCACTTTAAAATGATACAAAGAATTCACATGAAAACTCTTCCCTATACTGTATATCCAGAAAAACGTATTGAATAGTCTTTTTAAATCATATATAATATCCAAGATCAAAAATATCCTAAGAAATTAAATCATGTGTCTAAATAATCATTATTAATTTTTGCCCTAGCCACAGCCACAGCCTAGATGTACAATAAAAAATTGTACATCTCTATTAGTATAAAGAGATACCATTAGAAAAGTTCACATCTTATGCATACACCAAAAAAAACCCTAAAGAATCTTATATTCTAAGAGTTATTCTTATGTCAAAATTTAGTAGTCCAGAAATTGTTTATAAAGAAGCTAATTGACAGTAACCTGCCCTTTTCTCGAAGGGATCATAGTTTACTTATATAATGGAATTGGTAAACTACATTTAATTCAATTAGTATTTCCTGGAACTTTAAAAGGAGATTCAGATAAATTTATTGGATGTAATTAATTTGCAATTTCAAGTGAACACTTGTTCAATCAATTATTTGAGACTATACAAGTATTTTTCAAACAAATGAAAAAAGCATAATGGACAATAAAGGAAATAAGAAAATCAGAATATTTTAATAATAATGGCTATTTTTATATTTTGGAAAAGTGTATAGGGTGAAATTCCCAGAGAGCACTAAAAGAAAAAAGCCCGCTGAAAAATTCTGGAAGTCTGTTCTGTGCCCAGTGTAGTGTCCATGACCAAGTTACCAAGGTAATTAACATTTTGAAGCTCTTGAGACTGGGGTATCCCTACAGTGCCCACCCATATCCCAATCTTCAGTCATCCAGTTCTGTGTAGTTTATCTATTTGTCTTCCACACACATTTTTGAACTAAAACTATAACCTGATTTTTCTAAATTGACTTTAATAAGAGTTTTAATGCTTTAATAGGAGATTTAAAGAGCTCTTAGGTCATGTTTTTAGAGAATAGATTTTAATTTCTCAAAGAAGCTTTAAATTTTCTGAAAGATGTGTCTTTTATCTTGGAGGAAAGAAAACACAAAACAAAGTGAAACTGGGTTCTTAAGATCCTGTACATGAAAATCAGCAGGCTGATTTTAGTCTTGGTCTCATACAGTTTCTGCTTTTCTGCTGTCCTTATGTCTGCTGTGAAGGTGATCAATCACAGGGATTCTAACTGCCATCAATACTCCTTTGTAACTGCAATGGTTCAAGTGAACTCTTTCCATCTTCAATAACTGACACAGCGTCAACATCTGCTTCCAATAAAATTGTTTCTTTTTTTCACAAGCAGAGTAAATCTGCTGAGATTGTAAAGGGAAATTTTTCCCTCCCCTTTTCATGCAAACGATTTTTTTTCCATCATATTTTGCAATTTTTCCTCCAAGGCAAGTAAAAAAAAAAGAACTTCAAAAGAGAGGTTTTTATTCCAGGTGCGAAGGAAGCCAAAATAGAACTAAAAAAACATGAATTTTGGTGATTTAGTAAAGATGTTGCCTTAATTTGAGAGAAAATAATATGTAGGACCCTGGATGAATAAAATTTTGGAAATCTAAGAAAACTCACAGTTGGAACTACATAGCACTAAAAGGTTAATTTATTTTCCTTCATAAATGACACACTAAAGTAACAGAAATAATTAAGAAATTTACATTTTACCTTCAAAAAATAGTGGACAAGATTCTCTTGCAACAATTTGTGATGAAAAAGCAGTCATATATCTATTTGATTGCTGCAGAAATGGATATGGAAAGTATAAAGAAGGGACATCTGGGAGCTCACTTTTATGACCTACTTAATTGACAGACATCTGTGGTACACTGTGGTACACTGTGGTATTTACTGAACACCTACTATGAGACAGAGATAGTTGACTGATCATAGATAGATAGATAGATAGATAGATAGATAGATAGATAGATAGATATGATTTCCAGATTTCATAGCCTGCCACTTAGGTATTATCTCACTTTACTCATAAGATAAATAAAACCCAAATCACACATACTTAATTGTGGCCAAGCCAGAATTCAGACAATGACCTAATGCACAAGTCAATGCTCTTTTCCATGAATTCATTCTGCTTCTCTATTCATCCCTCAGTCAACACTCCAATATATAAACTTTCCTTTTCCACCATTAATGCCATTGTCCCATTGACTTAATTTGTAACAAAGGGACACTCATTATAAAATAGAATTTAGTTTCTTAAAATACAGTTTCTGATTGCAACTTTAAATGACAAATGTAACATTAAACCAGATAGCAAATGCAAAAACTGTATGGATTCTGCCCTATCCTGCAGGTCTTAGAATAGGAATAGGAAATATGATTTGCAAAATGAATAATGAGTTCTTTAAGGGCATGTTTTATGCCAGTGACTAAAATTTGTTTTTTTTAAGTTTTTATAAAGTTAAAATAATTAATTCCTTAAATTATTTGGAACCCACTGGTACTCATTTACAAAATGTAGAGCAACTCTGGCCATTTTGCTTAAAATAACAATGTAAATAATTTAAAAGGACAGAGAAAGAAAAAAAAATTGCAGATGAAAGTTAGGAGGGGATGGTTAACCTTAAGAAGAATTATTGGTTTTTAAAATATTTAGAGGCTTTTTTCAATAAATGGTGAGGGACAAAATAGCCTGTTGAGATCAAACTTACCACTATTATGTTGTTCCTTAACTCATGTTAGTTTATAGCGGTGGAAGCCTAGATCAGATGTCAAATAAATGAGATGATTTAATAGGGTCTAGTGCACAGACCTTTAAAAACCTTGAAAGAAGTCTAATTTTTTAAATAGTCAAAGGTGGAGCGGTTCCAAATGAATGGAGAGGAAGTTGGTAGCCCTCTGTGAAGCAGGTTAGAAGCACTAAGTTCAACGGCATCATTTTGATGTGAGAAGAGGGTGATAGCATTTTAAACTTAAAATTCAGAATATCATGGTAAATCAAAACTCATCCTCTTTTACTCATGGTGGTGAAGGTAATATGATCATAACAAGGGAATGCCAGTCAAAAAAACAAAAGAAAACAAAACACCAAGGGGATGCCACACAATTACAGAGACATGCACTCTCTTTTTACTTACACTTTGATCCATTCCTTGCCTGCATAAGGATCTAATCCTTGCAGTATGTCAACAATGACTTTTCTCAATGGGAGACACCTCACTTACAAATTTTTCCTGGATACTGCAGAATTCAGGCCTCCAACTTTTCTTGGGCCCCAGAGCCAAGGAACCTTTCATACTATAGTTACCAGGAGTGGCACAGAATGCAGTCCAAATTCAGGGTGCAGCTATGCAATTGTCTCTCTCTCCTTGAATTTAATTCAATGGCGAAAAAGGAAAGGAGCAGAGAGTTAATACTTTTCTTCTCCCTTAATTGGGAAAATCCAACTGAATGATCTGAATGAGTTGGAGTACAACGCTGTTCCAAGAGAAACTGCAAAGGAAGTTAATAGGTTCCAAGGGAAGAGGAGGAAAATAAATAATCCCCAGTGAGTCATCCCATGGGAACTGCCAGATACTTGACTTTGAAGACTCAGGAGGACACAAGAGGAAACCAATTTTATAGATTCATTTAACTTCATGCTCCACATATTGGGCAAAGTACATATAACTGTAACAAATCAAATTATAGATCAAAAATAGATAATTTAACCAAGCCACTCCCTAGAAATCTAAGTTCATATCATTTGTAATATGATTTGTAAGTCAAAAATTCCTTAAATTTTGACCTTATATTAGGTAAAAATATGCGTATCGCGTTAAGGAAAGTTTGGTTAAGACAAAGCAACCTATGGTAAGAATACAAGAGAGTGTATAGACTTATAACTCACCAGAGGCACCAGGGAAGAAAACTAATGCAGAAAACAGAGATAAGGGAACTACTTTAAATTATCTGTAAGAACCCTGCCTAGCTGAGCAGAGGTTGTGCTGTTCTTATAGCTAAAATGTTTATGCACAAGCTATACACAATTTAAAATGGAAAATGGTATTTCATTAAACACTGTATTTCATATGGGTGAACACCAGGATGGGGCACATTTGAGAAACTTTTACCAAACTAAAACTTGTATATAACACTAACTTTTTAATGTGACCCATCTCTGGAAACAGCTAAAAGAGAATGGACTTCGCATCAAAAATCCTTAATAACTGCTACTTTATAACCTTAATCTTTTCCTAACAAGATCTTGATGATAATTCCAACTTCACCTTATTTAGATCCTGAGGGCCATACCAAGTTGAAACTTGAGTTTTCAAGGATAAATTTCAAAGAACAATTTGTAACCCCAATTTAAGTAATTGTGGCATAACTTCCAATTTAATTTCATTTTGTCTTAAAAGTTTTCTTAAAAGAGTTCAATCAACTAAGACCAGATTTAAACAAATAAGAAAGTCTTGAAAAAAAACATGTTTAAAATACTACATATATATTATTTTTCAATTTATAATGATGAGTTATATTATCAGAAATAGCCACTGAATTAAAGGCTCTGTGATGTGTCTAGTACCTTCCCAAATATTATCCCTTGAACATCTTTAGGGAAAAAAATCCACTTAAAATATGACCTTAAAAATTGCCATGATTGCATAAGTAGAAACAAGGAAACCAAGCCATTGGCAATCAAAGGTAGCATGGGTAAATGCATTTTTTTTTCCAGTAGTTGCATATAAACTGGTTCCATTTATCAAAGTTGGATGGGCTAAAAGGACAATTATATACTCTAGGCAAACTCTCCCTCTGATTGAAAGTTTCTGCAAAACTTAGCAAACTTCCAAATACTCTTTGGGACAAATTGAATTCTTTCTTAAGTGTGGTCATTAAAACACTTCCTTTTCAAGCTATGCATATAACTCAAAGCTAAGTGAGCTAGCATGGAATTAAATCTTCACCGAGATTTAATGTAAAACAATACTATATTGGCTTGGCTATGGTGCTACTTTTGTAAAAAAGGAGAAATTGTCATCAAACACTTGAGGTAACCTAGAAAGCACAGAGCATATTACAGACATCTTAAAGACAAGCCTTTTCAACATTTTTGCCAGTGCTTCTCTGAGAGCAAGTTCTTTAAACAGAACTTAACAATTTTTACAATATTAAAAAAAATACATCCCTCAAAAATAGCCCATCAATGCTAAATCAAACTTTCTGTATTTCTACAAAAATAGATACACATAGAGCTACAAAATTCTATTCCTGAAAGAATGAGCATTTTCATTTGTGGTTCATCTTTTCCTGACAAGGTGGTTGGTTCAAAAAGGAAAAAAAAAATCCAAAGGAAACAACAATTAAACCATGTATCCATAAAAGCAAGACATAAAAAGAGAGTTACACAGTTGGCAAAGGCTCAGATGAGGGGAAAAAACAAACAAAAATGCTTTTCTTCAATGTCTAGAACCCACTCTGCTTTCTCAAGAAAAGGCTCCCAACCAAAGTCAGCTGGCTGATACTTCCTCTTCTTGCATGTCCATCGTGTCCCACTGCAGAATGGAAAAATCTGGCAGCATCTTTCCCAGTGGGCCCACGGATTCACACTCCAACCTGACTTGCTAATACTGTGTTTCAGTACCATGGTGATTCCTTGCTCTTGTCTTGATGCTGTAGACCTGGGAAAGGTGACAGTGAGAAAAACAAAGCTTTAATATAGGAAGCACTCAAAAGTGGGCATAATCTACAAGGTATTGGATATAGAAGCCAAAAAGACAATCTAGGCCGCTGTGGGGTATGTCCTAAGGATGACCTGATCTCTAAAAAAAATCCAGTTCTTGAGCTCACAATTTTCAAAAAGCCAACCAATACAGCAGTTGACAAAAACCCTAGGCTAGTGCAGTACTATCTGGACAGTAGAAATTCATCTTCTTCTTTTTTTCTTTTGGTATAGTAGAAATTCCTTACTGTGGTTTTTATTTTCTTGGAGTATGAGTGATAACAAATATAATAAAATAATATAAACAAAACCTTTTTATTTCTAATTCCAAAAGGAGCTGATACTTGAAGAAAACAAGTTAACCAATATTTGAGGCACATCAGTTAGTACTTTTCAGCTATAAAAATGATACTTTTGAACTAAAAGAGTGAGTAAATTCTGGTGCTATTTTGAAATGTAGTCTATGGTGGTATTGCCATCCAATATGGTCAGTAATTAGACATGGTTAAAAACTGGATCTAATAGTGTCAGTAAAATAGACATAGTTGATTCATAGCTAATAGCACAAAATATTATCTTTATAAATGTACTTATTTTTTCACATCTTCCTCCAGAAAATATTTAAGATGGCTTATAAAAATCTATACTTCATAGCAAGAAAATAAAATTTACAGATAAGATTTTAAAAGTAGTAACCAAAGGAAAATAAGTGAACACGTATGAATTCCAACTCAAAGCTAAAGTAACTACAAACTTTAACAGGAACTGGAAATTGTGATTCTGATTTGGTTCCAATACAGTTGACTGATTCCTAAAGTGGACAATTAGCATAGCACCTTCAGCTTATACCTATTCGAAGTCACTTACCTCAGGTTCCTTTATTTTTAGCATAATCGTTTAGAAGAGGAAAGACAAAGCAATGATTAAAACCAAATACCAAATCCTGAAGGAGTGGGTAGAAAGGCATCATGTTTATTGCTGTGCAGGTGCTCAGATCACAAGGTGTTTTCTTGATCCTTGATCTAAAACTATTTAAAGTCTTGGCTGGATGTCAGAAATGGAATGGTTAAATGAGCCAGTAGGGTTTTAAATCATAATTGTTACCAAAACAGCTGCAGTGATTTCATTTCTTGTCCCTCCAACTTGTCGAATAATTTTACAAAACAATGGGAGTCATTACAAAACAGACACAATTAGTCAGTCATTGATGGGAGACATTAAGGCAATCTACAAAAAGACTACATAAAGAGAGAGAGAACAAACAGAAAAAGGCAAAAAAGCACCTCATAGAACCTATCTAAATCCTATAGCAGTTGCATACTGGAGAAAAAAAGCAACAAATTAGGATGGAACTAATTTTTTTTTCTTATGAGACTAGTATTATGTTTAGATACAGAGTCAACAGTTTCCTTTCAAAAAAAAAGAGAAGGAAGAGGAGGAAGAAGAGGAGGAACAGGAGGAAGAGGGGAAGGAAGAAATAAAAAGGATTTGGGGTATACCCATTCACTCTAAATTTGCTTTATTCACTTTCAAATGATTCTGTGGTTTGAATAATTTGTAACCTGACACAGTCTCTGTTTGGTGACTCTTATAATCTAAACCACCTTAACTGACAATTTGCTGACTGCATAAATATTTTTTTCATTATTGAAACGTCTCATCTTCTGTATGACTCAGTATTTCCACACTTGAAGACTCCATCAATCTATAGAATGTCAGCACGGCAAGTCATGAATAGTGTTGGAATCATCAAGTGGTTTGAGTGTCTTTTTTTCCTCTTAAATAAAGGAAATCCCTAGTTTGCTTTGCAAAGACATATGACTCCTTCGAAATCTTGTTAGCCTTTTTCTGCAGACGAATATTGCATTACTTACCATAGCTCTACATTTTCCCACCAGAATAACAGAGGGCATTCTCTCCTTCTAATTTCATCTCTTCATTGTTTTTGTTTCCAAGTCTTTGCATTGCTCTAATGCAAACCTTAAAAAAAATCAATTCATCTATGGCCTCAAATGTATTAAATATCTGATGTGGTCCTTGTGGTTTAGCTGCTTCTTGATGATGGTACAGTCTATCAAACCTTTGCTTTAATTACCAGGTATTTCAAAAATATCCATAAAATTCAACAATTAGACACAGGTAAAACACAAGAAAATGGACAACCACAAACAAAATATCCTACTACTAATAAGTTGCAAGAGAGAAGTGGCTGGGATTTTTCTTATTAGACAATTGGTGAGGCTAGACCAGGATATATAAGAGTCAGCTAGTATGTTTAGTTTTCTCAGCAAGGGTCGAAGAAGACAAAATCATTGACTTTATGTGCTCTACATACACTTGGGGTTTCCCCAGCTTTTCCTACCAGAACACAAAATCTCCTCTGCTATCTTGCTCCTATTCGGGCTTGTTCTGCCTCTCACTTTCCTAACTCGAACCTATAGGAAATTGGTTCATAACATATACTGAAATTTCCCCACTGACTGTCTGAAATCACCCATGTTTATCTTCTTGATATCAGTAACTCAGATTTAATTTTATTGTTTAGTCTGTGAGATTTTTAGTAGAAGAGAAAATAAACATCACAAAAATGTCAGTGAACATTTTCTTACAGCTGAATATGACAGGCACTGTGTTAAGTGCTTTTCATGAAATGTTTCATGTAATGCTCCCAACCATGCTACAATAATATTTATTTTACAAATAAGAAAATTGAGACTAAGAGAAATTATGAAAATATTAAGTGGCAGAGCTAGGATTAAAAACAAGGTGGTCTGATGTCGGAGTCAAAGGTCTCAACCACAATGTATATGTACTGCCCCCATATATTTGCCAGAGACTGTGTCACTAACCTCCACTACCCACAATTCCCCAAGTCAAAAATCCTTTCATTAAATCAACCTGGGGAAAAATACATTTTTTATATTCCTTTTCACACTGTTTAGAAATCACCTGACAACAGAACCAATGTTGGAGTTAAAAATAGAGCTCTTTTAGTACTCTTTTTAAACTATACATCTCTAATGTTTTTTAGTTTTTTAAGGTGCAATAATTGACTGCACAGTAGTTTATTATACTTCAGAAGAAGACTACTTTAGTTGTGTAATAGGATATTCCACGTAGACTGATATGTTTTTGATATATAACCCTCCCCACAGCCACAAAAAGAACCCTTCCCCGTGTGAACACTGAAGGTGCAGGGTGTCCATTCAGATCATGAGGTGGTTTTCAGAAATGAGACTTGAGAACAAAAACATCAGATTGTTGGCTTCAGAGATTGAAAGTCTGGGATTCAGTTAAGAGAAAAGCTTGAATGGAAATGCAAGCCCACCAGCCAGTTCCTCAATTCAAAGTGGAGGAGGAACAGAGGGAGAAAGAAACTCAGTGTGGGGTGGGGCTCCATCCCACAACCCTGAGATCAGGACCTGAGCCCAAACCAAAAGGTAGATGCTCAACCAGCTGGGCCACTACGGCACCCCAGAGGTTCACCTCTTACAAAAGGCTCTGGGAATAAGGAAGTAGAGATGGCAAAGGGGTCTAAGGATGAAATATCTGGACACTTCCTGCTCCCATTTCCCTCCACTCTTAGGTGTCTTGTAAAAAGATCCTAAAGTTTCCATGGAACCCACCAAAAGATACAAGAGCGAGCAGAGAAAATGTTGGTGAGGCTGTTAGTGTGTCCAATGTCTATGATGTGGGTACCCCACAGCAGAAGAAATGGCATCAGCCACCCCAACTGAGAATGTTGGAGGGATCACAGTAGCTAGAAGCTGAACCTGACTTAAATGGGTCATCTCCTGGGGGAGCACTGTATAGAGAATGCACTGAGGAACATAGTGGGGGAGAGGGGATAGGTATGGAAACAAAGGCCAGGATAGGAAAGAAATGACAAAATCATGAAGGAATCAGCAACCTCTTCGTCAACAGTTTTTGTGATACAGAGGCAAACCCAAGGAGAGGGTGAGGATGGAATCCGAGAAGAGGTTCTGGACATTGTACTAAACTGAGAGCAATGGAAATATCACTAAGTTGGACTAAGAATACTCAGGATTAACAAGGTTAAGTTTTCTGGTATTGGATAGAAATAATAATTTAGGTTACTGAAAAACTACACCCCAGCACATCTGAGTTTTAGGGAATGTTTGATTGTCAGAGTCATATCCATTAGGAAAGCACGTCCTGCTTCTAAGTCAGCATAATCACTTGATAACACCACTGCCTATAGCTCTTAAGTAAGTTGAACATGCTTCCAATTAATTTTATTGCTGTAGATAAAAGAGGTAATGTGGTAACCATACACTGGGGAACATGCTGCTGATAAAAAAGAAGAAAACATAAGAACATAAAACCTTGAAGTGTGGGTAGAATATTTTATGACCTGAAAGCCAAGAAATACTTAGATGCATAAATATAAGTTTTTCATTTCATATATACTAAGAGTCTAGAAACTTTTTAGGATCAAAATGCTTGCCATTATACTAAAAGAAGCTGGTAGCTTAGTCCTACATTAAAAAAAAAACAACTCCTGTTTCATCCCTGCTTTAATAAAGGTAAGTCATATTTATTACATATTATAAATATAAGTATACATAACACTGTGTTGGATACTATATCAAAATATCTAACCTTTACCAACAATTTGACATCTAACACTGAAACACTGACAAATGATCACAAAGTGATGCAAGAGACAGTTGTATTATCTTCTCCTACTTTATAAAATTATCATTGGTAATGATCATACAACTGCATTTGTTTGTCTGAGCCCTGGGGCAATCAGTTTAAATGCTAGTTAAGAATTTCTAAATAAGATCTACGTGGGGATAGCACCTTAACACTAAGTAGGAAAAATACAAAGTAGACGAAACACAAAGTGGGGAAAGAAATAAGAGTGAGGGCTATCTAATTCAGAAAGTATGATTTCATTTCAGGTAAATACTTAAAAAATGTTTCACCACCATAGACACCTCCCTTCATTCTTTTTAAAAACATCTTTTTTTCGAATTTCAAAACATCATAGATTTCTTGCTTAATACCCAGTTAGAGGGGATTTAGAAAGTTTAAGTTCTATCTAATAGCCCTTGTCACCACAGAACTCACTAAGTATACTTTAGATGTACATACATACTCATACCACTCTATACTATGCTATAACATGCTTATTTCACCAGCAATATTATCTTGGAAATATAAGATAATATATATTTATTACACATATAATATATATATTATTATTTTACTTTATAAAAGTAAACCTTTTGCTCCATGTCAGTACATGTAGATGAACCCTTCTGGAGGGATGTAGAATATTTATTCTACCCTGTAGTGTAAATTACCCAATTCTCTATAGATGTACATCATTTGGATACACACACATGCATAAACATACTTGTTACTTATGTGAATATTTTGACAAATAAGACAAATTCCTGAAAATGTTTGTATAATTGCTGAACCTCAGCATACACGTTCACTTACATTTGCATATTTTCATATTTCATTGTGGGTGCTACATGTTTCAGTAAGTTCGTACCAATATTCATCTTATTTTTTACTCCTTATTATAATAGACTGAAAGTATCTATTTCTGGGGCGCATGGGTGGCTCAGTGGGTTAAAGCCTTTGCCTTCGCCGCAGGTCATGATCTCAGGGTCCTGGGATCAAGCCCCTGCATGGGCCTCTCTGCTCAGCAGGGAGCCTGCTTCCTCCTCTCTCTCTCCCTGCCTCTCTGCCTACTTGTGATCTCTCTCTGTCAAATAAATAAATAAAATCTTTAAAAAAAGAAAAAAATGCAATGCTATTTCCATTGCATTTCTTTTCACTTTAGTGAAGATAAACATTCTGTGATTATGACATTTCTTCCTCTGTGTTTTATCTTTGGCCAATTTCCTATGTATTTAAGAAAGCAATTTTCTCATTTATTTCTAAGTGCTTTTTGTATAGTAAGTACATAAGGATTATTTTTCTCATATTTTACAAATATTTTAGCCAGTTTGATGAGCATTAAGCATCTTCATAATACCTCAATGTTGGACAATAATTCTTTTTAAAAGTCATCACAAACAAAATGTACTCTTGAACCAGACCGAGGAATAAATTTGTTATGACACTCGAATTACAATTCCCTTCTTATCATTACAACCCTTGCACACTAAAAGAATGGTAAGAGATACTTAACTATGGCAGTGAAATAATTTATTAGCAGAGGGATGTCTTTCTGTATATAAAGATGTTTTCTCCAGGCACATTTAGAAGTGACTTAAAAATTTCCAGGTAGTAGTCCTGTCAGAAACAATGAAGTGAAAACTGTCTAAATACTTTGCTAAAATATATTTAAGTTCAGATTCAAAAGATTAATAGAAATGCAAAACCTGCTGAACCTCATAGACCATAATTTACTACGTTTTTGTCAGAAGTACAGCACCTGCACACCTGAGGCAACCATTACAGGTGGCAAGCGGGTCAGTGCCCAGGTGTTTCCGCTGCTCCTGTTTTTCCAGACAGCCCCTCCCCACCCCTGCAGCCTGCCTGCTGCCTGCCCTCTCACCACTTCCTCCCACCGAAACCACAAACTCTCCTGCAAGCCATTGTCTTTGGCCATGTCCATAGACTTGTGCAGGTTAAAATGGCCAGCTAGCAGGGAAACTGGCAAGTAGTCAAACCCTCAGGATACGGAGTTACAAATCTGAACCAGTCATTTTAAAATCGATCTCGCGGACAAATATATCAATTACAGAATTGGGTAGTTTGGGATCATTGTGGCAATTTACTGCACTCAAAATTTGAATATCCCTTGGATAAGCTCTTAGGTGAGAGACACTAGGGACCAGGAGGTAGAATATATAATATAGACACTGCTCACCAATTCCAAAGGTGGATATATACAACAAAACATAACAAAACTTTGAAGGCAGAGACAAAGAATAAAGGAAAGGGGGAGCGGGGAAGAGTGAAATGGAATACCCTCTGTAATTTCTTCTACAGACTTTCTCCCAGAACTAGAGAGGAGCAAGACCAAAAAAATGCTTGGATCACTTATTGTAACTGAAACCACAAGTTATAATACTCTCAAGAGATTCTAACTATCCAGACATCTGTTGGATAACAAATGCAGCCAAACATGCATCTTTAAAGAGGTTTCTAGGTTATGCAGTGACAGCTTTATGATCCAGAAAATAGATAATCCAACCAGAGGAAGAGCTAATCTGGATTCACTGCTTACTCATAAAAACAAAATTAGGGACACAACACCAACACAGGAAACACCATATCTAGGAGGATGAGTTATTTAAAGACTCCAAGTATGTAAAAATTACTTCAGAACTGTAGAAATACAAAGGTATTTTTATACATTTGATTTAAATAATCAATCTCTCCATTAAAGCAAAACATATTGGAAAATATTCGGTAAGAATGAGGTATGTTGCATATCAATTATCCACATTGACACCAATAATTTCTCATCTTACTTAGATGTGATATAAACACAAGCTTGTTCTGACATTTTCCAGAAGAGATTGTCCAATTCAAGCAGACAAAAATAGGGCTTCAGAGATTCTGAAGATGCCGAGCATCACCTGATACAGTTCAAGCAAAGCAACCATGAAAATAAGCCTTAAAACACATGCTTAGACTTGACAAAAATTATGAAGGTAAATACTATAGGATATCAGACTGTATCCAAACAAAGAATGGTATATTTTGCCTCGAATGGTCTCTCATAAGACTTTTTTTGGTCATTTTTTTGCCAAGGAATTCACAACATGTTGGCCACAGACAACTGTTTGTGAAACCTTATATTGTTTATAAATAGAACAATAAGAGAAGAATTAGACAGCCTGGAAGAGAATAAAAAGAATCTGTAAATTCTACGGGCTGTATAGAATTTTTGTATATAATCTTTGCAGCCTATTTGAAAACTGATGTGAAACCGTCTGGGAACAAGTTCTGAAACAGATTTCTTCATTTGAGCTGTTTCTTTTAGAGGTACCCTATATGTGATATGATATGAGCAAAGCGTTACTGAAAAGATAATTTGTGAATGCAAAATACAAGGACCCTGAAATAGGACTTTTAATTCTCTGAGTGGTTATCCATTCAGAGTCACACTAGAATATCCTGGGAATTTTTTTTTCCAACCTCTACATCTCTCCTCTCAGACGAGCACATATGGTTCTCTCAGGAAGACATGGTGTAGTTTGAAAAAGTACCCAACTCCCAACCATAACTAATTGATGAAGTCTCCATTAAAAAAACAGTCAAAAGATGATGGCATTGTCTAGTTTTGCTTGCAGTTCTTAGGAAAATATTTCAGAGAGCAAGAGATGCTACCCAATTTACAGAACAATAAATAGAAACTTGTTTACAAAATTAATACTGCAATGGAAAATGAATCAGTTTTTAGTTCACAACTTTAAAAGATTAGCATGTATTATGTATTATTATGGAGTTTAGTGAGGCTCTACATAGTCTGTCTCATTCTGCACATAAAATTTCTTTTTGATCTGTATGAGTGAACAAATATCTTGACAGTACTTAAATCTAAGGGAATAAGGTCAATTTTTTAGTACCTTCTCATTCCATAAGGCAGAGTGTTATAGACAGGAAAACAAAACAAACAAAAACAAACAAACGAAAAACTTGTTTAAAAATGTCTTGAAGATGCACATCATGGTACTCTTTCAAATTCTTTTCTTCTTGATTCTTTATTACACCTCTCCCATTGTCTGCTCAACCAATACAAAAGCTCCCAGTTTTCACTATATGGCCAATACCAGCAAACAGCAGTATTAAGAAATTTAACTCTAGCAAATATCAAAATTATTGTTTTCTTTAAGATTTTATTTATTTATTTTAGAGAAAGAAAGAGAGAGAGAGATCAGGGGAGAGGGTAAGAAGAAGAGTGAGACAGAAACCCAAGCAGACCCCATGCTGAGCGTGGAGCCTGATGCAAGAAGGCTCAATCACATGACCCCGAGATCAGACCTGAGCCAAAACCAAGAGTCAGATGTTCAACGGAGTGTGCCACCCAAGTGCCCCACATCAGAGCTATTCTTCAAGAACAGAAGCAAATTAAGGTAGAGAGAGTAGGGGAGTGATAGAGGCGTTCAAGGCTTACATCTCAATTATTCATGATGTCTCATATCTCCAGTGTGGATATCTTTTTCTGTTTGAAATGCTATGTATTTAATAAGAATAATGAGAGCTTTAGTTCTCCCTAAAGAGAACAATAGACAAAGAATAAAGGAAACCTAATTCCTTTATTAGGAATTAGGACCTAATAATTCCTAATTATTAGGAAACCATCTAGGTTTCCTAATACCTAGGAAACCATCTAGGAAACACAGATGTTTCTAGACCATCTAGAAACATCACCATCTAGGAAACACAACCACTTGCAGTAGTTCATTGGAATCTCCCAGTTGCGACAGAGTAAGAAGTAGCATCTCCATTCTGCATCCAAGGAAGAGGAGGAATGTACAGATTATGAGACTTGCTCAACATCATGCAGCTAAGTGGTGATATTGGTCTTGGAATTTATTTTTTGGTCCTCTGCTTTTCCCATACACATCTCTAGACACACATTTCTACACGTCTGCAAAGATTAAAGTTCTCTGTACTGACCACCATTTTTATGAGCCCCTAAGTGATTGGGGGGGAGGGGTTAGTAAATGATTAATAAGATCAATCTCATCTCTCCTTGCCTCTTTCTCTTTTACACACACACACAAAATTATTTGTGCTATTATGCAAGTGATCCTGAAATATTTGGAATCCTCTCAGAAGGCTTGCTCTGTAAAGTAGGAGGAGGCTCTATGAGATGAAATCCCCATGCTTTGGGCATTGTGACATTATGGCACCAGTCAGTGGTGGAAGACCCAGAAGATAGTACAGGCAAGATTTACATGGCTCTGGGAGAACAGGGGAAATTCATTAAGGCTCTACAGAATCCAGCCATGGATACTTGAAACTGACAGCAGTGCTCTGGAATGCATTTCTCCCTCTGATTCACCACCCAGTTACTTTTCATGCAGATCTCACTCTCTGGCTGGGATCTCCTGGCATTTTGCATGAATCTCAAAGATGGTTTCTATTACCCTTCTGGTCACGAAATTGTCATTCTGGACATGTGCCCTATACAACTAACACCATTCAGGGGTGTGTAAACATATTAACATACTTTGATTTTTTTTTTCTCTCAGTGGAAAATAGGATTATGACGTATGCCAAAGAAAAAGAAAAAGGTTTGCAGAAAGTGTTAAACAAGTAGTTGTTAATTACTAGAGTATTGTTACCAAATCATAACAAACTCTAAAAAAGTTCAGAGAAAGTATAGTTCAAAAAACATTTCAACACATACATTCTTTTTAATCTGCAACTATTGCTTTGGACATCTTAACTATCCTTATTCAGATGATGTCCTCAAGGTAAGTATCCCGAAATCTATAAATTTTTATTGAATAGCATAATTGCCACTGAAAAATCACATAGTCTCAGGGCGGGATTCTATATATGCCATTTAATATGTCTACCTGCTCAAATCAAATGATGAGAAGTAAGCTTCTGTGCCTATCCGATGTTAAACCATGATTATGGCAAATTTCCTAATTTCCTCATCACTTCAAAAAATTACTAACAATGTGAGGAAAGGCTTCAATAAAACCCTAACCCCATAGCTTCCAGAATTCAGGCAACTAATATACGTGCTCCATGAGAAGACGTGAAGAGGAAAGAAAAGAAACTGCTTTTAGTTGAGCATCAACCATAGATATTACTGTGATGTCCTCTCTTCTCTAGAATAAAAACTACTTTAGTGCTTTAATATTTTACGTAAATCATACTATCCTGTCAACTATTACCATAGCTTTCTGATGATTTCTGTCCAAATGTACCACATTTCTCGCTCATTGTAAAGCCCGGAACTGGAGGATTAAGGTATCAAACAAATATCCAAGAGCTCTGGGTTGGTAACTATTGGTTTCCTACAGTCTTTTTTTTTTTTTTTGCAAATGTATATGTTTAGAGAGAGAAATTATTTCCAAGAGGTCAATGGATATAAAGATCCATGACTGGAATCCCTTTGATATCCCCAGTGAAATTCAAAAATTAGAAATTTAATTCAAAAATTAAAAATTTACAAGGGAATGTTAAAATAGTTTAGCATGGGTATTTTTGAGAACTTTCATGCAATCACAATCTTTGTTGCCCAGGCTTGTCAGCACCAGACCACCTACAAGGAAGCGCAGGTCTTGCGATGTGATCTAGAAAGATGGCAAAGTTACAGGTTGAACAGAAAAGCAAGTGGTAACTTGATGTCCATCTCTCTTTCACGGAGAGAAACTGCCTCTCTACTTGCTGCTCTAGTTCACTAGCTGCTTTCCATCCTGCTTTCTATTTCCTGTATTTGATAAAACAAAGACAGATGTTTCTCCCCAAGGACTGCAACATAAAGCTTCTACATAGTATTGAACAGGACTGACCACCATGGTCTTAACAGCTGAAGTCATTTGATTAGCCTATTTCAAAGGGAACAGTATATAACAATTTTGAGCAATAGTAGCTCACATTGCTTTAAAATATAGTATTTTGCCTTTCGTGAATGAGGCCCCTCTTGCAAAATCTTCAGATTAGATACTTAAAATTAAATGCATTTTGTAAAATGCGGTATACAGGCCTTATACCATAAAAATTTCAAGAAACATGTAAATTGATTATTTCATAATATCATCTGACATCAAGTGTCTGTGGAGAGGAAAAAAATAGATAAAAAGGACATTTGGTTACTCCTAACTTCCCCATAGCTGCCCAGTGCTCCCTATCCATTATCAAAAATGTAAGTTTTCAAAGAATTTTTTCCAGGCTTCTTAACAGAGTAATTCTACTCACAGGTTAATCAAGGCCATTATTATGAAAGTCTCTTCAGAAATAGTCCATTTATGCCTTAACATTTAAGGGAATTCTAGAAAACATAGCTTCTTGTACCTATCGAAAATTTCATAGCCTGTAACCAGCAAGTTATCTTCTGTAGCTTCTAGTAGCTTCTGTAGCTTCTGTAGATCTAGTAGCTATTGTAGTTGTGCTTTGTTGTCTCACAAGGGTCAGTGTCCCATGCTGTAGCTGTAATACAGAATCTTGATTTTACTCAGTAACTGAAGATATGCTCATTAGTGAGAGATAAACCAGATACTATTTAATATCTGGCTATAATCATAGTTTGGGGCAGAATCATATAATGATTTCCTTATCAAATCTACTACTTATGCAAATGTATGGCTAATGCTTATATGACAAATTTTTTAAAAAGCCAGAAGATACACCAACACATATTAATTCCCTTTTAGACCCAGATTTCCCAAGCCCGTGTTATAGTAGAGAATGTTGTTTTGTTTTGTTTTCTAATGTTAGGCCACTTAAACATATTTTAGCAAAAAGAAACTATTTATTTATATTTTATATTGAGTTATGGCATTCCTCAAGGTAAAAAAATAGATAAGTAAATTTGTAACAAAATTTTAGCTAAAATAACATGAGGAATCCTAAAAAAAATAAATCTGTGGCTGTGCAGATGAAAACAATCTCAAGCCATGAGCAGCTTGTGTTTATAGAGAAGTCATACCACAAAGCACGACCCTTTTTCCTTTTGGTAAATTTAAATACAGTGGATGAAGTGGGACTTCTAAAAAAAATCAACTTTGTATTTCAGTAAAAAGGCCTCATGAACAAATCTTTGCTTGCAAAATTAATTCAAACTGGTTGGGATAAATTACATTGTATATTTTATGTTAAGCAAATTATTGGCAATAACAGGAAACAAGAATGACAGCATTTCAGTGAAATGAATTGTATGGTTATGGATGCTGAAAGGTGAATACTGGAACAGAATTTACATAATGTCACTGTAAAATTTCTGAGCATGATATGGGCATAGCTAATAATATGTTGTATCATGATCGATAAGATAAAATCAGGAAATACAGAAGTATGCAAAATAAAAAGTAAAGTTCTCTCTCAACCCCATAATTTCACCATTAGGCATATCCCCAGAAGAACTGAGAGCATCAATTCACAGAAAGCCAGTACATGAGTGTTCTTAACAGCATCATTCGTGTTAGCAAAGAAGCAGGAACAAATCAATGAATGAATGAATAATCAAAGTGTGCTATATCTGTACAATAGAATAGTACCTACTCCAAAAAGGAATGAAGTTCTGATACATGCTACACAGATGAATCTAGAAAATGCAGGCTAAGTGAAAGGAATAAGATTTAATAAAAGGGCAGATACTATATGACTACATTCACATGAAATGTCCAAAGTAGAAAAATCCATGGAGGCAGAAAGTAGATTAGTGGTTGCCAGGGCACAGGAGGAAGAAAGAATATATACCAGGGATATGTTCTATATCCCTAAGATATAGGGATTTCTTGTTGAGGTGATGGAAATGTTCTGGAATTAGATAGTGGGAACAGTTGTACAACAACACATCCTAAAACCACTGAATGGTACACTTTAAAATGGTAAAGTATATGATATGTAAAATACAGTTCAATAATATATATTTAAAGATTTATTTATTTATTTGAGAGAGAGAAAGAGCACGGTGGGCAGGGGCAAAGGGCGAGGGAGAGAATCCCAAGCAGACTCCATGCCCAGAGCAGAGTCCAGTGCGGGGCTCTATCCCAAGACCCTGAGATTATGACCCAAGCCAAAAATCAAAAGTTAGAGGCTTAACTTGACTGAGTCAGCCAGGCACCCCATCAGTAATTTAGTTTTTAAAGCTACAAAAAACAGGGGTGTGATCCCTTTCCCTTGAGAGCTAAAATTTAAAGAGTACCTATTATCTGCAGAGCACATTTGTAAATGTTTCACTTCTTTAATTCATCTAATCCTCAATACAACTCTATGAAGCATCTTTTAAAGATAAGGAATCTGAGGCACCAAGAGGGTTAAGTAATTTGCACAAAGTTCTGCAGCTACTAACTGATAGAATGGGGCTTATAAAACTAGGCAGTCTGGCTTCAAAGCTCAGGCCACACACTAATTGCCAGGAGCAATGACCATTAAAAGTTGTGATATATGCTTCCAGATAATTTTTATTGAGGGAGTACAGGCACACACATGCATATGTGTGGGTGGAGACAGATAAGAGTGATGCATATGGAACTATATTAGAGGCCAGCAAACTCCGACCCACAGGCCAAATCAGGAACACTTCTGTTTATATACAGCCCATGAGCTAAGGGTGAAAGAACGGGATCTATGTTTTTACATGACTGAGAGAGAAGGGAATACAAAAAGAGCAGCATTTCACGGCGCATGAAAAGCATTTCGTGACGAATAAAATTCAAATATCAGTGTCCATCACTGAAGTTTTATTGGGACACAGACATCTTCAGTTCTCTAAGTTTTGCCTGTGGCAATAAACACTACACTATAAACACAGAGTTGAGTAGTGGCGACAAATACAGATAGTGTGACCCTGCAAAGCACTGACTATTTCTATTTCTATTAGGCCCTTTATAGAAAACTTTTGCAGACTCTTGGATTATGCCATACATCATACTCCAAAACTTTCTTTGTCATTAAGTATTATATCATTTGAATCTTCCAGATTTCATTAATTCCTTTAAATGGCTGCAAAATAAAAATGCACCTAAAATTATTAAACCTTTCCCCTACTGATGAAAATGTCATATCCTTTACCAAATTGCTCTCAACATAGTTGGATTAATTTATTTGCCTCCTAACGGAATGTGAAAATGACCTACATTTTGCTGGTATCTGCACATCAAGGAGTTTCAGACTCCTGCCGCCTGAATACAAGCTCTTCCCTTGATCGCTCAGTAGTCACCTAGTGTTGATGCTGAGTCCTGAGCTAAGCCACTGTTTGGGACCCCCTGGTATAGTCAACTTTTCATAGCTGGGATAGAGGAACGTATAAAAAGCCCATCCACCTTGACTTAAAGTAGGACAATTAAAAGGTACTATCCCAACTCCAGAGCTCCTTACAGAATCCACTGAGGCTCAGTAGAATGCAATTATAGTGAGACTTCTCTTGCCCAATTCTCTCATTGCACAAAGATGTTTTCTTGAGAACTCTACCCCATAAATTGTCTACAATCAAATCTGCATCTTTGAGTCTGTTTTCCTGGGAAAAGTGACCTAAAGCACTGCTCGCTAACTCTTCCCAGAGAAAGAGAGATGAGATATTTGATAGGACGTCTGAGTTTAGAGAAGATATGGCTCAGCCCCTCCCCCAGTCTCTCTTTTGGGCCAGCACCTGTGCAGAGAGGCGCACCCTCCTCCTGCTTCTATCCTTTGCAGGGTAGGCACACCAGGTTCATGCCGCAGACCATGCTTTTCAAGGCAAATCTGGGCAACCATCAATTTCTTTTTATAGTAATAAGGCTTTAAACTACATGACAAGGAAGAGGTCTAAGGGAATCTTCTCTGAGGTCTAGATTTTTCCTAGGATTGAATCACCCAGAATCTAAACTTAGAGAGAAGATACTAGAAGTCCAATTGTGGAGGTAAACCAAATCAAGGATATCCAGTTCAGCCTGATCAATGGTTATGCCAGTGATGTGATCTTTATCTGCTTTATTCCTTCATCTTTGTTTTCTCAGCGGGATCAAAACTCTGGGACGAGGTGAATCTATCATTATCCTAAACAACACTGGCAAAGAGTAACACTATGTATTTCCAATAGGCAAACCTGTATTCCTTATTTTTAACAGTCTAAAAGGCTTAGTAGTCAAATTTATCTATATTTATGGGGGGATGGTACCCCAGCAACTTCTTAGATTTGGGGTAGGTTTTAGTTAAAATCTGGCTTGGGCATTTTAGATTTAAGAAGCAGTTTTCAAATAGAAAAACTGAGCCTTGTTTCTTTATTGTTAATGAATCTAGGTACATCCACTTCAGATTTAGTTTAAGAATTAAAAGCAATAATATAAATAAAGTGCCTCTGGCAATACCTTATATGCAGGTACTCAATAAATGTTGATACACAGCTCAGTAAGTATTAAGAACTACTTATATTAGACCCATCCAGGTACACTGTAGGTTTTTCAAAAAGAACAAAAATCCTCTCTCCTCCACTTCCAAAAGGCAGTGCAGTCTTTTCACCCTGAAAAGACTATTTCAAGTCAAAATTCTGAACTCTGAGTAGTTGAATAATGCTCATACCAAAAATAAGAAGGACTGAAAAATAGGTAGCAGATGACAGAGAAGTAGAAACAGAGAGCAAAAGCAATGATGTCCCTTTTTCCCTTTATGTTATGGAATGCACAATATATAGATTGAATGTCTGTGACCCTCCCAAAGTTCATATGCTATATGTTAACCCCCAAAGTAATGGTATAAGGAGGCAGGACATGATTAGGGAAGTGATTATGATTAGGTCATGAAAGCAGAGTCTTCTTTAATAGGATTAGTGCACTTACAAAAGAGAGCCCATAGAATTCCCTTGTCTCTTCCACCAGCTGAGGACACACTGAGAAGACAGTGTCCAAGAAGCAGGAAGTGAACCCTCATCAGACATTGAATATGTAGGCACCTTGATCTCGGACTCTCCAGCTTCTAGCACTGTGAGAACTAAATGTTTGTTGTTTCAGCCCTCCAGTGTATGGTATTCTGTTTTAGCAGCCCGGACTGACTAGGAAAGGAGAAAACATTTCCTATGCCTGCTAAGAGCGCTGTTAGCTCTGGCCACACAGATACCCCAGAAGTGAGATAGGGAAGAGCCTCAAGAGACTGGCTGCCCATGATGGCAGTTACCAAACTGGGACTCTAATCTGATCCCGCCCTAGGCATCAAACCAGGTAAGAACTGCCTTCATTCTGCGCAGTATGTGGCAAGGAAAGGAAGTGTGTGGTGATTAGCCCCATCACGTTCTCGTCTCGTAGACAGAGAGAATCAAGTACCCTGGTAGTTCATTTAGAGAAGCAGCTTAAACCCAGGGACTTATTAAGAAGCTGAAATGGGTGATTTTAAACAACAAGCAAGACTGGAAAGCTCAGCAGAGAATCAGCTAACCAAAATAAGAACGTTCACTTACATCCAGGTGAATTCAACTTGATGTAGGCAATGATGACTCTGGAGCATCGTCTGCTGTAAACCAGCATTCAGGTGAAAGACCTTGCACGCTAAGAATAAAACTAAGGAAAACTTCTTTAGACTTCTGGAAAGAAAGTCCTAATATGTCACAAAGTATTCCAGGAAAAGGACCTGGGATTGGAGGTGGAGGTGGATGACTCTGGAATGTAAACTCTGGGGATATAATCAATGACTTGATTTGTATCAAGGCCTCTGATGCCTCTGATTTTGGTGAACTCAAAACCACTAGGACTATTAAGATGAGTAGTCTGATCTAAAAACTAAGATCAAACATTTAACACCATGACTTTCAGAACTAGTGAATTCCAGAGAGGAGCTGAATGTGCTGTGAAGAAAAGTTTACCCCACCAATTTTATCGAAATCTGTTGAATACAAACTTTATAGTAGTCTTTTAAGTCTTGTGCTATTTAAAGTCTCTATTTAGAGAGAGAAAGAGAAAAAGAGGAGGAGAATGTAAAGGAAGGGAAGGGGAAGGGAGGGAAGACAAGGGAAATCCATTCCTTTAAAATATGTTCCCTAGGGGCGCCTGGGTGGCTCAGTGGGTTCTTAGTGGATTAAAGCCTTTGCCTTTGGCTCAGGTCATGATCTCATGGGATCAAGCCCCGCATGGGGGGGGGGGTTCTGCTCAGCGGGAAGCCTGCTTTCCCCTCTCCCTCTGCCTGCCTCTCTTCCTACTTGTGATGTCTCTCTGTCAAATAAATAAATAAAATCTTTTAAAAAATTTAAAAATTAAAATATGTTCCCTAATTCTTTACAAAAGACCATGATTATATTCCACGGATTATACTCCAGAAAGCAGTTTTATAAATCCTAAGTAAGACTTGACAAAGAGGAGAGAAGGTAAAATTACCGAAGCATACTTCTTCTGAATTCTATTCGGCATTATACATGGTATAGAACATGGAGACAACAGAGATTTAAAAAACGTGTTCAATTCTTTGTAAACATAAGGTAGTAGAGATTCCAGTTCAAAGGCACAGATTACTACTTTAAGAAATGGGAGAAAAGTTCTGCCACTTCCCTCAGGCTAGTCACCCAGTTTCTGCAGAAGTGCAGGAATTACTGCAGTGGTTAGCTCTATAAACGTACTGTCAACGCTCAGTTCTACGTAGAAGAGAACAAATATTTCAAAGTATTTAAAAACATCCTCCCCATTTCTATATTTAGGTCTCTACTTCTGCTTCTTTTTATGGAAAGGAGGATACTCCCCAGCTCACCTGTTTCAAACCCCACACTTGGCACTAAGTCCATGGTTCCATGAAAGGCTCCGGCCCACGCTGAGGTAGCAGTGGTGACTGTAGTCGGATCTGTCTTTGTGATGTCACACTGGGGAGCAGGAATCCTGGCCGCACGCACTGAGGGCATCAGCAGGGGCCCGTAGGACGGATCCAGGGCAGAGCCGGCAGAAGGGTGGTGGTGGTGGTGGTGGTGATGGCGGTGGTGCATGTGGGCATGGGGGTGGTGGTGTCGCATGTACACGTCATGCATGTGGCTGTAGGACGGGCTCACCTGAGATGCCAAAGGATAGTGCCAGGACTCGGACACGGGAGGGGGCGGGGCCGGGCCAGTCTGATGCAGCCCGTGTCCCGGCCAGGGGCTGGGGTCGGCTGCGGTAAAGGTGCCAGGGGGTGCAGTGACCTGGAAGTCAGGGTGAACACCCCCCAAGCAGGGTGCCGATGGGGGCTGGTAAGAGCTGGTCCAAAAGGAAGTCGGGAAACTACTCCGCTGGCTTGAGAGAGCTGAGCTGTCTGAGAAGACAGAAAAATTATTTACATAAGATTCAGTTCCAGCATAGACTTGCCTCCACTTGTCCCATATTTTACAAGCCGGTTCATTAGTATGCACTCTTTTCTCCCCCATACAGAGGTAAACTGATACCAGGCAAATCTCTGAGATCCCATACCAAGTCAATGCACACGGTGCCAGGTGCTGAGTGAGTGCCCCCCTCCCCACTTGTTCGTTTAGCTTATGCAGTCACAGTCTGGGCTGAGGTTTGCCAAGTCTGAGATTGAAAAGCTTCATTTCCTGCTGGGTGGCTTGCTGCCACTGGGTCTGGGCAGAAGTCACAAGTACAAACATCACAGGTAGAGAAAGCCTATGCCCTAGATGTGAGTCAGGTAGGTTGGAAATGCTGATATTTATCAAACTTCTTACAAATGCAAATGCAATTTTCATTCAGACAACATTTTAATGCTGAAAGCGATAAACGGAAATACTATCACACTGAATATGCTCACCAACACTCATTTCCCATCAAGAAGTTTGTAGCCCAAAACCCCTTATTTTTTCTGTAGACGTTTGGGAGTTTCTGGACTGAGAATAATAGTTGTTGATATTTAGTAACAGCGAGCAAATGCCCAATCCTAGTCGGGGCTTTTCATGGACGATGTTATTGGATCGTCATGCCAACCCCATAAGGTAGTTATTGTTATTACCCCCATTCCAGAGATAATAGAAACTGAGGCAGGGAAGAAGACCAAAACTGCACAGCTGGCAAGTAAGAGATGGGTCTGAAGGCAGATAGCCTGCCTCAGTGGCTGGCACTCTTCATAACTGTGCCACAAGAGGGCACAATTGCAACCATGACATGAACATCTAGAATTCAGTGGGGATTCTGTGGAGATCATGAGTGGGGGAGATTCAAGTAGGGTGACTAGTTGGGAGAAGGGGTTAGGCAAAGGGGTAATATAAAAAATAGCACTTAGAGATAAACGAGGGAAACCACCCCCACGACTCTTGTCTTCAGTTAAATTTCTCCACTCCATCATCTTGTTTATAGATGACCTAATATGTGCCAAGCATAGGGAGGTCAGGGATGGCCAAACAGATCACAATCTAGCAGGGGACAGATAAATAAGTAAACATGTTAATGTGACCTGGTAGGGGCTCCCATAAGGGGGAGCACAGAGAGAGGGAACAGAAGCAGCCTAAGAAAAAATAAATTACAAGGGTGGGTAGGGCTGGCTTTTTGAAGAGTTTGGGAAGAGTGATTTAGGCAAATAAAAAAGTAAAAGGCCAAAAATCACACACACACACACACACACACACACACACACACACACACACACACAAAGTAGCATATGAGGAACAAAGAAGAATTGTGTGGGCAGAAGGTGGCAAAAAATTAGACTAAAAAGTCAGACAGGGTCCAAGAAAGACTGAGATGGGCCTTGCCAGCCATGTAATGAATGTGGGCACTGTCCTGAGGAAGCGCCAGTGACCTTTGAAGGGTTTTAACTTAGGGAATGAAACAGTCAGATCTGTGACTGCAACGATCCACACTCCAGCTATGGCCTGCTGTCTGCTGTGGGGTATAAAAGAGCAAGCTCAAGACTGGGAGTTTAGAGAGCTCGGCCAGAGAGCGAGCACCTACCAATTACCTTATCTGATTTCATGACCTCAAATGGATCTGCTGATCTCTCCATGGCTCAGTTTCTTCCATATGAGGTATCTGAATTAAAATTCCAAATATTTTCTGGCTCTATATTTCTATCATTCTGTGAAGTGGCCTATGATGTCTATCTATAGACGGAGATAAGGTTGCTTAGCCCATGAGTCATGCGTGGATAATAAGACGCTTACTTCCATACAGGGTTGCACAGAAAGAACTTAGCGAGATCTTTTCGTTGAGTGAAGAAAATCCCAAGAAGTACTCTGAAATAGAAGTATTCAGAAGTCTGACATAGCCATGTTCTTACTTCATAAATTTTCAGGTCATAGTTTTCTGACCACAGAGGAAAGCTTCTGTAACTTGAACCAGCCATCATATATGTAATTTGACTAACATAATTAGGATATCACCACGGTGTTCAAATGTTTCCTTTCTCCAGCTTCCCAGGACTATTGCGCTAGCACTGCAGACCTTCCCCCTCTCTCCCTGTCAGCCCTACACCAAGGCTACCATCATTCACCCCATTCATTCTTCTGACAGACAGCCATTCGGTGTCTAACATTCAGGTCTCCCCACCCGCCCCACCCCATCCCCCCACACCCCCGCAGAATCTCTTAGGTTCTCAAACCCCCTGGGGAAATAAAAAAATAAAATAATAATGATATTCTCCAAGAGGCAAAGGATAGAAGCACACATTGTTCTTCAAGTCTTCCAACAGTTCAGGCAAATGTTAATTGAATGACTTCTTTTTGTCACCATCACATCTATGAGAAAATAACACTTAAAGTCAACCTTACTGGCATTGGGGCCAGTCCGTTTTATTTCAAAATTGTTTCCCTTTGACATATGAAAAGTGGTTGCTAATGACCTGCAAAGAAAGTTGTGTAAGCCATGAGAAGAAAATTCAATTTGCCTTAAAATTCAATTTGGCCATTCAATTTGGCCAGAATAGTCTGTCCCACCCACAATGAAAGCTATCAATGTTAAAATTAAAGCCCATGCAAAAATTTATAGAGGCTTCTTACATTATACAGTGCAGGTTTGTCACCCTGTATCTGTCACTTCGCTGTCACAAATTCAATCCTTGGTACCAAATCCTTCATTTTCCTCATAACTTTCATCTCCTGATGGGGCCAGAATTCCATTATGAAAACTGTTAAGCCCAACCCACAGGTGTGTGCCAGAGATACCGAGTTCCCCTTATTAAAATCCCCTATTAAAATGCCAAAACTACAGTCTATGTCATTTTCCTGGATGCTTTCCTTTTACTTCCTTTTGTTTATATATACTTGGACCCGATTTTATTTTATAGATCCTTAGGCATTTGGACATTTGGATATGCATGCACAAATGTGAATAATGAACAAATTCCTTACCCAAAATATTATCCTCTTTATGAATAATTGTATTGTAATTAGTGAACACACTGTCAATGAAAGTGGAAATCTATTTTTAAAAATGTGCTCCATAAAGGCTGAGCAGAGCTTTAAAATGCCCCAGGGAAAAATAAAATTAGAAGCAACTTAATATTTTCCCAGTCTATACATCTCCTGAGATTAATATAAAGTCTGCAGAGATCTTTGCAGCCCTTTTCAAAGACAATGTTGCATTTAACAAATAAATGAAACAATATTGAAGAGAAAATATGTTTATGGACCGTCTACACTTCAAAACCACTATTTGGTATCTTGGTTGTTAAAAAAAATCTTAATACAAAGAAACAGATGATATACTTTGCTTCATGCCTGGGAATCAGTGTGCTTATTTCATATGTATGTAAATTTTTTTCATTACATGACTCTGCTTACCAGTACTTAATCACAGCCATATTTGTTTGATGAAAAAGCATATGAAAAACTTGTGCACACGCTATTTCCATGCAATATTACTTTTCAGGTTAGTGGAGGCAATTCAGAACTGTCAGATGTTAATACTCCGTGGTGACTTTGGACTCAGTGGTACTCAATATTTGGATGATGTCAGCCAACACTGACTTTATGACAAATACAAAAATTCTAAATACACTTTGGTTCGACTTGCATTTGAGAATTAAAAAAATATTACACACACACACACACAGACACACACACACACACATACCCTTACTTCTAAAAAACAAAAATGACAAAATTGTTATGCTGCCTAATCCAACCCACCCAAGGCATACCCAGTAATTTCACTGTGCAAATTATACAGAAATATACTTTAAAGACACAGAAGAGTTTGACATGGAACATCAAGTTATTCTTTCAATTTCATAATAGATGGGATACTTTTTGTATTAGCTCTAAATTTTTCTGAGAAAAAAAAACCTCTAAGGGCAAACAATTTAAGCCAGAGAAAATTTAACATTTAATTTCAAAAATTAAACATTTTACTACTTAATTTTGAAAAAAAAGAAAGCTATATTAAAGGGAAAATGGCACAATAGAATGTTGTAAAATCTCTATCTTATGCCATCTTTAAAATCTCCAGGAAACATATTCTTAGAATAATGGTATAAAACATTAACATTAAAAGTTAACATTTACCTTTTTATTAACTTGAGTGAAAAAAATGTGACTCAACTCTTAATCCAAAGGGTCCTTACAGTAATTTAATTCCCATCCTCTTATTCTGGTTCCCATGAAAACAAATTTCTGGGTCAGAGGTGAAAGGCTACGTTTTCCAATGTTTTCTGTCACTCAGGGATTAGGCGTTACCATTATGTCCAAAGTATGTCCTCTATTTACTCTGTTCTAGAGTTGCTCACAATGGACACTGTGACTAAAATGGGAGTTTCAAGGAGGCAGGATGATGACGCGTAAGTCAGGCCTCACTTTCCTTCCATGTGTTTGTCCTAAACTTGCCAGCAGCCATGACCTCCAGAGCCTCCTGGAGATGCAGCTCAGCCTCTTTCCCGGTCTCCCCCAGCTCAAGAGATGGGCCCTCCTTCCCTTTCTCCTCTTTTACTGTTTCAGGTTAGTGCTAATTTTGAGAGGTCTTTGCAATGAGAATGAGTTGCTCTAAGCAGACACTATGTAAATAAATCAAGTAATAATTGTTTATTTTGTAACAACAACAAAATATCAAGTTCACCACTCAGCAAGGCTTTTCGGTTAGTGATATTTTTATTTTGTTAACTCAACTGCTCTGCTTTCGTACATACACATGCACATACACACACACACACACACACACTTTTTGCAATAACACTTGTGCGCTGAGATTAATACATAGATATATTTGGAGCCAATGTTTCTATTTAGATGGGGATAAGTGAGCAATCAGATTCCTAACATTTTCTCAACTGAGAAACCGTATTCAATCCCTGCAAGAATATGTACTGGGATAAGAGGTAACTGATGTGACATTGTGCCAAATAAAGTACAGACATTTCCTACCAATTGTTTGCCTAAAAGCTACAAACACCTAAAGAGGACTTTCTTAACTCCATCAAGACACACACTTAAAGTATGACCATTATTCCATTATTAGCTGACACTCTATCTTTGTCTAAAGATTTACTGTGGAAATACATTCTGCAATCAAACATAACTCAGTTTTAAATTCCTTTGTAGCACTGTAGCACTTGTGTAGCACTGTAAAAACTTCATGCCATAAATTAGGCCCTTTAATTTAGCATAGCTGGTGAGCAGCTCCTGCATAAAGTACCACTGCCATGGCCATCAACATTGTCAATAGCATTGAGTAGCTACTTTGTCCAAGACACTGTGTTATTGCCAGAAATAGAAACTTCCAGAAAACAATGTTTCTGGATCAAAAACCCAAGGTTGGTTTTCTATGTGCCAAATGAGTGGAAACTTCCTTAAAGAAGAGAGAAAAGGCATCTCTCTGATCATTTAGCACCTTGCATAAAGCCCCGGGCCACAAATCATTCATACACATTATCGAAGAATCTTTACAATAACCCTAGGAAACATATATCAATAAACACATATTATAGTTGAAGTTGAGCTGGGAGAGATTTAAGTATTCAATCCAAGATCATGTTGTAGTCAGACATAGTAAGAGGCCCGTACTGGAACCCCAAAATGAACAGAATCCAATGACTGCATTATCCAAACCTGTGTTTCTTTGGTAATTAATACAAAATTACCAGTAACTCTCTTCACCAGACATGAGAATCTCAATTTATTATACCTCTCTTAAGGATATTATTTTCCAAATCTTTAATTACATTTTGGTAGCTCTCCTTTCAATCACATCCAAGTTATGTTTATCAAAAATCAACTAATTTCGCCGCTGGAAACAACTACAGCAAAGTTCTATCACAAATGGAAAGTAAATAATACACTTGAAATCACAGAACTCTAAGGAGAAGAGATTTTAA
Organism: Nasua narica; assembly: GCA_028533885.1. Taxonomy (NCBI): domain Eukaryota; kingdom Metazoa; phylum Chordata; class Mammalia; order Carnivora; family Procyonidae; genus Nasua; species Nasua narica. The sequence continues at coordinate 160,503,591 of CM052799.1, read as the reverse complement.
GTCACTTAATTCAACCCCCTTATTTTATAAATAATGAAACTATAATGAAAGATTTCACAGTTAATGCTTATAAATTCTGTATTGAGAACTTTTTTGTTTTCTCATCTGGGATAAATGGTATGAACTTGACTGATCTAACTCAGTCACAATCACCCATTTCATATGCATTCTTGATTTTCCAGATAGAAATGCATTATCTTGAGTATTAGAGAAAACGGTGTGAGAAAACTAGATACGATATATGTCTTAGATCTTAAACTAGACACAATGTATGTCTTAGTCACAGGGGGAGAGATGAAAATTGAAGAGCCTGCCGCGTTTGCCTGCATGGCCCTGATACACTAAACTGACAGACAAAGTCGTAAAAATCCTAGTCTCTGGCTAGCACTCTGCTTTTCATTCCACTCATGGCACCACTCCTGCTTCTCACTGAACACTCTAAGCTCAGTCCTTCCACAGGGCCTCTGTACTTGGTGTCTCCACTGCCTCAGATAACTTCCCCCTAGATATTCATATGATGAGGAACATTCTTATTGCCTTCAAGTCTGTGGCCACATGTAACAGACTCAGAGAGAGCATCTATCATCACCCTACGTATAACAACACCTAGGCATTTCATTGTTTACTTATTACCTGTCTCTTCCACTAAAAAGTTTCATGAATGAAAACTTTGGTTACAGTAAAGCATCATTTTAGTCACAGTGTCCATTGTGAGAAACTCTAGAACAGAGTAACTAGAGGACAAACTTTGGACATAATGGTAATGCCTAATCCCTGAGTGACAGAAAACATTGGAAAACGTAGCCTTTCACCTCTGACCCCTTGAGGATTTGACTCTCAAGTTTGCAGATATATTCCCACTTCTAGTACATAGTGGGACCTTAATATTTGCTGCTTATGTCAATGAACGAAACAGGAGGTAGATTTGAAGGCCAAATTTCAGATAAACGCAAGAAAATTGTAATAATAGTCACAAAAACAATACTATTATCCGTCCTTTCTACTAGGATGTTGGACATCAGTCCAAAGATCTCTATTCAGTGACACAGATAATGGAAAAAACACTGGACTGTAGAGTTTTTGCATATGTACAACACTTCACTTGAAACTATCCTGGTTATAGTGCTATAGATAATCACTCACTTCTAACTACAATTTGGAGCTCTTGTTTCTATATTCCAGATTAAACAATTACTAGGTTGCATATGCCACTATGTCAAAAAAAAAAAAAAGAAAAAAGTAAGAAAGAAAAACTAGGCATTGTATTTAATACTCTCCTAGGACAGATTATCCTGATATGACTCATTATTGATCTATCAGAGTAATTTATTAAAACCAGCTAATTTACTGAAGTCTTCCTATTCTTCACCTTAAACACATATTGAAAGTGTTCACCACATACTATCAAATAGACCACTGCTTTACTGTTACCAAAGTGAAAACAACAGCCTAAACCACATAGACGCAGCCAATAATGCCTGGACTGTAAACTGCAAGAGTTCACCCTACAACAAAGCAGGACAGAGAAAACTATCAAGAGAACACAGAAGGCTTTCAAAGTTTGGACTCCTGGGTCAGACTCCGATTTCTGCTATGTCACCACGTAGCACCTAGTGGAATGAGCAAGAGCTAATTTTTAAAAGCTGATCCAGGCACGCCTATTATTTAAAGATCCAAATTGGGCCATTGGGGCTTTAAGGAATGGCGCTTCACAGCTCAGTCCTGCCACTATAAACTCAAGCCTGTTGCATCACTACTTTCCATGAGGAATTTAAGGGGTGTGACTGCATCCTTTCCAACCCTGCATTCCACATGTGACAAAACTGATCCAGCTGTTTGTCTGAAAGAAATTCCTTGCTGTCCTTAAAAATTAAAAAGCAAGTGGATATCCGTCCTCCGGGGGCAAATCTCCAGCTGGAACCTGGTACAGGCAGTTGTGCAACAGAGACAGTGCCCTGGAGAGCATCTGCTTTTGAATTCTTACCTCGCCATAGGGGGGTTAGCCCCATCTTGCTTTTTGAAATGGCAGATTCTGGATGGAGGGTGCTGGCTTGGCCCAAAGCTCTTGAGAAGTGTTCATCCACTACTGACCCAATGTCTCCCTGGAAATAAGTGAAAAGGACACAGCGAGAGTTAAGGTACTCCATCTCGGCAGGCTGGTCTTTCTCCTCCTCCTCCTCCTCCTCCTCCTCATCCTCCTCCTCCTCTTGTTTGCTGGGAAGGGTGACTTCCAGAGAGTCCTGCATCTTGCTGTATACCGCTAACTTCTTCTGGGATGGAATAAACAAAACACGGTATCAAAGACAGTTTGTAAAAAAGCATTAACTTATACTTAACTTTTCACTTAAAAAAAATCTAAATATTAACATATGTTTGCAAACTGATTCTTCTTCGTCTGCTTTACTCCATCTTTCCCCTTCCCAAACTAGTCTTCTCCTTCCCACCCTGAAAAAATAGGTCTGTTATTTCAAATTTGGCAAAAAAAAAAGGTAAATTATCATTATCAGACAATATACTTTCAGAGTGTAAAAGACAGTTTTGTTTGGTTTCTCTTTTTCATATCTAAACATACCAAAAGGAGAATGACTTTAAAAAAGTTTTTTTCCAGTTTTAAGTTTGAATGTACGTACATCAACATTATAGTTTGGGACGGAGAGGAATGGGGGGACAGACGGGGGTGCCTGGGGGAGGGGTGAAGAAAAGAGCTTTCCATAAATGAAATAAACTAAAATAAAAACAGGAATGTAGCATCTTATAAAAGGATTGGCAGATGTGCCGAACTCATTTCTCAAAAATCAAACTAAAATGACAAAGCCTGTGTGAAGATTCATTTTGCATGGAACACATTTTGCAGATGTTCCACTTGCCACCATTATCATGGAGGGAAAAAAGATGACATTATGGCTTACTGAAAATAATACAAGGTATTCCCAATGGCTAGGGTGGCTTTCAAATAAAAATGACAAAATTTTGATAATTTTAAAATATCTTTAAAACATATGACCACAGCTGTAATAATAGTATATATTACACAAAGCACTCTTAGAAAACTTTGAACTTACTACCTCACTTAATTTTTGTAATTCTATATCATGGTTATTATTACCATCTATATTTTAAAGACAAAGAAACAAAGGCACAGAGAAGTGAAGTCACTTGCCAAAGGTCACAGAGGATGGAGAGTTGTGGAGTCAGAATGCATAATGAAAACATGCCGGTATATATATGTGTGTTTATAAGGGCAGGGGAGGAGGATCTAGTGTGGGGGAAAAAATCACCAAAATGGTATGTTATCGTTTTCTGTCTGGTAAGTTCTGTAGTTGTTATTCCTGCTTTTCAGTATTTCCAAATGCTTTTTATTGAATACATATGATTTTTATAAGCAACAACTTCAGTGTGAATTATATACATAAGATAATCCTGAAGATTATAAAACTTATTATCCTAATGATGAAATGAGCTCTCTATCATTTGTATACCTGCAAAACCTGTTTCTTTGTTATACCATTTTTATTCCAGAAAAAATGCATGCTGGAAAACGAATGTAAGTTGAAAAAAATAAATCATTCTAGAACACTCCGTAAGCACATAGTTTTGCAAATGTTATCAAAACACGTACCCAGACTTGTGTTTCTAATGGAATTACTAGCTTCGAAAATCTATAGCCCCAAATTATAAATGCATCATTCAATAAATTGAGACCTTTCCCCTAGCAATGAATATGTGGTTCTTGAGGTAGGTGGGCCCCGAAATGTTCAGGCATATTATGAGCTGTTGGTTATTATGTAGGCGCTGTTATTTATAAATACATGTATTACTTTATATTTAAAATCTGTGTCAATATGGTTATCACTTGTTGATGAATAGATAATTCATTCCTGTGAGTGAATATGCCTTGCTGATGAATAGGTGGTTGTAATGACTGTGTGGTTATATTTCCTACAATTTGTTTTGCACAGGTTTGAACATGTTTATATTTAACTTCAATAGTAAAAACACCATGGTAACAAAGACTATGTATAAAATAAGAGGATTGAACTAAATGGCCTCTAAAATTACTCCTGACTTTAAATTCCATTAAAAAATAAACAAATATTGCAATTTATTAGTCAAATCACACTACAATTTCTCTGTGTGCCTGTGTATTTATCTGAAGTTATACCATTAAGCATATACACACACTCTCTGCCAAGTACTCTGGTATATTAAAAAGAAGCACTGTTTTTATATAGGAAAGGAGTTAAAACTGATCTAGAGAGTGACTTCACTGTCCACTGGTGTTCATTACTATCCCTGAAACTGATTTTTTTTCCTGTTAATGTCTAGTTCAGCATCAGTTTGTGAGAGTCAGGTTTTGCATCTAATTGTTTCATTTGTTTAATTTTAACATTTATTCTTTAAAGGAAAGAGCCTGGGGCTGTGCTAATTATCCAAAGAAAGGCAATGTTTTATTTTATCCCAATTAGAAAATAATTCTTAGATGAAATAAAATTAAAGTTTTATAAATATGTAAATGATTTACAGCTACAAATCCTGATATAAAGATAGCATAGTATTATGACCAATAATCAGTAATAAAATATCTTTATTAATTAATGGCAGTTGAATTTAATCTATAGATTTTCAATTTATTTAAGATTACACAATTTTCTAAATGCTGTAAAATTTCATGTTACTCTTTTTTGACCAAGTGTTGAATGGTTGGATACAAATAAATTAATCTAAAATTTACATATGAAAAATTCAATATGAAATGGGGGAAAGTGAACAAAATCTGCCATTGTATCAAAATATCTTTTATTAGTCTATTTTCTAAAAGTTATTCTTCTGTTTATGGTTATGTTTATTCCCTATATCCTTTACATTTCATACATATGTAATATATGTCTGTATATATACATATGCATTTACATAAATACACAATGATATATTATTTCTTTTGATAGGCAAACACCAGTGATTTTATAAAAATATATGTATCAACTCTATTTAAATATGTATTTAAATACAATTTTTTGAATGAATATAAGATATGTTTTTTTTCCCCTCTCCCAGCTCTTTAAGACAGGTCTTCTATTAAGTAAATACATTTGCTTTGAGACTATCAAATAAAATAAAATGGAAAGAGAGCCTATGATACACCTACCAATAGGCAGGACATAAGGCATATCTATCATTCTCTTGTACTTTTTTCAGATAAAGGTGAGTCACTTTTCACAAATTATAGTGAACCAACTTAAATATTTACATTTAATACACACGCACCCACTCACGCATATGCACACGCGCACACATGAACACATGATTAGCTTGACCATCGATACCACTGGTTAAAAATAAGAATGGCCTGAAACCTTCTTAAAATGCAATGAATTTGCATACTTTTTAATGTTTTTATTGAAGAACAATATAAACAGAAAAGGCTACATATCATAAATGTACAGGTCATAAACTTTGTAAACCGAGTGCCTCAATGAAACTAGCAACAGATCAAGGACTAGAACATCATCAGTACCCCCAGAAGGCACTGCTTCCTTCAAGATGCTACCTCCTGAACAGCAACCACTATCCAGACTTCCATCAATGTAGATTAGCCAAAACTGTCTTTTGGACATTATATAAATGGACTCATACAGCATGTACCCTTTTGTATCTGGCTTCTTTCACTCTATATCGTGTTCATGAGATTCCTGCATACTGTCGCATGTAGTCATAGACCGTTCATTCTCATTGCTGTGTAGTAATTCATTTATCTATTCTACCACTCACAGGCATTTGGCTAGTTTCCAGATTTGGGCTATTACAAATAGTACTCCTATGAACATCTAAGTATGTCTTTTAATGAACATATGTCTGCATTTCTTTAGAGTATATATTGAAGGGAAGATTGCTGGGTCATATGTACATACATACATCCAATATGTACGGATGTGGTTGAGCCCTAACAGATATTGCTGGTTTTCTCAAGTAATTTTCACCAACTTTCACCACGGATGGCCAGTTTACGAAAGTTCCTGTTGCTCCATCTCCCTCTCAACCCTTGATACTGTATGTTTTTCTTCAGTTTTGCTCTCCTGATAGATATCTCTCTCTTTTTTTTTGAACTTTTTTTTTCCATTGAGGTGAAATTCACATAAAATTAACCTTTTGAAAGTGAATGATTCTGTGGCACTTAGAATATTGAGATTGCTGTACAACCACCATCTCTATCTAGTCCAAAACATTTCATCAACCCAAAGGGAAATTCTGTACCTGTGAAGTATTAACTCCCTATTCTCTGACTCCTCCCCCTAGTTCATGATAACCACCAATCCGCATTCTGTCTCTATGAATTTATCTATCCTTGATATTTCATAAAAATTAAATCATACATATGTGACTTTTTTGCTTCTAGATTCTTTCTCTTAGGATAATGCTTCCAAGGTTCATTCACACTGAACCAGTATTTCATTCTTTTTATAGCTGAGTAATATTCCATTATATCTATATACCATAATTTGTTTATCCTTGTATCCACGGATGGACATTTGAGTCATATCTACCCATTGGCTACTGCAAACAGTTCTGTTATGAATATGTGTACATATGTATTTGGTTGCATACCTCTTTTCAATTCTCTTGGGTAAGTATGTATGATAGGTGGGTCATATGGTAACACTACACTTAACTTATTAGGGACCGGCCAAACTGATTCCACAGCAGCTGAACCATTTTAGATTCCCACCAGCAATGTACTTGGGGTCTAATTTGTCCACATTCTTTGACAAAAAAATAATGCTTGTTATTTTCTGGATTTTGAAAGAATTACTATTACAGCTATAGCCATCCTAGTGGGTATGAAGTGGTACCTCACTGTGGTTTTGATTTGCATTTCCCTAGTGGCTAATGATGTTGAATAATTTGCATACATTTAAAAAATATTAAGTGTGAGCACAAAGAAAACAGGAACAGAATTTAAACAGCAATTGACTCATGCTGACAATCACAGCATTTTAATATTCTCCTCCATAGACTCTTTAAGCCCTAGTTACTTTCCGATATCTGTGTTTGGTGACTATAAATCAATTTTTTCGCCTATTTTTAACTAAGTCAATTATTCATGTGCACTTTTGCCATATTCTGTATTCACCTGGTGTTTGCTTCTTGGCATGAAACTTGCCTGGTGTTACATTCTTTCTTGAGAATAATATATAACATTCAAAATGTTAAGGATAAATCTCAACTCATCAGAACCTAGATTTCCTGAACTGAGGTCAAAAGGCAATCTAGTTAATGTTTGTTTTTTTTTTTTCTCAAGATGCACAATACTTCCTAAAAATACCCAAGTCTCAGAAATGTTTAAGCTTTTCTTAGGAGACTCTGAAGAATTATTAACCAAAACAAAGACGTCATCAAAAGGGACTTCAACACCTACAAATTAGTTTATTTAGTGCACCTGAACTAGCTCATCCCCATTTCCGAGTAATGACAATTTTCCCCCAGGCAAAATGACCCTGCCTTAGGTTAAACAATGACTGAGTTAGCAGTCACAAAGTGAAAACGAACTCAGGAGAAGAGGTTAAAGCAGCACAGGAAGAAGTAGGCGCAGGCAATGCAGACCATACCCCGCCACCTCACAGCCTGCTACAAGGCACGACAGGAACTAACTCTCACAGGAATGTGCAGGGGAAAGGATTTTGTCTGACAAGAGAGACTTCCATGTCAGGAGCCAAATACCACTAACTCCCCAAGGCTTAAGCTTACAAAACGCCAAATGATTACTGTGCATATGTGGAAACTTCTTTTCCTAAAAAAACAAAAGTATTTTAATGAATCACTGGATATTTGGAAACAGCTCTGTCTTTTTTTTTTTTTATTCTTTTTTCTTTTTCTTTTTTCCCCCAATTTCTACTAGCTCTCTTCTCTAAGTGCAATGATTCTTTTATGTTCAAAAACCATGGCTGGCACCTCTAAGAAAGGACCACTAGCCTGGAGTAAATGTTTCAAATTCCCTGTGCTTCAAATTGTAAAGTCCATAAAAGCAACTGACTGCTCCGCGATCATATTTTTCTGAATTTACTTGGTAACAGATTTTTAAAAATATCTCAGAGAGACTTGAAATTTTGATCCTTAGACTGTTTGAAAAAGGAAGAGGAATCAGGTTCAGAGAGGGCGGGTCGGGATGAAGAGCTATGCCCCAGACCTTTCAAGTATCGTATTTTGCTTCCCTCTCTCAAACACACACACACACACACACACACACAAATATTTTATCCAAATAATTGTTTCCAATTTACAAATGCAAACACTGATTTGCTTGCTTGGCTGGAATCATCGAACTAGTAAATGGCAGAGACAGGATTAGAACCTATATCTGTCTGACTACAAAACATGCATCAAGAAAATAGACTAAAGGAAATGAGTCTCTGTATGTTTAGTTGAATAAATAAACAGAAGCCCACAATCGGCAGGGCATCAAATGGCATCCCATACCTAAGGAGAGTCGAAGTTACTTATAACATTAAAAAAAAATAGAAATGTGAACATATATTAGAGTTACGGCTATTAAATCATGCAGTGCTCTTCAAAATAGACATCCACATAAAACTGAAGTCTCTGTCTAAAAAGGTATTGTCCCCTTGGCAAGTCAGATACATAATATAATTGCCCACCATTTTTCTGGAAATTCTATTTCGAAAATGTGAGCAGAGCCAATTTTGTGAGACATAGTCATAACTCAAGATTCTGTATTTGTTTGTTTTGTTTTGTTTTCATATTTCTTAACCGTCGGGAGGAACAAACCAAAAATAATATTAACTCAATCAGCTATTTTTGAGCACACTTGCCTCTCAATGATTCTGGTCATTACCAAAAATCAAACTCATCCCCTCCAAGGATGAAAAGTTTCCAGTTTTGAGGATGTTCCAAAAAAATGTGCCACATGCTTAGAGAGAATTTCAAAATTTGCATTCCCAAAATATTTTAAGCAATGATCACATCATAAGGGTATGTGTTCTCTCTCAAACTGACTACTTTGAATGAAACGAGTTTCCAATACGTGAATTTCTGATATGTCTTTATAATCCTATTCCTAGACATAGGGTATGACTTCATCTTTAAAAATTCATCTGTTATTCATTGAGTCACCAATTAATTCCTCTTTTCTATCAGTAATTGTGCAAAGACATGGAGCCACAAAGGTGAAAGTCTTAGCCTGTCACTGAACTCAAGCTGCTCATAGTTAGTTGGAAGAGCATTGTAAGGGCAATGGTAAAGAGAACCTCACAGTTTATCCATATGGCTAATTGTCCAATTTCTCCAAGTGGCTAATATTTAAAATTTTTTAAATTAGAACAGCAACAAGGTAACATTAGGTCAATTGTTAATTGTTTCTTTGTTTCCAAAGAAGTCCAGATGGGAAGAGACCACAATAGAAAGAGAATGGGAATAGGAAGGAGGCTTTGACCAAAATGAGTCCATGAGTCTGGGTAAGTCACCAAACCATCTGGCCTTCAGCTTCCTCTTCTAAAAATAAGGAATTCTGAGACTTGATTATCTCAGAGGTCTCGTCCAACTCTCTATCCTAATAAGCAACATGCTAGAGCTCTAGACAAATTCACACTTAATTTTGTTTCTTACGTTGGCTGCCTCTTCTGATTTTGCAGGACAATAGCCAAAAATACCCTACAGACCATTGAAAATTAATTCATTCCTAGATACAGGTCATCTAGCCCAATTCCTAAGAATTAGCTTTGGTATCTCCTTTATCTATCTTCACTGTAACAGGAAAGCATGCATGTCCCACAACCGCCCCACCCCTCGCTCCATCCGCCAAGGACAAGTGTTTTGGCATACTACCACATTAGAGTTCTAAGGGAAAAGGACACCTGTTTACTTTAGGTCATTCTTCCTTTCTGTTCTTTTTCTTCCCCTATACTAAAAGCACAAAACAAAAAAAATAGCTCGGTTACCCTAGTTCAGACCACACTTTCAAATTGCTGGCATAAATCTGGTATCCACTGAGAGATCTATAAATATGGCATGGACGACTTGTTTTTAGCAGCAGATGTTTGGGTCTATTGGTTCAAGGCACTGTTGGGTCTTCCTAAATGAATAGTTAAAGCAGAAAACCAGCTGCTTAAAGAGGTGCTTTTTGAAAGTTTCGGGGCAGAGTTTTGCCCAAAATTATTTCCTTCACTGTGTCTGCCAGAACCTGAAATTCAAGTATCAGAGAACGTTTGTTTCTTGAATGAAGAATGAAAATATTTTTCTGGAGATAATACCTTAAATTATTATCTATTACTGGATGAATTAGTTTGGGATTTTTTTTTTAATGCTAGCTGGAAACAGGGCCTATGGGAATGGGATCCCACTTCAGCACCCAAGTTTTAGAATGACAGACAGAAAGTCTGATACACAAGTTTGCTTTAGGATCTGCCCTGAGCATCCTGAGCATACTTTTAGTCTCGTTGAACATTCCCTTTGCACAGAAGGATACAAGACAGAAATATATACACTACCCAAAGGGATCAGCTCAACATTTTGGCTGCAATAGCCCAGAGTCACTATGCATGATGACAAGCTTCTACCCTCTGAGCACCCTCATTCCCTTTGCCATGGCGCATGTCCTTGTCATCCCTAACTTCATGAGATAGGAGACTTTATTAAGCGTTAGGCGAACAAGGACTTTCTTGCATTTGCCCAAAAAAACCTCTTCCTTTCCAAAGAGTATCACCTTGTCCTGGCATTTGGTTTCCTGCTAAACATATCTTCACTATGCATGATTTTATGGATTCCAAGCCTTCCCTTTCTATCGTTACTGTAATCTCTCTTCTGGTTGACTGCCAGAGACAACAGTTTAGTTTAGTCATTTTAAAGTTTAATTTTTTTTCTCCAGCTTTGAATTTTCTGGCTGGAAAGTTATTGGGAGCATAAAACTCTAGGGCGCCTTAAGCTTCTAAGTCTCTGCAGTCAAGTCAATTTGTGTAGTGTGGAATTATAGGAGCTGTTCTTCCTCAAAGAAGTCCTGTATGAATTCTTATAAGTCCACTTACATCCTTGCTTACAGTTGCAAGAAAATTGGATCCTCTACCTTAAATAAGTTGGCTGTGTATTGAGACTATTTAGGATATAACTGTATTCTTTCCATTTAATGAACCTAAACTTACATTGAAATAACAGTAATATACGAGGCACTTAAAGCTGACTGTTAATTCCACTTCCTGAAGATTATTTCAAAATAAATAAACGTTCATTTGCTAAGTGGATATTCTACCTCATCAACAAAGGATGCAGAATGGATAGCAAAAATCATTAGCATAATACAAATACTTTCAAAAGGAATTTGGAATGCTTAAACTAAAAAAGTACACTACCAAGGACTTGGAAAGAATTTCAAGCTCCAAGGCCAAAGAATCTACTGCATATTAATCTTCTTTATCAAAAAGTTGATTTGGAGTACTAAAGACAAAAATAAGCCTATTGTGCAATAGTAAAAAGAAAAAAAATAAAAAAGCTTGGAAGACTGGATGGCATGGTGGAAAGATGCTACGCTGGGGAGCACGGCATCTAGTGGTCCCAATTTTGTCACCAGTTATCTGAAATCTTTAGCTAGCTGTTTCAGCTGTGTGAGCATCCATTTTCCCATTTTCAAAAGGAGGGGTGAAGTATTATTTTATATGTGTGTGTATGTGTGTTCGTGTGTGTGCGCGCGTGCGCGCGCGTTTTATGACCTAACCAAGTCCAGAGAAATAGTCTGGGGGAAAAAAAACCTCCTTACAAACTTATAACTGGAGTTCTGCCTCCTAGGAGCATTTAATTCTTTTAAGTAAAAGCATGCAGGCAGATTCACCCAGCTGTAGACAGAGTAAATATGCTCTAACTTATATGAAGCCCAGAGTGTAACTGTTAGAAACCCCCATGCACAATTAGAAAACTGGCAATCTTTTTTTTCTGCTTTCACCACCTCATGAACAAACTATATGATTCTGAAAGCTTTACGGATCTTTCTAATGTTGACATTATGAGTAAAACGGGGGTGGGGGAGGCAGATTTAGACAATAACACACTGTCTACATTTAAGATGAGAAGTCCCCCAGGTATGAAGGGAATCTATGATTTCATATCATTTCCCTCAATTTTTCCTGACACATATTTGGAAATTTGTTTCTCTTAGTTCCTACTGTCACTGTTAGAATGCAAGTACATTCCTTTCTGGCCACGTTCCGCAGTGTCATCATGCCTCCGGAGCAAGGGCTGAGAGATTGAGTCAAGAGTTCTCTTGAGGAGATATTAAAGTGATGGGGGGCATGAGGACCAGGGAACTTAGCATCTCTCAGCAAATCCTGACTGGATAAAGCACACTATAAGATTTACTCACAGCCATGCAACGTCTAGGAATTAATGTCAGGGACTACAAAATTGACTCTGCAGACATATTTACAAATTTTTTTGATTCATGTAGCCTACTGTATGCCTAAGTAACACATCACAGTGCCGCTTGATATATATACAGTTAACTATGTTTTTAAGACACCAACCTATTACCACCTACAATGCATAATATGCCTGACCAAAAAAAAAAATTTGAACTTAAAATTTCAAGTGCACATCTGTGCTTTTAAGGGTAAAGCAGAGTACATGTGCCTGGAGAATGATATTCTATTATTTCAAAAATAATTATCAGCTATATGATCATACGTGAGGAGGACAAAGACACCTATAGATAAAATCCATGAAAATAAACCATTATAGGGTGCCTGGGTGGCACAGATGGTTGAGTATCTGCCTTTGGCTTAGATCATGATCTCCAGATCCTGGGATCAAGACCCACACAGGGCTCCCTGCTTAGCAAGGAATCTGCTTCTCCTACTGCCTCTTTCCACTGCTCTTGCTCTCAATCTCTCTGTATCTCTCTGTAGCAAATGAATAAATAAAATCTTTAAAAAAAAAAAAAACCATTGTGCTATACTAACTTACAAGAACTTCTGAGCTATATGGATTTGAGCGGAAAAAAATTAGCTCAAAGATACACCACTACAACTGATTACAGAAGGAACACAAATCTGAAAAGCTTTCTTTTCTAACATTTTATCAATGAACATGAAACTTTATAACTCTATCACTTTTTCTGCTTTTCTTTTTTCTGCTCAGCAAATCAATTTTTCAAATGCAGTAGGAGTGGTAGCCTTTATTTTTGTCTCCCAGGCAAGATGCTATTAGGGGTCACTTCCCATGGACGGAGAAAACAATCTTCAAGGATAATAATGATAAAACCTTATGGAATGCAAAAACAACCAAAATATGTATTCTCGGATGACTGCATTAGGGCCAAGTCAATATTAGTCCCACTTCACCCACGCACCACATAGTCTAAAAATGCTGTCAGCCTGATAAGAATTTCCTGATTTACTCTTTTTTCCAATAGAAAATATAGGTCATCAAAATAAACTCCTGACAGTAAAAGAACAGTAGTTACACTATCAAGTCTCTTTATTTCACTAGCCAGTTATAGTCAGTTTCCTTACTTAACAACTACAGAAAAAGTAACCTCTAACAAGCCATTTTCATAAAAGTAACATGAAAATTTCCAAGCACACCTCTCAGCTAAGTTCTTAAAGTCAACTCAGCCGATTATCTATTTGAAAGGTACCTACAGAATCCTCAAGTGTAGTGAGGCTGATATTTACTAATACGCGCAACTTATCAATGTGGACAATTCAGGTGAAAAAGAAAGCTCATTTTTCAGTTAGTTGATGGTCTCAGCAAAAGAATGATATTTGGGGATTGAGTTGCAGCGGTGTTACAAAAGTTAGAGAACTAGAGTTTTTCTTACTGACAGCTGAATTTTATGATTAATAATTTATAATTTTTCTGATATGAATTTTATTTTCTAATTCAAGAGTATTATAATCCTAACCTCCACTACAGATTTATATATTAATGGAATTATTTTCACAATTCTATAGAACAAAACCCTATTCATAACTTCTATAGTTCAAGTTATTTTTAAGGGGAAAAATACATTTCTGTATGCTTAGTAATTTTGAGTCTGTTGCTTGTCCACATTCCAATTAACAATTGAGAGCCTCCATAGTCCCTGAGATGAAGGAAAGGAAGGGAGGAAATAGGGCGGTTCATCTGGGACTGACTGTTTATAAAACACATAAAAATGATATCCAGAATCTCCTTGCCTCACTTGCCTAATTTGTACCTAAATAGTTTTCTCCATTACTTACATCTTTTATATTTATAATCAAAGAAAAGCAAACAGCATAACTAAAATGTTTAAATCGATCACCTCTGACTACAAATTATAAAATGCTTTTCCATTCTCTTTCCTAAAAGTAATCTTTCTTTCAAATGCTAAGGCTGCTGAATATTAAAAAAAGAAAAAAAAATGGTAGCAATGAAATGGTCTCCTTCCTCTTTTGCCCTACTTGGTCCGGTTAAGCTTATATTGTTTAACAGATAATGCTGGGGCATGTATACCCTGATCCAGAACCAGCTAAATTTTACAGTCCCTAAATTCTAAACTGAAGTTACAATTTCTTTCCAAAGAGTAGCCCTACAAATCTAGCAAAGAAACAGGTAAAGAGAATATAGAAATCAAAATTAATTATATAAATTTTAATAAAGAGCCAAACCCTTAAAGATCATAATAAAACATATGGTTCCTAAGAAATTTTTAAAAACCCAATCAATAAATTCTGTGAATGGTAATTTCCAAACCACATCTAGTTCACTGATAAGTGTCTCCACCTCAGAGTGCAAAAACTGTATTTTTTTAAATTTCACCAAATCAACCCTAATTCCCTAATTCCCAGAGTCTGAGGACCCTACTTTGGTACAAGCTAGTGCCACATACTCACATATGTGTTCTCTGTAGCACTAACAGAGGACAGAAACATATTCTGTTGGTGTCCAGAGAGGAATGTCCAGGGGTACTTAGTGCCAAATTCCCCACACCCTACTCTCCCTTCTGAAAGAACTATATCATCTCTCTGGTTCTAGAACCCTTTTTATTTACAGTATTATCTGTCAGTCTCAGCATGGTAAAGACCCAACATCCAGTGATCTAAGGTTACCTCTTGAGTGAGGACACACTTCCACTAGGCTGAACTATAACATCTCTGTGCTTTGATGGAATTAAAAATGAATGAGGAAGTTTGGGATCAATTCCTGCCCTATAAGTCACAGTCATAAGAAGACAGACTCTACAGAGAAGTTCTACTAACATTTGACAGAAATTACACTAGACCTCTGTTCCATAAAAGTTCCAGAAAGGTCATTCCATGAGCTCACTGTACAGGTAGCCTCCCCTATGTCGGTGACACATTTTATCCTCTTAATCAAGAAAACCCTGAAAACACTCCACCTTTCCAAAGAAAAGAAAATATTTGATTTAAAGGAAGTTTACTCACATACTCCTAAGACAGATGCCCTTGGTGGGTTTCAGAGAACTGAGCCCAAAAAGCTAAGGTGGCTATGAGGGGCAGCCTCTGAGCTCCGGTGACAACGGCTCAATGAAGCCCCCAGCCAGGTAATGCCTCACACGGAATCCCCACCCGTCCACCAGGCTGCTTATCCCTTTCCGAAGCCTCTCCTCCGCTCTGCACAAGGGCGCTCCCGCAGATCCCAGAGCATCCTCCGCGCCACCCGTCCCGGCGGGACGTCGCCCGAGTCCCAGACCGATACTCTCCGTGCCCCTCGCCCCCGCCCCCGCCCCCGGCGGGCTGCCCGATCGGTGACTCACCTGCTGGCCAGGTTGGGGCGCCGGGTGGTAGTAGGCTGTGGGGCAGGTTGCAGCTGCCACAGGGTTGGGCAGATACTGGGGCGCTCCATACGGCTGGGGGTGATACATCACCTCCGCACAACTCATGGCAGCCGGGGCAGCGGCGGCCCCCGAGCTGCCGCCGCCGCTCTACGCGCTCGGGCGACGGGCGCCGCCGCCACCGCCACCGCCGCAGCTGCCTCCTCTGTCGCTGCTCCAGCTGCTACTGCGGCGAAGGCGGGTCCTCGGCGGCCGCCGGCTCCGCGCGGGGCGCGGGCTCGGGAGGGGTTGGCAATCAGTGGGGGCCCATGCGCGGGCACCTTCATCTTCAGCCCCTCCGAGTGTCCCCTTGCCTGCGCTTATATAGCGGCTCCGGGACGCAGCCGCCCGCCGCGCGGCGGGGGCATGACAGTGCTCGGCTCCGGCGAGGACAGCGGCGCCGACACAGTACCAGCTGCAGCCGCAGCCCGGGCCGGGTTGGGCAGCTCTGGGGAGCCGGGGTTCTGGTTTGCATATACACAATGCACGCCCGGGGCTCGTCCTATCACCAGAGCTCGCGCCTGGGCAAGGACCGGGAGGCGGGGGCAGAGGGAGGGGGGCGCTGGGGAGGAGGGGGAGCACTTCGCCGCTCCAGGCTCTGACGCCGAGCTGTGCAAAGTTCCTCTAACTCAGTCCGCGGCGGGCGGGTCGCCCAGCGGGGGACCCCGGGGAGGGCAGGCTGTGGATTGGAGCGAAGTTTGTAGCCCTCTCCGCCTCCCGGTAGTGGGATGATGGTGGGAGGGGAACGGTATTCGAGAGTCTCCGCGCCCTCAGAGCTCAGGCTTTCCACCCAGTCTGTGTCACCTGGCTGTCAGGGCAAGAGCTTCCCAATCCCAGGGAGCTTTTAGGAAGAACACCAACGCAGAGGCCAGGGCTAAACCACGGCCACGTGTGCAAAGAGGTAAAACAGAACAGGCCAAAATAAACTGGGTAATTAGCCCCTACGTTAAATATAATCGTAAGTGAAAGTTAACTTTATTACAAGTCCTCACATGCTAAGAATGCAACACAGTTTTCTACAAGTGATCTCCGCTTTAAGTTTATACCTTAATAGTATGAAATTCTTGTGGGACGTCAACCTTTTCTGGCTCTTCCTGCCTGGTTTTCATAGAGTAATAGACAATAACAACTGATTAAACTCATTCAGCTATTAAAGGTTTATCTACTTGCAAGTGGCTTATAATCCTCTCCAAAATGAAGAAGGAGGAAGAGGAGGAGGAGGAGGGGGAGGAGGAGGAGGAGAAGGGGGAGGAGGAGGAGGAGGAGAAGGAGAAGAAGAAAGAAAAGGAGGAGGAGGAGGAGTAAGAGGAGGAGGAGAAGGAGGGAAGGAAGGAAGGAAGGAAGGAAGGAAGGAAGGAAGGAAGGAAGGAAGGAAGGAAGGAAGGAAGGAAGGAAGGAAGGAAGGAAGGTCTCTTTGTGGGAATATAACTATTTTGATAAAATCAGGTGAAGTAGGAAAGAATTATAATTATTCTATAAATAAGCAAACTCTTTGAACTCTAACAAGCATATCTTTCCCCTTCTATCTAGGTATCCTCTTTTTTTGACACAGAACAGTTTCTTTGTTTTCACAGAGACTATGCTTTGAGAAAAAGGTGATCTGGATGTCACATATACTGATGTTGTCGTGGATTGAATTGTGTTTCCCCCCAAATTCATATGTTGAAGTTTAACCCCCAATGTGACTGTATTTGGAGACAGGGCCTATCAGGAGGGAATTAAGATTAAGTGAGGTGCTAAGAGTGGGGTCCTAATCTAGGACTGGTATCCTTAAAGAAGAGGAAGTGACAATAGGGATCCCGTCTGCCCTGACACAAGGGAAAGGCTTTTGGGACAGCAGGTGAGAAGGTGTAGTCTACAAGCCAGGAAGAGATTTATCACTAGAAGAACCTTGAGAGCAGCTTGATTTTGGATTTTTCTCTTTTTTTAAGATTTTCTTCATTCCCTTGACAGAGAGAGGTAGGGAGGCGCCTGCAAGGAAGAGAGAGAGAGAGAGAACACAAGTAGAGGGACGGGGAGAGGCAGGGTTCCCGCTGAGCAGGGAGCCCCAGATAGGGCTCAATCCTAGGACCCCAGGATCATGACCAGAGCCTAAGGCCGACCCACTGAGCCACCCAGGAGTCCCATATCGGACTTTTAGCCTCCAAAGATGTCAGAAAGTAAATATCTGCTGTTCAGGGCACCCAGTCCTGTGGTTTTTGTTATGGCAGCCCTAGCAGACTCATATACTATACCAGAGAGGTACAGTATTAATATATTGCTAATATTGACATGAATGTGTGGGGATACATAACTAAACAGATACACATACATAAATACATACATATTCACACATATACACGCTTAAGACACTCAAGTACATAACTATAGTATGTGACAGGAACTCTTTGCTACTCATAACAGCTCCTATTCACTCGTTCATTCTTTCATCCATTGGGTATTAAAAATATATTTATTAAGGGTGTTCGCAGTTTAGATTTTGTACTTTTTGTAATGAAGAAGTATTCCTATCAATAAGATATATACAAACTTATTTGAGATGTTGTCCTTGTCTTTTCAAAAAATGACATCCTCTGGTCATCCTTTCCTGTGTTTCAGCTTCATCTATTTGGCTTCTAACTAGATGGTTCCACACAGATGTTCCATAGGAATCTCAGTCATGATAGCACGGATATTTTCCCACAGCCCGTCTGAGTCCACTTGATCCCAACTTCACACTTCTACTGACTCTCTCCCCTCATCATTTATCTCTCCTGCTATAACCCTTAGTTCATGTAGCATCTTTCACCTAGATTCCTGAAGGCAGCTTCTACCTGATTTCCAGGCCCAAATAGAACCCTCTTCTGATCCATTCTTCACATAATTTATCTTCTTATTGTTTTCTGTCCAGCCACGGCAAATTCAACAGAAGAACCATGTTTTGTCTCTCTTTAAAAAACATTTATAATAGCCCCCCGCAACCCCAACTCTTTAACCTTCAAATTCTGGTCCCTTCCTATGTCATTATCTTCTGTAACTACCCAATCAGCCATGTGAATTGAGACCTCCCTTTCCAGGAAAGAGCATGGTATCTCCTATGACCTTCCCTTTTTATGCATGACCAGAACTTCTGCACCAACACACTCTACCTTCTTCATTTGCGAACACCTTTTTGGTCTTTAGGGGATCATCTTTCAAAACATCCACTGAAGACCAGCTTTGACGCCTCTACCCTTGGCAACTCTGGCATCCTGTGAATCCTGCTCTCACCATATTGATTACGTGCTTTGAAATGGTCTATTTGCTTTTTTCCCGAAAATGGCCATGGCCACTTGAGAGCAGGGACTATGATATTTTTTCTGTGAATCTCAATCATATAATGCCTGGCTTAATAAGCATTAATTGAATAAAGTATTTTAAAAGGGGGGAAAAATTCTTCAAGGAGCTTACGAACTCACAGATGATCCAAACACATCAGTGAAGGTCAGAACATGGGACATAGTTTCAGATCCTGTATCAGGATTTCTACTGTATGTTTGAATGAGAAGATCCTTGTGATACAAGAAACTTTTAGACCTGGAGTGGAAAGTGACTAAATTAGGCCACAAAGCTAGTTTGCAAGGGCACCCTTTCCTCTACAGCAAGCCTCCTGTTTTAAACACTTAACAGTTCCAACTGCATCTTCAAATAACTTAATTATCTGTAGCTTATTGTTTTTAATATAATCATATGTCCAATATATTTCCTCCACTAGACTTGCAGAGAGCATTTATATCTTATATATTTAACATTTAGAAGATGTTTAGTATATATCTGTTGACTCAGAAAATAAAGCCAAAACTAAATACAAAATGCCATACCCACAATTTCTGTATCTTCCTTGTTCCCCATATGGCCTTTAGTATGTTGCAAATATTTATTATATGACAAAGATGTAGTACTTGGATACTAATAAGTCACAGACTCAAAAGTCTGGAGATATTTGGCAAAATCTTTCTATAATGAAGTATCTTTGTTTTAATATCTTCCTTCATTTCTAAATTGTACTGATGGGGAAAAATGAGAGACTAATGAAAAATTCTGCCCAGAATTAGGACTGGGCAGAGAAGGAAGACGATTTGTCAAGGCCTGGAGTCTTTGTTTGCTCATTAATAGAATGTAGGATAATTCCTGTCAGGAAAGTACCTGACTTCTCAGGTAGATGTTTACGGTTTTAGAGTATAAAAGAATAAAAAAGATCATCTAGTCTAAAACATCTGTCAATGATAAGCAAACACGTGGTCTGATCCATGTCTTCTACAGAATTGGAGGCATACTAAAACCAAAATCCCAAGTCTCTTGACTCTCAGTTCAATTCTCTCCCTATCACCCCATGCTAAGGCTATATAAACAAGCACATGTGATATTTATGTGCATACATACTGCATCTATTTATGCCTCTCTCTGTATACACACACATACACACACACACACACACACACACAAAATATGTATGTATGCATGCATATTCATATATATCCATTTAAGCATATACATACATGAAAGGAAGTTTTAGATTAGATCATTCTTTGGTCTTGGAATTTCAGAAAAGGGGTGGGGGAGAAAAAATGTAGGCCAATTGCATATAACAGTAGTGAGTCACACAGATCAGAGAATGTGATCTGATCACTGATATACTCATTGTCATTTCTAGTATGTGGAGGTGTCACAATTACTTGGAATAAAATAACAATGAGATGGAACTTGATTATTTGTACTTCTGAGTTAAAGTTCCTGAAATTTTACCCTTTTATCTCTTCTCTTCCTTCTCTCAAACTGTCCCACCTCCCTTCAGGTTCAGTTCTGATGTGGAACTAGATCTTACCCATTGGTGTTTAACCTCTTACTCTTCCCTGTTCCAGCCACTGAAATCCCAAGAGAATACCAAAATTACCTTAAATGTTCCCAATTCTTCTGAGTCAGAGGTTTACAGTCACTGTATTTTTGGCCCCACTCACCAAATTTCCCAGAATGCTCCCAATCTTACAGGTGGAATTTGGTGACGTGAAATCCCCAAACCAGTTTTATTTAGAGGGGTAAACAAGAAGTAAGTTTTCCCAAAATCTCTCGGGATAAGATAAAGCAAAAAGGAAAGCAGCTTTTATTTTTTTGAAGGATGATAGCCAACTTGGTCTTTAACTTGGGGTATCAGTGTAAGAAAACATATGGAATCTGCAATAAACACACATGGATTTCTCAACCTGTGTATCTAAACCTTCCTCTCAGTTCCCCAAACAGCTGATTCTTAACTCACCCTCTAGCCCAACCTGAGCCCCATTCTAGGAATCATGGCTCATAGGAAGTAGGCTTGAGACATCTGCACAGGGATTTCCCAGGTCTTAAGTAGGAAACATGGTGGTTCTAGGCAGAATAATGCTTTTCCAGCTCCCAAACATGTTATAATCCCTAGAATTTATGAACATGCTTATTTCATATGGTAAAAGGGAGCTAAGATTGCTGATGGAATGAAGGCTACTAATGAGCAGATTTTAAGACAAGGACATTATCCTGGATTATGTGAGTGGGCCCAATGTAAGCACAAGGGTCTTTTTAAGAAAGAGTCAGAAGGCAGAAGAGTCAGTGTCACATTGATCTGATGTGAGAAAGATTCTATGAGCCACTGATAACTGTGAAGATGAAAGGGACCAATGAGTCAAGGAACACAAGCAGCCTCTAGAAGCTGCAAAAGGCAAGACAGGAGCCCTAAAGCTGCCAGAAGGAACACAGCCCTGTTAACATCATTTTGACCTCCAGAGTTGTAAGATAATAAATTTGCATAGTTTCAAGTCACTGAGTTTGTGGCAATCTGTTACAGCAGCAGTAGGAAACATAAAATAGTTTAATGGGGAAGGAGAGACCAGAAGGAATCCGGGTTTTTGATGAACATGTCCCCTTTACCCTACAGATTCTTATGAGGAGAGGCACAATTAGGAAGAGGGCCAGTGGGGAGTACTCTAAAACTCACAGGCTAGAGAGGGTCTCCAGTTGCATGGATCTGGGGGTGGTTCCAATAATACCAATGGAATGGTTGTAAAAACAGAAGGTCAATAAGCCACTTTATTCAGTTGTCCTTTAGGATCATCTGCTTTAAATGGGCCTTCCTCAATACTCAGCAGCTTTACATGTTTCTCTAGCATGCTTACCCATGTCCTCTTGCAACTCTTGCCTCCTATCTTCTCCAGCAATATCAAATCCCTCAAATTCACTTTCTCCATATTCTCCCTTTCCATTCCCTTATTGAGTCCACTTGCAGTAAGATTTCTGTCTCATCACCCCACCAAAATTTATTAAAGTCCAGTAATGATCATGTTAACAAGCTCCAAGTTCATCTTTAAACTGCATCCTAATTGATGCTTCATAAATTTTGACATCAAGGATTAATTGCTCCTTAAAGTTCTCTCTTCTCTTGACATCCTTCCATGAAATTTCCCTGTCCTAATCTGTCTACTTAAACTTTGGCTATTCTTTCTCAGTATCCTCTCTCAAGTTCTCCTCTATTTACACTCTATTTTTTTTAGATTTTATTTATTATTTATTTGACAGAGAGAGATCACAAGTAGGCAGAGAGGCAGGCAGAGAGAGAGAGGGGGGGAAGCAGGCTCCCCGCTGAGCAGAAAGCCTGATTTGGGGCTCGATCCCAGGACCCTGTGATGTATCCCAGGACCCTGGGATCATGACCTGAGCTGAAGGCAGAGCCTTAACCCTCTGAGCCACCCAGGTGCCCCCCTACTTACACTCTAAATATTGAGTTTCTTGATTGCTTTGTCCTAGGCCTTTTTCTTATCTTACTCTATCCTCTCATCTTAAGAGATCTCATACATCTTCAAATCACCTATATATGCAAATAACTCACAAAAATTAGCCTCTAACCCAGGGCATTCCTCAAAACCCAAGACTTATAGAGTGGAGATGTATCTTATATGGAGTTCTAAAGGCAATAAATAAAGCAAATGAAACCGTATGCAGCCCAAATTATTATTGAAGATTTCTTTAATATCCCACAATAAACTGGATACACATGTATTGAGTTTCAGTAAGTTCAACGCAGATCATTTGAGTGTCAGCATTGAAAACACTTTCCTTGGATTGAACACCAGATGAAGTGTGGTCCATGTT
Source organism: Nasua narica (assembly GCA_028533885.1). Taxonomy (NCBI): domain Eukaryota; kingdom Metazoa; phylum Chordata; class Mammalia; order Carnivora; family Procyonidae; genus Nasua; species Nasua narica. Next base: position 160,480,667 of record CM052799.1, on the reverse strand, counting down.
TAAGGAGCCATGTCTCTTAAGAATTATGCTAACTTTTAAATGCTAAAGTCACACTCAAATTAGTAAGATATACACATAATGTGAGAGAGGTATGTGGGAATTTAGACCAACTCAAGGCATAATAGATTCCTGTGTCTCATCTTACTCTTACTCTGAACTAGATCAATGTCCACTGAGTTGAATTGTGGATATAGTGCTTCTTTATTACAAATATCTCTCCATCTCTTTCCCTCTCTCTCTCTCTCTCTATTTCTCCTCTCTTCTTCTACAAACTTACCTCCATAACCTCCTACCCATTTCCTCCTGTCCACTTTGAAACTTCATTGTAACATATGCCATCCATTCATTTGCTTGAGTACAATGAACTCTCTCCTTTTGTCTTTGCATGCACTATTTACTTGGAAAATTCTCTCCCTCCACACTTGGTCTAGTTGCTATCTAGGTCTTAGCTTAAACTTGTTTTTTCAAAGACACCTCCCAATTTAATGTACACCCCATTCCATCCCAACCATTCTCTCCAATACCTGCTTGCTTATCACCTTCCTTTTGAAATATGGGGGTTTTTTTCAAAACTTTTTTTCCCTTGTTTCTCTATTATGATTCATACAGGCATAAAACACATATGTTTTAATCACTATTATATTATAGTACCTAATAGATACTCATTAAATATTTACTGGATGAGGTAATGATTTCATGCTTTATCAAGGGATAATTTCCTTTGGGGTTCAGCATTGTCACAGTTGTAAGGATAGGCTTAGCTTAAAAGTCAATTTTCATCACTTGAGATGTAGACTATAGACTAGTTAGATGACTTAAAGCATATGCTTTTATAAGAGGATGAAGGATAATGGAAGGGTTTATATAGATCAGGTATTTAGGACTTTTGTACTTCCATGGAGAAAATAGTGACAAAAAGAACTCACACTTCAGTGGCTTGCAGTGGGCTGGGCATTTATGTTAAAATTGTTTTTAACACACTCATTTAATTCTCACAATGATCCTATACAATAGTTGTTATCATCATTTTAGATATGGAAGAGCAGAAAAGAAGAAAAATTAAATATTTTTTTATTTTATTATTTTTTAAAGATTTTATTTATTTATTTGACAGAAAGGAGAGAGATCACAAGTAGGCAGAGAGGCAGGCAGAGAGAAAGGGGGAAGCAGGCTCCCTGCTGAGCAGAGAGCCATGCTATTTGGGGCTCTATCCCAGGACCTGAGATCATGACCTGAGCTTAAGGCAGAGGCTTTAACCCATTGAGCTACTCAGGGACCCCGAAAAATTAAATATTTTAAGTAGCACGTAGCTCGTGAGTGGCTGAATCAGGATTTGACTGCAGTGTTTGATTCCAAAGCACTCCAAAAATACCATATTACCATAATGAATGGGCACTAAGTCTAATTAAACTATATATAGATATATAGACATACCTTCTATATAACTTATATAGAAACTGGATATCTAACTTCATGTATGTGTGTGAAGGAGATAAGAAGATAGATTCACCAAAGAATTAACAAGCCTCAGAGAAGACTTCCTGGATAAATCATTTGTCTAATTAGTTAGTTTAATTAAAATTTCTGCTGATGAGGCACCTGGGTGGCTCAAGGGGTTAAGCCTCTGCCTTCGGCCCAGGTCATGATCTCAGGGTCCTGCGATCAAGCCTTGAATCAGGCTCTCTGCTCAGCAGGGAGCCTGCCTCCCTCCCATGCTCCCTCCCGCTCTCTTTCTCTCTCTCTCTGCCTGCCTACTTGTGATCTCTCTGTCTGTCAAATAAATAAATACATAAAATCTCAAACAAACAAACAAACAAACAAATATTTCTGCTGAGCCTGGGTTTCCAGCTTTAACTACTGGTTTGGAAAGAAGAAGCATACAAGGAGCTCCTGAAAATTCCCAAGTTCAACGGAAGAATTAAATATAAGGGCTTATAGAAGCAACTTCCAAATTTTCTCTTTGGTTAGAATTGAGAACTTTTATCTCAAAAGTACTTTTCTGCTTAGTTTTTCTTCTTTTTGTTTCCTTCATAATGTATTAAAAATTGAATAGCTTTTGATACTACCAGAAACATGGCCATGGTTTCAGGAAACAAGGACTTTCAATGGAGCAAAGAAGAGTGACCAGAGTAGGCAGGTGGACAGGACAACAAGCTGTGTAGGAAAAGGTGATTAAAGAAGTCACAGGCTTCTGTGACTTCCTTCTTATCAGGACGGAAGAGGCTGGCCATGCTGAGAAGTGACTAGAAAATTCAGGATCACAATTGGGCCCTCAGATATCCACATGAAGACTGAAAAGAGCGCAAACGTTGCCTTCAGAAAAAACTCTGAACTTCAGTTTTCTCATGTCTAGCAAAGACAGTCATATTCATAGGACTTCTCTGAGGATGAATAAATAATGTATATAAGGCTCATAAGGGGGGAGGGGGCACCTAGGTGGTGGCTCAGTCAGTTAAGCATCTGCCTTCAGCTCAGGTCACGATCCCAGGGTCCTAGGAGCAAGCTCCATGTCTGGCTTCCTATCCTTGGGCAGAGAGCCTGCTTCTCCCTCCCCCTGGGCTGCTCCCCCTGCTTGTGTGCTCTGTCTTTCTCAAGTAAATAAATAAAATCATAAAAAAATATAAAGCTCATAAGGTACAACCTGACCCATGCTGAACTTCAAAATAGTAATGACTTTCCTCTCACAAACCTACCTTGGCAAGTTGTAGAACAGACAAAAATCGATACGACCTATCATAGAACAATTAAAAACTTAAAAAAAAATATAACGTGGTGGTCTTTTTAAGAGTTCTGATCTAAATACGCACAAGCTAACCATCCAGTCCTGTAAATTCAAGAACAATCTAGGGTGAAAGACACGTAAGAGTTATGCATGGCACATGCCTTTTATGTTTTGCATAATTTTATTCACTTTCAGCCTGGTGAGATTTGATTGGTGAGCTCATAATAGCATGTTCTTTCTGTTGAGTATTTTTAAAAAATCCATGTAAGAATTTCTTAGTGCTTCTTACAGATATTATTTGTATCTGAGGTATTATTTGTATCTGAGTCAAGGTGGCACAACATCTAGTAAAGAGGTCCCTTCTCTGACATATTTACTGATCTTATAATGTCTTTAGGTCAGAGCACATGGTGCTAGTTATAGGTTGAAGACCTAACTTAAAGATTCTGAGGATAAAGTTTCACTTACCTGCAATTAATAATGAGGCTATTTCTAATCCTTATAGTTTGGTTTGCTTAACAAAAAGTGGTATTTTAAATATCTCTGGTTTGGTCTGGTAGAGACACATAGCAAATGGCATCACCTGCTTCCCAAGTTCTGACAGGGGTGGTTTGCCATGACCTCTCTAAGTACCTCTACATACCACCTAGAATATATTCCTGAAACAGTCAACATGTTCTCTTTGCAGAGCTTTTTTGTTTTGTTTTGTTTTTAATTAATTTTGGCTGGAATTGCAGTATTAAATAGTACTCCTGATCTACTGTATTTTACAGAGATTTAATAATAGAGGAATCTAAGTCGGGAAACAGAAGAGATGAAGAGATATCAAGATACTTCTTAGCTTGCATTAAAAAAATCAGCAAACAGTACATACTTCATCATAAAATAGAATCATCTGTCCTCATGGAAGATAATGACAGACCATTAGTTTATTGTGTACCTTGAGTTCCTTGTCTGTTTCTTTGCTGGTTTTCCTGGTAGTCATGGTAGATCTGGGTTAATTTAACTACATTGTCTCTGTCAGCCTCTGACAAGTAGAATACGATCACATGAAGTCTGGCCTGGGTGTGGGTACAGTTCTATCCATGGAATGGAACAAAGCTAAGTAAGCCAGGGAGGATTAAACTCTTGATCTTGACATCATTAACACTATGTTATAACCCATTGGACTAACTAGCCACAAAGACCAACTGGACTAATAAGTCACAGCAGCCAGAACAATGTGGTTTGAATTTATTTCTCATTTTTAATACATTGGTTTTATAATTTGATTTAAATATTTTAGGATTAATGAAGCCAAGGCCCATATTGCCATCATTCATTAGAGAGAAAGCAGAGAGGAAAGGCTGTGCCACACAACCTCCCATGATCACCAGGCACAAAATGGCACTAAGGGCTGTACTGTCATTTTGTACAAGAGGCATCAACCTGACATATTGAGGGTAAATTGCAAGTTTTGTAAGTAGTTTATATTTAATAAACACAAAAGAAGTTTTGCATTTAAGGAAACCTTTTGGACCATTTTGAAGGCCCATAACTTTTATGAAACAAAAATAAACAAATGAAACAAACAAATAAACAAAATTACTTCACCGTTGTTGTTTGGTTGGTTTTGTCAAGTTTTCATGCATGGTGTTTGATCCAAAAATGAGGTATAAATGGTACTTCAAATCCTGAAAGTCATTTATTTGCCTCTCAACTGCCTATTCATTCTTATTATATAAATAAACCACTGGATAGGATATCTCAACATTATTATCCCAGTGGCTTTAGGTGCCTGGAGTATATTCAAAATCCCACTTAACTTCCAATGCCCATTATAAGTAGCACCTCTTCTAGGAAAGATATCTTAACATTTTAAAATTGACATTATAATTTGTACTGCCTGCACCTTATATTTTGTGGCTTGATTGTATGCAATTATTATTATTGTTATTCTTTATTTTGCTCTTACCATTTCAATTACCATAATTGCCTCCCTTATGAAAAGATAAAATAATAAATTCCATGGGGGAAATGGCAGAGTTAGAGATTTCTTTGGTGACTCACACACCACCAAAAGTAAGTACAGCAGAAGCCCGCTGTAGTTAATTTGAATTGAACGATTCACTCTGGGATCTATGAAGGTTGTGGAATTGTTAATCTATGTTTTTGTCTCTTTCAATGCCATATAGGAAGAACACGGACACTAAGAATATTTTATGTGAACTCTACCCAGAAAATATCCCTTTAATTACTGTTTAGCCTAATTTTCAGTTCCTTCTTTGACAATAATGTCTTCAAACACATGTCTCTTTTTGTATTGTCTATAGAATAATGACAAAATGTTGGATGTGATGAATATTTTCAACACTTTTAAAAACACTTTTTTCATTTTCTAAGGATTTTAATGTAAGCAGTTTCTTTAATACAGAATAACTGTAGTACAACTGAAAAATATAAAATCCATTGAGATTTCAGGATATTCATGTCATCTTCAGTGACAATTTTTATCGCCATTTATCCTTCATATGCTAGTGTCCAAAAAGATTACAAAATCAAGTCCACCCTGGTAGTAGGTAGAGATAGATTCCCTAAAGTTATCTAACCAGAACAGAAATTTGATCAGGATAGGAAATAAAGTAACAGTAATAATAGTGATAATAATAATAATAACAATAATAGTTAACCTTTATATAGTACCTGCTATATGCCTGGCACTTCACATATATTGACCCATTTAATTCTCATAAAAGCTTCATGAGGTAAATACAATAATTATCTTCATTATACAGATTAGGAAATCAAGGCATCCAGTGGTTAAGTGATTTGCTCAACATTATTCACCCACGTAGTCTGGTTCTACAGGCCAGCTCTTCACAAGTGTGCATACCGTATCTCAAAAGGAATGTTGAAAAAAAGTGGAATTGTCACAATTCTGGTTGATTTTATCGATTCTATCCCAGGAAGCCATAGTCTCTTGCTGACAACTTTTTCTTAGCAGTTGAACAAATGACATCATTCCTAACGTTTACAATGATGTTCTGTACTCTAGACGGCAGTGGTGTTCACCGGAGGGACAGAAACATGGGTGACAACCTGTCCCCACACATACCACCTTCCTGGAATCTCAAAAAGGTAGAGACAGTAAAAGCAAACATAATAAAACAGTATCTCTATTGCCTTAACACTGGTTTCATTTTCTTATTTATAATACCCAAACATAAATTTCATTCATTTCTTAAAAGTGAATAACTGAAATAATGGTATGTCTGCTGCCAACTTTGTGGGATTAAATCTCATAAATTCTCAAGGACTGAACTATTTGTTTAGACTTTCCCTGGAAGCACACCATGTTCTTTATGGATAATAACAAATATTAAAAAAAACACCCTAAAAGAAATTTCAGAGTATTTGATAATCAGGTCATGACATCATCAATTTCAGATATGCTGAGAATATGAGGAACTTGATATGAACAGATGGGAGAGATAAAGAAATCTGGGAGCTATTCTGAGGCACTGTGAGGTATCTATTGAATATTAATTGTTGCTTTGCACTCAGGAAATGTGCAAAAACTGGTCATTAACTACAGCACTGTTCCTCGAAGTGTGGTCTACAGTCCAGCAGAATTATTGTCTACAAACTTGTCAGAAGTAGAAAATCTCAGGCCTCAGCCCAAACCTGGGGCTGAATCTGAATCTGAATTTTTATAAGATCTGCCAGGTGATTCCCATGCACATTAAAATTTGAAAAGCACTGAACTAGAGTATCTCTCTATGCTCAATATCAACATGTAATGTTAAACCACTTACATTTAATGTAGCATAATTTTAAGACCCGCAACCAGCTGGTAGAAATAGACTAATGGTGATACAATATATTTTTGACAATTTAAATATTACAAAACCATTTTGCAGGTGTTTAGCTCACTTATTATCCTCATTCTGTTATAAGAAAGTCAGAATATGTGTTTTTCATGATGAAACTGTTGCTAAGAGAAAAGCTATAAAGGGGCCAAACATATAGAGGTGGTAATTTACACTTATATCTTCTAAATCCAAATCCAGTACCTTTCCCATTCACAAGCAAACCATCTGCAGTTGTCAGAGTATTTTTAAGTTGTGTCCTTGGAAATGCTAAAAAGTCAATAGTATTTTTCTAAGATACAACTTATTCCCTGTTACAGCATTCAGTCCTCCTAAAGACAGAAAAGGTAATCCCAGTCAAATACAGTAAATTCAGTCACTGACAGATTTTCTCAACTTTATCTGGGTACACTCATGATTTCAGGTTAAAGTGGACATTTCAGGTTTTCCCCTTCTCCCGAAATGGTATTAGGTTATTTGGGGTGAGGGGAGGGCTGTGCTGTGGAGGGGAGGCCATGGTTGCTTCAGTTCTTAGTCTTGACTCTCCACAAAGATGCCTCTACTCACTTCCCATGCTATAGTGACATTCTTGGGAAGCTGTTGTCCCTCAGCATGTCAGACAAAGGGCAGAGACTCAGGTATTGTATCTTTTCAAATTTTGTTTATGACTGACTTTTATTGTTCCTCCTCCCTTTTCAGGACCAACTGGAAAGATGAGGGTGAAAGGGGAGAGGATAGGGCACAGAAACCTGCCCTCCTATGCCTTCCCCAGTGTCTAACTCTCTAGCTTCCTCTGTAACTCTTCCCTATTTCTTTCAGCCCAGAGAATTATTATCTCTTCAAAGGCAGGAAAAACTTGATCTTCAGGTATTATGTGGCTTTTTTTTTTTTTAAGCTTAAAAGCCAGGAATTTGTTCTCCATGGTTGACACTCCCTCTTGAGACTATGCCTGTGTAAAGTCCAGTGGCCTAAATGGAGGAGAGGTCACAGGTTAAAATGGAATGAGGTATGGCGAGCATCAGTTAATACTTTTTTTTTTTAAGATTTTATCTATTTATTTGAGAGAGAGAGAGCGCACAAGTGGTGGAGCGGCAGGCAGAGGGAAAAGGAGAAGCAAGCACCCCACAAAGCAGGGAGCCTAGTGCGGGACTCCATCCCAGGACCCTGGGATCATCCAGAGCTGAAGGCAGACACTTAACTGACTGAGCCACCCAGGCGCCCAAAGCATTAGTTAATACTTAAAAATATTCTTCCAGGTGTCCTATAATTCTCACAAGAGAATATGTAAGGCCAGAGGTGTTGGACTGTCTAGAATTTAAATCACAGGAAATTAGGCTCACTCCATCTATGTTTGTCTGACAACATCTAAGGTACTATATTCAGTTCTTAGTGGTTCTCTTTAAATGTTATTGACAATGTTAGGGATGACCACAGGAAAATAATCAGCATCATAAGGTATCTGAGAATGATCTCATGTGTGTCCTGATTGTATGAATTTCAACCATTTAGCCTAGGAAAAACAAGGACTAAAGGGAAATATATATTTTAATGTGTAACATATCATATGGAAAAGAGTAAACACTTGGTGTGTTTCGCTCTAAGGAAAGAGTTAGAATCAATGAATTAAGTTTAAAAATATCAAATTTTAGTTCAAATTAAGTACACCAGAGGCAGTTTTGCCATTTTCCTTTTACTCCTGCATAGAGTAACAGTATAGAAGAGCCCCAATTCCTGAGATACCACTTAGAAAAGAAAGTTACAAGGAAAGTGAGTTTCCTGACCCATATTGAATGATAATGTGAGAAAGAAATAAACTTCTTATTAAGTAATGTCATTCAGTAGTATCTTGTTTTTATGTTATCACAGCATATTGTTTCCTAGCTTGATTAATACAGTAAGGAAGAACTTCCAAAGAAAAGAGTTCAGCAAAGGACTGTATTTCCAGTGCAGAAGTATTACCTTATTTTGGAAATTTTCAAGCAGTAAAGAGTATATATATATTAACAAATATATTCATAAATTATGTATACACTTATTAAGCTTTATATTTGGTGAGTGTGTACACTGCACCATTTATTCTATCATACGCTGGAGAAAAATTGGTCGGCAAGATCAGCATGACCTTTCAGTACTGGCTAGTAGTTTCGATTAGGTGATTCTCATGTTTGCTTCCCATTTTAAGGTTTTTAATGTCAATTTAATAAATTAATAGAATATTGCTACCACCACATCCTATGGTATAATGTTCCTTTTGCTATAATATCTAGCTATCCTCATTTTTCCTATATAATGAGAAGAATATGTTTGTATATGTATATGAGTATTTTTGTGTTTATATAGATATGCTTTACATTTCTGATAATTCACCTAATGACTGTCAGGAATTGTGAAGAAATTGAGATTTTATCCAACTTGCAAGTTAACAAGTTAGCTTGGATGCTAGCAGAAGGCAAAAGACTCCTGGATCAGAAACAAAGGACAGTTTATTATTCACAGCAATAGCTACAGCCAAAATATCAGCATTTGTCTGAGTCTCAATTTCTACAAGGAGGAATGATGAGGTCCAGGTGACATATGTGCACGCAATGGGTTACATTACAGAAAAGGAATCCCAAATTTAGAAAATGTCAGTCTTTCAAAATTGGCTGCTAGCAAGCCTGCCCACACTTTGTCCCAGAGAGAGGCATTAATTTTTTTATAATGGACAACGATGTCTCCCTCTGCTCTGGAGGGGGACATATCCCTGTCTTCCAAGGTTGTTCTGCATATAAACATCTTTGAAAATATAATCAGAACAAAAGGCTGTCAGTACTGTTGCTCACAAGACATGCAGAAACATTAGAGGTCCATATAGAATTGTCTTGTAATGATATTCACAGGATTATAAACTGCCATGAACCAGAATTAAACATAATTTTTTGTTACCATCCCTTCATTTTCTAGCACAGTGCCTGGGACTCAGTAAAAGGAACTATCATGTACTGAGGTCTTATATGCCAGGACTTTTCAAACATTGCATGTGTTAACTTAATACCGGCAACTACCGTATGATAGTTACAAATAATATCTGCACTTTACATATGAGGAAGGTGATGCCAAAAATATTTAACAACTCATTTAAGATATTCTAATGATAATAGTTAACACATCTAATAAACAACTCAACTAATAAGTGATGGAACTTAAATAAGCATGTCTTGAAGCAGCAGATTGAATGAATGGATGGATAAAGAAGTCTGGAACAGAAAAGCATCTGCAAGTATATGCATCAAACTATGTACAAGGTTGCAATTTTGAGTTTGAACCCAGGGCACTTCTATCCCAGACCTCACATACTACTGAAACCAGACTAAAATCAGGGGCTAATGCATATTGTTATAGTATCTGCTGATTTATGTAACTGAAATCTGCTCAGAGACTCCACATGTAAGTCTCTACTGCAGCATGTCTAATTGAAGCTTTATTGTCTAGGCTTCATTTGCCTGACTTGGCCAAACTTCATGGTAAAAGACTAATTCTCCCTGAAAAAATATGAGAATTTATTTCATACTTATTGTTCGTAGCAGTATGTTCATTGGCAGAACATTAAAAACAAGTAAAATTGCTCTGTTTTATTAGCTGTGGAATAAATGTACAATGGAAAAACTAGCTCATGACTGAAACACAGAAAAGTCATTTTTGTGCAATGTCGCTATCCCTGGATGTAGACAAGACTGTAGCTACAGAAAGTACATACCACACTATGCCTTGATTTTTGTTTTTCAAAAAATGCAATCTGTTTATTTCTAATCTCTTTTTTTATAGAATTCTCTATTTTGTCCATTTGTAAACATAAACTGACGTCCTGGGGTAGAAGGCGACTGAAAATATGTATTTCTTCATATCAACAGGATATATATGTGGACAGCAAGATGGAAGAATAGAGGGAAAAGTTCAGAAAATGTACCCATAATTCAAAACTACAACATAGAATCACTGTCACATTAATTTGTATATTTTTCTTCCAATATTTGCTTTAAGTAATTCATAAGTAAATTCACACAATATTTATTGAGCACCTACTATATGCCAGATATAGTTTAAGATGCCAGGAATATTTCAGTATACAAAATGAACAAACAAATATTCCTTCTGCACATTCTAGAGAGGGCTTTTTTAGATGGTATACATCAAATTTTGAAAATTACTTTTTAAACATGTGAGCAAATGTTTAAATGTACCTTTTTGGTTTTTATAACCATAATCTTTAAGGACTGAACTATCTTCCCTGAATAGCTAATGAAAAACTATTTTTGTGAACTTGTTATATTTTCTTGGTTTCTTTTCTCTCTCTCTCTTTTTTTTTTTAGCAAATAACTCCATAATTGACATCTTGACAGATCATTTTTCCCTCTATATTTGTAGAAGGATATATATTCCTTCAGCACATATTTCCCCCTAACTTGTGCATGCTGTCTTTGGACCCTGTTCTGCTCTCATTTTGTGGAAGAGTCACATTTAACACATTGGCATTTCTGCCAACAGAATTGTCATTGAATGACTTCAGAGGTAGCAAAGAGTGATGCTTCTGAAATCTCCTTCCATAGCTGATAGTTGACATTTCAAGGTTAAAGTTCCATCTTTGTTCTCTCTTAAAATACACATATCACTATAATACTAATATCTCACATATCATCCACACCTTTTTAAGAACAAATAATAAGAAGGCAGCCTTTATAGGGTAGAAGAAGATGGCAGGAGGCTTATGGTGAACACTATACCCTAAGCATAAAAGGCAGGCAAGTAAATTTCTGTGTGTGTGTGTGTGTGTGTGTGTGTGCGTGTGTGTTACTGCTTATTTCATCATTACTGTGAAGCACCTAGCATGGGATTATCTGACATTAGAGAATTCTGTCCAAGTGTAAGCATGTGAGTAGTTGGCTGGGTAAAGGGAACAGGTGTGACTCTCATTAGCACAACATTTTTGTTGTCTGAAGTCAATAAATAGGAGTGATTTTTATATATTGTCAGACTGTTATAATGCTTAACAGGGAAAAAAGCTGGGGATGCAGTGGTTTCACAGATTATTATAACTGCAACATTAGTATAGTTATTTCATTTTCATCTTCAGATGAAGGAGCTGAAGACAAAGAAACTGAGAACCTTACTCAAGTCATTAAAATAGTACAGTATTTCTTTTTTTTTTTTTTTAACTGGAAACCATTTGCATGGTGCACTTTCTTTTTTAAAGATTTATTTATTTATTTATTTATTTATTAGAGAGAGAGAGACTGAGAATGAAAGGGGAGAAGGTCAGAGGGAGAAGCAGACTTCCCGCAGAGCCAGGAGTCCGATATGGGACTCGATCCTGGGACTCCGGGATCATGACCTGAGCCGAAGGCAGTCGCCCAACCAACTGAGCCACCCAGGCGCCCTAGTACAGTATTTCTTATCTAGTATCCCTTCAGTTCTAACTTGCTGCCTTCATACCAGGGTGAGCATTTGGACATTTTATAGTAGCTGCTCAAAAATTCTACAGTCTTCTAGGGAGGAAAGAAGAAATCAGTAAATGCTTTTCTTTAATTTTATTTTTTTTTCCTTTTGACCAGGGATTTTAATATTTTTTTTTCTAAACCACTTCATGAGCATACTTTATATAAATATGCAACAGGGGGCACCTGGGTGGCTCGGTGGGTTAAAGCCTCTGCCTTCTGCTCAGGTCATAATCTCAGGGTCTTGGGATCAAGCCCCACATAGGGCTCTCTGCTCAGCAGGGAGCCTGCTTCCTTCTCTCTCTCTGCCTGCCTCTCTGCCTACTTGTGATCTCTCTCTGTCAAATAAATAAATAAAACCTTAAAAAAATGCAACAGGATGGAAAAAGAGGAAGAATAAAGGAAAATAGCAGAATGAAACAATTTAAAAGGAATGTGAATTGAGTTGTTCTTCTTTAATATGTAACAATATATAAATCTTCAACTTGTGTTTTTGATATGAAAATTTAGAACATTGCATTACATTGACAGAAGCCATTTAATCTCTCCTTTGGGGGTCCCGCTCCCCTGGAAAAGATGGAGCATCTCCCTCTCCTGGTTAGGAATTAGGCCAGGCATGAACTTTGGGTTTCTTAAGACAAAGCTCTGTCTGTACTTAAGGCAAGCTAAATAATTGTTTTTAATGCTAATGGATTTAGTATCTGTTCTAACAGATGATTATGTCCTTCTCCAAGAGTCTGATAGTCTTATTATGAGAGAAAAAGGAGCAGAAAAACAGTTTGTTTATGAGGGAGTGAAAGAGTATAGGTGAAAATTCTTGGAGATAATGGGAAGTTGGGACAACTCCTTAGAGGAGTGCAGAAACCAAAGGTCAAATGCCTCTAAGGCTGGTTCTCTAAGAGGATCCACTTTTAGAAACTCCTGGGGCAAGGAGGTAGGGACAAGGGCTTTACATGAAGGCTAGTCTAATATTCAGGAGCTGTGCTAGACATGAAACCCACTTTCAGCCATCTGTCATCATTACATGATGGAAATACCTCCCTTGCCTGCTATCAACTTAAGCTTGGAGTGATTGAGAGCAATGATCCACACTTCACTCCAGTCTTCCTAGGTAACCTTATTTGATTGCCCCATGAGGTTGACTGTCCACAAATTCCCAGGATATCTGTATGCTGATAGATTATAAATCACTTATTACTGAGAAGAAATTTGAGTCTGTATTTGGGGACAGAATGGAACATACCAAACAGGGCTGGAGGCTCTTAAATATACCTCATTACTCACTTTTTGTGAAAGTTGATCTTTTTTTTTTTTTTTGCTATCAATTTTTCTGAGAGGATAGATGAATACTTGGATAAAAGTATATTTTTGATGACTCTATACGTCTTTCTTACCAACTCCTTTGGTCCTCAAAGTGTTGGTGATTTAGGAAGTGAGAAATAAAAGGCTACAGTGCCTTTATAATGTACATGCTATTACATAAGAAGAGGCTGGCAATTTTTTTATTAAAGCTGCCTCGGGAATACTTAATAGACAGGAAGTGTCATGATGATGCTGCAGCAATAACAAATCCAGGTAACTTCAGTTCTCAAACAGAACAAGATTCTTCCCACCAAAATCTTACACAAGATGATGGACACAAGATAGGGAAGCCAGTGCATAAAACACATCCCCTCTGACTGTTTGTAGTCTTTAACAATCAAGAGAGTAGAGATGATGATGTCAACCTTACAGAGCAATCAAATAGGGTGACCTGAGAAGATGGGAGTGATGTGTGCATCACTGCTCTCAATGATCGTAGAGTAATGAATGATGCTCTGTGGATTCACAAGGAGAGATTAAGAAATGTGATTAGCAATAAGCTCTTTATGTAAAATAATGATCTTTAGTAGATCAGACCACAGGAGAATGTCTTAAAACCTCACAGTACAAGTGTCTAACACATAATAGTCCTTGATAAATTTAACCTCTCACCACCCTCCAGGAAAATACCCATAAGCAAATAATGTGATTTGGTTTTGTCTTAAAATATTTGGTTAAAAATTAATCTGGCTATTTATCTTAATTTACTAGTTCCTCAACTGAATTACTTTAATCACATAAGACTACCCTGGACAGAAACAAAAATTTGAATTATTTCCCCCTATGCTATTACAGTTTGTTTTTTACTATTTACTGGATCAATAGTAGAAATAACAAAGTAATCTTTTCCTTCTTTTTCTGTATTTACTATTATATTGAAATGAGAAGCAAAGAGAGAAAAAGAGAGAGAGGAGAGAGATTATAGTTCATTCTTTTTTCTACACGTATCTTTCCGGCCACTTATTCATTCTTGAATAATGCATTTCAGTTGAATTTGCACATGTTTACATAATTTATAAGCTGCCAGAACACAGTTTTGTGCAACTAACAAATTAAAATATTATACCCATTAAAATGTACATTCCTTATTTAGACTATGCAGTATTTCTTAGGGAACGGGAATGACTCAAAAGCACTTTGTGATTCTTTATTGAGGCCTACTTCTCTTGTAAAACATATAAGCCATAAACTCCAAGATAGGCATTATATATTGAGGGTTATTTCCTCAAAATAAAAATAAAAATTGAATTTGTTATTTGTAAAATTTAATATTTAGTTGTAACTATCTAAAGCTATATCTAAATTTATGAATTATTGCTCCCCTCAAAGGACTATGAATAAATGAATAGTTAAGTTGCTTAGTCTCTATTAATTTGGTCAAATATTTTTAGGTATGAATTAGTTTTTTAAGTGTGTATTAAGCAATTTAAGTATGAAGTTATAATTTATGAAGTAAATATGGTTCCCTATTAACTCATGTATATTAAGGCCTAATTTATGTAAAACAAAATTTTTCTTTTTAGGGATCTATTTGACAAACATATACAATTGTGTAACCACCATCACAGTTAAAATATAGAATATTCCTGTTGTCCTTCCAAAATTCCCTTGTTTCTACTTGTAGTTAATGTTTCCTCCTTCACCAGTCTCTGCTTGCTAAGATTTGTCTTTTTCAGAATGTCATATAAGTGAAATAACGTGGTCTGTAACCATTAAATCTGGTTTCTTTCATTAGTATAATGTCTTTGATATTCATCCATGTTGTTGCATGTATCATTAATAAGTAGTTTACCGATTTTTTTTATTCCTGAGTATTATTCTATTGTATCGATGTACCAAAATATGTTTTCTGTTCACCAGTTGATACTCATTTGGATTGTTTCCATACTTAATGATCATTGTGAATAAATAGTTATTTACTGCCCTTCCCTATAAGATGATTATATTCTCTTTTTGATATCAGGGTACTCCAATAAAATATGAGCAAACATACTTGTCAGCTTCTGAGTTAAAGCTTTAAGGATCAATGCACGATTCTTCTTCATGCTTTTCCCTCTGCCACATAAACTGCATGTCCTCAATCAGGCTGCTCCTTAGCCCAGACCTAGAGAGAAGACACACACAGCAGAGAACCACAGTCAACCCATCGCCTACCTGTAATCTGAGAGATGAACATTTGCTATTGTATGCAACAGAGGCTTTGAGTTTGTTACCTCAGCATAACCCAAGAGAAACTGACTGATAAACCTTAGAAACTACTTGTTTCCCTTTAACTTAGTATTTGAAGTCCACTTTCTCGAACTTCTTTCTTCATCCCCTTGAGCCTGATATATGACTGCCTTTCATTTCCAACCTCCCTCGTTACTTCATTATTATTTTCACTAGGTTATCTTTCTGCTGCCATTCTCTCCAAAACTGTCTTTAAATCATACCTTTACATCTTCATACTAATGCACTATAGATATTTAACTGGTCTCACAGCTTTGAATCTATAGTCTCCAAGACTAGATGATATATTCATGGTATTATGAATCTTGAAAAAAACCCAATACTCTCCTAATATTCTGTTTCTACTAAAAATCTTCAGTAATGACTTATTAATTATAGAGTTAATCTGATCACCTCACCTTTATTTACGAGGTACTTTTTGTTGGTTCTTGAATTCCCTTCTCTGTCACTTCCACCATTACAAACATCTTTGAATTGAATGAACCATTGAATGAACCTCTTTTCCAATCACACAGGTATATCCCTTGGTTCAGGATTTGTAGCAGATATTTCTATCCCCTTCGTGCCCTATTCTTTCTCATCATTTAAAATTCTCCAAGATGTCTTTAACTCCATTACTGTAGAGAAAACTTTCTACTGATTCCACTCAGAGTTAACATTAGGACCTCCAAGCCATGCTCCACAAAGTAGCCAGAATGATCTTTAGAAACACATTAGCTATCCCTTCTCTCTTAAATTGTTCCACTGGCAGTTAGTATAAATACTCAAATCTTGAGGACTAGATGGGTTGGACCCTCCCTACCTTTTTACTTTTTAGTCTCTTTCTTTCCCTCTCTAGCATTCTGACTGAACTGGTTCTCTTTTTGTTCCATTGAACATCCTGCTCCCTCCCACTGTGGGTTCTTTGTGCTTACTATTCTCTGCCTAGAATGTTATTCTTTTCTCTCTCTTCTCTAGTTAACTCCTTCCTGTTCTTCAGATCTCAACTCTGCTGTTAATTCTTCAGAGAAGCTTTCCCTGACTTCTCCAAGGAGGTCCAAACTTCTTAATATATGCTTTAATTATAGTACCATCTACCTACCCCTTCTCAAGGTACTTACCACAGTTATAATTTTACATTTTTTTGTGTGATTATTACATCATCTACCTGTTTGGGCTTCAGCATTGTAGACCCATATAATCCATGGAACAATACCTGGGACATTATTTGCTGGATGTTTCTCAAAGACTGGAAGCACATGGTATGTGGAGCCTTCACTCAGTCATTATCTGTACCCTACTGATTTGTAGTCTTATACTGATTTGTAATTTAGATCTGTATCACTCTATATTGGCTTTTTTTCTTGTTTGCATGTCTCATCATTGTACCAAACACATGCTATTAATTGAATAAATGAATAATTTCTATTTATTCTCAAATATGAATACTATTAGACTGAAGGTTAGTTGATGGACCAAATTGACATCAATATTCAGCCACTTCCAAAAATTTTAGTCCACAGTTTCATTTACATATTCAAACAAAACTGTTTAAATAAAACCACTGAATGCCTACTATCATCAGTGCTATGATTAAGGTTGCCAGATAAAATTTCCACCATGAATAATTTTTTAAGTGTATGTATGTTCCCAATATTGCACAGGGCAGAATTATATTAAAACTTACCTATGGTTTATCTGAAACTCAGGTTTGGTGAGGAATCCCTTATTTTTATTTGGCAACTCTAATAATGATATTTCTTGAAGTGATAATGGTTGCTCTCCTTGACTGCTGATCATTAGTCACACAGAACATCAGTTGCTACCTACTGATGATTTTATTTCATCTTAACAACCAAATGAGTAGGTCCTATGAACAGCTACTTTGACCACATGGAGAAACTAAGGCACAGAATAAAGAACTTGCTCAGAATTACACAACTATTAAGTGCCAAGTCTTATATATGTTTCGAGGTATTTAAGATCTCAAAGCCGACACTCATAACCACTGTTATCACCTCATCTTACATTATCCAAGCCACTGAACACATACCAGGCAATTTCAGAGACAACAGACAAACTTTTGCCATTGAATGCTCGGAGTATTTCATAACTATGGCAATCCAAAGATCCCAACGTAAGACACAGCACTGAATTTGTGAAATAACAAATGAATTTCTGACACTCCCAAAGGAATTTCAGGTCTTTTAGCCACTATATAGATTCTGAATTTTCATGAATGTGCTACAGTATCACTTTCTCTGTAAATTATTATGTTGGGTCTGTTATTGCCCATGAGTTAACTGTTAAAGAACTTTCTATGACATAAGAAAAACCCAGATATAGTTTTCATGTCCTAAGGTCAATGTAATGTATACCTTTCCTGGTAACAAAAGCATCTCCAAGATCAAGTTTTCTCTGAGGCATTATAAACATGTGCACTATATTCACCATTTTTTTTTGGTGGTAACTTTCAATATTAACAGACCACCCAGTACTTTCCAGTATAATTGTGTAAATACTATGTGAATGGGCCCAGAATTTTTTTTGAATCTTATTACGTTTGTATCTCTTTTGCAAGAATAGTTCCAATTTCCCTCTCTTTAAATTGAATTGTTGGGTGCCTTAAAATAGTTCCTGAGTTCCATCCAAAAGGCAGCCTGAGCAAATTGATGGATTAAGTGATTCTTGTGCAGAGTTTAAATATCAGCTTCAAAGATGGTAAGGAAGAAATTTTAAGGTATATCATATATCAAGAATGTGGCCCTCAAGGTGTTGTGCATTTAATCATCCTTTTACAATCTTCTTTCAAGGAAAATGAGACTCCTTGGGTTTCATACCAAGTAAACTTCTGCTCCTTCATCACAAGATAACTTTCGCTAAGCGGTGGGTCTTAGACACAGATTTAAAATGGTTATGTCCCACACTGAACCTATACATGTTCTCTCCCTGGTTCATTTAACTTAGCTGCCTCATTCTTTCTCACCTTCTTCACACTACTCACATGAGATCTTGTCACTCAGCACACCCAAGAATAAACTGCTCCCTTCTCTGAGGTGGTGACAATAATACAAAGACAACAGTACAGGCTCTTGAGTCAGACAGACTTGAGTTTAATTCCCAGATCTACTTATTAGCTAAGTGACTAGAGCTAAGTATTTAATCATTCTCTCCCTCAATTTATTCACTTGAAAAATCACAATAATAGTAGCACCAGCTTCTTAGGGTTGTTATAAATATTAAGTAGATAATGCATGAAGATCACAGATAAAGAGTAAGCAGTCAAAATGTTGACCAATCATCATAACTGTCATTTCATGGCAGCAAAATCTGAATAACATACCTTTGTAAATAAGAAAAAAAAGTCCCAGTTTTTACTAGTCTGTTAAACTACACTCTAATCTCTCCTCTCAATTTTCCTATTAATAAGCTGTCTCTAATGCAGGTACTTTATATTTTGGATTTTTAAGTGCACCACAGGAAGGCTGTTAAATTTGATAATATCAGTGAAAAATACAGAAGTGGACATATTCCTGACTTTGCTCACTTCTACCCATTACCCACATGTCAGTGCTGCCACTAGACTGGACTTGTACTTGAGCACAGCCTCCAAAATGTAAAATATATGGATTCATTTGCATAAATTATCAAAAGTATATTCTTCCATTAAAATTCTCTCCTGATTTAGAAGAGAAATTTGGAGCAAATATTTCTCATTTTGTTTAAAACATTATCCTTGGGTTTTGCAAAGTATGGTAGAACTTCAGTACCCTCCAGTGAGAAATATATTAATTCTCTTTCTTCCATGTTGAATGCCACTCTTATTATCCCCACCATATTTTTTTCAACCTGATGGAAATATTGTCCATTCATTCATACCTCAATAGAAATTCCATCAAATCTGGGGTACAATTATTTATTCAGATCAAAAGAGTCTCTCTCTCTCTCTTTTTCTCTCCTTGTCTTTGTCTCTCTCTTTTCTCTCTTTGAATCTTTAGACCTCATTATCTGTAATGCATCATTCTCTTAGGACACAAAAACCTAAGCTTCCTTTCCTAGTAGTATGTGTGTGTGTGTGTGTGTGTGTGTGTGTGTGTGTGTGTGTAGACATGATAGATATTCATGTTCTTCCATACCAAGGAGACTTATGAAAGTTCATATCTGCATACTCATTAGGTAGAGTTTCATATGTCTGCGTCTTAAAAATTTGTCAGTGCTTAGAATAGCAGATATTTTGCCACAAAATAAACTTTGGGAATCTTTATGGTCTGCAAAACTTATTATAGATCCACAAGTAGCTGCTTATAGTGATTGCAATAACATCTACATGTTGATACATTCCCTACTATAAGTGTTGTTCTTAACAAATAATAAGTGTTATATGCAATTAATGAATCATTGAACACTACATCAAAAACTAATGATGTACTATATGCTGGCTAACTGAACATAACAATAAAAAATTTAAAATATATTTAATAAAATAATAAGTATTTGAACTCTCTTTTTTAGGAAAATAGTGTTTGAGAGGTTACTGTTAAGTTGTATCATTTTTTTATTAAAATAAATACCCACGGCGCCTGGGTGGCTCAATGGGTTAAAGCCTCTGCCTTTGGCTCAGATCATGATCTCAGGGTCCTGGGATGGAGCCCCACATTGGGCTCTCTGCTCAGCAAGGAGTCTGCTCCCTATCCCCCGCCTGCCTCTCTGCCTATATGTGATCTCTCTCTCTCTCTGTCAAATAAATAAATAAAGTTTGAAAAAAAAGATTTAAAATAAATACCCATAAGGCCCCTTAAGCAAAAACTCTGTGCTGAGTATATGAAAAAGATGGAAAAAATTAAATGTGTATATTAAGCATTCAATTCTTTTTTTTTAAAAGATTTTATTTATTTATTTGACAGAGAGAGATCACAAGCAGGCTTACAGGAAAGCAGAGAGAGGGGGAAGCAGGCTCCCTGCTGAGCAGAGAGCCAGAAGCTGGCTCAATCCCAGGACCCTGAGATCATGACCTGAGCCAAAGGCAAAGGCTTTAACCCAGTAAGCCACCCAGGCACCCTAAGCATTCAATTCTTAAATTCATTCCTTTGATAAATACTCGTTAAGAAACTACTATATTTCAAACTTTGGGCAAAACACTAAGGATAGAGGGTTGAACAAGATGTCATATCCAGGTTCCTATTTTCATGTAGTTTTGCATTCTAAAAAAGACACATATCAAGTAAATAACTAATATTTTCATCTATACAATTCTGTGAAGAAGATTTAGTTGGTTCTGTGAAAGTGTTCATTAGACTGAATGGGGAATGAGGATGAATTTAAAAAAAATCTGAAGACTAGAATGATCACTTCAAATAAAGTAAAAATTATTAGATAACCATTTGGTCTGCTATTTTTTTAAATAAAAGGGGATTTCCCATCTATGTTTATTAGAGTAACATTTCATATATAAATATGGAAGTTTGTAGTTATCTATATTGTGCCTGGATTAAACCAGAATTCTCCCTGAAGGAAAAGTCTGTATTCTGAAATCTACTCTTTTCATCAATTGAGGGGTAGGATATAACTTTAGAAAGTTCAGAGCTCCAAAAGTTAAATGTGCATTAATGAACAGATATGATTTTTATATAGTGATACCATATTGTTTCTTTGAATACCACTGCTTTAGGACAATAACTCAGGTGTAATGAAGTTTAAATTATGACCAGAAAACTAGTTTTATCAGAAAGCCAAACGTGTAATGGAAAATAACTCTAATTCATAACAAATTCTTTTTAAGTTCTTCATTTTGGGCAGATCTAGGACTTTGGGTTTGTCATAAAAGTAACTATCGTTGCTTGGGGGAAGTCAGGAAGACTTCCCCAAAAGTTTTTTTTTTTGCTAGTTTTTAAATGTGAATAGATATTCATCAGATTAAGAGGAGGAAAATGAATATTCCAGGGTTCACAACTGGGTTAAGCCCATGGAGGTTTTAAAGGGCATTGCATGTTCAGAGTATAGGAAAAAATAGAATAGATTATTAGGAAACAATAGTGGCATTTTTGTATGCCATACTAAAGAGTTTGGATTTTATTGTTTATAGTGCTGAACTAGCAGTGATTTTCAAGCAACAGAATGAGAAGATCAGATGTACTTTTCAGAAAGTCTTCTTTGTTGTTAGTGTGACATATGATATGAGGATTGGGCAGACCACAGTCAAAAAGACAGATGACCAGAGCAATAATCTGGCTGAGAGATGACACGAGACACCATCCATAATCTGGAATTATTATATCTGTGACAGTTATTCCTAATGGGAAATAACAGGGAAGTTTAGCACATATAGGATTGTCAGATTGTTTCAGACCAATAATACTGAAGCATAGCACCAACCTGATTACTATAGGTAAACATAATGGGTAAACAGTTTCTGACCAGAGAAGCAGGAAGCCCTAGTTCATGGGATACAACCCTCATAACCAGTATGAATTTTGATCTGAGATACACAAAGTAAGTCAGGGCTTTAGATTTTATATAGTTTCTAAAATATCAAACGAAAGCTAGACTGTTTAGGCCTATTTATATTCCTGTTCTTATCCCTTACAGATGACTTGCATTTCCATATTTCTTTAAGCTGTAGTCACCAATGTCAGTTTCTTCACAGGGGCAGCTGGTGGAATCAACAGTTGCTGGGCAAACTCTCTGCTTTGGGTTTCTAAGCAACATACTCTGCATGTGGTCAGAATTAAAGTTTGTTGTAGTCCAGGGTGTTTTGGCTGCTGCAGAAAGGTTTCTTTTTTTTCTTTTTTTTTTCCTAAGTTTCAACCATGCCTATTAATAGTTTATCATCAAATGCATAAAATTACCTACTGTAAGAAAAAGTTACAGGTCTGAAAGAAACCAAAGACACGAGCAAGGACTTTTTCACTCATGCTATCCTTTGAACCAATTTTCCTGCTTCTCTGACTTTAACATTTTTCTGTGTACTAATTTCCCTTGTTTGTCAAGAAAATCAATGATAATCTTTCCAGGCATGGAGGTTGGGTGGAATACAAGGTAAAATGAAGAAGGTCTCTGTTTAGTGTGCTAATAAATTCTTTCATCTAGCTGGGTTCAGCCCTAGCTGAGGAAAATCAAGCCCCATTCTCCTTCTGTCACCAAGCACTGGCTGCCACTGGGAGCGAGAAACCTCCTAAGCACACATTAAGTGCGTGCACGGATTCCTCTGGCTCTGGAATGCAGTAGAGCCTGCAAAGCCTGTAGAATAATCTCAAGGATGTCTATTCCTATGTTGTTGGATCCTATTTGGGGACTGAGTATTTGGATTTATCCTTGTTGACCTGAATCATATTAATTCTTCCAAGCTGTGAAACATCAGAAAATCTAATTGTGGAAGATGGTGATTTAGCCCCATCTCTCTCGTCTCAAACCAATGCAGATGACCCTAGAACACAGCCCCTGATACAGACTTCTCCTTGGGGAAGAATGGAGTCATTTACTTATATGATATACTCAGTAGCAAAAGGAAGTTTTGAAAAACTGTTTGATTGGAAGTCAGAAGACCGTCCTCCCTCCTAGTAGATTACTGAATTCATTCAAACTCCTTCGTATTTCTGTCGTCAGGTTTGTTCTTATTTTCTAGTGGATCAGATCCTCATTTGTGCCTTACAATCCATCCATACTAACCTATCTGTGGTTCCGTGAAAACACAATACTATTTCAAGCTTCTCTTCTGTTCACCTTAAGAGTCTTTTTCTCTCCTGTTAATCTTCTGAATCTTCACTTTTCCTATAAGATGTTTTTCTGAAATTTCTTCTGTAAAAATTGTTTCAATAACTCATCCTTATTCTCTTTTAATTCCAATATCCTTGCTCAGAGCTACACCCAGAAACTATTTCATACATATCTTTAAAATGAATGAAAGAAACCTTTGGTTATAACCAGTGTTTTTAATTAATTAGGTTGTGGTTTTGAGCACATATATTTTCTTTTGCTGGGAATAAGTTTCTACATCTGTAAAATGGGTATAACCTAGATGATCTCAAAGATTCTTTCTATAGTAGTAATTAAAGTCATTAGGGCTGTTCATGAATATTCTCATCCTTCACTCATCAGGCCTGTGTTAGGCTGAAGTATAGCATGGTTGTGTGACTTTAGTGGAAATGACACATGCTCCTTGCCAATTTGAGACACTGCACCACCCACTTCCTTCTTCTCCCTCCCTTCCTTGTAATGACTAGAAGCAGGGGTTGAAATAAGACTGTGCATCATGATGGCCTGTGTTGGATAAATAGCATGAGTGAGAAAAACTTGTTTCTCAGACATCAAAGTCATACCACAGTATTACATAGCCCTTCCTAAGTTCAACCCTTACATTTCATAATTCTATTTTATTTAAGAGAAGGTACACACTTTGAATACAAGTTTAATGTCAGGTCATAAAATTTATGGTTTCCAAAAATCTATTACATTAATATGTACTATATAAGGGTTATTTTAAAACTATCGACAATATTTGAAGCATTAAAATGTGCTTCTATTTAATGTCAGTAAGCAATTACAATAAAATAAAAAGACTTCAAAATTAGTTTTATATAAACCATAAAGAGAAATAGGGTAAAATGGGAACTATTTTCCTCTTCTGCATTTAATTTATATTCAGAAAAGATGGTTTAGTTTCTATATTTTGGAAAACAGTGTTGCACATGGACTTAATTTTACTAAAAATGCAGTGTTTGTATATATTATTTTCCAAGTCATTCCTCTTTCCATGAAATGTGGCTAATTTCTCCTTTTTCTGCTATAATACATTTTCACAATTTCATGAGTTATATGGTAATGTTTTTTAATATTAGAGAAAATTTTAAAATATATTTTTCTAACATTAAAGCTATCACCAGAAAGTTAGACCAATGTCAAAACAATCCAAATAAATATTTTAAAACTTCGGGCATCCTTATGTTTCTAATTAGACAGACCAGTCATTTGAATAGACTGAACAATCAAAAGATGGCTGATATTTTTCAATTTTAGTCAGAAAGTTTTATAATAACAAATTGATTTAAAATTTATTTCAAATTTTATTTGAAAAAATACATTTTTCCCCCAAATATGTTCATTTTATTTTTTCAGTGTTACGAGATTGATTGTTCATGCACCACACCCAGTGCTCCATGCAATACGATACATTTTTCTATGGGAAAATCCTTTAGTTGTTTATCAGTAAGTCACACCTTCTCTCACCATTGGTTGTAAAGCTTTTTCTTTTTCTTTTTTTTAAGATTTTATTTATTTATTTGACAGAGGAAAGAGATCACAAGTAGGCAGTAGGCAGAGAGGCAGGAAGGGGGAGAGGGGAAGCAGGCTCCCTGCTGAGCAGAAAGCCTGATGCGGTGCTTGATCCCAGGACCCTGAGATCATGACCTGAACCGAAGGCAGAGGCTTTAACCCACTGAGCCACCCAGGTGCCCTAGCTTTTGCTTTTTTTAACTAGACTATGGTGGCAGAGAGGGAAGTGACTATTAGTTTTTGATTTATAATACTTATTCAAAACACTTCAGATCTCCACTTTTCTTCATGCTAACTAATAATAAAGCAGTCCTATTTTCATACTGAAATCTGAATCATACTCCTTAATCATACACGATGGCCCTGAGACAATTAAGAACAGAGTTGTGATTTGACAAACTGAATTCAAACTCCTAGTGGTCAGCCTACCAGTTGGTATCCTTGGAGAATTACCTCCTAGAAGCCTCGGATTCCATGTTTACAAATGTGGGTATTGATGATTATTTGCTTCATACATTTGTTAGGAGAGGTATATAGGACGTGACATTTAATTCCAGAACTACAAATTTCATAAAGCCATATTGTGTTGCTCATTCTGTAGTTCCAGTGCCCACCATGCCTTACACAGAGGAGGCTTGTATAATGTTTGCTGAGTCCATGATTGAATAAATACCAATGGATCAATGATCAAATAAAGAACTTTACATAAAATACAGTATATTAGATAAATTCTATAAATGATACTTATCATTTATAGATTATTACTATTGCATGATATGCTATCTACTTTTACCTTTACATTCACCCAAGATTTTGTGATTTGGCTCTTTTAAGAAAATATTTTTATCAATTTTCATAATTTTGATAAATCAAATGTTATGGCCTAAGATCCTGGACTAGTATAAAGAAAATCTTTCCATAGCTCTGATGAAAAGTCATTTCATTCCTTTCAATATCTGATGTTAGTCCATGAAGATTATAATCATTTTTACTTTTTACTTACATTTTTACTTTCAGGATTTAATTCACTTAAGCTACTGCCTTTTTTTTTAATAGTCTTGGCTTTTTTTTTTCAATTAGTCAACATAGAGTACACCATTAGTTTTTGATGTAGTCTTCAATGATTCATTAGTTGCATTTAACACCCAGTGCTCATCACACCGTGTCCTCTCCTTAATACCCCTTACCTGGTTACCCCATCCCCACATCCCTCTTCCTTCTGTAACCCTCAGTTTGTTTCCTGGAATCCAGATTCTCTCATGGTTTGTCTCCCTCTCTGATTTCTTCCCATTCAGTTTTCCCTCCCTTCCCCTGTGGTTCTCCATACTGCTCCTTATGTTCCACATAGGCATGAAACCATATGATAATTGCTTGACTTAGTTCACTTAGCATAACCCCCCCACCCAGTTAGATCCATGCCAATGCAAATGATAGGTATTCATCCTTTCTGATGGCTGAGTAATATTCCATTGTATATATGAACCACATCTTCTTTATCCATTCATCCATTAAAAGACATCTCGTCTCCTTCCACAGTTTGGCTATTATAAGCATTGCTGGTATGAACATTGGGGTGCATGGACCCCTTCTTTTCACTACATATGTATCTTTGAGGTAAATACCTAGTAGTGCAATTGCTGGCTTGTAGGGTAGCTCTATTTTTAATGTCTTAAGGAACCTCCATACTGTTTTCCAGAGTGGTTGTACCAGCTTGCATTCCCACCATCAGTGAAAGAGGGTTTCCCTTTCTCCTTATCCTCACCAATATTTGTTGTTTCCTGTCTTATTAATTTTTGCCATCCTAACTGATGTAAGGCAGTATCTCATGGTTTTGATTTGTATTTCCTGGATGGCTATTGATGTTGAACATTTTTTCATGTGTCCATTAGCCATTTGTATGTCTTTTTTGGAGAAGTGTCATCTCCATTCTACTGCCTTTAATGAAAATGTAAAGTTTGGTAGTTAGAATTTATTTTGTGTAAGATGTTTTAAGACACATATTATCCAGATTTCTTTTCTTTTCTTCAGTCACTTTCCTAACACTTTACTAAATGCTCCCCAAGTACATCTCCAAACACTGAGCACATGAACGCATATACAGTCTCTCTATCTCTGCTTAAAACCATCTTTCTAAAGACTAGGGAAGAGTTTGACAAGATCATGCTATGGAAAATACATCAGCATATAACCACATGGTTTCTGCCTCACGGAGTTGACCATTTCACTTGTGGACTATAAAGACTTAACACTACTGAACACCATATCCCTCTTGGAGTTGAGCTTTTCAGTAGGCTGGGCTTCCTGGCTCAGGAATTTTGTATCCCTATGAAGCTTTGTGATGAGCCAAACAAATAATGAGCAGAACCTTGAAATCCCTCCGGGGTCATGCTAAATGAGGATAGCAGAGCAAAGGCAACTCTTTGGGCTGCAAGGCAAATCCAGAAACCTGTTGCTATGGTAAAATCCCTTCTAAATCAAAATGATTACTGAAAGTATGCTCACAGATCTTGAAGGAAAGGAGAAAGGAATCAGACAACATACATATTTGTTGTCACATAGATATTTCCTCAAATAGTATACATTCGTACACTATTATTTTATCACTTTATGCTATTCCAGGAGTATTTGCCAGTGTGGCAGTACCTGGGTATTTTTGTTTCACTACTAAACAGAGAAACACTCATCTCCTTTTAAAATAGAAAAAAGTCCCAGCTGGGATGCAACAGTTACTTTGAAATTAGTCCTATAAAGGATTTTTACAAGTTCTGTGAAGAAACACATTTATCCCTTGTAGATTAACTAGCAAAAATCCACAGCAATATACTGAAGAATTACAGGTAAGAAGGATAAAGGATCTCAGTTCATTCTAGTCCAGAATTTTCTTTAGGGAAAAGTGTATAAATTGTTTTAACAGGTCCATACTTCTAAATTATTACAAACTTTATTGTTCTTGGTTACCTGGCCCAAAAGTAATAAAGTTGTTCTTCAGGATAGGGATAGTGTATGGAATCTGGCTGCCTGAAGCAGGAAAGCAGGGATGTTACACACATGTTTGCTAAAATTCTCTTAGAGTCCTACCAAAACATATTAATGTCACATTTTGACTTTTATAACAACTGAGAGAAGCTCTTTGTTTTTGGCCCATAGATATTTTCCACTGTCCACTGAACTGTCTGGTGCATAATAGTTGCTTCATGAATATTTATGAAGCAAATGATGGGAAGAACACATTATCTGGTAAGTTGATGAAATAGGATAGTAGGATTAATTTATAGTTATTCAATTTCCCAACAAACAATTTGCGAACAAATTTAGAACACATCCTCTTCACCCTTTTTATTTTAATTATGGAGAATTTGATGCATAGAAAATCGCAGTGTCAGCTACTTATCTTCAAAGGGCCTGGCATCAACATGATCCCAAGGGATTTGGGAATGTTCTTCCAGAGAAACTGACCTACATGCAGAATTGTACAAAGTAAGAGCCAGACACAACACTGGTGAGGAATTTTACTCCAGCTCACATCACAAGTTTGAGTTGTTAAAATCCAGTTCTCTCGATACTCAGGTCCAGTTATTCTCTTTTAGTGCCAACTGTGGTCCAGTTTCACAAAAAGAAATCCCTCATGTAAAAAAAAATACAACATTCCCCCCCCCTTATCTGTGAGGGACATATTCCAAGACTCCCAGTGAACACCTGAAGCAGTGGATAGGACTACATTGTATATCCATGTTCTTTCCTATACATACCTATCTATGATAAAATTTAATTTATAAATTAGGCACAGTCAGAGATTAACAACAATAACCAATAATAAAACAGAGTAAACACTAACTGTAATAAAAGTCTCTCTCTCTCTCCCAGAATATCTTATTATATTATATTCACCCTTTTTCATGTGATGATATGAGATGATAAAATGCCTGCATGATGACATGAAACAAGGTGAATTGACATAAGCACTGTGACACAGCATTAAGCTACTACTGACATCCTGACAATAAGTCAGAAGGAGGATCATCTGCTTCCAGATTGTGGTTGACCTTGAATAACGGAAATCATGGTAAGCAAAACATGGATAAGGGTGCGGGGGGACTATCGTATCTCACAACTCTCTCCTGATCTTTGCACTTAGACCACAAATCCATAATCAGTCTGAGGCTTCCTTCTGCTCTAAGCAGCATACTTTCCAATAGTTCCCTGTGTTTCCCTCCCCCTGGTCCTTTCCCAGGCCACATTTTCAGTGCCAGTTCTTACTCCAGTGAGCAACTCAGTCAACAAGCATTTAATGAGAATCTGGTCACATGTGCACTAATTTGCAGTGCTCACAACCCTTCCTGTTCACACATTTGAGTTTGGGCAAACTGGATGAGGAAGTTTATAAAAGTCCAGGAAACTCTAAGCCACACTTTCAACTAAAATAAATATGTTGTATTTCTAGGATTAGCTTTTGTTACGTCTTGGAAGAGGAGCAAGAATTTGAGAGTCATTTCTGCCAATCTTAATAGTCAATTTGCCTTACGCTGTAAATCCAGACTTTAAACATCAATACAGTCCCCAGTACATTCTTCTACTCAAAATAAAATAACTTAAATTATATTTTTTTAAGCTGTATCTAAGACATACCTTTAAATTTAAGCAGTTTGGGGGGAAAAGAGGAAAGATGCTTTGCTTATAAACCAACTGTTTTATATCAAATGGAAGTTTGGAAAGTTGGTCTTTTATTTAATATGTGTTACCTATTATTCTCATGAGTATGGAAAACTGGCTGCACCACAATACAAAAGTTTCAAATCTGATCTTTTGTTTTTAGCAAATGAATATGTACGATAATTGTCAATCCATAAAAAAGAATAATTTTCTAAATATTTCAAACTAGATAAGTAGATTCTAGATAGAGAAGTTAAAAATAATATGGAATTGTACCAGTTTGTCAGTTTAATAGACATAACAAGATACAACTCATTTACAAAAACTTGCTATTATTATTCTAACAACACAAGGAATAAAAAGAAATAAAAGAGATTGTTTCTACTTGTTTCTGAAGACTATAGGTAATACGTATGTGGGAAGAATAAAAATCCTAAAGACGGATAAATAGAAAGCTCAGGACTAAAGGCCATTGAAAGCCAGTCATAACCCAGGACTGTCTCCAAATAGAACAGTGACTCAAAGGTAGATTCATCCACTTTATGTGAAAAAGATAAAAACATTTAGCATGTGAATCTTCTGTAAATATTCCCAAAATAGAGACAAAATTTAAAACAATGCTACTGAAACATCTTAGTTTTACTCACGTTATTTAAATATATAATTCTATGTTGTGGTTCATCTGGAAATGTAATAAAACTATGAAAGATTTATTAAAGTGAATGGCAGCTAAATGCCTAGTCTATTATAAAACAACAGCCAAGTAATCCTTGACCTTGATCTCTTGTCAACAATTCTCCCTCCAGAGAATATAATCTGATGCCACCTGAAAGGATCATGGAGTAATTTCTGACTTTTTTTTTTAACCTACCCTTGACTCAAGTGTAGGAATTCTGGAATAAAGCATAGAACACTCCAAAACATTACATATTTGGTATCTTCCTACATGTTTGGTGAGAATACATTACCACCAAAATAATTGAAAATTAAAATCCTAACCCAAATTCAGTGGGGATTCATTATTTTAAAGTCTTTGGAAAATAGAGTGGTGTAAAATCAACAAATAAACTAAAATATGTGAAAGGAATGTATGCAGATACACAGCTGAAGAAGTTGGTGCCCCTTGAGTGTCTAGGCAAGAGTATAGATCTGAACCATCATAGTACCAAATCTTATCAATGTCATTTCATGTGTTTAATGCAACTTTCCTTTTCCATATTGGAAAATCATGTTTTAGGAGTGGTCAAGTGTGTGTGTGTGCACGTGCACTCTGTTGATTTCATTAAAATAATTGCAGAAATGTAGAAATACAAAAGGCTAATATTGAGGTCTTCCAGGGAGAAGATAATCTCTCTCTATGAAGAATCGTGTGGTAGACAGAATAGTGTGGTAGAGCGAATAGTGCCCCCCCAAAGATATCCACACCCTAATCCCTAAACCTTGTGAATAGGTCACTTTATGTGGCAAAAGGAACTTTGTGCAGACATGATTGAGATAAGAATCTTGAGGTAGGAAGATTATTCTGGATTATTCGGTGACCCCAGTTTGATCCCAAGTCTTCTTAAAGGAGGATTCAGGAGGATCAGTGTCAGAGAAGGAGATGTGACAATGATAGCAGAGTTAGAAAAAACATTTGAATATGCTATACTGCTGACTTCAAAGATGAAAGAAAGATCTACAAGCCAAGGAATTCAGGTTGCCTCTAGGGGCTGGAAAAGCTAAAAAATGGATTCTTCCTTAGAGCCTCCAGAAAGAGTACTGTCCTTGATTTTAATCCACTAAGATCTTTTTGAACTTGTGGACTCCAGAACTGGAAGAGAATAAATCTGTGTTGTTTTAAGTCATTAGGTTTGTAGTTATTTGTTACAGCAGCATAGAAAACTAATGTAAATAAGCATTGTATATTAAATAACAGCAGTCTCTGGAGTTATAGTGCTTAGATTTGAACCCACATAACTGTGTGACATTGACCAATTTAATTTTAATTTTTCTATGTCTCGATTTCTTTGTGGAATGGGAATGATGATAGGAACTACTTCATAGGGTTAAGGCAGGGACTAAATGAACTTATATATGTAAAGCACTTAAAATATGAGCCTAGAATGAGAACATCACTGTAAATATATATAAACTATTCTAAGAATTAGAGCAATTGGTATATCTGGCAGTAAACTGCTACTATGTAGCAGCCACTTGTTCAGCTGGTGAATGAATTCCATCTTGGCCCATCAGCAAGGTGATTTCCTGTCTATAGTGTATGGAAATGCATTGTTTCCTAGTCTATTATATTCCTGTTTTGTTGGAATGGTTCGTGGTCTAGTTCCTGCCACAAAGCAGGGCAAAGTTTTTCAAATCATCCTGAGGCAAGAGTAATATATTCAAGATTCCAAAATTAAATCAACAGAGAAAAAGTGCAATAAAATGCAAATTGAAATCAAATATAAAGTCAAAGGCACCGGAGATGTCAAATTTGAGCAGCACTGAAAATACCAGATTTTCCCATTCAGTTGGCAAAACTGAATGGGAAGAAATGAGAAAGGGAGACAAACCATGAGAGGCTCTTGACCCCGGGAACCCAAACTGAGAGTCAAAGAAAAGAGGAGAAAGGGGAAATGGGGTAACTGGGTGATGGATAGCAAGGAGGGCATGTGTGGTGATGAGCACTGGGTGTTATACACAATTAATGAATCATTGAACACTGCATCAAAAACTGATATACTATATGATGGCTAATTGAACAAAATAATTTAAAAAAAGAAAAAGAAATTGGTGCTATGGCAAATGCTGTGAAATGTGTAAGCCTGATGATTCACAGACTTGTACCCTGGGGTAAATAATACATTATATGTTAATAAAAAAATTTTAAAAAAAATCTTTAAAAAGTAAAATAAAGGAAAATGTTTATATGTTTTTAAAAAAGAAAGGAAAATATCAGATTTGTGTTGCTTAAATCAAGGTTGAAGAAGGAAAGTGACAGAGAAGTAAGGAAGGCATGGTAAAGACTGCAAATATTGGAAAATCTATACAAATTTATCCAAACCATGTTTTGTGGTTATGGAATTTCCCTAATCTGTTTTTAGTCCAGAAATCTTCCAGAAATCCAAGACTCTCTTTCCAACAGTCAACCAGTCATCTTTACATATCTCCTCCTTGTATTCCTTATCTTGTTTAATTAATTACACTAACATTCCATTCAGAACCTGGGAGATATCATCAACCTCTCCCTCATAACTAATGCCTAACCTGCCAAGTCTCATCAATCCGCATGCCAAGTAAATCTCAACCGCCTTCTATCTCCACTCCCATAGTTTAAACCATAGTTTCTTATCAGCTTCCCAACTGGTCTGTCTACCTGTATTCTCAACACCTTGCAAAGAATCCTACACACTCTACCTGAGTTATCTTCAAAAAAAATCAAATTTTTTCATTCTGCCTCTCTGCTTAAAATATTTTAATAGATCCTTACCAACTGTAGTACTAAACCAACACTTCGTAGCAAGGACTTTAATATTCCAGCTGTTTCTACTTTTGCATCCTCATGGCTCTCTTCTGATAATTCCTATGTGACTGTACTCTATGTTATCTCTTGGTCTTACTCAAACATACGATTCTCTCTCATCCTTTTACAGGATTATATTTACTCTCCCTTTACCTAAATGCTCCTCATCCATTATATATCTGACACATTCTAATTCATCTTTCAAACTTGGCTAAATGTTGCCACCTTTGCAAATAGTGTGAAGTCTTCCCTTATTACAAGATGTTTGCTACATGTGTATGTGTGTCAATAGTTGGTACAAATCTTAGTAGGTATGCAAGAAATCAGTGTGCTAGAAACATATATTACTTTTTGGTAACACAAATTAATTTTATTTTCAGCACTCATTTTATCAATGTAGGAGAAAATTTTTTAGTCAATTTAGGCTCTTTCCTTGGGGCTGGTGCAAGTTTTGAGAGACTTAAGTAATTCCAAGTACTTAGGGGGTGGGGAGTCACATTCTTAATTCTCCCATCCATGCATTGCTGTGTATAGTCCTTAGTCATCAGACCAGTCAGCTCAGCACTGAAATTCCTACTCTCGTGGCCCCTGCAAGTAAGTTTGTTATTTCCTATTAATATGATGCTTCCATGACATGTTAGGATCTAGAAATTGCCGCAACAACTTCTATGGTTTCTGGGCAAGAGGTCGACAACATCTCAAGACTCTAACCATAGACAAGAGGTACATGATCAATCTTTTTCTCCATTTCCACATCCCTTCCAATCTTTGTTCTTATAACATCTTTTCTATCTCTCTTCTTTTCCATTGGGAGAAATCATGGAAAAGGGAATAATTTTCCCTTCACATATCTTTATCTATATCTCAAATCTTCTCCATGCCCTCGAGGCCTTAGGCATCTGAACACCAAAGCTGGAAATCAGCTCAAATATTTTCTCTTTTTAAAATTGTTATTGTTTTGGTTGATATGCCTGTTCTGGTCACTGTGTTTTTATTTTGACACTCCCCTCATGGAAAAATGATGAAGACAGCGAAGTCTTTCTGTTGACAATCAGAGGAAGGGAGAAAATAAAGCCAGGTGGGAAACACAAAAGGAAACATAACGAATGTCTTTACGAAATTGTTCTACCCCACATTACAACTAAAATATGAAGCATCTTGGAACACTACATCAAAATCTAATGATGTATGGTGACTAACATAACACCATAAAAAAAAAAAGAAACAAATAGGAAGCAATGACAAGTGACAAGGTCCAAATGCACTTATTTCTATCAAGGCTGCTTAGGCCAAATCATGAAGTGGAAGAAGTTGGTCTCGGCACCTCACATCTCTTCTATCATCCCATCAGCTCTTCTCTCATTTTGGTTTGCTTGTTTCCTCCCCAATCCACCAAAATATGCTTCCAGGAATGGGTCATTCAGCATTTATTTACTACTAAATATAAAAGCTGTAATAGTAGGAAATTCACAACAGTTGATTTTTACATGTTAATCTCATACACAATACAAAAGTTACATCTAGAAGCAAACATGGGAAGGGAGATAGTTAATGAATATATACTCTGATCCTGAAGGAAAAAATAAAACATTTTTATTTTGTCCATGATGCTCAAGAGGCCAGACCAGGAAGAAAACCAACATACATGAGATTACACCAACCATAAATTTTGTTGTCTGTTTATAGGAAACCAGAAAATATAATTGCT
Organism: Nasua narica; assembly: GCA_028533885.1. Classification (NCBI taxonomy): domain Eukaryota; kingdom Metazoa; phylum Chordata; class Mammalia; order Carnivora; family Procyonidae; genus Nasua; species Nasua narica. Next base: position 160,445,932 of record CM052799.1, on the reverse strand, counting down.
AGCAACTTTTTCTTTGACTAACTTGTTATCTAATTGTGCCAGGGGTCACTTTGGGCTCACTTACTCATCATAATTTGGAAGAAAAATTTTGTGGGTCTTTTGTAACTGCCAAGCACCAGCTGCCTGGTTTGATTTACATGGTTACAAAGGATAATATTTATTCTATTATTATCCCTATATGAGTGTTTATGCAGAAGGAGTTTTTATACTATCTTGTTACCTTCATGTTAAATATGTCAAAATATTAATTTTTAACCATATTGGGAATATTAAACAAAAAATTACCAGCTTTCACAAAGAATAATGTGCCTAAACATATACACATATGTTTATGTTTATGTTACACATATGTGTATATGTTTAGGCACATAGGTTAAGGGAAAAAGTGTCACTCTCATAGAAAAGAAACCAAACATTATTAAATATATATATGTATAAATATATTTCTAGTCTTTTATCAAAGTCTGTAAATATTAAATATTTTTAAATGGACAATTTCTATACATAATATGCACCAATGAAACACATATTTGAAAGTTTTAAATTGTCATTTCCAAATTCAGAAGCCAAGAGCAACTTTTTGTTTCCTGCATAAGGCCAAGAATAAAACCTTGAAATAGACCCAAACCCTTTGAGGGTTTAAATATTCTTGATTTTCCAGCTTTGTATTCTAGAGGAGCCTACAGATATCTAACAGTTTACATTTTACAGATTTCACTGAAAGGGGAAAAACTGTTTTCAGGACGGAGAACTACTTTTGGTAAATATAAAAGGAAATGAAACCAGAAGGTACACTTCAGTGTTTAGCTAAAGGGGATATTTTACCTAGTTATAAAATTCTTTTTTATTCTTATCTGATTTTGACTTGAATGGCTCCCAATTCCTTTTGCCTACTTTGTCTAGGCTTTACGATTTACTTCCCTTAACTTACAGTTAAGGTAGTATGTCTACTGAAAATTTTCAGAACTCCATGGCTTAAGACAATTAAACATTCTCTTCCTTCAGCCCATCACTTGTCTACCAAAATCTTCTCAATCCAAAAGAAAGATATATATTACGGCTCTCATGGAGCTTCCACACTTAAGAAAAGTATTCAATTGCTCTGTTCGCCACCTTCAAGAGAAGAATTCAAATCCTTTTACAGAATAAATTACAAGTAAGTTCCATTCATTCAAAAGACTAGTTACCTGTAACAAAAACAGCTTGATTTATTCCTGGTAGTTTCCCTTCATTGTTTGACACTGACCAACAGGCAGAGATTATATTTGCACAGACTGATGCAGAGTTATCAAAATACACTTATATACTAGGCCCTTACTCAGTGTAATTTCCAAAACTGTGAAAGTCCATTATCTGGAAAACATTAGGAATACACATAGATAAGTAAATGATAGATCTAAATTTTCATAAGAGTTGAGATTAGTATTTTGAGATCAATCTTTAAAGTTTTCTAGATGTGTGCTTGGTTTCATAAGATAGTTAATATTGCATTATAAAATTGGTTATTGCAATTTTTATTCTGGCAAATAATTCAAGAAGAAAATATTTGATTTGTTTACATTTTACATTACATATGCATATACCTATATATCTATACCTATGTCTGTATCTATGTATGTATCTACATCTATATCTATACAGAAATATAAAGTAGCGGGCGCCTGGGTGGCTCAGTTGGTTGAGCAACTGCCTTTGGCTCAGGTCATGATCCTTGAATTCCGGGATCGAGTCCCACATCGGGCTCCCAGCTCCATAGGGAGTCTGCTTCTTCCTCTAACCTTCTCTCCTCTCATGATCTCTCTCACTTTCTCTGTCTCTCAAATAAATAGATAAAATCTTAAAAAAAAAAAAGAAATATAAAGTAGCATTTGGTTATTGTGTGATACAATATTTTGTCCACTAGATGGGTCTCGCTTTCATATTTTTCAAAATAAGACACCTATTTTCTGTATTCATTCCAGCTGACCTCAGAGAACTACCTGTTGGAATTAAAAACAATACCTAATCAGTACTCTTCAGAAGTGCCAAGGTTCTATATGATAAAAAAAAAAAAAAAGAAAGAAAAAAGGAAAAAGAAAAAAAAACTGAGGAAATGTTCTAACTGTTCTATCTGTAACTAAGAGTAAATTAAATAACAATTAAATGCAATGTGAAAGCTTGGATCTAATCTTAGAACAGATAAAAAGACAGTGGGACAACCGCTGAAATTGAATGTCTGTATTTTAGTTAATAGTATCATAGGGATACCAATTTCCTGAATTTGATCATTGTACCATGGTTATGTGAGGTGTGATTATTAATGTAAGGGAGATGAGGAATATGAAGGAACTCTACTATTTTTGCAAGTTTTTGTAAGTCTACAACTACTTAAAAAGTTCTAAAGATTCAATGTTACAGAGTTGAAGTGAATGATAAATTAGAAAAAAATATTTGTCAGGAGTACTAAGACTGTGGTTAATTAAAAGTAAAAAAAGGCTGAAGAAATGAGATGCTAGAAAATGTTTAGGGTATATTTTTTAAATCCTGTAGAGCATGATCATTTTTTTATTAATCTAAGATGTAGCTCTAGTAAAGTTAACAACTATTGGTTAGGTCCACTGAAACAAAAATAATCAAGGAAAACAAAGTAACATGGGTTTACTTCACACAGTCCTTTTATCACATAATTTTATAGTATTCTATTTTTTGTCTATATTTTGAATTATTGCTCAGTGCAGAGACATAATTTTATCTGTCAGAAAATACATGTTAATGGTTTTCTGAACTTGTGATTATCTGAAAATAATTATTCTTGCATTTGTAAGTAAATGGCTATATCAATTTATAATTATCAGGTTAAAACATATTTCCCTCAAATTTCTGAGGTTATTTTTAGTTACTTGTCTTATTTTTCCTGCCAAGAAACTTTTGGAAATCTATGTATGCCATGGAGATTGAAAGTGTTACTAGTATGTGTGTGTGTGTGTGTGTGTGTGTGTGTGTATAACTATATATAAGTATAGATCTCTTCTTACTATTATTATGTTATTATTAATGTTACTTGGAACATATTAATATGGATTCTTGATACTTTTAATCTCTAGATACATGCTTTTAAAATTTATTTATTTATTTATTTATTTATTTATTTATTTATTTGACAGAGAGACAGAAAGAGAGGGCGCACACACACACGTTCATGCAAGAGTGGAGGGAGGAGCAGAGGGAGAGAATCTTTCATGCAGACCCCCCCTCACTGACTGAGGAGCCCAACACAGGGTTCTGTCACTCTATGCATAAGATCATGACCTAAGCTGAAACCAAAAGTTGGATGCTTATGACTGAGCCACCCAGGTGCCCCTCTAGATACATGCTTTTAGTCATCATAGAGAAGTTTCATTCCATATAATACTTTGGTTGCTTATGTTTTATTTGCCCTGGCTTATTCTTTAGAAACAATTATTTATATGTTGGATCATATTCTCTATCCTTCATATAGTAATACATGATCCATTCCCTTTTTCCTTCTTTTCTTCCTCCCTCCCTCCCTTCCTTGCATCCTTCCTTCTCTCCCTCCCCTCCATTTGCTATTCTTTCTAAATTTTGGATACTTTCATAATTCTTCTCTACTTATTATTGATTTGGATTGTTTAGATTCTTTGACTACATTTGATGTGCATTTAAATTTGGCTATTGCATTTTGACTATTGTGTTACTTTTCAACTCTGCTTAGGCACATCACAATTGGTGTTCCCTAAGGAATATCATAATAGTTTCTGACATTTGTCAAAGGTACATATTTCCTATCTTGCTTTAAACTTCACCTGCATCAGTAATATTTTCTAAGTTCTTTTGAAAATTGCAACTCTTTGTATGTAACATAGATAGTTTGAAGTTGATAAACGCCAAAGCTATCAGAAATTAGCAAAGATGAACAGAAATTCCAAACTATGCCATGTAAGAATGAATAAAAGTATGAAAGAGTAAGAATAAAAGATAAGAATCTCTTCAGTATCCTGACTATGCTGCAACATATATGAGTGAGAAAAATTGTGTAGAACTTACACATGCATAATGAGTATAAATAAAATTGAGGAAATCTAAATAAAATCAAGAGATGGTTACAACTGCCAATATTTTGATTGTAATATTATACTACAGTTTTGCAAAACATTATCATTGGGGAAAACTGAATATAAATAGGATATCTCATAATATTTTCATACAATTTCAGGTGAATCTATAATTACCTCAATTAAGACAAAAATGTGAAAGCAAAATAAAGATATCCCCCAATTTTTAAAGAAAGAGCAGGGCAAAGAGTCTGAAATGAAAAGAAAACAAATTTATTTTTTGTAGTTCCTAAAATTCAGAGCTTTTTTTTTTTCTATAAAAGGTTAGACTGTAAATATTTTAAGCTTTGTGATCCATAAGTTATCTGTTACAACTACTCATCTCTGCCTTGTTTCATGAAAGCAGTCGTAGTAAATAAATATAATGAACATGGCTGTGTCCCAATAAAACTTTACTTACAGACACATAAATCTGAATTTTGTATAATTGCCATGTGTCATTAAATATTATTCTTCCTTTGATTTTTCTCAATCATTTAAGAATGTGGTTGGTACTCTAAAAACTATAAGATGGTGATGAAAGAAATTGAAGATGACATAAATAAATGGAAAGATATACCATGCTCATGGATTGAAAGAATGACTATTGTTAAATTGTTCATACTACCCAAAGCAATCTACAGATTCAGCACAATCTCTATCAAAATACTAATAATATTTTTTCATATAGCCAGAATAAAAAAATCCCAGAATTTGTATGGAACCACAAAAGACCCTGCATAGTCAAAGCAATCTTGAGAAAGAATAACAAATCAGAGGTATCACAGTCCCATATTTCAAACTATACTACAAAGCTATAGTAATCAAAACAATATGGCACTGGCACAAAAATAGACCTATAGATCAATGGAACAGAAAAGGGAGTTCAGAAATAAAGTCACACTTATAAAGTCAAGTTATCTACAACAACAAAGGAGGAAAGAATATACAATGAGGAAGAGACAGTAGCTTCAATAAATTGTGCTAGGAAAACTGGACCCCTATCTGCAAAGGAACAAAACTACACCAGATTCTTACACCATACAAATAAATAAATAGATAGATAAACTGACAATGTGTTAAAAACCTAAAAGCAAGCCCTTAAATCATGAAATTCTTAAAAGAAAACATAGGCAATAAACTCATAGACATAAGCCATAGCAACATTTTTCCAGGTATGTCTCCTCAGGCAAGGAAAACAAAAGCAAAAATAAACAATTGGGACTACATCAAAATAAAAAGCTTTCTGCATAAAGAAAGGAACCATCAACAAAATAAAAAGACAACCTACTGAATGGTAGAAGATATTTGCAAGTGACATATTCAAAAAAGGGTTAATTACCTAAACTAGATAAAGGAATCATACAACTTAACACCCCCCCCAAAAAATCATTTGATTTAAAAATGGGCAGAGGACCTGAATAGTAGACATTTTGCTAAAGAAGATATACAGAAGGCTAACAGGCACATGAAAAGATGCTCAAATCACTAATCATAAGGGAAATGCAAATCAAAACCACTTCGTACCAATCAGAATGACTAGTATCAAAAAGAAAAGAGATAAAAAATAACAAGTATTAGCAAGAATGTGGAGAAGAGAACTCTTATGCATTGTTGGTGGGAATGTAAATTGGTGCAGTCATTACAGAAAACAGTATGTAGATTCCTCAAAAAATTAAAAATAGAAATACCATATGACCTAGCAAGTCCACTTCGAAATATTTACAAAGAGAAGATGAAAACACTAATTTGGACCGGCATATGTTCCCCTATGTTTATTGCAGCATTAGCCAAGATATAAAAGCAAATTGTATCCATCAGTAGATAAACAGATAAAGATTATGTGGTATAGATAAATAATGGAATATTACTCAGCCATAAAAAAGAATGAAATCTTGCCTTTTCTGACAACATGAATGAATTAGAGAGTATCATGCCAAGTGAAATAGGTCAGAGAAAAACAAATACCATATAATTTCATTTTTATGTGAAATAAAAAAATAAATAACAACAAAACAGAAACAGACTCATAAATACAAAGAAGAAACTGGTTGTTGCCAGATGGAGGGGGTGAGGGAGGTACAGAGAGGGTTGAAAAATAGGTGAAGGGAACTGAGAGATACAAACTTTCAGCTATAAAATAAGTAATGGAGTGAAAATTTATAGACCATAATTAATAAAACTGTAATACCATTGTATGGTGACAAATGGTAACTATATTTACCATGGTGGGCATTTTGTAATATTTATAATTGCTGAATCACTATGTTGTACACCTGAAACTAATATAATATTGAGTGTCAACTACACTTTAATTTAAAAAATTTTAATTATGCTAGAAGGAAGGTGAGGTTGAAGGTGGGAAATGAGTGCTTAGTATATAAGGATAATTCTTCAAATATAAGGAAATATTTCCTTATATTTCAATATAAGGAAATAATCACATTCACTGAAAACTTAAAATTATAAGTGGCAAATTCTATTTTAATGAAAAAATCCATTCTAGGTTTAAGAGTAAAATTTTAAAAATATTTATTCAATTCTAGTCTAGTTACGGTGAAAAAAAGAAAAAAAACCTAACCTAGAAAGACAGTTATCCAAAATTAAAAATCATTAAATACAAAACTTACTGCCATTACCAATAAAAAGTTTAAAATTAAAAATAATAATAATTAGTTAAAACAAAAGTAATATCTATTTTTAGCTTGTGGGTTACAGGAAAACAAGCCACAGAGCAGAATTTGGCCCAAAGAGGCTTTGCTGATGCTTGTTGTAGAGAGACAGATATGGCTGAAAACTGGAGATGTTTATAAAGAACAGAATTGAAGCTAAATGCTCTCTGTTAAAATGGTAAAGAGGATCTTTAGAAAATAGATGAAAGAATCAAATTTGTAATCCAAGAGGACTTCCAGTTGGAAGAATCTGTGATTCTTTGGTCTAGTTGTATCCTGAAATATGGTAATTCAAGGTGATAAAAGGAGATTTTATTACACACTTAAAGGATTTTTTTTTAATTTAGCTCAAAATATTGACTATATTTTCTAGGAACTTAAATAAATTGCTCTTAAATTTCATGAACCCAAAAGCTACCTCCAAAGCCTCAATTATCTTTACTTTCTGATTCATATCTAATATTCTAGAAACTTCTTTAGTAAGTTTACTTAAATTTGATAGTGGAAGCTATGGTTTTGCAAAGGATTTACTAAGTGTTATATAATAGCTAACTATTCTTGCTGTTATTGTTATTATTATTTTAAATTTTTTTCACAAATAAAAGAACACTTTGCCATGCCACAAAGAACAAGAGAGAACAATTCAGAGGACCCCCATGTAAATTCACTCCATGGAGGTATCATTGTATCAATGCAGAAATACTTCTGGAAAGGTTTTTCGCTCTTCATTGGCATATACCTGAAATTCACTGGTGACAACTTCGGCTCTCTTCGAAGGTTTCGGGCTCTGTGTAAATGCCAGGCCTTTGGAAGGGCCGCCAGAATAAACTGCATGAATGGGGGCTGACTCAGGTTTTGTGAGACCTCAAATTCTCTTCCTAAAAAAATAATACACAATTATGAATAAAAATTAGGTATAGGATTTGAGGTTGCTGTGCAACAAAGGGACCTGAGGCTTAAACTTCATGAGCTTAATAGTAAATTCACTTCAGTAATAAAAAAATGGTTGAGTCTCAGAGTCTTTACATAGAAAAGACAGAAGACCCCAAGGTTCCGAACAATTGAGTTTCTGTGAGTAATGAGATTTTTGGCATAAGATATTAAGCAGAAAACACTGGCAACTGGGAATGGGGCAGTGTTATCAATGACAAACTTCACCTAGCTCACAGTTTAAATTTACCCTCTTCCTTTCAGGGCCTCCTCATTCTTGGTGCCATAAAGAAAATGGTGTTACTCGATTGCGTGTCAGCTTAGCATCTCTAGCCCCAACAATTAAGTGGGCAAAAAAAATCAAATAACCCAATGAAATAAGTCTTGAAAATAAATGTTTTCAATAAAGACTATCTTTTTAAAGATTTTTTTTATTTATTTTATTTTAACAGAGAGAGAACACAAGCAGGCAGAGAGGCAGGCAGAGGCAGAGAGAGGAGCAGGCTCCCTGCCGAGCAAGGAGCCCGATGGGGTACTCGATCCCAGGACGCTGGGATCATGACCTGAGCCGAAGGCAGCTGCTTAACCAACTGAGCCACCCAGGCGTCCCTCAATAAAGACTATCTTAAGAGAGGAAATAGTGATTTGGTTCATGAGCACATCTTTTAGAAAGGTATCATCTTCTAAAAATGATCGAGGCTTTAGAACCTAGGAAAGTATATATCTTTAACCCAGTAGCCTTGTGTTCTGTAAGGCAGTTCTGGCTTAAATGCCATTTGTCATTAAGCACACACACCGAAATATGTAATTATAGTAGCATGCTGAGAATTGACCTGCTGCTACATATGCATATGTCTTTTCCTAAAGCAAAAGCTGATCAATGAGCATATCTTTGCAGTTCATGCCAGCATTTTTGAGTTAACTCAAATAGATGTAACTATATCTTTTAAGTCATTGGCTGACTACTGTAATTTTATCTATGTGGTCATATAGAGAAGAGTTATATTTATATTTTGCTTAACAGAATTTCATGAGATTCATAGAAGTCATAGGAAATTTGGGTGCAGCCCGACCCAGGCCCCATGCATGCAAATGTATGATTCAAATGCAAAGTTATTAGCTATTAATGGTTTTCAAGTGGGACACAGCTACAATTACGAGATAGATTTTGAGTTACTATTCAAAAATAGAAAAGGACAAAATGTATGATTAGCACTTAAAAATTATAGCTAATTCGAGTGGCTACAAAATACATCAGTTTCATAGGCTGCAGTATTAAAGGCTTTCTTTAGCCAGAGGAAAGAGGTGATGTTATAGTTACTAAGCCAGAAACATAACCCACAGTGTTGGTGAAATCTTTAAATAGCTGTGTTAATTATTGACATAATCATTAACTTTTCTAAGAATGATTCACCTGAAACAACTCTGGCACAATTTCATATGTCCAATACTCCATGCCATATGTCAAACAGAAATCTTATCCATTATGTATATTGCACTGCAGAAAGTATGAGAACTACAGGCTTTGGAAATCTGAGGGCTATGCCTCACTGACATGTACAAATCCATAAGTGTACCAGGAATAAACTATGTCTCATACATGTATCTCATATATATTTATAATATCTCAGTAAATAAATAATGTTTTGATTCAAGGCAGCTTCTTCAAGGTTTCTGAAGTCATGATAGATTTTTGGTCTTATGTATTTACTAAACACACAATTACTAGCCACAAAAGTTTGTGAAATATTTTATGATAAAAAAAAGTCAAGTAGGGCGCCTGGGTGGCTCAGTTGGTTAAGGGACTGCCTTCGGCTCAGGTCATGATCCTGGAGTCCTGGGATCGAGTCCCATATCAGACTCCCGGCTCTGCGGGAAGTCTGCTTCTCCCTCTGACCTTCTCCCCTCTCATTCTCAGTCTCTCTCTCTCTAATAAATACATAAAATCTTTAAAAAAAAAAAGTCAAGTAGTTGAAAGTACTGGAAATATTCAAAGGTAGAATTAGTAATTAGATCAAAGTATCTCCCTCCCCAGAACTCTTTTCCCTTTGCATGTTCCTAGGGCTCTGGGCAGCAGAATTGAACTTCATAAAGCACATGCCCTTAGTATAAGTCCAGTGATGGGACCTATATTTCACTCAAGATTGTGTCTTCTCCTCCTTCTATACAAGTAGAATCATTCTCTTTTATCTTTGCTAATGGAACTACTTTTCCCCAATATGATTTATGATTTAAATCTTTGCCAGAAAAAAAATGCAATGTGTGTGTCTACCTAAATCTGACTGCTTAGAGTAGATCCTTTTAACCTGAATAATCCCTCAGTGGCAACTGAGCTCATTTTAGTGTTCTTTGATTAAAAACAACTGTGATTTATAGAGTGGAGGTAATAGTTCCATTTAAGATCCTACTATTATTAACAACACAGCAGGAGAGCTCTCAAGACAATAGCTTTTCACCAGAGAACATTATGAAGAAACTGTAACATATTTCAATAGCTACAGCCCATCCTCATTTTTTATTGAACACATTTAACATTTAACACTGGGTGAATTTAAGATGTACAACATGTTGCTTTGATGCATTTATACATTGTAATATGATTGCTGATGTAGCAATATTTATAACATTATATAATTATAGGATAATATTCTTGTCTAAATTTATTATACTGTGTGTTAGATCTCTATGGCTTATTTACTACTTGTTACAAGTTTGTACCCTTAAACACCATCACTCTTATCCCCCTCCTATATCCCCTGGTAGCCACAGCTTTACTCTGCTTTTTACAGTTTTAACTCTTTTAGATTCCACATATAAGTGATGTCATACAGTACTTGTTTTTCTCTAACTTATCTTTCAGCATGATGTGCTCAAGGTCCATCCGTGTTGCTGCAAATGGGAAATTATCAGCCTATCGTCTTTTAAAATGCCTAAAAAAAGAATATCTCACTAATGTGTAGGCTGCACACATACATATCTGAGTAAATTTCATAAACCGATTACATGTATTTAGACTTTTCTTTTAAAAAACACATTGTACACATTTTTACTGTAGCCCCATTAAGAAGACTAATAGAAGTTACTCTGTCTTACATAGCAGTATACTGCAAATAAGAAATCCACCCATCTTATGTTTCATAAAACATTTTCTTTTGTTTCAGTGAAGTTGGTACTTAAAAAAGCTTTTCAAAACATTTTTTACTTAATAATTTATTTGTTGTTTAATCCTAAAACCTTAACATTTTTTCTTAAAAGGACGATCTTTCTTTACTTTCTACTATTAAAATTCAATGATATTTGACAGAAAAGTAAATGGCATTTGGGTAAGGGAAGTAAATGTTGCTCACTTTTTAAAAGCATGAAATATGTGGCAAGTAATTGAAACTATTACATTCCAGAAGGTAAAACAAGTTATTCTATCTTTCTGCCTATCTGTACAAACATTCAATAAAGAAATATTGAGTCATGAGCATGGTGCTGTATTGAAATACCATGGAGAGCTGTTTTTGAAAATCTATCCTTTAGACCTATATCAATGAGTCATTAAAATTATTATGAGTAATATTCTCAACAAGTAGATATTCAGAGTTAAACTCTAAGGCTTGTCCAAAGGGTAGAAATGAATATTCGAATATAAGAGCTAAATGGATTCTTTGGAGTCATTTAATAGAACCTTCTCATTTTATTGATTAGGAAACCTTGTAACAGAGAGGTGATTTGTCCAAGATCACACAAAGGTCATGACAAATCTGGTCTTTCATTATCTCATTGCTGCTTCTTCTACTCTACCACCCCATTCCTTCCCCTTGGCCTGGGTTTAAATAGAGATCTAGGTTTCTGTATGACGGTTTTAGCTGGTCTAATACTGTTAGCACTTTTTTCTTTTTTTCCAACCATGCTGTGAGTAAAAAATTACTCACACTCCAGTTTCTGAGTGAGTTAAACACAATTTTGGCAGTATCTCTTTTTTTCCAAATCTTTCTGATCGTTATATGCTGTGGTGGTAAAGCCTGAGTTAGCAGTGGTTGAGTGAGGACCCTGAATAAAAGATTGGCTCTTTGACCCTTCTGAATCAGCTGAAAGGACTAGACATCTGCAGGGATGCTCCAAGTAGAATAGGGTGCAAGGCTCTTTCTGACCATTGAGAAGGGTACAATATTCAAGGACTCTGGGGCTGCTTACCTTTGCTCTAGGATTCTAGATAGGTAGTGCAGGAGGAGATATGGTAGGAAAAACAGAGACAGAAGAGATTAAGATGACTTCCCTGAGCCCAGAAAGACATGTATTGTTCTTGTTCTAAATGCAAAGCTGTAAATCAACCTTTTCAAGACCAATGTTGTTTGAATTGATATTCACTCAAAGTGACCCAAGAGTTTCAAAAATATTACAACCACAAGGTTGCTAAGCATCCCTCTAATGTACACAAAGCAAGAATAAAGACTTTTAACACAAGCCAAGACTATTCAAATAGAAGGATCTCAAATGATCCTGAAAGCAACGTGACCTGAATGCTTCCAGACCCTAAAAGGAATGGGTTCTGCCATTGTTGGCTTACAAACCAAAGTGTTATGCAACGGTCTTACCAAATGCAAAAACAATTTCATTTAATTTTCTTTTAATTCCATTTCTAAATACATATAATTTTCCATTTATTGGATTATTACATAAAGTTAGATAATTAAAGACAAAGATTTTTGCATAAAGGGTTAATAGTAAGGTATTTTTCTATTATATTAAAATATATTACGCTATCACTTTTAGTTTAAATTTGTATTTACCGTGCTACATTCAGTGGAATTCAGCAAAGCAGACATTTCACTAGCAAAATGCAAATGAAGCAAGCTTTCTTGGTTAAATTTTTTTAAACGGAGCTTTTTGTCTGTTTTTTATAAGCAATTCATTCAGGTTATTAGTCATCATATTTCCATATGTGAATGTTTGTATATTTAAAATGAAGGCACAGTAAAAATTAGGCATCTTTAATTTCAAAAGGAAAAAAAAATTCAGATGAAAGTGTTATCACTTCTTATTTTAAACCAAATCTTCACCATGACCCCTGGATATACTAAGCTTCAACTAAATATTTTTCAAAACTTTAAAATGTCTAAAGAGAAATTGAAAAGTCACAGTTTCCTTCTAAACAACTTTGCAATCTCACCAATGTTTCTATCACTCCACTGAATTTATGCTAAAAACTACCAGTTAACCATAATTTTATCAAAACTAATAGAACTTCCTAGTGACTCACTTTAAGAGTAATGTCCATGAACTTTCCATATAGTTGGTTCTCCTTCCTAGAAACTCTCTTACCTTGGCTTCAGTGACACTAAATCCTCCTGGCTTTTCTCTTTTCTTCCTTTGGCCACTATATCACAATTTTTCTGCTTCTCCTCTGTGCAACGTTTAAATGTTGGAGTTACTCAGGACTCATTTTTATGCCCTCTTTTGTTCTCACTGTAAATTCTTATCTCCAGTTAACTTTCAGCCTTCAGTTTCATTTTAACATGGAAAGATGGTCCCTACCATTCCATCCAGCAAACGTTTTGGTGGGAAGAGAGTGTAGTAAAATTGAGTAAAAAGAGACAAGAAAATTTATTAGATCCATAATGCTTGGGGCTGAAGAAACTTAAAGACCTAAATGTTCTCTTATAGATAAGACAGCATGATTATACCATTATGATATTGTTGCCAGTATTCACCTTTTTTTTTTTTTACTTCAAGGACCACAGACAACCGGACCCTGGAGAAGAGGCCAGAGGTTTAGAAAAACCAGGCGAAATGTGAGAGGAGAGGAGAAAATGGAGAGAGACCATATGTATTCATGAATAGCTAATGGAAAGATTGTTCTTTATTTGCTGTTTTTTCTGGTGATTGACTACATGTGCACCATTCCAGATGCTACAGGCATAATTGATGAGTTACATCAGTGCCCAGGACTCCTGGTTTTTATCTCCAACCTAAATTTTTCCTTTGAGTTTCAGACCTTTATACTGAGTCATTACTCAAGATGTTCATGTCACCTCCAGCTAGGGTTTATGAAAAAATGTATGCTTCCTTTTGCTCTTTTTCTCCTGGTGATGTTTATCACACTGTTGCTCATGAAAAAATATAAAAGCTAAACCTGACAATTCAATCTTCCTCATTCTCCTTATCAAATCCATCCACTCTGACATCTCTGCTATCACTACCCTAGTCCGAGCCATCAGGATCTCTTGCTTGGGTTATTCAATAGCCAAACAGTTGCTATTTCAATAGTAACAAACTGTTGTTGCTGTTTTTATTTCTCTCAAAGTTATATACGCATGCATAAATTCTACATGAATCAAATAGCCAAAGAGTTCTACATATAAGGCTTGCAGCATACATACACACACACACACACACACACACACACACAGAGGATCCTGGCATCTTCCTCCTTATTTCCCATCTCCAATCATTTTTAATTCTATTAGCTAATTCTTTTGGCATTTACCTCTAGAACTCTACAAAATAAACATGTTGTCCCTTCTTGATCCAAAGTGAAATATTAATTTCTTGCATAACATTTTACATTTCCTGGACTTGTAATTATCTAGGTGGGTTTTTATCAATACTTCCTTACTTTTCTATTTATTCTAAACTCTTTGCCAGTTGTTATCTATATCTGAAGTTGTTCATTGTATCAGATATTCTTTCCATTTCTGTTTTTTGGAGCATTTCTCATAACCTGTTGACTTGCTCTGGTCTGATTGGTGGGTTTCTATGTCTGGTTTCATCTCCCTTCAAAATCCCCTTGGGAATTCCTTTCACCTTCCTTCTATGTTTTCTGTTTTTTTGTTTTTTTTTTTTTTTCTGTTCCATGGTTTTGTATGTCTTGGTTTATTCCCTTGTTTTAATAGAACACCATCTGTAGTAGCCTCCTTAGAAATCCTGACTAGAAAGTAAGTTTCTGCATCTTTCATGTCTCTCAATATGTTTTGTTTTACTCTAGGAATTTGGCAGATTATAATATCATAGATCGAAAATGGTTGTCCTTCAGAATTGAAAGCATTGTATCATTGTCCACTAAGTATCCAGGATTGTTTTGAGAACTCTGTTTTGACACCAGTATTATATACATACCTTTTTCCACTATTTTGGCTTTTTGTGGTTTAGTTTTTGTTTTCTATTCTCTGTGGAAGTTTGTAGGTTCTTAATTCTGTCTTTCTGAAATTTCATGATGGGGTACTTTGGAAGCAACTAGTGGAATACGCAGTATAAAAATTTATGTTCTTCTTAGGAACTCTTAAATTTTTCCATTTATGATTTTCTTCCTTTATTTTCCCTCTTCTTTCTGTCTGGAAAGCCAATAATTCAGATACTAGCCTTCATGAGCTTACCTTCTAATTTTATTATATTATTCTTATTTTTTGCTTCACTATGTGAAATATAACTCACTTCATATTTTTGCTTTACTATCTGCAATACATACCCTAAATTATCTTCTAAATATAATATTGAGCTTTTGTTTCTGCTATGCTTTTATTATCACAAGTTCTTTTGTTTTCTGTATTCTGAATATGTGTGTTATTCTTTAATAGTACCTTGTTCTTGTTTCATGTTTATGTATATTTTCATCTCTCAAGTTTAAATTATATTTTTTATTTTTTTAGAACTCTTGTTTTGGGACGCCTGGGTGGCTCAGTTGGTTGAGCAACTGCCTTTGGCTCAGGTCATGATCCCAGCGTCTTGGGATTGAGTCCCGCATCGGGCTCCTTGCTCCGCAGGGAGCCTGCTCCTCTCTCTGCCTCTGCCTGCCTCTCTGCCTGCTTGTGTTCTCTCTCTGTTAAATGAATAAATAAAATCTTAAAAAAAAAAAAAACATAGAACTCTTGTTTTTATTTTTCAAACTTATTTTTTAATAATTCTTCTCTTTTTTATTTTCACTCCAGTATATTAACACACAGTGTTATAATAGTTTCAAGTGTACAATACAGTGATTCTCTACATGGTATACAATGTATAATTCTATACATTACTCAGTGCTCATCATGGTACGTGTATTCTTAATTTCCTTCACCTATTTCACCCATCCCTCTTCCTCCTCTCTGGCAATCACCAGTTTGTTCTCTACATTTAAGAGTCTGTTGTTTTATTTTTTTTTCAATGTTTGTTTCGATTCTTAAACTCCACATATGAATGAACTCATATCGTATTTGTCTTTCTCTGAATGATTTACTTCACTTAACATTACATCCTCTAGATCCATCCATGTTATTGCAAATAGCAACATCTCATTCTTTTTTGTGGATGAGTCATATTCCATGGTACATATATACCACATCTTCTTTATCCATTTATCTATTGATGGACACGATTTGCTTTTATATCTTGGCCACTATAAATAGTGCCAGAGTAAATATATGGATGCATATATCTTTCGAATTAGTGTTATCATATTCTTTGGCTAAATACCCAGTAGTGGAATTACTATATCATATGGTAATTCTATTTCTATTTTTTTGAGGAACTTTCATACTGTTTTCCATCATGGTTGCACCAGTTTGCATTCCTAACAGTGCCTAAGAGTTCCTTTTTCTTCACATCTTTGCCAACACATGTTTCTTATGTTTTTGATTTTAGCCATTTTTATAGGTATGAGGTAATGATTGTGGTTTTGATTTGCATTTCCCTGATGATGAGTGATGTTGAGCATCTTTTCACACGTCTGTTAGCCATCTGTATGTCTCCTTTGGAAAAATTCCTATGCAGATTCTCTTCACATTTTTAATTGAATTATTTGCTTTTCGGGTCTTGAGTTGTATGTATCGGTTCTTTATATATTTTGGATATTAACCCTTTATAAAATATGCCATTTGCAAATAATCTTTTCCCACTCAGTAGGTTGCCTTTTAGTTTTGTTGATTGTTTCCTTCAATCTGCAGAAGCTTTTTATTTTGATGTAGTCCCAATAGTTCATTTTTGCTTTTGTTTCCATTGCCTTTGGAGACAGCACTGATGTCAGTGAAATTACTGTCTGTGTTCTCCTCTAGGATTTTGATGGTTTCAGGTCTCACATTTAGGTCTTTAATCCATTTTGAGTTTATTTTTGTGTATGGTATAAGAAAATGGCCCAGTTTCATTCTTTTGCATGTTGTTGGCCAGGTTTCTCAACACCATTTGTTGAAAAGACTGTCCTTTTCCTATCAGCTATTCTTTCCTGCTTTGTCAAAGATTAATTGACCATATAATTATGGGTCTATTTTTGGATTCTATTCTGTTCCGTTGACCAATGTATCTGTTTTTGTGCCATTATCATACTGTCTTGACTATTACAGTTACATTGTATCCTTCAAAATCTT
Source organism: Nasua narica (assembly GCA_028533885.1). Classification (NCBI taxonomy): domain Eukaryota; kingdom Metazoa; phylum Chordata; class Mammalia; order Carnivora; family Procyonidae; genus Nasua; species Nasua narica. The sequence goes on along the minus strand of CM052799.1, from coordinate 160,428,916 downwards.
GGATTGTGATACCTCCAGTTTTCCTATTCAGGGTCTTTTGTGGTCCCATACAAATTTTAGGATCATTTGTTCTAGTTCTTTGAAAAATGCTTTTGATATTCTGATAGGGATTGCATTAAATCTGTAGATTTGGGTAGTATGGACATTTTAACAATATTTGTCTTCTAACCCATGAATATGGAATTATCTTTCCATTTGTTTGTATCATCTTCAATCTCTTTCATCAATGTTTAATAGTTTTCAGGATACAAGTCTTTAACCTCCTTGGTTAAATTCATACCTTAACATACCTTGGTTAAATTCATACCTTAACATACTTTAGTATGTTATTATTTTGGTGCAATGTAAATGGGATTTTAAAAAAATTTCTCTTTCTGCTACTTCATTATTAGTTTATAGAAATGCAACAGATTTCTGTACATTGATTTTATATCCTGTGACTTTATGAAATTCATTTATTAGTTCTAGAAGTATTTTGGTAGAGTAATTATAGATTTTATTAAGTTTTCTTTTCTCTGCATAGTTTTTTCTCCAAATTATTCTTTTAATTATTTGTTTATTTTAGTTTCTTTTTCGAGTGAAAAGGTTTTCCTTTTCTGGTAACCTGTCTGGTAATCCTTAACTGATGGCTCATATTTAATAGTGGGAAATTAAAACTCAATGGTATTGTCTCTGAGAGTGTGGATAGGACTTTGCCAATGTGGGCTCAGTAGAGACACATCTGAATGCACGATACCTTTGGGAACCTCCCAGTCATTATTCTTAGGTGTTTCTTCTGGGTCATGTCAGAATCTCCAGGGACACTTTTCCTAGTTTAGTATTTTGCTAGTAGAAGTCTGGCTAACAGATTTCTTAAACCAAGTTGAAGAACTGAAGGTTTCAATATCTACTTTTTTTTAGTTTTATTACTTTTTTAAGTGCAGACTCCTATCCTCCCCATCTCAACTTTGCAGCTATACATTACATCTCCCAGTATAGAGATTTGATGTCTATTTCTCCAAAAACTATTAACTTCTATCCTTCTGTTCTTTTGGGACAGGATATGAAGATCTAACAGTAAATAGCTTCCAACCCATTCACCTGAATTTATCCCCTCATTCTTTGTCCCTACTTCCATGAGAACTGGATAGAATGATTCTTGAGACACTAGGAAATTCGATGATAAACATCTGCTCAGTTCCTACATATCTACTGCAAGTTTTTTTCCCCATTTTTCTTAGAGAAACCTCCCTGATCTCACAAAACAAATTTTATCTCCCTACATACACTTAAAAAATTCTCTACCTCTTCTGAGTACTGATTGCAATTGCAACGAAACTTATTTGGATAATCACAATTAACCTCTTTCTGCCATCCTAGGTTGTAAGCAACTTGAGAGCAGTCCATGATTATCTTGTTTTCAGTTCTAATGCAGTGCTTGGCATATTTTCTAGTCCATGATAAGTACACAGTTACTTATTTTTTAAATGAATAAATGAATCCAAGGAACTAAGAGAACTGAGATAAACATCATGAAAATCCTCAGTACAAAACTATGGCCTACAATACTTTTAATTGGTGTGCTAAATTATGAAACCATTCCAAAGTACTACATATTCATATTATGCTTGATTTGTTCAGCCACTTCAAACTTAGAAAAAACTGCTGGTTGCTTCAGTTTCAAAGTACATGAACTAATTTTTTTCTGACAATTTTATGAAGTTACATGGCTCCAGGAATAATATTAAAGATATTAAAAATAAACACATACATATTTCATGTATTGCTAAAAATATGAAGAAAAGAAAAGAAAAAAGAAGGAAGAATAGGGAGCAAAAAGAAGGATCTTTTAAAGAGGAAAGAATTTTAAAGGGAAGAATTTTATGTTAAGTTCACATTTTAGCAGAAATTGGGATAAAATTTGAAATCAAGCCATGAAGATATTGGGTGGTTCTTTATTCTCTGTCTCTCACACACACATATATCATTTATCAGAATAAACATTAAATTTCAGTGGGAGTACAGTCTTGAAATGAGAAAAGTATTTTCCTACTTTACAATTACGGGAAATATTTTCCATAATATTCACTGTGCTTTTCTCAGCATAAATTCAGTACTTATCATGACTATAGTCAGCATTTAGTTATTTTCCTTTATCTCCAGCTTCCACATTGTGGTCTTTCAAGCCTGTTAGGAATAATATAGGATTCGTATTGGGCCACACACCTACTGTTATAGAAAGAGAAGCTTTAAGATAACTATTGTAATAGAATCACAGCTAAATTCTTTGCCAGTAGTACTCACACCCTCAGTTTTTCTCTGAGTGGAATGATAGTTTTATCTTATTATTTCAATCATATAAATACAGGTGACCCCAAAGAAGTTTGCTGATAAGGGTTTCTAAGGAATCATTCCCTTGGGGATTTATAATTTAGGGTGATTCAAAACTGAGAAACATAATTCTACCAGTCATCCTTCTTTTCTGTTATTTCCTACAAATCTCCAGTGGTCCTGACATCTAATTCTATATGATTATTTGGATACATAATATGCCGATAAGAAGGTTTATTTCCACATACATATTCTTCCATCTCAAACTAAAGATCTTGAAATGGAGAAAATGAAAGACACAGGCAGAATTTAGAAACCCAAGTATCATTTTAAATGTCAGCTACAACGTGAACACCAGGCTTCCACAAAATGATCAATAGCAGCACTTCATCACATTTAAATCTCAACTTTAACATACAATACATATCATATTCTATTTCCTATATTATGAAATTTTATTTATATGCACATGGCCATTTCCCATATTATTAACTACCCTGCATCATTCTATCCAAATACAAATTCATTGCCCTACAGTAATAGCTAATGTCAGTTTAGAATTTATTAAACTGTTGTAAGTATGATAATGATGAGAGATAGATGATAGAGATTTTTATATTTAAACTCATTTAAACATCATATCAACTCTTATAAAGTAAGGGTTATTTTACTCCCATTTTGCAGAGGAGGAGGAAACTAAGACATGGAGAGGGTAAGCGATTTACCCAGAGTTGCAAAGCCAGTAAGTGGCAAACACTTTATTCAAACTCAAATACTTTAAAATCAGAATCATATTATGGAACTTTGATCTTTATACTGTACTGTCACAATCTTCCCCTCACCCTTCTCTCTGGTGTCTCTCACCATCCTATTTCTTCTTTTATCAGTCAGCCCAGTTGAAAAACAATTTTTGTGATTCAACTATCTGCCACAAGAAAGCCCTCAACAAAAACCTTGTCCTTTTTCCCTAAGCCTATCCCCCTGGATATCAATGATTCTACCATTTATGAATATTAAGCATAAGCTTCTATGGATATCATATTAGTAGTGAAATAAATATTGACCAACAAGAAAACTGCATACAATAATAGACTCAACATATTCTTTTCCTTTTTAATGATATTTTTCATTACATATTCATAATAAAATCAGAAAATAACTCTGCTTTCCAAAAATTTGCTTAGTACTTGCTCAGCCAGGTACTGAGGTAAAGAGCTTGTCATACAGTTTCTTTTTTCTAATTCTATATAACAATCATAATAGCAAATTATTAAGCGAGGGTTGAAAGAGATAATTTTAGAGGACTTCAATATAAACTCACCAGATATTTATACTGACTGTCCAAGTCTGAGAAAAGGAAAAAGTTATTTTAAAGTGAAGGAACATGTTATAGAACATTATACTTAAGCCAACAAGTCTAGTTGTAATCCCAGCTCTATTTCTAACTTGTATTAATATGGGCAAAGTTATTTACTTTATCAATCTATTAAGTGAGAATGTTGAATTATATTGTCATAGAGGTTCATTTCTGTGCTAAAATTCTATTTCCATACTATTACAAAACAAAGGAAATGGCAGTTAATAGAGACAGCCTCTTTCAGAATTATCTAAAATAAATAATTTTGGCTTACCCTTCGATAACAAAATAAAAAAAAGGAAGGAAGGAAGAACAAAACAAAGAAAGAAAACAATAGGCTATTTATTCAAATGCTTTGATAATGATGATATGGTTCAGCTATCCACCTGACTCCCAGCAAACTTCCAGCACCCATCTTTGAATGTATGGCCTTGATTCATTCCTATCCTTTTATATTATAAAATACACAGATAAGCAGATATTCTTTCAGAAATAACATCTACTCTTTCTAAAGAATATAGATGAGCAAATCTCATCTAACTTCCTCATCTTGCCCAATTACTGTTACTATAGTTTTTAACATATTGTTGATAAAATGGCACTTGGCCACTAACTAGCCAATCTTTTAAGTATCCCAGTTTTTTCTAGACCAGTCATTCTCAATTTTGGCTATACACTGAAATCATCTGGGGAAGCTTTTAAAACTACTGAAGTCTGGGTCCTACTCCCAGAGATTCTGACTTAGTGAGTCTGGCATGAGGTCTGAAGACTGGGATGTCTTAAAAGCTCCTCAGGTGGTTCTAACGAGTAACCAGTAGTGAGAATTTTTCTGAGTTCTGAAAACATGTTGAAGGAATCCAAACTCTGGATCACTGAAAATGCTGTGCTCACCTTTCTATAACAGTCTCTATGTCTCACTCCTGACACATGATGAGTAAAGATAAAGAGCATATACCATTGATCTGTGGATATAAGGAAATATTGCTATTTTAAATGAAAAAGATTGCAGACTTTCTATATGTGGGAGCCTACATAAATTCTCTTAGGTAGAAAATGGCTTCTTTCCTTTGAAAAAAAAAAGATATATATTTGTTTCATTGTGAAAGGCAAGATATAGGGCAGAGTTTAAATGAGAAAACACAGAGAAACATAATTAACTGCTTTGCATAATAAAGTTAATATTTGCTTTTGCTGCTGTAGAGAGATTATTTTAAGATAAATTTTAGCTTTGAACAGGTTAAGCCAGGCAAGAATTTTATGTGCATTTGGGCGGGGGGGTTGGTTTTCTGTTTTGTTTTGATTTTACAGTTTTGCTGGGGATGGAGGTTGTAGAAGATGGAGAAGACTTGGAGCAGTCAGGGGTAGAAAGTATAGAGGAATAAATAGGAAAAAACACTACAAAGAGAGAATAGGTCCCAACAACATAGGCATAGATCAAGCCCAAATGAAAAATATGGCTATTAATAAAACATTCCCTGAGACAATGTGTGATTAATAAATTTAGAAAGAGTGGTTTTCTATTCTATGCTATACTTTTCTTAACCTCAACCCTCCCTAAATCTTTAATACAGTTTGTTAACTACTAACTGAGTAATGATGTCTCTTCCCCCAATAGAGTAGGGGAATAAACTCTACACTTACATTTTAGGTGAAGCCAACCACAAAGGCTAAAGGAATATGTGGAGGTGGAGAGAGATGGCCAGAATGATCAGGAAGAAGCCAGCCAAAACCAGGAATTTGGCACAAAAGACAAGAAATAATCACAAGGACATGTAAGCACAATCTCCGGGAATCTCAGAAATATTTGAAAGGAATATGAATCTCTTAGACTCTAAAGTGTGATTGGAATTTAAATTATTTCATTTAGAAATTAAAGAAAAATTTGCCCCACTGAAGGCCAGGGGTTACAAATGGGTTATAAAGTGGTGTATTTAGGGAAGGGAATAGAATTCCTAGTACTCAGACTATTATTTATTTCCTTCTTCATCAGTCTCATCATCCTTTTAGGGCTGAGTATATCACAAAATTCAGAAAAGATCATTAGAGCTTTTATCCTGTAGTGGAGAATAAGAGCTTAACAGCTACTCTTTACTAAAGGCTTAAGACCTTGAAGAGACTGCAGATTTCTGGGTTATAGTAACAACTTCTTTGAGCCTTGTAAAAAGTCCTGTTGGAGTTGCAATGTCTTTTTATCTAAAGTTGTAGTTGTTTCTTGTTTTTGTACATAAGACGGAAACACTATCAAAAGAAGAAAATAAGCCATAAACTGTCCAACATTAAAGCAATTACAGAATGTTAAATAGTTTCCAAGTCTGTAAATAGTATATACTTTATCGAATTTGTATCTAGATGATATTTTTCTTCCGTTAAGGGCCTTAATATAAGATACGCTTAATTTCTTAGTAATGGCCAATTTTATTATGCTCACGGATATTCCTGGTGATTGGCTGACTTTTTTTTCTTAGAGTCATCTTTTTCTTATAGAAAAAGTGGTGTATAGTCTAGTCCAATGCCTCAAAAAATACATAAAAACCTCCAAATAAGTAAAATATAAAAAATACATAGCCTGCTACCTACATAAGAATCATCTCAGTGACTTATTGAAGCTGCAGATGCCAGGGTCTCAACTGCAGGGGTAAAGGATCAAAAATATATTTTTCTGGAAAAGCATGGAGGAATCAGTTTTGGAAAACACTGGGCTAGATTATAGACCCCGCAAACAATCTACAAATTCTGGAGTTTAAGTATCTTTGCCACTGAAAGCAAACACATATATTCTGTTGTATTGTCTAATAATGTTCTTTGTTCATTTCATAGTTTTAAAATTATCTTTCCAACTCCTCCCCTTCCTCCTCTTCCTCATCATTGTTTTTCTCCTCCAATCTTCTAACAAAAATATAAATTATGAACAAGAGTCAAATAAAAGAAGATCTGGAGAAAGGCGATTCCAACCTGAGGAAATAGCAGTGCAAAGCAATAGGTAGAAACACGACCAGTGTGTTTGAAAAACTCCAGGAAGCTACCCTTGGTGAGTGAGAAGTACAGTTGATGAGGAAGAAGATGGTTAGTTTCAAGATCAGAGACACAAGCAAGAGTTAGAAAAATATGGGATTGTAGGCCAAGGTAAGAATTTAGATTTTATTCCAAGTTGCAGTAAAAGGCATTTGGAGGGTTCCAGATAAGGAGAAAAGATGGAGGTTCTGGCTTACATTTTAAAAATATTACTCTGCCTGCTTTGCAGAGATAAGTTATGAGTGGTTATGAGAAAGTTCTTCTGAGAAGCTAAAATAGAAAAGTATATGAATGAGATGACAGTGATTGGACTTGGGCAGACTTGGAAAGGTGTATGTTGGTTATTTCTTTTGGCACTTAGTGTAACCCCACCTTTTTTTTATCATTTCCCCCTTTACTATGGGTGCTGCATGCTGGGAACTCAATTTTCCTAGGCTCCTCATCAAGAAGTTTCTGTTTCAGACTCCACCTATTACAGAAAGTCACAAAAAAGCAGAAGGGAGAGAGTTAAAATCCATTCTTCCTCCAGAATGGTGCTGGCAGCCTGGACTACTGGATTGATGGTAGTGGTTTCATGAAGCTTCTTAATATCCAAAGTACACTGTCAGTGTCCTGCTTCGAATGAAGAGTTTCAACATCAGCTTCTTGTAGTTTTATCATTTCCAGACAGCCTCCCCATAAGCCTTTCTGCTTAAAATACGTAAATCAATGCCCATTTCTCTGATTGAGCTCTGACTTAGGTAGCATTTTTCTTTGCCCAAGAGTAGTTCCAAGAAACAGTCCTTCGAAGATGGAAGTCTGGGAGTAATTATCTGTCCTACTGGGTTTCTCCAGGAGAAAATGAGATGTTGGTCATACACATCACTTAGACAAAATGTAAGACAAAGAATATACATGATGATTGTGATTGCTCTGCGTGGGCTAGTTACTTCTGGCTACATTGGAAAGATAACATGAAGAAAATGATGAGTTTAGGGCCTTACATTTTCTGTTCAAGTTATAAGCAGAAAACTGAAGTGTTCCAATGATTGCCCTAAAATAACCTCTTGTCGCTTATCTATAAAAAATAAGGTAAGAGTGGACATCCCTGTCTTATTCCTGACCATAGAGAAAAAGCTCTTAGCAATTCCCGATTGAGGATGTTATTATCTGTGGGTTTTTCACTTATGGCCTTTATAATGTTGAGGTATGTTCCCTTTAAACCTCCTTTGTTGGGGTGCCTGAGTGGTTCAGTGGGTTAAGCCTCTGCCTTTGGCTCAGGTCATGATGTCAGGGTCCTGGGATCGAGCCCCGCATTAGTCTCTCTGCTCAGCAGGGAGCCTGCTTCCCCCTCTCTCTCTGCCTGCCTCTCTGCTTCCTTGTGATCTCTCTCTCTATCAAATAAATAAATAAATAAATAAATAAATAAATAAATAAATAAAATATTTAAAATAAATAAATAGATAAATAAATAAACCTCCTTTGTTGACAGTTTTTGTCATGAATGGATGTTGTACTTTGTCAAATGTTTTTTCTGCATCTATTGAAATAATCATATGATTCTTATCCTTCATTAATGTGGTATATCACATTGATTTGTGAATACCAAACTACCCTTGTAACCCAGGAATAAATCCCACTTGATTGTGGTGATTTTTTTTAATGTATTATTGATTCAGTTTGCTAGTATTTCATTGAGAATTTTTGCAACTGTGTTCATCAAGGATATTGACCTGTAGTTCTCTTTTTTAATGCAGTCTGTATTGGGATTAGGGTAATGCTGACCTCATAGAATGAGTTTTCTTTTTTTTTTTTTTTCTATTTTTTGGAATAGTTTGAGAAGAATAGGTATTAACTCTTCTTTAAATGTTTGGTAAAATTCACCTGTGAAACCATCTGGTCTAAGACTTTTGTGCTGGGAGGTTGTTTTTGTTTTTTTTTGTTGTTGTTGTTGTATTACTGATTTAATTTTTTGTTGTTTATCAGTCTGTTCAGTTTTTCTATTTCTTTTTATTTCAGTTTTGGCAGTTTATATGTCCATTCTCACCACTGTTATTTAACTTAGTACCAAAGTCATAGCCAAAGCAATCAGACAACAAAAATAAATAAAAAGCATCAAAATCAGCAAGGAACAAGTAAAACTTTCACTATTTTTGCAGAAGACATGATACTTTATATAGAAAACCTGCAAGACTCCACCAAAAAAGTGCTAGAACTTTAATAAACAAATTCAGTAAAGTCTCAAGACATAAAATCAATGTACAGAAATCTTTTCCATTTCTATACACCAATAATGAAGCAGCAGAAAGACAAATTATGAAATCAATCCCACTTACAATTGCACCCAAAACAATAAGATACCTAGAAATAAAACTAACCAAAGAAATAAAGGACTCACACTTTGAAAACTATAAAACCCTGATGAAAGAAATCGAAGATGACACAAAGAAATGAAAAAATATTCCATGCCCATGCAATGGAGAACAAATATTGCTAAAATGTCTATACTACCTCAAATAATCTACATACTAATTGAAATCCCTATCAAAATACAACAGCATTTTTCACAGAGCTAAAGCAAACAATCTTAAAATTTGCATGGAACCACAAAAGACTCTTAATAGTCAAAGTAATCTTGAAAAGGAAAGCAAAGCTGTAGGCATCACAATTCCCAACTTCCAAGTTATATCACAAAGCTGTAGTGATCAAAATAGTACAGCACTGGCACAGAAATAGACACAAAGATCCCCAAAAATAGAACAGAACAGAAAACCCAGAAATGAAACTACAACTATATAGTCAATTAATCATTGACAAAGCAGAAAAGAATATCCAATGGGAAAAAGACAGTCTCTTCAATAAATGGTGGTAGGAAAACTGGACAGCAATAAGCAGAAGAATGAAACTGGACCATTTCCCCAAACACAAAAGTAAACTCAAAATGAATTGAAAACCTAAATGTGAGACCTGAAACCATAAAAATCTTAGAGGAGAACACAGGCAGTAACCTCTTTGACATAGGCTGTATCAACTTCTTTCTACATATGTCTCCTGAGGCAAGGGAAACAAAAGCAAAAATGAACTACTGGGACATCATCAAAGTAAGACGCTTCTGCAGAGCAAAGGAAACAATCAAAAGAATCTAAAGGCAACCTATCAAATGGGAAAACATATTTGCAAAAGATGTATCTAATAAAGGGTTAGTATCCAAAAAATATAAAGAACATATAAAACTCAACACCCAAAATACAAATAATTCAATTAAAAAATAGGCAGAAGACATGAACAGACATTTCTCCAAAGAAGACATCCAGCTCTCCAACAGACATATGAAAAGCTGCTCAACATCACTCATCATCAGGGAAATGCATATCAAAATTACAATAAGATCACTTCACACCTCTCAGAATGGCTAAAATCAAAAATGCAGAAAACAAAAAGTGTTTACAAGGATGTGGAGTAAAAGAACCCTCCTGCACTGCTGGTAAGAATGCATACTGGTATAGCCACTGTGGAAAACAAAATGGTAGTTCATCAAAAAGTTATAAATAGAACTACCCTATGATCCAGCAATTGTATTACTTGGCATTTATCCAAAGAACACAAAAATACTAATCCAAAGAGATACAAGTACCCCAGTGTTTATAACAGCATCATCTACATTAGCCAAATTATGGAAACTGTTCAAGTGTCTATCAACTGATGAGGATAAGTAAGAGGTGGTATATGATTATCCTCATATGTAGAGTTTAAGAAACAGAACAGATGAACATAGAGGGGGAAAAAGAGAGGCAAACTAGAAAACAGACTCTTAACTATAGAGAACAAACGGAGGGTACTGGAGGGGAGGTGGGCAGGGAGGTGGGCTAAATGGGTGATTGATATAAGGAGGTAATGAGCACTGGGTGTTGTGTGTAAGTGATGAATCACTAAATTCTACACTTGAAACTAATATTACACTATATTTTAGTGAACTAGAATTTAAATAAAAACTTGAAAAAGATATTTTTTAAAAAAAGAAAGAGGAGGTGATATATATAACATTACTCTGCTATAAAAAAGAATGAAATCCTGCCATTTGCAAAGACATCGATGGAACTAGAGAGTATTATGCTAAGTGAAATAAGTCAGTGAGAAAAGGACAAATACCTTATGATTTCACTCATATGTGGAATTTAAGAAACAAAACAAATCAACGAAGGGGGAAAAAAAGGAGAGACTGATGGTTACCAGAAGGGAGGTGGGCAGGGAGATGGGTTAAATAGGTGATGAGAGTTAAGAAGAGCCTTGTTGAAATGAGTACCAGGTATTATGTGGAAGTGTTGAATCACTACACTGTACACCTGAAAGTAATATTACACTGTATGCTAGCTAATTGAAATTTAAATAAAAACTAACTAACTAAATAAAGATAAGGTAAGGTGAGGTAACTAATATAGGCAAAAACCATACCCAACACTTAACTCTGTAGGTTTGAAAATTTTAATGCAAATTTAATTCAGAGTATTAGTAGGATTTTTAGAATTTAAAAAAGTGAATTAGACTCAGAGAATTCAATGAAGAAAATTTTGGTTGATTTAAATGAAACTTGAACTTCCAAATCTCATTGCATTTCCTGAAGGAAACAGCAAGCCCCCTTTTTAAAGAAAGGGTACAGACCCCTTGTTATCTCATCTGATGCCGTTACCTTACAAAGAGTGACCTATCACATTTTGTTGTCTGATTATTGAAGTTAAATGTGAGACAGGAAACCATCAAAATCTTAAAGGACAGGACAGGCAGCAACCTCTTTGACCTTGGCCATAGCAACTTCTTATTAGACATGTCTCCAGAGGCAAGGGAAACAAAAGCAAAAGTGAACTAGGGGGACTTCAAGATAAAAAGCTACACAGTGAAGAAAATTATCAACAAAACTAAAAGGCAGCCTACAGAATGGGAGAAGATATTTGCAAATGACATATTTGATAAAGAGTTAGTATTCAAAATCTATAAAGAACTTATAAAATGCAACATCGAAAAACAAAAAAATCCAGTTAAGAAATGGGCAGAAGACATGAATAGACATTTTTCCAAAGAAGATATCCAGATGGCTAACAGATACATGAAAAGATGCTAAATGGCACTCATCATCAAGGAAATAGAAAACAAAACCACAATGAGATATCACCTCACATCTGTCAGAATGGCTAAAATTAACAACACGGGAAACAAAAGATGTTGGCAAGGATGTGGAAAAAGGGGAATCCTCTTATACTGTTGTCGGGAATGCAAACTGGTTCAGTCACTATGGAAAACAATACGGAGGTTCCGCAAAAAGTTAATAGAACTACCTATAACTGAGCAATTTCACTACTAGGTATTTACTCAAAGGATACAAAAATACTGACTCAAAATGGACATGTACCCGTATGTTTATAGCAGCATTATCAATATGGAAAGAGCTCAAATGTCCATTGACTGATGAATGGATAAAGGATAAGAATAAATAAATTGTGATATACATATATGTGTGTGTGTGTGTGTGTATGTGTGTGTGTATGAATATTACTCATCCATCAAAAAGAATGAAATCTTGCCATTTGGTACAATGTGGATGGAGCTACAGTGTATTATGCTAATTGAAACAAGTCAGAGAAAGACAAATACCTTATGATTTTACTCATAGGTAGAATTTAAGAAACAAAATAGATTAACATAGGGGAAGGGAAAAAACTAACAGGGAAGCAAACCATAAGAGACTCTTAACTATAGAGAACAAACTGAGAGTTGATGAAGGGAAGGTGGGTGGGGGGTGGGCTGGATGGCTGATGGGTATTGAGGAAGGCACTTGTAATGAGCACCGAGTGTTGTATGTAAGTGATAAATCACTAAATTCAACTCCTGAAACCAATATTATACTATATGTTAACTAACTAGAATTTAAATAAAAATTTAAAATGAAAAAAAGAAAAAAAGAGTTACCTACCTCCTCCAGACCAACCCTTAGCCTCTCATTGTTTCCAGAACCATGATTACAACATGGCACAGGATTAAACATACACAGTCTACCCACAAGAAAATATACTATATTCCAAAATAACTACAAAACTTCATTAACTTTTGCAGATGAAATCTTGAGGATACGGATATTTGTAAAGGTCCAGGGAAGAAAAAATATATATTACTAGTATGAGCTAAATTTATAGACATAGTTGCCCTGGATCTATTGCGGTAACTCAGGGAATAGCAAAAGCTCCAACAATTTTCTCAGGCGGTTGACTGAAATCTCAACAATGTCCTACAAGGAAGTTCAGATGTCAAAATATATTAACATAATGCAAAGGAAAGGATCTCAAGGTTTAGGGTAAAGGAACTGTGTGTTGAGTAGATGTATTCTCATACCATGGCTCCTAGAAAAGCCTAGCGGACTGCTTTCATCAAGACATTGCAAGAGAAAAACATTGGTAGAGTGCATCTAGGAAATATTCTGGACGTGCTATGATTTTGTGAATAGAACTATGAGATGATGCCATCTGAATGGGCTCTCTGGTGTTATTAGGGATGTAGATGAAGAGTAGCAGTATTTAAATACCTGAGACAAGGTTGGCAAGACTACCAGCATGGGTCATAGAGCTGACATGGTAATCAATGTTTTCACCCGCAGGCAGGGATCTTTGAAAGTGGTTAAATAATCATGATACAATCTACTAATGTAATCTTAAATGGCGTGTTTAATCAAAACATTCTAGGTCTTATAAGTAGGTACTTGACCCAAGTTATTCAAATGAAAGTTCTCAACCTCTCACTGAGATCCTAGACTTCAACCAGTTCACACACTTGAAACCCCTTGATAGAAGGACCCCAAGAATCTGCCAAAAGTGTTGATTGTAAATCATCCTCCTAGACTTTTCCAAAGGGACTTATAGGCATTTGCTAGAGTTACTGTGCTTAGAGGAAAAGGAAATACCCAAGTTTCTGGGACGTTATAAGATACTCAATCTTAGCTAACACTATTTCCTGGGGACTCCAAATGCCTCTATGCTCTAAGACTCAGAAAGAAGATTTACAGAAGTCGTGTGATTAGTATTTAACTCAAAACCATCAGAGTTGGACCCAATTGGTATGTTGCTCTATGTCTCCCAAGTCTTTAAAGGAAGAATTAATCTGTGTTTTGTTCAAAGATGTAATAATACATTTGTTTTTATAATTTTGATAGAGATAAATAATTCCAGTGCCTTATATTTGTTCCTATCTACTACAATGATCCTAATTTTATTGCTTTTAAAATGGGGAAATACCAGATTATTAAAAGAAACACCTTTAATATACATCCCTCTTCCATTGTAAAAGACAGTTGTCATAATAAATAGCAGTAAACTACTCTAAATTAAAGTGGGTGATGACATTAATTGCAGTTGATGTTCTAAGAATGATCTTTTTTGCTAGAGCAAATGAACATATCCATTCTCATTAAATGTTTTGATCTGGCAAGTGCCCTTTCACCCCAACTGTAATTGTTAAACAGCATATAGCAAGGGCCGTGATAAAACTTCATTCTTTTACTTTAGAAGTATTTCAAGTTTCTGATTATCTGTCATAATCGAATGTTCAGGGCATTTCATCACAGCATCATCCCACAGAACACTATACTGGCCCACTACATACTACATTGGATCTGGTGAGCAGGAAGCAGCAAATATCCAAAACGTGTTAACAAGATATGTACATGCCAAAAGGAGATAAACATGAAAATTTAGAACCCTGTCATCTTCGTGAGATTCTAGGCATCTAGTAGAACTGAGGAATGCCCAAATATTTCCTCCAAAATGAAAGATAAATTACTTTGCCTTATATCTCTGTAACTCAGAAGAGAAAATGTTTAGTAAGCTTTAGATTGTGAAGACAATGTGCACTGCATATAATATGCTGCCTTGAATCACAAAATCATGTAGTTTTGATATTAGGCATACTAATGCCCCCACATATGTCCATATTCTCTAGAACCTGTGAATATACTAAATTACTTGGCAAAAAGGACTTTGAAATATGATTAAGTTAAGAACCTTGAGTTGGGGAGCTTATTCTGGATTTTCCAAGTGGGCTCAATCTAATCACATGGATTCCTTTTTTTTTTTTTTTTTAACAAGCACACATTCATTTTATTTTCCTCTTTCCCTTCCTCCCTTCCTTCAAGCACCCAATGAAGACCTCAAAAGCATACACACTTGTATATTTGCTTTTAGATGATTAGCTCAGTTGATTAGAGATAGCCAGCACTGTTAATGAGGCCACTGCTGAAATACTCTCTGGGTGAGTTAGTATCTTTTTGCTCCATGGCCACTGATATATTCTAACTAACCATAGCTAACTATCTTGCAAAGTATACTCTTGGTCATAAGGAGAGCTGGGTGAGAGTGTGGGTAGTTTAGGGCAGAACTCATATTCAACTGAGGATCACATGGATTCTTAAAAGCAAAGAACTCTTCCCAACTGTTGTAAGGCAGGGAAATATGACTATGGAAAAGTAGAGATGCAGCATTGCTGGATTTAAAAGGTCACAAGACAAAGAAAGTGGGTGGCCTCTAATAGGTGAAAAAGGAAAGGAAATGGATTATTTCCTAGAACTTCCAGAAAGAAATCAGCCCCGCCAACCCATGTTGGATTTCTGACCAACAGAACTGTAAGATAATAAATGTTGTTTAAGTAACTAAGTTTGTGATCATCTATTACACGGCAATAGAAGACTAATACAGGATAAGAGCAAGGAAAAGTTTTGAAGCTGGTAGGCAAGATGTTAGCTGTTTCCTCATTTGGGCTTCATAGCTCAGCAGACTCAAGAGTGCTCCAAACAACTACTGCAGATGCAAATATTAATGGACCATCTGGGAGTCCCTGATAGAAGAATCATGATGCAGACTCCCAGAGTGTGGGATTAAAGTTATGTCTTATTACACAAATAGCATTCCCATTTAACTGCTTATAGGCTTGCTCCTAGGCTCTGGTAGAGACTGAATGCATGACCCAGAACATCGAATAGACATGTGATCTGATATGCCCATTTATAAACTATTTCCTATCTGATCCACCAAATCACAAAGTTGGGTATGCATAGAAGGACTCCATTTTCAAGTGGTGTTGGGTAAAGCTTTGTAGTCTCAGATAGCACAAGATGTTTCATATATATCTGCTTCAGGGACTTGTGGTACCTGTTCCTACTGCATTGCCCTATCTCTCTCAACCAGAATCTCTTGGTAAGAGATTGACTGGTGGTGACTGACCTGTGAAAAAACCTCTTCTGGATTTACGAATGCTCACCAAAGTCACATAATACAGACGGGCTTAACCATCATGTAGATAATATCAGTTCTGAGTATATCATTCATCCTCTTTCCACAGTTCATAGGGAAAAAAATAAACATAGTGGAAATATTATGTATGGATAAACATTCCACTTAACAAGCCTTACCTAACTATTGCTCCTGTTACATGCCCAATCTAAAAGAGCGGAGTTAAAGGCCAAGTTCCAAATATGACCATATTCTCTAATGTACCAACCAGCCACCTGCAGGCAGAGTAATCATATTGAAATTCTTATATCATGGAGGGGATAAAATTTTGTCTTCATTGTAATACACATTTATTCTGGATATGAATATACCTGCCTGTCCACAATGCTTCTTCCAGCATCCATTGTCTTATTCATAATTATAATATACTATATATTATTTCTGTTTAGGAATTCATTTTTCTGCAAAATAATTGAGGCAAATGGACTTCCCAATTCTACTCAATATCCCATCAACCTGAAATTGCTTTCTTTATAGAATGTCAGAAGTCTGTTAAAGATTCAGTTATGGAGCAAGTCAGAAGAATACTTTTCTTGTGAGTGTGGGTGCTTTCCTATAAGACACAAAATAAGCTTTGAACATTACTTTGATCACACAAATAATAAATGGAGCTGTTTCTTTCAAAGCCAGAAAAAATGGATCTGGGAACCAAGGAGTGGAAGAGAGTGAAGTCTCCTTTTACATGCCTCTAATAAACCATTCAAATAATATTCCCTTGTCCCAGAATTTAGATACTGGTGTCTTAATGCACCTAATTACTGAGAAAGGAATGCTTTCACCAAAAAATAAAACAATGTTTTAACCGAAAGAAAATTGGCACTCTTTTTGGTGAGCATTCTTCATCTTCTCATCCCTATTGTCTGGATTCCCCTTTTTCTTGTCCACATATCAGGCTATGTCTGTACTACTAATAACATATATAATGATTATATATATATATAATATATAATTATATTATTATTAATAATATCATATATTATTATATTATTATACAATTATATATTATATAATATTATATAATACTATTATATATTATATTAATTATAATAATTTTATAATATAATTAATATAATATAATATAAAAACAATAATATAATATAAATGATATAATTATATTATTATATAATTATATAATAATAATATATAATAAACATATATGACTGACACATAAATACTAGAGTCCTCTCTCTTAGATCTTACTGCAAATTTTTAGGAAACCATATCTGAATGTGCTGGTGGAATCAGATTCTAATCCCTTTCTGATCAGCAGAGGTCAGGGACTCAGTGATCAAGGCCAGAAGCCAAAGAGAAAAGGTGCCATCACTGTCTATGCAAACATTCCAAACTGTGCCTCAACAACCACGTGGTCATGTTCATGACCTCATTATATACTCATATAAAATGCAACTGAGATGTCAGCTGAAGAATTCCTGCCCTTTGAGTTACATGAGTATGACAGACTTGAATCACGAATACATGGTCTGTGGAGGTTCAATTTCCTTCACAAGATGTCAATAAGTTTACAAAAGGCTTATGTTTTCTATCTACAGAGTCCCATTTCCATATAGGTATCTCTCTTCCATTCCACTTTAACCCAAATATGAGGCTCAACTACTTATTCAATTTCCATTAAAATGAAACAAAAGCAAATACTATTCACACATATCATGCATCATACTAGGAGTTTAGAATTACAGAAAATGGTCACATCATAGCAAAATGTCATTAAATCCTACTATTATCTTTCTCTTTTCAGTAATGTCAACATTGGTCTTTCAATTCATGCATCATTGACTCCTCTCTGGTCAATTGTCACTCAGATACCAGAAAATCAATACAAAACCATAAAATTTTAATCATATTGTACAAGTTAACTTTCTTTTAGCTGTATTACTAGAAAGAGCATCTTCAAATTCAATATATTAATCAAGTTTTAGATTTCCCCTAAATAAGAAATCTTCTCTTTAAAAATCTATCAAGTATTAAGTGAATAATGATAAATTAATCAAGTGATAAATTTTTTTTAAAGATATTATTTATTTATTTGATACAGAGAGAGAGATCACAAGTAGGCAGAGAACCAGGCAGAGAGAGAGGAGAAAGCAGGCTCCCTCCTGAGTAGAGAGCCCGATGTGGGGCTCGATCCCAGGACCCTGAGATCATGACCTGAGCCAAAGGTGGAGGCTTTAACCCACTGAGCCACCCAGGCGCCCCTCAAGTGATAAATTTTGTTAAAATGATAAATTTTCACACAGTTAAATGATCATGAGATATTGAAATGATTCTTCCTGTTTTAAAGAAGATTAACATGAGACCAAGCAATGAAAAATTAGGTGCCACATTAGGAAGAAATAGATTTTTAATCCAAGTATTTTTTACTCCAAATTCATGTCCACTACAACAGATGTCTCAGATGTTTGTTGATGACTTGCTATGTACCAAAGACTTTTTATATTATACTTCACTTATTCTTCACAACCACCTTGTGAAGTCAGCAGTAAGGGTACTTTTAATTTTGGCATCTAGTCAAGATACATTCTAACTAACTATGGTAACTTTTTGAACTTCTGTTTCTCTACCTGTCAAATGAGACATTTGGACTTAATTATCTGGATGGCCACTTTTGATCCTAATAGGGGACCATATGATGGTTTCACTCATTATTTCTCACTCTATCTGTAATAACAACTTTCCTCTGGCTGTATAAAATCAAAAGAACTTTATTTCTAGCATTTGTTAGAGTTAATTTTTCATGCATATGCCTGTCAGTTATATTCCGGAGGGCAACTAAAATATTTATTTTTACATTCCCAGTGCTTTATTTAGTCAGGGCTTAGTGAATACTTGTTTAATAACAAATTCATGTCTGTTAATAACAAATTTATAACTGTATAATCTAGGACTATATATGAAATAATGATTCATATCTATTACCAAGATAATGTGAAGGCTGTATCTACATTCAGTACAAATCAAGAAGAAAACACTTTCTTTTAGCTGGACAGATTTTAGAAAGTATGGTATACACAAAAGAAATCCACTTACAACCATGAAAGTGAGTTCATTTGTGAATGGGGAGTGCATTCTTTGTCTTTTCTTGGTCTACTGGCTTTTTATTTATATTGAAATATGAGTATGAAAATATTGTATGTAAATTGACCATTCATTGGATTAGTTATTATGTTACCAATAATGCATTTATACATGTGTTTTATTTATAAGATAAAGTAGCTTAATTCTATTTTTAAACATAAAAATAAAAGAATTTTATGTCTGTGAACATGACAAAAGGACTGCCTACAATGAAGTCTGTAAAAACACCACCACTTAAAATTTTTGTTTTTGCTATTAGTTATCTGTACAATTCCTATATACATATATTTTACCACTTTCTGTATGGAAAAAAAGGTAAATTTTCATTTATGGAACTTAAATGAAATGTCCAACTAAAATGTTAATTGTATGCTTCTTGTTTTTTGTTTTGGCTTATACCATTGTCCAAATATGTCCTGAGCGCAAATTATGTTGTTCCAACCAATAGAGCAACACTCACATTCCAGTCTGTTCAACTGTCTTTCCAAAGGTAATTTTCACATGCATGTGCATGAAAGCTATAAGTGCATTAGCATTTTCTTTTACCAAAAATAAATAAATGAAATAAAATAAAAAGTAAAATGAAACCAGTGTTCATCCTGCTAGCTTTAGTTTTTAACCTGTTTTATAATAGAATGTTTTAGATGTAAATATTATTAGCAATTAGTTTGCTTAATTGCCTTCCTTGTTTTCTTCAATCAGAAGCATTATCTTATAGATAGCATTTCATGGAGCTAACTGGAAATAAGAAGCGAGGAAATAATTTTACCAGCCAGTGTGATTAGTAGAGATACATAATTGCCTGCCTATTTACTTTGAAGCTGTCACTTAATGAAGTGGTTCTAACTAAAACTCTAATGGAGAAAAATTCTTAATTCCTTTTTAATATTTCCCTATGTCTGGGAATGTAATTTAAAATAAATTTGAATGTTGATTGCTTTTATTCTCTTACATCAGCACATAGAGTTGTTTCTCTGTTTATAGTCAACAAAACAGATCATTTAAGATTTTACACAAAATAAACAGTCAATCATTAGAAAATAATCATAATAATTCCAATCAAAATGCTAATTCTTAAACAGTTAACCCAATTTAAATGTTTATTTTTTCATCCAATGTTCTTCATATATTTATCCCAAAAAAGGTATCAATTCTCATATGTTTTCTGCATTATATGTTATTTATAAGAATATTTAAACACCTTATTGATTGTAAAATCAAATGGAAATTTGTCCACAGAAATTATAGTTGACATGTTTAAATTTTCTCATTAAACATATTTATTCAACATTTTGCTGAGTGAAAAACACCAATCAAAAAAGTTCACCTATTGTATGATTTCATTTATAAAACATTTTTAAAATGACTAAATTTTAAAAATGGAAAACAAGCTAATAGTTTCCAGGTGACAGGGATGTTGAGAGGAAGAAGGATAGGTGTGACTATGAAGAGGTAACTGTGAGAAAGATCTTTATGGTGATAGACTACCTCTGTATCTTGATTTCTGTGATGGTTACATGAATCTATATATGTGAAAAAAATCACATAGAAACTATATATATGTGTGTGTGTATATATATATATACTTCAAAATAAAGTTTAAAAAATATATCTATTGAGGTAGTATAGCACTTAAGTACATGAGCTCTAGAAACAGATTGTCAAGAACAAAATTCTGGCTTTACCTCTTACTAGCTGGTTTTATCTCTTACCAGCTATAAGACCTTAAATAGAGCCAGAAAAGTGAACTGCAGTTATCCTTCTCAGCAAAATATAGAAAATAGACTTCCCTACCTCTTATATAAATAACTTAAAACATCTGCTGGCCTCTAGGAAATGCTATTTAAGTAATTTCGATCATCATCACCAAAATTATGCATTTCATGATTTATGGAATCACTGATTTGTCTTAGACTATCAGCTTGTCTGATATAGTCACTAGTTAAGACTACTACTATCTCAACGTGTTTATTATTAGTATCCTTTCTTTCCCTTTAAATGTGTTCTATTGGGATTATAAAAGATATAGGCACCTTATTAAAGTCTATTATACTTGGATTCAGTGCACGTTGATTCCAATCCATGTTGTATAAATTGTAAAAAAAAATGGCTGACAAAAACAGTGAAAAATTTAAAAAGTTAGTATCTTGGAGTGCCAGGGTATCTCAGTTAGTTAAGCTTCTGACTCTTGATTTCATCACAGGTCATGATCTCAGGGTCGTAAGATTGAGCCCCCCATTCTGGGGGGCTCCACACTGGGCGTGGAGACTGCTTAAGATTCTATCTCTCCCTCTCCCTTTTTCTACTGCTCCTCCTCCCTCTTTAAAAAAAAAAAAAGTATCTCTTGGCAATCTAGTCTCTTTTCAGGCATTGCATAACTAATTATCAGAAAGTTCTTTCTTTGAGCTGAAATTTGACTCCCTAAAACGATCTCTCAACTCGCATAATTCAAATCTGTCTTCTAATACTATTTGAATGAGGTTAATTTCTTTCAGTTACATCTTCCATATCTCTGAGGCTCACTAAATCCATCACACTCTCAGTCCTGCCTCCTCACTGCCCATTCAACTTAGCAGTACTTTTTCCTTAGCCTTAGTACCTTCCATTACATGTACCCTTTTTTTTTTGAAAGATTTTATTTATTTATTAGAGAGAGAGTGAGCAAGAGAGAAAGAGCATTAGTGGGGGGAGGGGGGAAACTGCAGAAGGAAAGGGAGAAGCAAACTCCCCACTGAGCAGGAAGCCCCACACAGGTGCTCAGTGGATCCATCCCAGGACTCCACGTTCATGATCTGAGCCAAAGGCAGACCCTTAATTGACTGAGCCACCGAGGTGCCCTATATCTACCATTTTTAAGGAGCAAATGTCTTATATTCTTATGGTTTCCCCTGGAATCATTGTGGTTTGTGAATATTTCTTTTAAAATGTACTTTTAGATATGAACTAGGTTCCTTATACAGTGGGACTACTGTCTGCCTTATTTAAAACTTGTGATGCATTTATTAATGAAATTTAATATCACATTTGTTTCATTGGCCATAACACAGTATGTAGATGCTTATGTAATTGATATTTGAACCTAGATACTATTACTTTCTTGACCTATCTCATAATACACATTAGAATAATTTTCCTAATGTCCATGGTATGATTGTTATTAGATTATAACATTTCATGAGCTCATAGATTAATATATAATAATAAATAATAGAAATTATATAATTATATAAGCTAATAAGTTAGTTAACTTTAAACAATTACACATAAGTATGTTATTAATGTATAAATGTATTCTATTATTAATATCACCAATTCTAATAATATTTATATATTATGCATATTGTATAATAATCTACTTGAGAAAATAATCTGAAGTTACACAATATTTTACCATGTTTATGGAAATATAGATGTTGGAAAATATAGTACATATACTTCGGTTTGCAGAAAATAAAGATGTTTTCAAAGGAAATGACTCCACGCTTCCATCCTGAATGAAATAGCAATATTTGGAGAACATGATGCTAATGAATGTTATATTCTCATTGTATATATGAGAGAATTTTTTACTGAAGCTTATTAGTCTATCACAATGTAATCAGGTTCTACTACTTATAATTCACACAATCACCTTCTAGTCATAAAACATCCCAATGTACTCCCTATGGTTAGCTATGTTTTATTAGCACCAGACTATAATTGCCTGTGTAGAGATATCTTTGTCATTGCTTCACTTTAACATATATCTGAGTGCTACATGAGAGTTTCTGGGAATGATGTAGTTAAACCATGCCTGAGAAAATGTACCACATAGCAATGCATTGTTTACGTTGTATGCAAAAGAATCTTGACAAAAGAATAAAAAGAAAAGAATATTTTGGTCCCTTTGACTTAAAATAAAATGACATGATTATATTATATGAAATGATTCTATTTTTTTAAGTTTGGTTTTTTTTTTTAAGTTTGTTTTTTTTTTTATCTCCACACCCAATGTGGGACTCAAACTCATGACCCAAAAATCAAGAGTTGCACGCTCTTCCAACTGAGCCAGCCAACCACCTCACATAAAATGATTCTAACAGAAACAGGGGAAGAAAAAACAAAGTATGTGTGGGTGTATATGGTAAAAAGTGGGTTGTAATCCTATGTCTCTTAAGATATTTTAATAATAAACTTACATGTCATTTTGGTATAATATTTTTAATTTATAACTGGACAGAGTGATACTGAGAAATCACTTCCTCAGCATTGAGAACAGTGAGTAAACCATGTAAAAGGCATGGCAAGTGTGAACCTAGGTTCTTGAGCCTGATTTCTTGCAAATGAAGCATCAGAGCCCATGTCAACCTGATTCCAAAACTAAATGAGTGAATGAATGAATGAATGAATGAACGAATGAAACACATGAGTGATTCAGTCAAGTTACTCCTATACATCCACAAGGGAAGAGATACTCAAACCATCCAATAGCCCCTGATCTCTGCCTCTGAGGTATGCACAACTCTGCAGCCTATGTCTCTCATGCCCACATTTTAGCAACCAAGGACTGCGGAGAAGAAATGAATGAGTGACTTGTACAGCACATAGCATGGAAGTACGAGGACAAAGTCTGTTTCTAGAAGGTGGTATTCACGAAACCTGGTGTAAACAGAAAGCATGTCACATTGTGTTCTCTTAAAAAAAAATCCTCCTGAGCTTCTTGAACCTAGCAAACAATTCATTTTTATGTATCTTTAAAAAATAATTTTAAAAGCTACTTTCAGCGGCACTTGGGTGGTTCAGTGGGTTAAAGCCCCTGCCTTCAGCTCAGGCCATGATCTCAGGGTCCTGGGATCAGGCCCCACATTAGGTTCTCTGCTCAGCGGGGAGCCTGCTTCCCCCTCTCTCTCTGCCTGCCTCTCTGCCTACTCCTGATCTCTCTCCTCTCTATCAAATAAATAAAATCTTAAAAAAAATAAAAAATTAAAATAAAAGCTACTTTCACATGATTGCTAAATTTAAGTTCGTCTTTTAAAATGCCTTAAATAATCCCTTATCAGGGGGCGCCTGGATGGCTCAGTTGGTTAAGCGTCTGCCTTCAGCTCCAATCGTGATCCCGGGGTCTTGGGATCAAGGTTCCCTACTCAGTGGACAGCTTTCTTCTCTCCACCCGCCACCTCCCTGCCCCCACTCATGCTCTCTCGCTCGCTCTCTCTCAAATAAATAAAATATTTTTTTAAAAGTCCCTTATCAGGGGTGCCTGGGTGGCTCAGTGGGTTAAAGCCTCTGCCTTCGGCTCCGGTCATGATCCCAGGGTCCTGGGATCAAGCCCCACATCAGGCTCTCTGCTCAGCGGGGAGCCTGCTTCCCCTACTCTCTCTGCCTGCCTCCCCCACTCTCTCTGCCTGCCTCTCTGCCTACTTGTGATCTCTCCCTCTCTGTCAAATAAATAAATAAAATCTTTTAAAAAAAAGTCCCTTATCAGTTTTGTAGACTTATATACTTATACTCACAATGATTTCAAATTTTAAAAATCTTTCATCACTTCCGAGATTGGACAAGGGCCTTTTCTAACTCAGTGTCATTCAATTTCAGGACATTAGACTGGTTCCTAGAGCTGTTAGACACATGTTCAGGGTTTTAAAGCTCTCCCTGCTATTCCCAGGTGAGATCTGATGGTCAGCACGCTTTAGAGCACACTGTTCTGCAAGGGTGTTTTCCCTTTCCTCTCTGTGGCATGTTTGTATTCTCTTCCCAGAGCCCGCAGGGGATTGACCACACCTAGTAACAAAGTAACCCATCCAGTTCAGATTGCAGGGAGGTTAATTAAATTGGTCCTTCCATACATATGCAGGGACATTCCTTCAAATATACCTATCAACAAATCTTCTATTTTAACCACTTCAGTAACTCCATTAATTCTTATCTCTGTAAGAATCCCTGAGTTCTCATTATAGAGCTTTTTAAGTTCCCACAATTCCGCCTAGATTTTTCTTCCTTTTAGATCTTCACAGAACAAACTCCTCCTTTGGGACCCACGGGCTTCCTCCCTGGGGAGGCCTTATCTGACTGTGGCAATTGTTCCCCAGATTCTTCCCTGTTTCACTACCCTGTGGTAGTTTCTTCATAGTGCTTGGAACTATTTGGAATTATCATATAATTAATTTACTTCTTTACTTTTTAATACTTTCCCCCAATAGAATGGAAGCCTCTTGTTCACACCAAAGTAATATCTATGCCATAAATCAGTCAACAAATGTAAGAGAAAAGAGACAAGTTACGATGATTGGCTTTGTGTTTCCGAATTCTTGTAACATGTGGTTGAAATCTTTACTGAACTGTTTACTATTTGGAAATATATATATAATTCCTCCATTAGACTCTAACCTCAGAAATGGTAATATTTTATTCATTTCATACAACTTGTAGACAATGCCCAACAAAAACTTTCAGTTTTATTAAATAATATTTAAGAAAATGTATGTTTAATGGAACTAGGTTTTAAGCAGTGCTATATTTTAAGTCAAATGATATGAATCATTACCCTTTACTGATCAAGTTAGTGGTCATCAAGAAGTTTTACCTCTACCTTCTCCTTAGTTCTATGAACTCACAGTATGTCTGAGATTGTGTAGGTAAAACTCAACTTTAATAAGAAACAGTTTCCTCCCTCTTGTAACCTTCTTTAGTTCTTTTGATGGCACTTAAGGAAAGAGCCTAAAATGAATAAAGTGTTTCTGTACTTGACAATCAATGGGAAAGTGATGATACTAAATAATAATTTTATCATACTGGTACTTTAACTATAGTATGTTCTATGGGAACTCCATAGTGATAGGATAAACTGTAGAGTGAATTTTAGATTATGTATTTTACGGTACAGAAATGTCTTTCCTAATTCTCTGCACTAAGAGATTCCTTTTGTAATTTGGGTGCTTTTGGATTCAGGAGGTTAAGAGTGACCTCTGGTGGCAATGGTATTTCTTGCTCACCTTGATCTAAAGAGGAGAAAACGGACTTCAAAAATTTTTCCATATCCTAAGAATGACAAAGCTTATGGTTAAAGAGGATAGATCATAATCAATCACATGTAAGTCAAAACAATAAACTGCCCAGGGAATTGGGGACTCAGAGGTTAGACACGGCTTTCATTCCTAGTGTTTCTCTATTTCTTTGGTATAAATGCCAACCATGACCTGTTTCAAGATGTGAATAAGACATTGCTGAACAAAGTGTGGGCAAAGATGCTTACAATCAGCTCTAATCAACTAGTAGGATCCTGCTCCAGCTCCACTAGTTGAAATGTTTTGCTGAGCCCTCCATAACTTTCCTCCCAATACAAATTCAAGGCTAACCAAACACAAAACAAGGAAAGGCACTGAGACCAGTGAGTTTTCTGATTCCATTGCAGGCAGAATGATGTCTCCAAGAAAAAGGATTGCCAGATAAAAATACAGGATGTCCTGTTAAATTCTGAACTGCAGATAAGCAACAAATATATTTTTTATCATTAGTATGACACAACTACTGCATGTAACATATTTATAGCAAAATATTATATATTATTTATACAATTCAAATTTAACTGAACACGCTGTATTTTTATTTGCTAAATCTAGCACTCTTAGATGGACCATGGGACACAGAACGAGAAGTTTATTTAATGGAAGATGAAATATTGGCCAGAGTTGGCAACTTGCAAATATTCGCAGTGCTCCACCATCAATGGAGCATCTCAACCAGTGCTCTTAAATGGCTTGCAGATGAGACAAAACATGGATTCCCAGGGTGCTAAGGGAACTGGACTGGGCTGCTATGACCAGAGCCCTTAGGCATTTTCATGGGCCTCTAGGCCTAGTTTAAAGATTTTATTTATTCATTTGACATTGAGAGAGAGAGAGAGAGAGAGAGAGAGAGAGA